>JAZHEH010001941.1:1232500-1918614 GCA_036589455.1 Ateles fusciceps
GAAGTCTCGGAGGCTGGAACAGTCCTTAGCACCTAATAGATACACAATGAATATTTGGTTAATGAATTGTGTGAATTATTTTAAATAGAAAAGTTATACAGGCTTTTAAGAGATAACTGATCCTGGGACACTGGGGGGAGATAAGGAGTGTGGAAGCATTGGGGACTTGACATCAGAGGGCTTTTGCTGTGTGGGAACTACCACCCTCAGGGGAAAGGCGTGGGAGGAGGGGCACACCTGGATGCTATTCTGCAGCAGCTCTCCTCCCGGCCACAGCCTGGCTCTATAAATGCCCTGAAGAAGCACTGAATAGTTCTTCCAACTGGACATAAAAAGACACAAAGTAGGCTCTCGAGTGCTGTCAACTGGGAATGAGTGCCAATGACTCTTGGTGCAAACTTCGCGTAGGCAGAGCTGCTTAAGTACGGGATTGCATCAGGCTCTTAGGACTTTAAGCAAACAGTGAACCCGATGGTGTTTTTGGTCACACAGCAGGATTGCACATAGCAGAGCCATTCCATAAGAGTCTATCAGATAACTGACTTAACAAGATAAGGACCAAAAGCCCACAAATAGGGAGACAAGAGAGGAAGAGGAAAACCAAGGCTGGGGAAGGGCATGGATAACCCAACAGGACCTCGCCAACCTCACTTCACCTGGGTTCTGTGATGAGGGATCCGTCACTGTAAGTGATGAGTCCCAAGATTCATCTAAGATAAGTGTGAGTCCTAAGAAAACATTGCTGGTGTGCTTGGAGGATAGAAGGGGGAATGTATGGGACAGGAACGGGTCACAAAATATGTGTGAATAGGGCAAAGGTTTCTGCTTTAGGCACCCTTTACACTTCTGTGAAGTCAAACTGTAATCTGCCCCTTGTGGATAAAGCAGGTACTGTGTGGGTCTTCCATTCAGGGTCTTGGAGTTTATGGATGAAATTGTCAATTTCCAGGGACCTCACTACTTTTTGCTGATTCTCTGTGTGCATAGGGTGGGGATGGAACAATGAAAGAGAGCTGTATTGTTGTCCAGGGAAGCGGTGCTCCTGCAACAAGGCTGAACTGCTTATGAAGGCAGACGGCATCTCATGGATACAGAAGGAAAGCAAAGCAGAGCAGAGCTGGCAACCACTAGCCAAATTCCTGACCGGGTCTTTAACAGCTGAAGATTCAGAGTACAATACTAGATTTAAGGCCTTGAATAGTAAGGAGGAATTCATCAACACTTTTCTTTCCTTTTATTGATATTTCTGATCTTATGTCCATCGGAAGCTATTTGGTTCCACTAAAGTAACTTCAAAAAAGATGAATGAGTTTTATAAAGAAAAGCTCTCTGATATTATAAAGAGCAAAATATAGCTCTTTTAGGCCATCATAATACATTATTTCAGGATCTCAGTATTTATTGAACAAATAGTTGTTGAACATTTATTGTATTCCGGGCACTGTGCTTAGAACAGAGATTTCTACAGGAAACCAGACAGATGTTGTCTCTGCCCTCATGGAACAGTTTTTTAAAGCTATGAAATATAATAAATTTATTGTGTTATTGATAAGGACCACACTGGAAATTACATGGTTTTATGCAAGCAAAGCAGACCTTACTTCACTTACTCTGGATTTTCTGGGAAGACTTGTCTAAGGAAAGGAAAGAAGGAAGGATGTATAGGTTCACCCAGGCAGAGTGGGGAAGGTGAGTGGAGGAAGAAACACTCCATAGTGAGAGAGCCAGATATGTTAAAAAAAAAAAAAAAGAAAGAAAGAAAGAAAAGAAAAGAAAAAAGAAAAAACCTTGAGTTGGGCTGGGCCTGGTGGCTCATGCCTGTAATCCCAGCATTTTGGGAGGCCACGGTGGGCGGATCACTTGTGGTCAGGAGTTTGAGACCAGCCTGGTCAACATGGTGAAACGTCATCTCTCCTAAAAATACAAAAATTATCCGGGCATGGTGGTGCACACTTGTAATCCCAGCTACCTGGGAGGCTGAGGGACGGGAGGATCGCTTGATCTGAGGAGGCAGAGGTTGCAGTAAGCTGGGATCGCGCCACTGCACTCCAGCCTGGGCAATAGAGCGAGACTCCATCTCAAAATGACAAGAAACAGCAACAAAAACAAACAAACAAAAACTTTGAGTTGGAAGGAAGCCTGAGGAGTTGAGGGAACTAAAAAGAGGAGTGCGTGGCAGGAATATGAAGAGGGAGAGAGAGTGGTTTGTGGTGGGGCTGTCTATGCGAGGCCTGGTAGGCAGAGGTGAGGACTGTGGTCATTATCTTAAGACTAATGAAAAACCGCTGATAGCTTTTCTCCATACATTTTAGATGGAGAAAGTGGATATCACAGGCATATAACTGGATTTGTGTTTTGAAAAGATGACTGTGGTGGGTGGGTCGACAGTGAAAAAAAAAAAAAATGAAAAGATGACTGTGGTGCAGTGGGGTTGACAGTAAGCCCCTGGGAGCTACATTTCAGCTTTCCAATACACAAGCATAGAGCCCTGCTTCAGAGAATGGTATAGTCTGAGGTGCTTTTTCACCTCTAAAACTGTGAGTTGTTTTCACCTCCTCCATCCCACCAATTCTGCCATCTCCCGGCTACTTTCAAAGGAAGCCAGTGAGGCCCATGGGGTGAAGCTCAGGGTCACAACCAATTCTACCAACTCCTGGCTACTTTCAAAGGAAGCCAGCGGTGAAGCTCAGGGTCACGGAGCTGGTTAGTGGCAGGACCGGTGTCAAGCCAGGAATCCAGCTTTCACGACTCTCAGCTCACTGCTCATTCTGCTCCAGTCGGGTGCTTCTGAAAAAGGAGTTTCTGTTTTTAACACATCTGAGTTCTTTAGGGCTTTCGTGATTATTTGGGGTCAGGGTGCAATTATTCATGTTATTTCAAGCCTGGGAGTATGATGAAGATGTGAATGTCTAGGAGGTGCCATAGGGGAAGGCTGGCTAATGGTTGTTCCCCAAGGAGAATTCAAAGTGAAGAGTTGAGGGCTGAGCCTGGGGACACACGGGAGAAGCCAGATAAGCTATGATCAAAGTATTCTCAGAAGTGGAAAACTGAAGGCACGGGCCTATCCAGAAGTTGTTAGAACGACATGCTTAGGGAACGGTCCCTTAGCCTGGTCTTCCTTGGGCTATTGCCTGGTGGCAATCATTTCAGACACAGGAGGAAAGTTATAAAGCAAGAAATGACTTGTTTACCCCCCCAAGGGGGGAACAGGACCTCCCATGTGCATAGCACAGGGCTATAACTGCAGGGCTGAGATTGATGGCTTCATCAGAACATGTCCTGCCCAAGATCAGGAGCAGCTTCTTCTGGAAAAGCACAGGCCCTAGTCTGTCTACTTCATCTGCACATACAGTAAGGTGAAAGACTCAAACTTAGTTTTAATTGTTTTTTTGGAATGGACTCTCACTCTGTCACCCAGGCTGGAGTGCAGTGGCGTGATCTTGGCTCACTGCAGCCTGTACCTCCTGGGTTCAAGTGATCCTCCCACCTCAGCCTCCTGAATAGCTGGGACTACAGGCATGCACCACCACACCTCACTCATTTTTTTGTTTTTATAGAGACAGGGTTTCACCATGTTGCCCAGGCTGGTCTCAAACTCCTGGCCTCAAGCGATCTGCCTGCTTCAGCCTCCCAAAGTGCTGGGATTACAGGCATTAGCTACTACACCCATTCTGAATTAGTTTTAATTTGATATAGAAGTAATACTGTGATGTTTGGTTGGAGTCTACATCCAGGAGTGGGATTACAAGGTCTCAGGTCAAATTCTTAATTTTACCAAACATTTCCAGGTTACTTTCTAGTATTGCCACACCAGTTTTTATGCCCAGCGATGTTTTTACCAGCACTTAATATTATGTGTTTTTTAAATTCTTGTTAATCATCTTTTTTAATCTGATGGTTATAAACTATCTCTTTATTTTACCTTCCATTTCTTTGATTACTAATGAAGTAGAGCATTGCTCATTACCCATTTTGGCTTCATCTTCTGAAATTGGCTTTTCTCTGAGAATTTTTTCCTCCTGGGGTTTCCTGTCTTTTTAGGACTGACATGAAGGAGTTCCGTATATGTAGATGCTAATTCTTAGGTGGTTTTAGGTATTGCAAATATTTGCTTCCAAGCTGCCACACTAGTTAACATTTGGACTCAGTCTCAGCTCCTTTTGCAGTGTAATACTCTAGGGACAGGTTCAGTTGCCTCATTTGGGGAAAATCTTTGTAACAGGGATTGCTTCTCTGCCTGTACACTTAGTAAAGCATCTGTACTTCAGCTGCTTGGAAGTTCTGGCAGCAAATAATGAACACGTTACAGTTCATACATATACTTCTCCTTATACATTGGAAATGTTACTGCAAGATGTACAAAATCAAATTTTGTTAATTGAAAATCGTGTCAAAAATTAAGCATGCACTTATAACTTCGTGGCATTGGGCAACACATATCCAAAACAGGATAGTCTGAATTCTGAAAGGACACCCAGAATGACATTTCTGCTCATTTGCACAATTTGAAAGTCTGCTTTCGTTGTTGTATAGAAAGGGATGCATTCTTTGAAGGCTTCTCCAGGATTCTGTTTTTCCTAAATTATTTTTTACCCCACAATCATTTTCTTTTTACCAATTAGAAAGACACAGATATGCACAGAGGAGATTCTGTAGCTGTTGGCCCAGAAGAGAAACGACTTCAGGGCATGAAGTAGTAAAACTCAGTCCATTTGCCAATTCCTATAGCAACTCACTGGGAGATGATAGCAACAAAAAGAATTCTCTTGTCTCAATACCTTGAACCACTGTCTTTTTACTAAGCCCTATTTACTAATCTCCCATGTAGGTTTCCCATGTATACCATGGTTCAGTGGTCCCCAAATTTTGCTGTATATGAGAATCACTTGGGAATCCTTTAAGAATCCCCGACCCCAGGTCACCCACAATATCAGTTAAAGCTGAATGTATCAAGGTGGAAGCCACAATTTTTTAAAAATCTCCGGTTGATTCCAATATTCAGCAGTTTGGGAACTATTTCCATGCTCCTCAGAAGCCCAGGGCTTTATCAAGATTAATGTTATTACCAGGGAATTGTTTTTGTCCTGCCCTGGACACCACGTGGGAATGAAACTTGCTAAAACTGGAATTCAAGTGTTTGGCACTGACAGGGTGGGACTCTTGCTTTCCTTCTCACTTCCCATCTCCACCTTAACCTTTCTGCAACTCATTTATTTGCCAATGAAATGAAAAATTTCATGTATTTGTCTTAAGGACTGACTGAAAATTTAGAAAAGAGACAGTACTGTGGCTGGTACACACTGGACTTCACTAAATGTTCTGAAAAGTCCACACTTGTTTAATGAGGACACATTCAGGACCTGCCTTACCTGACTCTCCTGCTGAAGGTAACTTCTCTTCCTCCACGGTGGTGCCCAAGCACACCCTCTTCAGGTCCCTCCTTTCTGCTCTTTCTACTTTGGCCCTGCCCACATTCAACTGGCTCTCTATCTGTTATCGTCAAGGAACAGCAAGACACAACCAATTTTCTCAAATTCATGATCAAAAAGCTATGTTACCTGTGAAAGCCACCAGAAAAATGACAGGTGAGAGGAGCTAGCACAGAGCCAAGCAGGACTGACAGAGGGAGGGACTTGGAAGGAATTGGAAAGAACAGATAAGTAGAAGGTACTAAATTCATGTGCAATTGGGTGGAGTTAAGGTTGAGAAAATTATGGGAAAGAAGGTTATTCAGGAATTTGAATAACCTTGACCACCTTCTATATGTCCAACTCTGTGTTGAGCACTTTGAAGGATTTGAGAAATAAGAGATTTAGTATCTGCTGTCAAAGAACTTGTAGAAACAAAACAAACACAACAGGAATAATTTAGAGAACAGCTCAGTATCAAACTCTGAGAGCTGAAAGGGCTTTCTTGGGGAACTATGCCTCCAGCTGGATCTTGCAAGGTCAGCGTGATTTTATTTAGCAGAGAGAAGGAAATAAAATATTCCAAAACTAGGGGAGCAGCCAGAAGTTGGAGCAGGAGGAATCTGACTGTCCTTTGCTACTTTCTGTCTTGCCTTACTCAACAGCAGTTAAAGCCACAGATGTGAAGGCACTCTCACCTCTGATGATAATAATGGTGATCATTTTCTTGGTGCTTCTGTTCTGGGAAAATCAGGTGAATAATGAAGTAGTGACATCAACCTTAGAACACCTGCATGTGGACTACCCTCAGGAAGGTGTTCCTGTTCCTGCAAGGTACTGCAACCACATGGTCATACAAAGAATCATCAGGGAGCCCGACCACACTTGTAAAAAGGAGCATGTATTCATCCATGAGAGGCCTCGAAAAATCAATGGTATTTGCACTTCTCCCAAGAAGGTAGCTTGCCAAAACCTTTCGGCCACTTTCTGCTTTCAGAGTGAGACAAAGTTCAAAATGACAGTCTGTCAGCTCATTGAAGGCACAAGATACCCTGCCTGCAGCTACCGCTATTTCCCCACAGAGGGGTTTGTTCTTGTCACTTGTGATGACTTGGGGCCAGATAGTTTCCAGGGCTATGTTAAATAACTCAAGATCAGTGCTGGAGTCTGAAATCTCTTCTCTCAATGGCATTGGAGCTGGCTGTCCCTGAGGCAGACCTGAATGTGGACATGGGGCAATGCCTTGAGTGGAAGGGGAAGCCACTGGTAATGAATTTATCCTTCCTGTATTGCTGAGTTGGGATTGTTTTATTCTGCTTCAATAAAAGAATCTTTACTGAATTAAACAATAAATTCTACATGTGTTTCAATTTTTTTGTCTCTTGTCTCTGGTCATTTCATGAGAGACAGAACTGGGATTAAGACAAAGTAAGTGAGACACTCACTTGAGGTGTAAAATTTAAGAGGGTAGCAAAAAACCAAAAACCTAGTAACCTAGATAAGTATATTTGATTTCATTTTTTTTTTTTTTTTGAGATGGAGTTTCACTGTTACTGCTCAGGTTGGAGTGCAATGGCATAATCTCGGCTCACCGCAACCTCTGTCTCATGGGTTCAAGTGATTCTCTGCCTCAGCCTCCCAAGTAGCTGGGATTACAGGCATGCACCACCATACTTGACTAATTTTGTATTTTTAGTAGAGACAGGGTTTCTCCATGTTGGTCAGGCTGGTCTTGAACTCTTAATGTCAAATGATCCACCTGCCTCGGCCTCCCAAAATGCTGGGATTGCATGCGTGAGCCACCACACCTGGCCTTGATTTCAGTATTTTTAAAAAATCAAAATTAATGCAAAAATCTTGGATGCTCAAAATATCTATCACAAAATTTTGAAGATCCAATCTGATAAGGCTAGGATTAGGGTAAGATGAGTTACATGAGTTTTACTAGTGCAGGGTCAGATCCTGGTATTTAAAATTTTAACATTTGTTCATCAGGTATTCTTTTGCTTTACATTTATTTTCTGGCCAGGTGCGGTGGCTCACACCTGTCATCCCAGCACTTTGGGAGGTTGAGGTGGGTGGGTCACTTGAGATCAGGAGTTCAAGACCAGCCTGGTGAACATGGTGGAACCTTGTCTCTACCAAAAACGCAAAAATTAGTCAGGTGTGGTGGTACATGCCTGTAATCCAAGCTATTTGGGAGGCTGATGCAGGAGGACTGCTTGAACCCAGGAGGTGGAGGTTGTAGTGAGCCAAGATTATGCCACTGCACTCCAGCCTGGACAACAGAGCAAGATTCTGTCTCAAAATCAATCAATCAATCAAAATTTATTTTCTAAAAATGTTGCATTAAAATATTATTTATCTTGATTATTGAATTTTGTGGCACTCTCTTAAATTTTGATCTTAGAGTGAGTGTCTCATTAACCTCAGCCTAATCCTAGCCCTGCTCCTAGCTGGAGAAGCAACTGGGGTCACCTCTTAGGGTCTTTTTAAAAGATGGCATATACAACTCAAGCTGCATTTGTTCCTGTTCAGCAGCTCTTTTTGTGTCTTGAAATAAAGCAAGGAGCCTGACTGGTCTGAAACTGTTTCCCTTCAAGACTTTAAAGAGGCATGGATAAGGATTTCCCAGGGGATTGAGACTCTCAGAGCTCCATGATCTCTAGAAGGAACAGAGAAGACTTGAGCCAGACTTCTAACTCCTTTCTCTTTTTAGTTCTTACAATTGAACTTACTGCTTAGTTTTCCCACATTCAGCTATGGGCGTAGTATCCTTAAAGCTAGAAGGAGAAGGAAGAGAAAGAGAGGCTCCTAATTCTGGAGATTTCATGAAGTCCTCTTCTTCTCTATTCGTTAGTTTTCTCATTGGTAAAGTGAGGATCTTGAATTAGGTAATCTTTCAAGTTCTTTCCAAGTCTATTAGTCTGCAATTCTATTTCTTAGGTAGTATAGAAAATGGCTATATTATAGCCATTGTTGGAGGGGAGAATTTGTATTGTGAAGTAGTAAGAAATAAGGGGCAACTGGAAAGTAAAGGCCAGATTATGTCGTCACTAATTCTCAGCTATGGCATTTCAATCCTGGAAGTGAGAGCCAGAGACTCATCCAGTGACCTAGAGCAGGCATGGGTGGGTCACAAGCTTTAGAGAGCACTCTCTGTCCTGATCTTTTCAGTTGAGAGACTTCAGCTGTTCATTGCTTATTTGGACTTAGTTCAAGGTCATATCAAAGAAGAAGGTGCACTTATGCTAGTTTTTTAGCTTTGACTTTTGTAACCATCAAGTTCTATCTGATTGATCAGATTTAGGAGGGGGAGTGGGCGATAATCATAAGTGAAGGGCACTTTCAACCTTGTGAGTAGGCAAAGCTTACCCATCTCATGGCTTCTTCCATCTTAAGTGGCTATTTTTCAGCTGAGTTTTATTTTCTAGTTCTCTGTGGTAATTCTGTGGTCATTGTTGTCTTCATAGAATTTTGGGTGTTACCAGGTAAACTGAGCCCTCAGCATCCAATAGAAACTGAACAGGGACAGGCAGGTGGTCCCTAGCATATGATTTGTTGGGTCTTGGTAGCATCATTTTCTGGGCAAAACTTTAAAGTGGGTGAAATGCATCCTTTAGGTTTCTACATCTATTTTCTGAATTCCGATTCCTTTTCCTATCCCTCTTCCTAGGTTTTGCTGTCTTTTCTTTCCTTTTCAGTGCCTTTTCTTCCCTTCCTTCCCCAACCTCCTGTTTTCTAATTAAAAATAAAATCTTGCAGATAAAAGTATAACTGAGATGGAACAATAGGATCTATCCTCAGAGTAATTTCATTCAATAGGGATCAACACTAAATTCAAATGAATTGTGACATTTTAGACATTTGTAGTTTGGGTATGTGTGTGTTTATCTATATCTATCTATCTGTATCTAAATATGTATGTATATATATATAAAACAGATACACCAAATCAGAGTCTCACTCTGTTGCCCAGGATGAAGTGCAATGGTACGATCATAACTCACTGCAGATTTAAACTTTTGGGCTCAATAAATCCTCTCTCCTCAGCCTCCCGAGTAGCTGGGACTATAGGCATGTGCCACCACAACTGGCTTTTTGTTGTTGTTGTTGTTGTCGTAGAGATGGATTCTCACTATGTTACCTAGGCTGGTCTTGAACTTCTGACCTCAAGTGATCCTCCCACCTTGACCTCCCAAAGCACTGAGACTACAGGCATGAGTGACTGTGCCTGGCCAGGTATATATATATATATATATATTTTTTTTTTTTTTTTTTTTTTTTTTTTTTAAGATGGGGTTTCACCATGACGGCCAGGCTGGTCTTGAACTCCTGACCTCAAGTGATCCACCCACCTCGGGCTCCCAAAGTGCTAGGATTACAGGTGTAGCCACCATGCCCGGCCACAGGTATATATTTTTTTAATGGGCACTTCTTAGCAGTTTGAAATAAAACCCAGGCAACTGTGAATGCTGCCCACTTGAAATACATGTTTCAGAAAGACTGGAAATCTCTGCCCTGCTCTTCTTTCTATTTATTTTTCTCCTCCTGGTCTTTCTGTTTCCCTATTACTATCTCACGACTGATGTCAATGGTATAGGATATAGAAGTTTAGGAAACAAAATAAATTCTCTATGAATCCCTCATACTTTCTCCCTTCAAAATGCATCATGTCTTTGGTCAAGGCACCCTCGGGTACACACATGAACACATATACTTAATTCTTAATAATCTATCAATAATCCATCAACCCAATTAAAGCTTATGTATTCTTGGTGCTAGGTTTTTGCTCTAGTTTCTCACACAGACTTTTTAAATTCAAATCTAATTTTTAAAAAGTTCATACATAATAACATCAAATAAGAAGTACAATAAGAGAATGATAAGAAGCTCAGAGAAGTTGGAAATGGATTTTGTAGACTTAAACAGTGATGAAATGTGTAAAATAAAGAATGAGATCTGAACTGGGCTTTGAAGGATTTCAAGAGGCAGAAAAGTACAGTCATTCAAGAAAGAAGCTAAATGGGAGAAATGGCATAGTGTATATTCAAAAAGAGAGAGTCACGCTGATTGACTAGGGCAGATTTGTATAGCAAAATAATGGCAGATAAATCTTGAAAGGCAGATTGAGATTAGAGCAATGTACAAGGTCACATGTATAATAGGTGGTCCCCCCAGGAGCAACGAGGACAGTCTGATTCTGTAGTTCACACTTTTAGCTACTCATCTTTATTTGATGGGAAAAAGCAAACTTGCTTATAACCATACAGAAAAATAAAGGTAGAACGCTCCTGAAGAAATTCTACCTCACAGGATTGTTTTCAGGATTAAATGGTAAACCATTATGATTATTTTAATTATGATTAGATAAGGACACTGTGCTAAGCAGATAATTGAAAAGAATTCAATATGTCAAAAGGATCTATATCTTTAATATATAAAGAGGTCATCAGTTTAATAAGAAAAAGATGTAAATGTAATATACATTTAAACGATGGGCTATCATATTTACCTACCCAATCCACAAAAATAAGATTAAAAACATAACGTAGTGGGGGCATAGGTACAGGAAGGGGACATTCTCATGCACTCTCCTCAGGAAAGCAAATTGGTACATTTGCTGTCTTTCCTGAGAGCAATGTGAGCTAAGACCCATTCTAGTTTCCAGGCACATCTGGCTGCTTCGCCTCCTTGTTGACACTCTCCTCTTCTCTTAAACCTTCTTTAGGTAAGAGGCTCGCCTCAGTCAACTTGGTTGGTCTTTGAGGTCAGGTCCTCATTGGAGGATTGAACAGGACTTGAGGCTTATCTCACATAGGGTCAGAGGGCATGGCCACAAGAGCTGGCCGAGCCTGGGAATGTGAGAGCTCTGGACTAGGCTGCTGTGCATGTGTTCTCCTCATCCTCCCCAGCTCAGGCTGTTCCAGGAACCCCATGTTCTCTATGGAAATGTGGGCTGAGCTGTCTGATCTGTCATATTAAATGTCCTTTTGGAGATCTCTCCTGGGTACAGGAAACAGATGCCTGTTAGAGGAGGAATATGAGGTGGGAGGCAGGGTTGGGAAGATAAACCCTTGACCCTGCCAACACAAAGTGTGATCGCTTCCCCCTTCCTTATACTTTTCACCTTCTTCTTCTTTATTTTTATTTTTTTGATACAGGGCTTCACTTTACCACCCAGGCTGGAGCGCAGTGACATAAACACAGCTCACTGCAAGCTCAACCCCATGCTCAGGTAACCCTCCCACCTCAGTCTTTCAAGTAGCTAAGGTCACAGGCACGAACAACCACATCCAGCTAATTTTGCCTTTCCCTTTTATCCTTTTATATCCCTTCCTTATCCAACTTCCATGCTCCCTTCTCTTGACTAGATTGTGCCCTCAATACACAGCTCCCTTTTGCACACTGCCATGGCTTTCATATTTTATTTTCATTTTAGGCTTTGCACCATTCAACTTTATGTATTCTTTTTTGTGTGTCTTGCATTCCTGATCACTGTTTGGGTATAAAGTGACAAGCTGAACAGATTCCTGGAGCCAGGCCAGTTATCAGACTTTCATTTAAAGGCCAACAATCAATGAGTCTTGGCTTCTGCCCCTGTGAGAACAGTCCACATGTTAATACAGGGCTTGTGGAACATGGGTGCCTACTTTGTTTTGCTGAGTGACATCATCTAGACACATAATCGCCCTCTCTGATTCTCCTTTCCCTCTTCTGAATAGTGTCCCCACTGTGCCTCAGCACTGGAAAATCTCCTGCTGGAGGGATATCACTTACATGTAAACTCGTCCAGGCACCATCCAACTAAAGCTTGTGTGCTACTGCCACGTCATGGCCATATATATATATATATATATATATATATATACACACACACACATATATATATTTTTTTCTTGGTCAGCCCTCAAATCTTTCAAACTCACAAGTTGTATGGTAATCCCTTTTCCAATTCCCCAACTTCTATGGGGCCAAGACTTTGTCTTCTATCCCTGGCAAAGACTTTCAAGCTGAAAATTCTAAGGGTTTGACAAATGATCAGCAAATCACCACCCAAGATTTGTTATATGGCTTCACATTTTGATATTTAAAAAAGCTTTATTGAGGTATAATTGACATACAATAAACTGCACATATTTACATAGTCTAATATCAAAAGCACATATATCTATACCCATTAAATCATGACTGCAATCAAGATAGTCAACATATCCAAAACCCACAAAATTTCCTTATGTCCTTGAGTTAGTCCTCCCGTCCCCACCCCAAGCAGCCACTGATTTACTTTTTTTTTTTTTTGAGACGGAGTTTCATTCTTGTTGCCCAGGCTGGAGTGTTATGGCATGATCTTGGCTCATCGCAGCCTCTGACTCCCGGGTTCAAGGGATTCTCCTGACTCAGCCTCCCGAGTAGGTGGGATTACAGGCATGCGCCACCATGCCCTGCTAATTTTTTTTTTTTTTTTTTTTTGTATATCTAGTAGAGACGGGGTTTCTCCATGTTGGTCAGGCTGGTCTTGAACTCCTGACCTCAGGTGATCCGCCCGCCTGGGCCTCCCAAGGTGCTGGTATTACAGGCATGAGCCACCCATTGCTCCTGGCCAGTTTACTTTCTTTTCATTATAGGTTAACTCCCATTTTATAGAAATTGACTAATATGCTACATACTATTTTTTGTCTGGCTTCTTTCACTCCACTAAATTATTCTGAGATTCATTTATGTTGTTGTGTGTATCAATAATTCATTCCTTTTTTATTGCGGAGTGATATTTCATTAAATGGATATATCACCGTTTATTTATTCATCTACCTGAATAAATGAATAAACGGTAAAAATCTGGGCTGTTTCCAGGTTTTGGCAATTACAAATAAAGCTACTGTCTGTGTTCATGTAAAAGTCTTTATATGGACATCAATTTTATTTTATTTATTTTTTTTATTTTTATTTTTCATTTTTTTTTTTTTATCTCTAAGTGAGAAAGTGCCTGCAGAAAATTTTATTTTCTTTTGAGGAAATACCTAGGAGGGAATGGCTGGACCTCATTGTGGATGTTGTTTACCTTTTTTGTAAAAATTGACCGACTGTTTCTAAATTTGGCTTACCATTTACAATTCTACCAGCAATCTAGGAGAAATCCAGTTCCTCAACATTTTTACCAATATTTATTAAAGTCAGTCATTTTAATTTTAGCCATTCTGATAGGTGTCTATTGGTATCACATTGTGATTTTAAGTTGCATTTCCCTAAGAACTAATGATATTGAGCACCTTTTTTATGTGTTTGCCATTCATACATCTTCTTTTTTGAAATGTCTGTTAAAATACTTTGTCTATTTTTAAATTGCACTATTTGCATTTATATTGTTGAATTTTCTGGATAATAGTCTTTTATCACAGACATATGCTTTGCATCTAACATAGATGTATAGTGCTTATCAGTTTTTCTCCTCGATACTGCTTGAACAGCACCCCACAAGTTTTGTTATGCTGTTATTGTTTCCATTCAGATCAAAATATTTCCTAACTTCCCTTTTGGTTTTTTGTTTGATCTACGCTTTGGCAGAAAATATGGTATATCCTGGTGGATGTTCCATGTGCACTTGAAAAAAGTGTGTACTCTGCTGTCACTGTACGTCCTTTAAGTGTCAGTTAGGGGACGTTGATTGATAAAGTTGTTCAAGTCTTCAGTATTCTCGATGATTTTCTGCCTTCCTGATTTACCAGTTATTGAGAATAGATATGGAAAACTCAGGCTACAATTATGGATTTGTCCATTTCCCCTTTCAGTTCTTTCCATGTTTGCTTCACATAATTTGAAGCCATGTTTTCAGTGGCTTAAGTGTTTAGAATTGTTCTGTTCTATTGATTAACGGATCCCTGTATCATTTGGAAATGACTCTCTTGAGCCTGGGTAATATTCTTCCTTCTGAAATCGATATAGTCTAGTATTGATATAGTCACTCCAGCTTTCTTTTGACTAGCATTAGCACAGTGTATGTTTTCACATCCTTTTACAGTTAATTTCTTTGTGTTTTCATATAATATACATTTATTATAGAGAGTGTATAGTTGAGTCTTCTTTTTTTAAATCCAGTCTACATCTGGCTTTTAATTGGTGTGTTTAGACCAATTACATTTAATGAGATTATTGATATGGTTAGTCTGAGTTGAATGTCTTGCTGTTTTTGTATTTATCCCATCTATTCTTTGTTCTGTTTTCTGATATATTTTTGGCCTTCATTTGGATATATCAAGTATTTTTTTATGTTCCATTTTATTTCCTTGGTTGGCTTTTTAGCTATACCTCTTTGTTTTGTTACTTCAATGGTTGCATTAGGATTTACAGGACACATCTTTAATTTACCACAGCCTACTTTCAATGGATATTATTTTTTATTAGTAGTAGTATTTTTCTTATGAGATAGAGTTTTGCTATTGTCACCCAGGCGGGAGTGCAGTAGTGTGATCTCGGCTCACTGCAATCTCCACTTCCCAGGTTTAAGTGATTCTCCTGCCTCAGCCTCCCAGGTAGCTGGTATTACAGGCACCAGCCATCATGCTCAGCTAATTTTTGTATTTTTAGTAGAGATGGGGTTTCACCATATTGGCCAGGCTGATCTCAAACTCCTGACCTCAGGCGATCCAACCGCCTCGGTCTCCCAAAGTGCTGGGATTACAGGCCTGAACCACCGCAACTGGCCACCAACTCATATACTACTTCAATAGCATAAGAACCTTACAATAATATACTTCTATCTCCTCTCAGATTTCGTGCTGATATTGTCTTGCATTTTACTTTTACATATGGTGTAAACCACATTATACCATATATAATAATTACTTTTTTTCTTTGAGACAGACTCTTGCTCTGTCATCCAGGCTGGAGTGCAGTGGTGCAATCTTGGCTTACTGCAATCTCCGCCTCCCAGGTTCAAGCGATTCTCCTGCCTCAGCCTCCCGAGTAGCTGGGATTACAGATGCCCACCACCATGCCCGGCTAATGTTTGTGGTTTTAGTAGAGATGGGGTTTCACCACGTTGGCCAGGCTCGTCTTAAACTCCTGACCTCAGGTGATCCACCCACCTCAGCCTCCCAAAGTCCTGGGATTACAGGTGTGAGCCACTGCACCCAGCAGTAATGAGAAAAATCATTCATAGCTACCATTTATAACATTCTTTCTTCCTTTATATAGATGTAGATCTCCATTTTCTTCCTACCTGTATAACTTTTTAAAATATATCTTGCAATGTGGATTTGCTGGTGATAAATTCTTTATGTTTCGTGTTTATTTTGCTTGAGTTTTGAAAGATATTTTGCAAAGCATAGAATTTGCAGGAATTTCATTTTTCATACTTTCAGAACTTTAATGATGCTTTTGCATTGTAGTCTTTCTTATATTATTTCAGATGAAAAATATAATGTCAAGTTTATCTTTGTTTCTCTGGATATATCTTTTTTTTTTTTTTTTTTTTTTTTTTTTTGTCTCACTGTCTTGCCCAGACTGGAGTGCAGTGACCGAATCTTGGCTCACTGCAAACTCCACCTCCTGGTTTCAAGCCATTCATCCACCTCAGCCTTCAGAGTAACTGGGGTTGCAGGCATGCACCACCATGCCCTGCTAATTTTTGTATTTTTAGTATAGACAAGGTTTCATCATGTTGGCCAGGCTGGTCTCAAAATCCTGACCTCAAGTGATCCACCTGCCTTGGCCTCCCAAAGTGCTGGGATTACAGGCGTGAGCCACTGTGCCTGGTACTGACCATAACATGTCTTTTGTTATGAGATCGCTTCTAAGGTTTTCCCTATCACTGTTTTCTCCCCACCCACTTCGAGCATTGATATACCTTGGTATATTTCCTTCATGTTTTGTGCTTTGAGCTTGCTAAGATTTTTATATCTGTGAGTGTATACTTTTCATCAAATTTTGAAAGCTTTTGGCCATTATATCTTCAAAAAGTTTTAATTTCTCCAGTTCTCCCCTTTAGAGTCTCCAGAGCCACTTGCATTTACTGTATACTATTATTTCTTTCACAATTTCTAATCTGCCATTAATGGCAACCAGTGGTTTTTTATTTTTTATTTTTTTATTTCACACATTGTAGTTTTTATCTCTAAAAGTTTGATTTGGTTTTGTATTTTTATCATCTAAAACTCTACTTGTCCTCTTGCCCATGTGGAATTCAGCTGTGGTAACTGTTTCTGTGTTAATTCTGAAATTTGTAACTCTTCTGTAACTGCAAACAGTTTGGTTTCCATTGACTGATCGTTCCCCCTCATGAAGGTTTGTGTTTTCCTGCTCTTTTACATGCTTGGTAATCTTTGATGGGATTTCAGATGTTTTGATTTCTACATTGTTGGCTTACCTTGAAGGAATATTTGTATATTCCTATAAATCTTCTTGAGTGTTGTTCCAGGATACAGTTAAGCTACTTGGAACCACTTTGATCCTTTTGGATCTTGATTTTATTATTTGTTAGGCAGCTCTGAAGAAGTGCTTAAGTCTGGGGCTAATTGTCAACCACTACTGAGGACAGAGCTTCCTGAGTACTCTGCCTAATGACCTACCATTTTTTACTTTTTCTAATATGGCTAATAGGAATAATCACTATTCCCTCTGATCCTTTTAGAGGGAATAGTGATCAACATGTGTCAACATTCCACTGCTGAATGCTGCAGGGAGCTGTATTAGTCAGGGTTCTCTAGAGGGACTGAACTAATAGGACAGATAGACATATAAAGGGGAGTTTATTAAGTATTAATGCACACAATCACAAGGTTCCACAATGGGTCGTCTGCAAGCTGAGGAGCAAGAGCCCGACTGAGTCTCAAAACTGAAGGACTTGGAGTCTGATGTTCGAGGGCAGGAAGCGTCCAGCACAGGAGAAAGATGTAGGCTGGGAGGCGAGGCCAGTCTCCACTTTTCACATTTTTCTGCTGATTAGGATAAAAAAAGGGGGGGGGGGGGAAAGTGTTGGTACAGTCTAAAATGGCTATTTCTCTTACTGGTGGTGGTTTGTTTTGATTCTGTGGACCAAGGGGGTTTCTCCACTTCTCCCCCCAAGTTCTGTTGTATTCAGGGAATCAGGGTGATATTCTTGTCTTTGAGTAGTTTCTAGTTATATTTTTGGGGAGGGAGTGATACCAGAGAATCTTTATTCTATCATCTTGCTAATTTTCTCTCTCTCTCTTGTTTTTTAAAGCCAGGTCTAAAGTATTTTGGTTCTCTAAAAGTATAGGGAATCTCAGGTGCTGCTTGGGGCTATACCGGACTGAGACTCATTAGTTTTCTCTTCACAGACATAAGGACCCAGAGGAAGGAAGGAAGGAAGGAAGGAAGGAAGGAAGGGACTAGAGTGACTGGCTCATGATCAATACAGTCTGAATCAAGACTGGCAGCCAGCATGACATGAACCATCTTATACAGCCCTCTTAAAGTGACATTTTCTACCTTGTCATATTTTAGACCGCCATTTAGTTTTTATTGCTGTAGAGGACTGGAAAAGAGAGAACTCTTTGTTTCTATAACACAAGAAGTTGTCATATCTTTGGCCCTTGATGGTTCAAGTGGAAGTTAATAGCGTTAGGATTAAATTCTTAGGTACCAGAAAGGCAGAGGAAAAACTCTGCTCAATATTAAGTCCATTTATAACAGAAACAGCAACTTTGACGATGTCAATCAACCCTCACATATAAAGGTACTGAACTTCTTGTACTAGGACAGCTTCAGATTCCTGGGTTTCTCCAATTTTGTAAGGTGGAAGACACCTAGAATAATAACTGAGATAAATTTCACTGCCACCTTCGGTAGTTGGGGTTTTGGTACAGATATGTTGGATTTAGAGGAGAAATTAACACTTTATTTACATCTGAGTTTGAGAAGCTCATTCACACTGCACATGTTTAGAAAGTATTTTTTTAAGCTGTTTGTGATCTTTGAATCTCATATTTGGTGACTTTAGAGATTCTTATTTTGTTATTTGTTCGTGGTGAAATTTTCTGTGCACTCATGTATATGGTATGCAATTCAGTTTATGTGTGTGTAATCAAGTCTTTCAGGAATTTTCTTTATGCCTGTGCTCTTGTCTTTTTAAATAAGAACATCTTTTATTTACTCAAAAACGATTAAAAATATTCTGCTATATTTTAATTCAATATCCTTAATACTGTTCTTAAAATATTACTTTGATTTCTAGTTCATCATAAATTGTGGAGTGTGTGTGTATGTGTGTGCATGACATGAAAACTAGCATCTATGTTATTTTTTTCTCAATATAGAACCTACCATTTCACCAGATTTATTTCCTTTTCTAATGCCAAATCTAGGAGACAGCCTATTCTCATATATTCCATACTTCAATTTTCCTGCTATTCCTGCTCCCTGAGAAATACCAACTTATGAAATCAAACAAAACCAGAGTCCACATCTCAGTCTGTGCCTTCTAGGCTCACACTACCATTACAGGAAAAATAATAAATATCTATCTAAGTCTTTTTAAAATTTTGAGGAATTGTACAATTAAAAAGCTAAATAAGATACTAGTAAAAATCAATTTGCAAAAAACTGCAATAAATTCTGAAGAGATTTCTGTGAACCCAGACCTGCTTTGACTTCATATATGAAAATTACTCTCTTCATCTCTGAAGGTTGATTTTCATAATTTAGAAACACTTGTTTTCTGTATATCTAGTCTGTGTGCTGCTTTAAGCTTTGACACTCAAATTTTTACAGTGGCCCTAAGGGAGGAAATGTCTTGAATTGGGCAAAAGACGTGATATATCAGTGAACTTGCTGATTCTCTTACTTACTCACAAGAATAACATTTTTCCTCTAGATTTTCCCATCCTGATACTATTCTCAGTTCAATCATGGGTGTGAAGATTTGAGGCATAAATATTGCCTGAAAGTGTTTGTGAGAATTTAAAGCTGGTTAAAACCTGTATATTTCTACTGGATTTAACTAAGAGATACCCCTGGGATTTATTCACAAAGGTTAGTCTAATTCTAAGGATTGAAATGGTATAATCTGTCTTTTCTCAACCACTCAAATTAAGGAATAAATTTTCCTGATGCTGATGAAAAGTGGGTTTACTGATATAAAAATGTGGGAGCCTGGAAAATTAGCACTCAATATTTAAGAACATGTCCAATCCAGATCTGAAAACTTCACTTCTTCAATGACATTTTGTTGTTATTTTTTTGAATTTGAAAAATTGACAATTTTAAAGATTAAAGTAAAAAACCAGAATTAAATCATTCAGAAATAACAACTTTTTAAAATTTTCTTTTTTTTTTTTCTTTCCCATGTATCTATATTTCTGTTAATTGGGAACATGCTGTAGATAGAGTATTTTGATTTTCCCCCAGCTAAACAGCAAAGCACTTTTATTACTTTTGGATTTGATCTCCATTCCTTTTTTGTGTAATAGGGGAACAGCCCTTCTGTCTACAATTGGAATTCTGTTGGGTTTTAATTTTACCTTTACTTCTCAAAGAGGACATGTGTTTCAGGTAACCAATCAGAGTGTTCCATATCCCTGGATTTATTCATATGACAGAAGCATGGCCAATCAGAAAAGTTCTTTTCCATGTTGGATGAAGGTGGCAGAGAATGGCACTTCCTACTGTGACCCTAAATATAAGGCCACAAAGGTGGCAGTGATTGAGTCTGTCATTACATGGAGAGACCCTACATGAGAATAAAGTTAGCATACAAAGGAGAGTAGAGTGGGAGAGAGTAAAAACGGGAGTCTAGTCAAGAATTTGATTTCTTTCTCCTGCCCTACCTCTTGGACTTCCAACTTCTGTGTCAATATAGTGCCTCTTGCATTTAAGGTAATTTGTTTGGAATTTTTCTCACTGTCACCCAGAGTCTTACTACTATAATATTATATCACAAAATATTTCATATCTCTAAAATGTTTAATTATTTTTTTCTATTCTTCTTGATTCTCAGATGATCTAAAATTTTATGATTAATAAATTTGTAAATTCTGAAAAATAGCCCATTCTAAGGATATACAATTCTATGAATATAAAATACTGACTGTCTCAATAAATATTAACTCATAATAATAGTCATTATTGTTGCAATGTTTGTTGTCATTTCTATAAACATATCAGACTCGATGTAGCCTTTTCCTTTCCCACATTTTTGGATATTTATATTTTAAAATTTCAATTTTTTCCTTTTTAAGTAAAATTTGCTGGTTGTCTTTCAATATAGATTATGGCAATTTACTTCCCTGTGTATCTGACGTGAAACAAAAAAAAAAAAAAAAAGAAAAGAAAAAAGATTATGGCAATTTACAATTCTAGCTGTTGAAATGCTAGAGGGAAGTATCAGCTATTCTTTTTATTATATTTCTCAAATTAAAAAAATTATAATAATTTTTCTGATCAGAAACATCTCATTAGACTCTCATCAGCATTGAGTTTGTAAGTTGTTATAATTATTGCCAATGTAAAAGATTTAATTTAGTTTTTCCTTTTGTGATTGAGGCTATGTAATTATTACATGATCATGATTTATTAAGGCTTCATTGTATGAGCTGTTCAAAAAAATCTTTGAAAAGATTAATTTAAACCAATTTTAAATTTAAATTTTAATCTTAAACTTAAAAATTTTAAATACCACTTAATACTTCTAAAATATATTGGTCCACCTACAAGCCCATTACTCATTCCAGTTTCTTCCTTTTACTATAAACTTCTTATGTCTGTGGTTAAATACAGTTCTCATCTGGGGCTCGGAACTTGCATTTTAGGAGAGAGACTAGAGAGACAACCCCTCTCAGGCCCTTCTCAGTCGGCAAATCCAAGTTGCAATAAAACTTCCAAGCAAGTTTAAAAGCAGGGAGGAAAAGTAGGGACTTGAACAGGTATTTGTGCACCCATGTTCATAGCAGCATGATTCACAATAGTCAAAAGAGGAAGCAACTCATTCCATTCTTCTTCCAAAGACATTTACTGAAAAGGCCAAACACTTTCCCCGCTGTTTTAGGATGTTTGCTTTATCACGAGTTCATTTTAATGCATATTAAGAAATTCCTTCTTCAACTTTAGTGAGCTAAGAATCACCCTGTAGATTTGTTTAAAATGCAAATTTATGGATCATCCACAGAAATTTCAATTAGTGAGAACCGAGAAAAAAACAAGAAGCCTGCATTCCACAGGTAGGCCTGGCGTTTCCGCTGTGTGAGATTCTCCCTCCCTCCAAGAAGCCTACCTTCCACAAGTAGGTCTGGCGTTTCCGCTGTGTGAGATTCTCCCTCCCTCCAAGAAGCCTACATTCCACAGGTAGGCCTGGTGTTCTGCTGTGTGAGATTCTCCCTCCCTCCCTCACTGCTTCCCTGTCTCTTTCTGTCTCTCTCTCTCTCTGTCTCTCTTTCTCTCATTTACTGTTAAACCCCATTTCTACCACCTGCCCCAGGCACCCTGTAATCTACTTTCTGTTTGTCTCTGTAATGAACATCTGAATAAAGAGAGGAATGAGTATAGATTGCTTTATGAGATACCGAATGTTTCATAAAGCGATAATGAGTACAGGTACAGTGGAGCGCACCTGTAGTCCCAGCTACTCGGTGGGCTGTGGGAGGATTCCTTGAGTCCAGCAGTTCTGAGTCAGCTGAGGCAACCAGGTGAGATCATGACTCAAAAAAAACACGGTAAAATGATAATAAGTAAAACAGCGTATTATTGGCATATCAAATCACAATAAAGTTTTCAGAAACAGAATTGTTATATACAGAAAGTAGCTTTTAAAAGTAGGAATGAGAGAATAGATTTTTTCCCAAATAATTGGTGCTGAGATTATGTATAAACCATGTGAAAAAGACCACACCTAACTTCTTACTATCCATTAAAATAAATTCCAGATGGTTGAAAGACTTCTAAAAATCAAGAGTAACAGAACAGAGTATTAAAAAATTCACATTCTTTGAGATGAGAAAGGATTTTGAGAAGAATGAACTCAAATGTTGAATTCATAAATCAAGGATTAAGAAGGTTGCAGGTTTAAAAAAATGAAGGAGTGTTCCGGACAGGCCCTGTGCATGTCCTCGGGGAAGTAGAAAGTAGAATTCACAGCTGCCTGAATTCTGCTTTTCACACGTGTACTGTCCATGTTCTCTCCAGCTCAAGATGTTGCAGAGGCTCCACGCCCTCATGGGAATATGTTCTGAGCTCTCTGGCCTGTTACCATAGGATCACTCTTCTGAAGAGACTTCCTGGAGGACACTGATGAGAGTGTGAAAGCAGGGGATGGGAGGAAAAGCAGGGGAGGAGAGGGACAGTGTGGCACATGGCCACCCCAGGGTGCCCATTCTCCCCTCACCATTTTAGGCAGCTTTTTCTTTTCTTTCCCATTCTCTGCACTCCTAGGCTCAGCTTTGTTATTGTCTCTACTTTCTGATGTGTCCCCCAACACCCACCTTTCTTTAATTCCATCATTCTCTAACCTTTCTACACACATATATACACACTTAGTATCCAGCCTAGAACAGGAGGCTGTCCACCTTCATCTCCTGGAGATCAAGGTCTCCAGATTATGACTGTTAGAGAATCACTCATGTTGTCACCAAGTAGGACTTCTTTTACAAAGAGCCTGGTAAGGTAAGAAACTCAGGAGATTGCTTCTGCAATAAACCAATTGGTTCTTCATGGAAGGTGGATCAATTTGTCAAAGCACTCTAGGAACTCAAATTCAGTTTTAGTACTGGCCATTTCAGTAGTCATTGTGTTTGACAGCCTAGAGAGGGAGATATAGTCTAAACTTAGGAAGAGAAACCAGATTGATAGAGGCCATAGAATAGCAGTTAAGAACAGATGTGTGGAGGCCAGGCCCCGTGGCTCACTCCTGTAATCCCAGCAGTTTGGGGAGACTGAGGTGGGTGGATCACATGAGGTCGGGAGTTCGAGACTAATCTGACCAACACGGAGAAACTCCATCTCTACTAAAACTACAAAATATTAGCCGGGCATGGTGGTGCATGTCTGTAATCCTAGCTACTCGGGAGGCAGAGGCTGAGGAGGCTTGAACCTGGGAAGCAGAGGTTGCGGTGAGCCGAGATCATGCCATTGCACTCCAGCCTGGACAACAAGAATGAAACTCTGTCTCAAAACAAAAACACAGATGTGTGGAAATGAGACAAAAATAGGCTTGAACCAGGAGTCTGCCAGATCTAATGTAAGATTTTAAGCAACTTGCCTTCACAGAGAGATGTTAATAACTTCACACTTCTTTTTGCAACTTTTATTGTTACAACAATACTAAAAATATTTATTATAGGGTTGTTTAGATGATGGTAATAATGTACTTAAAGTGCTTAGTCTAGTGTTTGGCACAGAACTCCTCATTATGCTAGTTATTACTGTGTATCATTATTTTTACTTCAGGGTGACTTCAAGAATGTATTGATCTCAGCTGCTTAAACTTGAACCTTGCTTGGCCCCTTCCCCAAGGGCGTCTACGGCCAGAAAAGAGCAAGAAGATAAAGAAAGACATAGTTAAGGAATTTATGTCATCAAGTAGAATGTTTAAAAGGGGAGAGTGGATCACTTATGGCTCTTTTCAGTGCAAGTTCTCAAGTCCTAGAAAGGGAAAAGATGCATTTGTTTCAGCCGGAGGAGCATGTGAGCCTCCTCTCTGCCTCCCTCTCTTTCTCCCCACTGCTGTCTTGATTTCCTTTCTCCTTCCCTCACTCCTTAATCTCTCTCTCACTCCGTTTCTTCCTTGTTTCTTTTTCTTCCTCCTTGCCTTCATTTCGTTCCCTTTCTCATTCTCCTTCCTTTCACCTTTTCTTCTCTTACCACAGCTCTAGGTTGACTGTAGGCCTAGTAAGGTCATTTTTGTCAATAATTTCAAAGTATTCAGAAAGATTATGAGTTGGCGATTTTAAAATGGTCCAAAATCTTAGAGCCCAGAACAGCAATAAATGGCATAAACGTGCCCCGCACAGGAAATTGAAGCAAGCACGTTATCGCAATAGAACATATCTTCTTATCTCTTGTAGTGTCTACAGGAAACACGATGAGCATGCTGATCACCACACGCTCACTGCCTCTGCTTCTATTGCTGCTTCAGCCGCTGCAGTTTCAAGAGGTGTATCATGAAGATTTTTATTTACCAGCATATAGAAGTGCTGGTAAACAGATTGTGCCATGTAAGAACGGGATTAGGAAATGTAACAGGAGCAAGAATCTAGTAGAAGGAGTGTATTGTAATTTAACCGAAGCATCTGACATACCAATGTGTCGATACGAATCATTTTATAGGAGGGGATATGTCCTTATCACTTGTACATGGCAAAATGAAATACAAAAACCTATTCCTTATACTATAAATGATCTTGTGGAGCCACCTAAACACAGACGTTTCCTTAATGAGGACGGTGTCTTTGTCGTACCACTCTAGCAGAGTGTTCTCTGAGAGCTTACGGTGGGAGGATATAATCCTCTCCATACTGATCCTTATAGATCAGAGTTGAGAATGGCAGTTTTGCTTCCATTCACTTTGATCACCCACCTTCCTTTCTTCCTTTCCCAATGCCTCACAAAGGCACCATAGGCGAGGTTCACAGACAGTGCTCTGAGATGTGATCTCATGCAGGTCCCACAAGTTAGCATGCCTTGAATGTGTTATGGATACAAATGCCTGTAGTGGAAGGTTGACCAGCACCAAGAGGAACAGAAAATGGTTGTCTGCAGTGTCCTCCAAATCACACATTCATGTGATTCTCTAGTTCACCAGAAAGAATAAAAAGTTCTTCAATCTAGTCAGTGGCTCTCGTGTGGTGATGTGGGGTTTCTCAGTTTGGAACTTTCTTCCTTGTGACACAATTTGGCACCAAGGGAACTCAAATCCCTTTCAGACATTTATGCAATACACCTTTCCAGGGCTATGTGTATGGCTATTTCACTTGTCTTATTCTTTCTTACAAGGCACTACATAGATCCAGATATGGACAGCTCAGGGTAAAGCCTTTATATATTTAGGAAAAAGGACATTTCAGTTGTCCAATGTTATTTGTGTGAATTGCCACATCTTTAGTTTAATTTAGCTTAGATATTTGTGTTTACAAAATTACAAACAATTTCTCACTTTTAGGAATAGTCACAATTATCTACAATTAACTTCCTCACTTTCTAGTAAAGGTGGCTGCATCTGAGAATACATCACCTCAGAGAGAGGCTGGAGGATCAGTCTGGTGAGAGAAACCTCTTTGTCCAGTTTAAGTAACAATTATCTCCTTCTCTTCAAACTTCTTAACATCTTGTTGTTGTTATTGTTGCTTAAAACTTTCTGAAAATGGGATAAAGAGTAGTGATGGGCAATGGTAGGGAGAGTGTCCATTGCTCTTTGCATGCTTTACTCCAGTCCATTCTGTTAGTCTCTTATTCCTTATCTCCGTCTTTACACTTAGAGCTGAGCTTCTAATTATCGATCGGTTGGTGTAAATGAGGGCCTAGAGCCAAGGACTGCTAGATCCCATTTTAGTGTCTAAGGGAGGAACACAGGAAATCAAGCGTCTAGGCACTTGTGATAGTTGATTTTATGTGTCAACTTGACTGGGTTAAGGGATGCTCAGATACCTGGAAAAACATTTTTTCTGAGTGGAAATGTGAGAATGTTTCTGGAAAAGATGAGCGTTTAATTCATAGACTGAATAAAGATCTCCCTCACCCACGTAGGTAGGCATCATCCAATCTGTTAAGGGCCTAAGTGGAACAAAAAGGCAGAGCAAGGGCAAATGGACTCTTTCTGCTTGAACTGAGATGTCCATCTTCTCCTGCCCTTGGACATCAGTGCTTCTGGTTCTTGGGCCTTTAGATTCAGACTAGGACTTATGACATTGGCTCTCCAGATTCTCAAAACTTTGGGTTTGGACTGGAAATCCATCACCAGTCTCTCAGCTTGCAGATGGCAAATTGTGGGGCTTCTCAGCCTCAATAATTGTGTGGGCCAACTCCGCACGATAAACCTCTTTCTATGTATCTATATATGCTCTACTGGCTTTTTCTCTGGAGAACCATTATTAATACAGCACCAGTCTTCATTTGGAGGCACATGGCTTTTCACTGAAATGTCTGAGTGAATAAGGTACCAACCAACTTTTAGAAATCTCCATGACACCTTCTAAAACCCAACCTTTGGTGCATGAGCTGAAGAAATTCTGTGCTAGCCTGGGTATGTTCTACAGACCATCTCTCTGGTCATATTCATCTCATTGATCTTGGAGGTTATACAACATAAAATATATTTACGAGAGTATGCCGGGCATGGTGGCTTATGCCTATAATCCGAGCACTTTGGGAAGCTGAGGTGGGCAGATCACTTTAGGTCAGGAGTTCAAGACCAGCCTGGCCAACATGGCGAAACCCCATCTGTACTAAAAATAAAAAAATTAGCTGAGTGTGGTGGCTTGTGCCTGTAATCCCAGTTACTTGGGAGGCTGAGACAGGAGAATCACCTGAATCTGGGAGGCGGAGGTTGTAGTGAGCCGAGATCACGTCACTTCACTCCAGCCTGGGCGACAGACGAGACTCTGTCTCAAAAAAAAAAAGAAAGAAAAAAAAAAGAGTATGATATAGTACAATAATTAAGACGTGAAAACAATCACAATGGACCTTTCTCTCTCCAGAATAGAAAATCTGATCCAAATGCCTTTTAGAATTAAAATCACAGAAATAGAATCAGACCCATTTGCACAGATTTCCTGTTGTCTAATATTGCACAAGAAATCAAGATCCTGGCCCCAATCCACCAGATTCCCTGTGATAAGTCCAAACTGTAATTTCAGCTTCACTGATTATAAGATTTCAAATAGTTATTGTCGAACTTCTATTAACACTCTCTCCTCAATAATATCGAACTTCATTATTAAAATAAACATTGTACCCAACTTTGACTCACATCACGATTTATTAGTTATGCTAGATTCCTTGAGATAATACACCATTAATTATTTCAATTGTGGTAACATACAAGACATAAACTGACCATTTTAATCATTTTAAGTGTACAGCTCAATAGCTTTAGCTATATTCACGTTGTTGTGCGGCCATCACCATGATCCATCTCCAGAACGTTTCTCGTCTTGCAAAACTAAAATTCTACTCATTTAAATAACAATTCCCCATTCAACCTTTCCACCAGTTTCTGGCAACCACCATTCTTTATGTCTCTATGAATTTGACTGCTCTATGTACCTCATATAAGTAGACTCATACAGTATTTGTCCTTTTTAAAGGCTGAATGATATTCCATTGCATGTATATAACACATTTTGTTTATCCATTCATCCATTGAGGATGCTGGGGTTGTTTTCACCATTTGGCTACCGTAAATGATACTGCTATGAACAATGACATACAAGTACCAGTTTAAGTCCTTGCTTTCCTTTTTTTTTTTTGATGTATATACATGTAAGTGGAATTGCTGGATCATATGGTAATTCTATTTTTATTTTTTTGAGAAACTACTATACTGTTTTCCACAGTGGCTGAACCATTTTACATTCTAACCAACAGCACCCTAGGGTTCCAATTTCTCAAAACTCTCACCAATACTTCTTTTTTATATATAATAGCAATTTCAATGGATATGATGCAACATTAATTTTAAATTATACTTACTCAGTGAAAGAATGTAGGCAACAGCTTTCCCAAGAGTAAGTAAAAATATAAACACAGCATTTTGTTTCCAAACCAAAATAAATCCAGTTGGCATTCTCTTTGAAAACTTCTGATGTATATGATGTTATTGAATAAGTAAATAGGAGAAAAGTCTAGTCCAATGAACAGACAGCATGATTGCTCCTATCCCCTTGTCTTAGTGAAAGTTACGAGACAAAGCAGTAAATGCCATGTTTGCTCATTTCTGCTTCTCAGTGTAATTTCACAAAACCCCTCACTCTATGACAACCTGCAGGTCTTTGAGAAGAATATTTGAAGATACAACAGAATAGAGTGCATGGCCCCCATGCTCCATATCTGTTTACCTGAGTCACTATATTCCTTAAAACATAAATGACACTAGTCCTTGCCTTTTTCACTCATAAAACAAGGTCTGACCAGGTTAGTGAGTATACTTCTGTAATCTATAACCAGATAAACTCTTACATCCAAATCATGATGTGATTTTGTTTTAATGTAACTTCTGAGCAACTTGGATGTGATTTTGCATATACTGTATGTTGTGAACTTAAAGACTGCACTGGAGCTATCTGATAGAATCTCTCTAAAGGGCTGCTCCCAGGCGATAGGCCTCTCAGTCTATAGATCTCAGTAAGACTTCTGAATAAAACTAACTTTAATTCTTTAAAAGCTGGATTTTTTTCTTTAGTTGACAGGATTCTCCAGGGGAACAGAACCAATAGGATAGACATATGCAAGGGAATTTATTAAGGAGAATTGGCTCACATGATTAAGAGTGAAGTCCCACAATAGACTTGACAGGCCATATGCAAGCTAGAGGATGATAGAAGCTGGTAGCAAGCAAGGCTGTTAGAGAAGCTGGTCTGAGGCTGAAGGCCTTAGCGCTGCCACAGAGTGGGGAGGTTGGGGGAGCCAGCAGCCAATTGGATGATACCTGCCCACATTAAGGGCAGGTCTTCCTCTCTCAGTCTCACCTGCCAGTCTCCTCTGGAAACACCCCTGCAGACACCCCCAGAAACAGTGCTTCACCACCCATCTAGACATCCTTCAACCCAATCAAACTGACACCTAATTTAACCATTCACACCTTTCTATTCTAGCACATTATTCTTAGACAGCATTAGGAAAATAATAAAACCAAAGCTAGTAACTATTCCTGTGTTGCTCCTTGAAAATTGATGATGCTAAATTGAGCCCTATTCATTTGCCCTGCAATATTTTGGTAGAAAGTTGAATTAATATTTCTGATAAATTCAGAGCCAGTAACTTTTATTCTAATTATATATATATTATATATATACACATATATATACATATTATATATATATGTATCAGTCACAATACCTCACACGCTATCTTCTCTATAATATACATTTTTCAAAGTGTTTAAGTGTTTTTATATACCTTTTTTATTTATTTATTTATTTATTTAATTTTATTTTTTCAAAGATGGAGTTTCACCATGATGGCCAGGCTGGTCTTGAACTCCTGACCTCAGGTGATCCACCCACCTCGGCCTCCCAAAGTGCTAGGATTACAGGCGTGAGCCACCGCGCCCGGCCTTTATATACCTTTTGACTGTTCATTATTACCTTTTGCCTGACAAGTAAGGGGGTCATATTCTCTGTCCACTGTTTCCTATTTGTCCTGGTCGCAGAACAAATAAGGATCAAAAATGGAATCACCTATTTTATCCAAATCTCTCTTTTCTTTCTCTAAGATGGAACTTCCTCACCTGTCTCTGGCATAAGATCATGATATCTGTGAACTGTCATATTTTTAGAAACACAAGGAAGCAATGGCTCATCCCTTTCTCATCACATTTGATGCATTCATTGTATAATTTGCATTGAGTACAAGAAGAAATTTTCCACCTAAGTTTCCATAGTTGAAAGATTACAAGAGCTAGTCATCAATATCAAGTTCTTCGTAAAAGATCAAAGCAGATACCTGAAGCAACCTGGAGCCTCTGAGGGGGGTGCCTCAAGTCCTATCAAACTGAAGAGTAAATTAGTCACTAACCAAATGAGATTTTGAATTAAAGCGCATTTCCCATAAGATGGAATGATGACTTGATGGCACTTATATGTTTTCTAACTACTAGATTATAACTTCACGTGAACAAGAATACTCACGGTGATGTACGGTATATAAACAAATGTTCTGCCTTATTTAATTCAAAAACATCAAATATTTGACATTATTCCATTGTCAAAGATTTTCTTCCTTCTCTTATTAAAACGTGTTCATTACAAGTGGGCACAAGCAACTCACCACTTCAATATGTACCATAGTGTAATATTGCCCAAGCATTTCCGTATTGAAATGCTTGATATTTTAGGCATTCTCTCATTCTTTTCTATCCTCAATGCCGAATGCCTGCCACTTAATATTCAATACGTATTTTTAAATAAATGAATACATTATATATAATAAAGAATTTTCAATTATATAAACATTTTGATGAACTAATTTTTTACCCGTATTCCACAGCATGCACTGTGTTCATTGTTCAGGTAAGAGAGACCAGCAAAGGGAAGAACAGTACATTTTTGGATTTTCTGTATTGGTCTAGGAATCTGTGCAGCAAACATCAAAATAGATGGTGGGCTTCTAAGGAGGAGGGAATATTAAGAATGTGAAAGGGAGGAATTTCAGGAGAAAATGAGAGTAAGAGAATGAGGGATTTTACCCTGCCTGAGAGGTAGGATGGTAGATGACAAGGGGTTGGACGTGAAAAGGCTTCTAAGGAGATGTTTATGACAGGAAGAACAGTAAGGTCAGTAAAGGAGCACTGTTAGCACATGGAAAGTAAGGCAATAGAGAGTGTTATCCAGTGTCTGCGTGATCATGCCTCCTGCCCCTTTCTGCATGCAGAATGTGGAGGTCACAGGGGAGGACAGAGGGGAGAAAGAAAGTCCTAGGCCTGCATTCCAATAGCACACATGTCCATTTGTTAATTTTTGGTGGGTCATTGAAGACTCGATAGTTGCCATAATCTATTCCAACTTAAGATATAGGTTGCATCTTTAGACAAATGGACATTGAAAGTTTATTAGTGACTCATTTGTTGACATTTTGACCCCAGGATTTGGAGAAGCTTCTAGTGAAAGAAGTTCGACAGGTAAGTGAAGATCTGGTCCTGTAGTTTGTAGTAATTAAGATGTAGAAAAAGCTAATGCAACAGTGAGTCCAAAATACAGTAATTCAAGCAAATAGAAGTTTATTTCTCAGTTGGGCCCAGTGGCTCACGCCTGTAATCCCAGAACCTTGGGAGGCCAAGGCAAGTGGATCACTTGAGGTCAGGAGTTGAAGACCAACCTGGCCAACCTGGTGAAACACTGTCTCTACTAAAAATACAAATTAGCTGGACGTGGTGGTATGCTCCTCTAGTCCCAGCTAGTCAGGTGGCTGAGGCAGGAGAATTGCTTGAACCTGAGAGATGGAGGTTGTAAGTGAGCCAAGATCATGCCACTGCACTCCAGCCTGTGCAACTCCATCTCAAAAAAAAAAAAGAAGAAGAAGTTTATTTCTCCATTACGTAACAATCCAGGGAAAGGCAATCTGTCATAGTGAGAAGGTGGCTTTCCTCCATGTGATCATTGAGGAACGAGGGTTTTGTGATTCTACCATTTCCAGTTCTGAGATGTGTCTTGGTCTGGTTGGTTGAAGCCAGCTCACCATAGATCTGCCTTTCAGTGCATGGAATGGGAAAAAGTAAAGTAGAAGAAAACCAGATTTCTCTAAAGAAGACATAGCTAAGAATTTGCTCACATTTTTTCAGCTCACATCAACCTGGCCAGAACTTGGTGACAAGGACACGTTTAAGTCAAGGAGTTTGGAAAATGCAGTCTGGTTCTAAAAGAAAGAATATAGGAAACAATTACCAGTCTGTCAAACATTCCATCTTACCTAATAAAATTTTTTTTGTTTTTTTTATTTTTGATGGAGTTTTGCTCTTGTTGCCCAGGCTGGACTGCAATGATACAATCTTGGCTCACTGCAGTCTCCACCTCCTGTGTTCAAGTAATTCTCCTCAGCCTCCCAAGTAGCTGGAATTACAGGCATGTGCCACCACACACAGCTAATTTTTTGTATTTAGTGGAAATGGGGTTTCACCACGTGGGTCATGCTGGTCTCGATCCACCCACCTTTGCCTCCCAAAGTGCTGGGATTATAGGCGTGAGCCACCATGCCTGGCCGAAATGTTTTTTTCTTAATGTAGTTGGTCATTATTATTATTGTTGTTATCCAGCCTTAAACGTCTGCCCAGACCCACTCTAGACCTCTGTAGGAATTCTGGGAATGCACTCACTGCTCTACTGCCTTCTAGTCTGTGCATCTCTATGTAAGGTTGCTACTGAGAAAATAGACTCTGGGCTACCTTTGTAGGGTCTTATCTCAGTCAACTGCAACAGAACTACAGAATCCACTGCCAACAATTTCTGCTAGAGTGACTGCTGAAACCTAACTGCAAAGGCTTGGTTCACTGGTTCTCAACTCTGCCTAATTAACCAGAGTCTCCTGTAAAACTTTTAATAAAAAGCTCAGGCCCACTGCTGGAGATCTGGAAATGTATGTGCAGATAAGACCTAGTCATCTGTATTTTTAAAATGTGTCACGGGCAATTAAAGGTTCCTCCAGAGCTTTGAATCATTGGTTAGTGTCATGCCAGAAGTCTAATTACTAAAACAAGCCATCAAGAAGATATTACACGCAATGTAAGAACTTCCCTTTACTAAAGATTAATGCATCAGGCTATCACAGATGAATGACAATAGCTATTAACATTCTACATCTAGCTAGCTTTCCTTGCTTTCGTTGAAATTAAGCATCCTATTAAAAATAACGAAGGAGGCTGGGCACGGTGGTTGATACCTGTAATCCCAGCACTTTGGGAGGCCATGGCAGGCAGATCACCTGAGGTCAGGAGTTCGAGACCAGCCTGGCCAACATTGTGAAACCCTGTCTCTATTAAAAATACAAAAATTAGCTGGGCATGGTGGCAGGCACCTGTAGTCCCAGCTACTCAGGAGGCTGAGGCAGGAGGATTGCTTGAACCCAGGAGGCAGAGGTTGCAGTGAGCCAAGATCATGCCACTGTGCTCCAGCTTGGGCATTAAGAGCAAGACTCTGTCTCAAAACAAAAACAAACAACAACAACAAAAATAACCAAGGAATGAAAGTTAGTCATTATGGCAGTCTGGTTCTTCCTATAAATTCATAGACTTGAATTATGATTTAACATATGGATGATACATAGCAAAATGTCTGAATTTTCGTAACTATGGGTGTGTTAATGGAAATAGATCCCATGCTCATGGATTAATTAATCGATATTGTAAAATTACCACAGTCCCCAAAGCAATCTATAGATTCAATGCAGTTCCTATCAAAATAGCAACATCATTTTTCACAGAATTAAAAAACAATTCCAAAATTCATATGGAATCAAAAAAGAGCCTGAATAGCTAAAGCAATCCTAAGCAAAAAGAACAAATCTGGAGTCATCACATGACCTGACTTTAAATTATTCTACAAAACAACATGGTACTGGTATAAAAGTAGATACATAGTAACTGCGTATGTATATTTACATAGTATACTATATAGATAGTATACTATGTAGATACATTTACTACATTGTAGATACATTGTATATATATCTACATAGTATATACATTATAGATATGTATATCTACTATGTAGGTACATTGCATATGTATCTACATAGTATAATAGTAGATACATTTCTTCTTAGTCCTGAAACTCTTGCAGGCATAAATGAGGCCCTTTAATCAGCCCTTTGCCTCTCTTAAGCCCCAAGCTAAGACCCAAACCGAGATTCCTAGTGCTTGGTGTCCTCGGTATCCATTATGATTTACAAACACAGGTCACAGGAAAGCTTTGTGAGATACACAAAATGCAGTCAGATATCTACTGAATTTGTGAACTGAATAATAAAATTTGCAAATTAAATTTAAAAGCCTAAGGAAGAACTATGTGTCTTACATTTTAAAACATTAACTAATGGAATTCCAACTGCTAAAACCAAAATAAACTTCTGAATAGGCTTTCTGAAAAAAGTGTTTCAGTGCTCGGGAAAACACATCAGCCCTTCTGTTTTGCACCTTCTGTTCTACAATAGCCTGATAACATCAGCACGTCTTCAATCACTGCTCAGTGCTTAGTGTAGAGAAAAATCCCCGTGATCATAGGCCTGGAGCCTGCCCTGGGCCTTCTGTTTTTGGCTGAGGGCCAAGAAGGGTACAATGATGGCTATGGACCTTACTGGCAGACTCAGGGGAACCCCTGGGGCACAGCGTGGGCATGATCAAAGGACAGAGTTGATCAGTTAAAAGAAAATGTAAGACATATGAAACATTCTGATATGTGCAGTCCATCACACATTGACCTCATTCTCCTCATCATCTAAGTTGAGGCAGGCATTGATTTTCTTCTTATTTCAAACAGTAAGAACACAAATTATGAAAGTAACATGCCCAGGCTTCAACAGCTTGTAAGTACAAAATAAGGCTGTACCTTCATTAAAAAAACCAAACCAAACCAAACCAAAACAAAAAAACACACACTTGAAGACTTCAAATGTCCATGTCCCCAGAAAGGAACACACTTTTCCTTTAATATCCTTGGGTAACTTGTGAGTTTCCTGGGGGTGTTAAAACTTCATGCATCCTCACAGGTCCTTTGAATTCTTCCTGCTGTGCCCCTTGTCCAGGGGTCATGTCCATAACTGTCCTGTCAGAGGTTATCTTGAGCCTGTTCCCACAGAAGCTGCTGCTTCCGGCATCACCCATCATCTCTGTCTCAGGGGATAGGTCACTGCTGCTTCCCCTGGACTTTTATATCTCAAGAAAATTACAGCTAGATTAAGAAGAATAAGCTCTAGTGTTCTATACGATGGTAGGATGGCTATAGTTAATAATAATACACTATACAGTTTCAAATAGCTAGAAAGAGGATATTGAATGTTTCCAATGCAATCAGGTTTGGTGGTTTGCACCTGTAATCCCAGAAATTCAGCAGGCTGAGGCAGGTGGATCCCTTGAGGCCAGGAGTTTGAGACCAGTCTGAGCAACATTGTGAGATCCTGTCTATAAAAGCATCTTTTAAAGGCTGGGCGTGGTGGCTCACGCCTGTAATCCCAGCACTTTGGGAGGCTGAGGTGAGCAGATCATGAGGTCAGGAGTTCGAGACCAGCTTGGCCAATATGGTGAAACCCCGTCTCTACTAAAAAATACAAAAAAATTCTCCGGCATGGTGGCATGCTCCTGTAGTCCCAGCTACTCAGGAGGCTAATGCAGGAGAATTGCTGGAACCTGGGAGGTGGAGGTTGCAGTAAGCCAAGGTTGTGCCACTACACTCCAGCCTGGGCAACAGTGCGAAATTCTGTCTCAAAAAAAAAAAAAAAAATCTTTTAAAAAAATGTGCCAGATGTGGTGGTGCACATAGTCACCAAAATGTACATTTATGTTCTGTATACTTTTCTAACTGTGTTATACTTCAATTTCAACATGTTTAAAATTGTTCTGGAATCAGCAGATTTGCATTTTAAAACTTGATGTAAATTGACAATTTGTTTCCAAAAACTGGTATCAAAACATAGTCTAACATATCTCTAAATCCTTCTAACATTATCAGATATATCATATTCCATTCTAGTAGATATAAAATTCTATTTGTCTTGTGATTAATGAGGTTAAACATCACATATGTTTACTAGCAATTTATTTTCTTTTGTGAGTTTCCTATTCATGTCTTTAGCATTATTTAGGAGCACTTACACAACAAAATTTAATTCTTCTAGTAGATGCTGCAAATATTTATCTTATTCAGATGCTTCTTTTACAAATTTGTGACATTTTTGTCACCTAGAAGTCTTAAAATTTATATAATTAAATTATGAACAATGGTTTGTAATATCCCTTAATATTATATACATTTTCCTATGTTTTCTGCATGTGCTTTTATAATGTTTTTAAAATTCTTTATGTTTTGAATATTTAATTTGTATAAGATATTTTTTAGTATACGATGTGAGGTAAAAATCCAACTCTATTGATTTTTAAAGTATAGTCCAATAGGTCACCACTAGTTTGAAATTCTACTGTTGTAGCTTCTGGCATGGTGGAATAGGTTGTTTCATACCAACCCCTCGCTAAAATAATGAAGAGTTGAACACAAATATTTTTAATCTCTCAGAAGGCATGAGAGAGTGCCAAGGTAGTAATGAATTGTGTTACTACCATTCAGGAGTGGAGAGGCTAAGCTTGGTATTTGGGGTCACTCTCCCCCACTTCAAGTCAATGCCAATTTCAAAAGTGGCATATGAGAAGTTGACAAGAGCTTTAATAAGAACGATAGGGCTGAGGAAACAAAAACTAAAGTTTAAGATACAAGAATGAGGAGACATCTGATAGTGTCCTAGGCTTTTAATTAGAATGCAGAGAGCTCTATCTCAGGAGTAAGAAGGAGCCAAAAAAAAAGAACTACCATTGCAGAGAATAAATCCCAGCCCTGTAGCATGTAAAATTCTGATGAATAAATTCAGTTAGGATTGCTAATGGTCTAAGCTCTCCTTCCCAAAGAAAGCAAAAGAAAAATATCATAGAGAGGCCAGGAGCAGTAATCCTAATACTTTGGGAGTTCGAAACCAGCCTGGGAAACATGGTGAAACTCCATCTCTACAAAAAATACAAAACTTAGCCAGGCTGTAATCCCAGCTACTCGAGAGGAGAATTGCTTGAACACACGAGGCAGAGGTTGCAGTGAGCTGCGATCGTGCCACTGCACTCCAGCCCGGCCGACAGAGCCAGACTCCATCTCGGGTGGTTGGTGGTAGAGGAGTACTTCATGAAGGAAAACATCTTTCAGGGCCTCAAATATCTTTACAATTTTGTATATTCCATACTCAACATACAATGAAAAATAATCAAAGATACAAGCAGATAAGTCACAATGGAAAACCAAAAACAAGAGACAGTGAAAACAAATGATGTCCACATAACCCAGAAAACAATTATTAGGTAAGAATTTTTAAATGACTATGTTGAAATATATGAAAGACCAGTGTAGTCTAGTCCTGCTCCTACAAGATGACCTACAAAATGCCCATTCCTGTTACATGTGCACGCATCATCTCCTCCCCTTGAGTGCCACAAGACTTGCGAATATGATGTGACAGTTACTTTGTGATTACGTTATGGTTTACGGAACAGTTGCATTTAAGAAAGGGATATTATCCTTGGTGGGCCTGATCTAATTAGGTGGACCGGCTGCTGAAAAAAAGTAATTTGAAGTGTGGGAGGGATTTTGTGGGAGAAGATTCTCCATTGCTGGCTTTAAATATGGAGGGAAAAGCATGGCAGGGAACAGCTGATGGCCTCAGGGGTGCTGAGAGTACGCCTAGTCAACAGCCAAAGACAAGGACTTCAGCCTCATAACCAAAAAGACTGGATTTTGCCAACAAGCTGCATGAGCTTGGAAGCAAATTCTTCTCCACAGCCTCCAGATAAGACTGTAATTCAGCTGTTAGATACTGGGCTGAGAACCCAGTTGACCTGCACCCAAAATTCAGACCCACGGAACTGTGGGATAATAAATATGTGTTGTTTTAAGCCAATAAATTTGTGGTAATTCGTTATGCAGCAACAAAATAGCTGATATAACAAGATTGAGAATTTTGGCAGGCAGTAAGAAACAATGCCAAAGAAACAGATGGAATGCCAGAACTAAAAACTGTAACTGAAATAACAAGCCCAATGCGTGGGTTTAAAAACAGATAGACACAACTTTAAAAAAAAAAAAAAAAAAGAAGAGGGAGAGAGAGATCTGAAAAACTGATTAGGATTAAACAACCATGGATATTTTTTTAAAAGCATAAAAAATGCTGGGAAAAAAAGTGTAAGAGACATACGGAGCATAACCAACATACATGGAATTCAGGTCTCAGAGAAAAGAGGAGAGTGAATAGGAAAGAAGCAGTCTATGAAAAGTTGGCTGAAAAAAGGCTGAAAATATTTCTAAACTGTAGAAATATATTAATCCATAGTTTCAAAAAAGGCTAAAAACCACATGGAAAGAAAACCACATTTAACAACGTAGTAAAACTAATAAAAACGAAAGAGATAAATCTTTAAAACAGCCACAGGGAAAAAAGTATGGAGGGGGAAGGCATATTACTTTCCAGGGGAACAACATTTGCACAACTTCTTCAATAAATGCAAGAAATAGGAAGACATAAGTTGGGCACAGTGGCTCACGCCTGTAATCCCAACACTTTGGGAGGCTGAGGCTGGTGGATCACCTGAGGTCAGGAGTTCAAGACCAGCCTAGCCAACAAATTGAAACCCCGTCTTTACTAAAAATACAAAAAATTAGCTGGATGTGGTGACGGGCACCTGTAATCCCAGCTACTAGGGAGGCTGAGGCAGAAAAATTGCTTGAACCTGGGAGGCAGAGGCTGCGGTGAGCCGAGATCACATCATTGTACTTTAGCCTGGGCAACAAGAGAGAAACTCCATCTCAAAAAAAAAGAAAGAAATAAGAAGAAATATACAAATGTTTTAAAATGTATCAATTACTAAAATAGACACAGATGTAAACAGAAAATCTGAATAGGTGTATATCTACTACATAAATTCATAATTTATAACTTACCAACAAGAAAAAGATCCAGATAGCACTGCTGGTGAATTTTTTCAAACATTTAAGGAATAAATAAAACCAATTCAACACAAAATCTTCCATAAAATAGAGATAGGAATACTTCTCAACTCATTTTATAAAGCCAGAATAAACTGATAGCAAAACCTGACAAACACATTTTTAAAAAAGAAAATTATTTAATGCCATTTCTTACAGTTTGTAAGAAAAAAAAAAAAGAAAATTATATGCAAATAGCCCTCATGAACACAGATGCAAAACTCCTTAATAAAATATTAGTAAATAAAATCTACAAATACTATTGGGATAATACAACATAACCAAATATAGTTCACCCAAGGGGCCAGACAGTGGTGGCTCATGCCTGTAATCCCAACACTTTGGGGAGCCTATGAGGGAGGATCACTTGAGCTTGGGAGTTTGAGATCAGTTTATAGGTCACATAGCAAGGTCCCATCTCTACAAAAAAATTTAAAAAATAAAAATTAGTCAGGCTTAGTGGTACACATCTATAGTCGTAGCTACTTGGGAGGCTGAGGTAGGAGGATCACTTGAGCCCAGGAGTTTGAGGTTACAGTCAGCCATGATCATGCTGTTGCATTCCAGTCTGGGCAATAGAGCAAGACCCTGCCTCTTAAAAGAAAAAAGAATTCATTCAAGAATGCAAGGTTGGTTTAACACATAAAAATCAATCAATGTAATCTTCTTCATTAACAGAATAAAAGTGAAAAATCATATGACCATTTCAAAAGATGCAGAAAAAGTCCTTTGTTAAAGAAAGCAAAATAGTGGTTACCAGGAGCTGGAGGAAGGGAGAAATGGAGAGTTATTATTTAATGGGTATAGAATTTCAGTTTTGTAAGATGAAAAGAGTTATGTAGATAGATGGTGGTGATAGTTACACATTATAAATGTATTTAATACTGGCCAGGCGTGGTGGCTTATGCCTGTAATCCCAGCACTTTGGGAGGCCGAGGCAGGCAGATCGCCTGAGGTCAGGAGTTCAAGACCAGCCTGGCCAAGATGGCAAAACTCTGTCTCTACTAAAAATTAAAAAAAAAAATTAGCTGGTTGTGGTGGCAGACTCCTATAATCCCAGCTACTCAGGAGGCTAGGCAGGAGAATTGCTTGAACTAGGGAGGCAGAGATTGCAGTGAGCCAAGGTCATGCCATTGCACTCCAGCCTGGGCAACAAGAGTGAAACTCCATCTCAAAAAAAAAAAAAAAAAAGGTTAAGATAATAAATATTACTTGTATTTGACCACGATTTTTAAAAATTGAAAAAAAAAAAACCCCCCACTTGTCAAAATGAACACCCATTTATTCTACAAACAATTATCAAGCTGGGAATGGAAGGGAATTTTCTCAATCAGATAAAAAGGCATTTACAAAAACCGTACAACTAATGCTCTTTTAAGATTGAAATCGAGTTAAAGATGTACACTTTCATCACCTCTATTCAGCATTGTGTTGTAGATCTAGCCAGTACATTACAGCATTTTTTAAAAATCCATAAAATTTAGAAAATAATAATTTTACAGATGACACATAATTATTTATGTAGGAAATCCTTAGAAATTCACCTCAAGAGGAAGACTAATATCAGTAGTAAGTGAGTTTCCTTCATAGTCATGAAATGGCTGTGAGCTGTAATCAAGACAACATGAGACCTTGTTTGTGTCTAGCTACATAAAAATGGACTTTTCATAGCCCTAAATTTCCCTTAGTTAGAAGGAAACTTTTTCCGAAAAGTTCTTTTCAAGTGTTTTCTATATTTCATTGCCCCAGATTGGCTAATGAATTCTTATTCCTAAACCAATTACTGAGTCTTGTGAGGGATTGTCCTGATTGGTTTAGATCAATAAGCAGAGAATGAAAATTGAGAAGTCAGTCACCAGATTTTCTACATTTTTTTTTTTTTTTTTTTTTTTTTTGGAGAGGAGAGGAGAGGAGAGGGAGTCTTGCTCTGTCACCCAAACTGGAGTGTGGCACGATCTCGGCTCGCTGCAACCTCCGCCTCCCAGATTCAAGCGATTCTTCTGCCTCAGCCTCCCCAGGAGCTGGGACTACAGGCACTCACCACCATACCTGGCTAATTTTTTGTATTTTCAGTAGAGACAGGGTTTCATCATATTGGCCATGGTGGTCTTGATCTCCTGACCTCGTGATCTGCCCGCCTTGGCCTCTCAAAGTGCTGGGATTATGGGCATGAACCACGGCACGCGGTTCTTCTTTTTATTTTATGTCTCTTCCTCATCAAGAATTCAAAGATCTTAGTGTAAAAATGGAGTCAAAAAATCTCATTATAGTAATAATTATCATCTATTGAATACTTTATAGCCATTGTTTAGTAGTGCTGAGGTCTTAAGATTGGTGTTGCCCCAAAATTTATATGTTGGAACCTACTAAGAGGTGGGTCATTGAGGAGACAAGTAATTCATGAGGGCTTTCCGTCATGAATGCATCAGTGCCCTTACCAAAGAATCTTGAAGGAAACTGTTTGCCCCTTCCCCACGTGAAAATTCAGCTAGATGGCACCATCTTTGAAGCAGAGAGGGAGTGTTCAACAGACACCATATCTGCCGGCACCTTGATATTGAAATTTCTAGCCTGCAGAACTGTGAGCTATGAATTTCTGTTGTTTTATAAATTTCACAGTTTATTTTGTTATAGCAGCCAGAATAGACTAAGACAGAGAGTTTTCTTTCACTATATCATCTAATTTTTTAAAGACATTATTATTCCCATTTTATAATAAACTGCAGTCAGGGGGAGTGAAGTAACTTACTAAAGGTTACACAGTAATGGCAGAGGTAGAACTAAATATATATGTCTAATTCTACAGCACACTCTCTTTAGTCCTTGATCCAAAATCCAAACCATAGAAATTGGTACCACTTAATCACTTCAGAATTCTCACTAACAAATTTTAGAAGCATTTTGAGAAATAATAAAATAAAAGTAATCCAGAAATGGACCATACTTACATTTTCCCCTTACTTGTTTTTTCTTTTTCATACATTAACTATAGCTTCTTCTTCTTACTCCTAGCTCAGCCATCAACTCTCTTGCTCTCACTATGTCCCCACACACTTAAGTTCTCTTTTCTTGATTTCGGATATTTTTCTTTTCCCCCCCTCAGATTTATAGAAACCTGAATGATGAGGTAAAAATATTACTATCCTAAAGAACTGACATGTCACAGGAAGTTACATAATAAATATATGCCTTAAATATAGCAGAAATCAAGGAAAGGAATTTGTTTTGCTCTAAAGAAGAGGGAACAAAACAGAGGGGACAGAGTATGTGGATATAAAAATCACAAGCCAGAAGTAAAGTGTAAGGTTGAGAACTGTACGGGATGAAGTGCCAGTGAACTGAAGATGGTGTGGCCAATTACATTTTAAGAAAAGAGAATTAATCTGGGTAAAATAAAAAGTTTTCTCAACCCAAAAATATAAACCCTCATTTACTCTTTAACTTCCAAATCGACTCCTGAAGGCTTTATCTGAGTTGGGGTATGTGTAGCAGAAGGGGGCAGGTATAAATAAGAGAGACAGCTAAGAAAGGAGCTGGATTTTCAGGAATGGGGTCAACATGGACCTCATACGCAAAAAGAGTATTGCTGGGAACACTGTGAACCCCTTGGTAGTGACTGAGCAACCCCAAGCTTCTGGAAGAATTGGCAAAACCCGAACTATCTGAAATAACAAGAAGAAATTGTTGATTTTTAACCTGCAAATTCTCTTAGAATTTGATTTCCACAAATGTTATTTGCTTTGTGATGCTTGGTACTTACTGTATCGATTATATTTGAAAAAATGAAGAATAATGTGAAAAGCTGAGCGGTAGCTTGTAACTTTGGCTCTGCTGAGATTTAACTTGTAACTTTGGCTCTGCTGGGCTGTTCTTGTAAAAACAGGAACTCTGTGTAAGAGACAAATCACTTAGCCTGACTGCCGGAGAGAAATAATAGCAAGTAATAAGCTTCTCGTTGCAGAGAGCCTGTAAACGGATGTGTAATGGAGAGGCTTATTATCCAGATTCCTTTCTCAGGAAAGGCATATTGATCATAGCCCTGGAGAAGTGAATGCAACCTTTATGCCTATAAACAGATGCATGAGGGGCATCTGTTTGGAGGGGAAACCTCTGTGGAAATAAGGATGTAAAAGTCTTTCTTCTCCCACTGCTGGAAATAAGGATGTAAAAGTCTTTCTTCTCCCACTGCTCCTCCGGGCCTGCATGGGGGTCTCCCCCCTTCTTGCACTTTTGTGGTCAGGCTGCTTGTCCTGTGTCAGATCCTTTTCTCCCTGCAGCTGTGAGCCCAGTGCATTTCTTGCTGATAGTTATAAGTTTATGTATAACCTCTATTCTTGCTAAGGTGTATGGTTTTTATGCTAACGCACAAAAAGTGACTTTTACATGGTTCTGCTTTTACAATACTATATTGTGATCTTTGGTCAACAGTTTTTGCTTATGTTTCTTTTTGTGTAATTATCACCGAAATTTCGTGTAACCTCACTCACCCTCCCCTATTGAAAGAGCCTAATAAAAAACTGAGGTTTTCAGGGAAATGTCAGACATCCACAGAGCAGCATTACGTGGTGTCTCCCCCTGGGCCCAGCTTTAAGGAAAAATATTTCCTTGTCTTTCTTTCTTTCTTTTCACCAACTACTCGATCACTTTGAGAGACATTGAACCCACGTTGATATATTGGGAGCTGGTCTCCGAAATAGAGTATCCCAAAAGCAGAGCAGATTACAGGGACAAAAGCCTCACCAGAAATCTGCAGAAATAAATTTAAGAAGGGAGTTGGAGTTCTTCCATGTTACAATTCGGATCATGATACTGGCGCCATCTGGTGGCATATCTCACACACATTGTAGATATCGGAGGTTTTATCATCATCATCATCATCATCATCATCATTTAAGATAGGGTCTCGCTCTGCCGCCCAGGCTGGAGTGCTAATTTCTTTCTTTCTTTCTTTCTTTCTTTCTTTCTTTCTTTCTTTCTTTCTTTCTTTCTTTCTTTCTTTCTTTCTTTCTTTCTTTCTTTCTTTCTTTCTTTCTTCTCTTCTTTCTCTCTCTTCTTCTTTCTGTCTTTCTTTTTCTTTCTCCTTTCTTTCTTTCCTAATACTATCATTTTCCTCTTCGCCTTAGTTTCCCCCTAAAACTAAGGGTTTCTGAATCATAACTTTTTTTTTTTTTTTTTTGAGACGAAGTCTCGCTCTGTCGCCCAGGCTGGAGTGCAGTGGTTCAATCTCCGCTGACTGCAACCTCGGTCTCCCGGGTTCAAGCAATTCTCCTGCCTCAGCCTCCTAAGCAGCTGGGATTCCAAGCGCACACGACCATGCCCGGCTAATTTTTTTTTTTTTTTTTGAGACGGAGTTTCGCTCTTGTTGCCCAGGCTGGAGTGCAATGGTGCATTCTTGGCTCACCGCAACCTCCGCCTCCTGGGTTCAAGCAATTCTCCTGTCTCAGCCCCCCAAGTAGCTGGGATTACAGGCATGTGCCACCACACCCGGCCAATTTTTTGTATTTTTAGTAGAGACAGGGTTTCACCATGTTGGCCAGGATGGTGTCGAGATCTTGACCTTGTGATCCACCCGCCTCAGCCTCCCAAAGTGCTGGGATTACAGGCATGAGCCACTGCGCCTGGCTTAATTTTTGTATTTTTAGTAGAGACGGGGTTTCACCATGTTGGTGAGTTCGTCAGACTGGTCTCAAACTCCTGACCTCGTGATCCACCGGCCTCGGCCTCCCAAAGTGCTGGGATTACAGGCATGAGCCACTGCGCCTGGCCCATAATTCTAATAAAGAACAAGCACAGCTGCTCTTGGAAGTGACATCTCTGGAATGTGAATCACTTTCTGAAAACGAACTGGAGCCCAGTGCGAAAATGTGAAAAGGAGAGAAGGGCAGCTCTACAGGTAGGGTACAGGGAATGGAAGCAGTAACATCAACAAATTTCATGCTAAATCAAAGCATTGCTGAAAATGACAGTAACTGTGCCCTGGAGTTCCTTTTGATTCCACCAGCAACGAATCTCTGTCAGATAACATAATTTCATTTCCTGGGAAGGAGGAGACTTGAAAAGCACCAACTGAGTCTGCTCTGCCTGGTAGACTGAGCACTTGAGGGAGTTGAGGAGGTGAGTTCTTGTCAAGAGCCTGACAAGGACATAACACGGGAGACATTACGTTGGATACAGACATAACCAGAGCTGCCTCTACTGTGTGTGGCTCTGGCTAAATTTTTTTGGGGGGAAGGGTGAGGAAGAGGACCCTATCTATATAAACAGTTTGATTTTTAAGTATATTACAAAATTTATGAGCCCAAGTGAAGTATCGTGATTTGTCAATGAAGTTTTAGAATAATGAGAAAAGAAGAGATATTAAATATTTCTTTATTGTCCAATTAGTGTATATATAGATTCTTTAGGGTTTCCAGATATCTCTTCCTATTAGATCTGGGAATCATTTTTTTCATGCTCTTTACTGTCAAATGTACCATGCTTGAATAATTTCATGTCTCCAACCACAAGAAAAAGGGTATTGCACTGCTCCAGCTCTTCAGAATCTGTTTAAATTGAAACAATTTGTATCTTCTTGCCTCCATAGCTTCCTAATGCCATTGAATGCCAGTTACAATGTTACTCATGACAGAATCATTCACTGTGTTGCCTAAATACCAACTTCCAATGACTCTCTCAAAGGTTACTTTATTACTTTACATTGTTGACGATGATCACAAATGCAAGCCTTATCCAGAATATGCAAAAAAATGAGAATGATAATTTTCAGGCCATGTAGAATTTGCCATTTGGAATTTTGTAGCATAAACATAAAACATATTTTCTAATCATGTCTTGTCTTGAACTCTTCAAGCCATAATTACTGCATTCCTAGAATGTGACCTCTTTCACAACTAACCACATTCCTACCTTCCACACATTGCCACCAACAAGGGACCTGTGGGCAGAGTGAAAAAAGCATCCCATTCATGCAAGGAGGGATTATCCTTCATCTTGCACAGATTAAGGCCAACCCAAGACAGCATGTTATCACCCACCAGTTGGAGGCAAGAGAGAACATTGACAGGAAATGCCCCATGGGGGCTGGGAGCAGTGGCTTGTGCCTGTAATCCCAGAACTTTGGGAGGCCAAGATGGGTGGATTACTTGAGGCTAGGAGTTCAAGGCCAGCCTGGCCAACATGGCGAAACCCCATCTCTACTAAAAATATAAAAATTAGCTGGGCACAGTGGCACATGCCTCTAATCCCAGCTACTCAGGAGGCCAACGCAGGAGAATTGCTTGAACCTGGGAGGCAGAGGTTGCAGTGAGCTGAGATGGTGCCACTGCACTCCAGTCTGGGTGACAGAGCAAGACTCCATCTCAAAAAATAAAACGTGCCCCAATGGCACTGAGGAGCAAAAGTCTCAAAATCCTTGCAGAAGACAGGAGTGGTCAGTACACACCTCCACATGGTATGTATCCTGCAAAAGGGATGGAGTAACTGCTTGGGTGCCAGCAGTGGGAGTTCACAGGGTAAGAAACATGTAATGCTACTACTACCACCCCTGGGTGCTGTGAACCAGAATTAGTACAGCAGTAAGAACATGGACAGCAAAAGCCTCCATGTATGCAGCTCAACCCTCGAGATCAGTAGTAAGTGGTCGCTGGTGGCCCAGAGTCCTGGATTCATCCTGTGTCCAGGATATATTTGAATCGTCCAAAATCAGGTGTCAGCACCTTTCTGGTAGTCCTCTCTGGTGATCTCAAAAAACAAAACAAAACAAAACAAAACCAAGCCAGCCAGAGGGAGAAATCCACTTCCCAAGCTACCCTCCTGGAACCATGGCCTGACCTTAGGGCCCCAGATTGACCCTTTTAGGTTCAAGTCTAAGAACTCTTTGATTTTTTTTTTTTTTTTGTTTGTTTTGTTTTTTTGAGACACAGCCTCACTTCGTCACCCAGGCTGGAGTGCAGTGGTGCAATCTCCACTTACTGCAACCTCTGCCTCCTAGGTTCAAGCAATTCCCCTGCCTCAGACTCCCAGGTAGTTGGGATTACAGGTACCTGCCATCACACTCAGCTTTTTTTTTTTTTGTATTTTTGGTAGAGACAAGATTGTTGGCCAGCCTGGTCTCGAACTCCTGACCTCAGGTGATCCACCTGCCTCAGCTTCCCAAAGTGCTGGGATTAGGCATGAGCCACCATGCCTAACCAAGTCTCAGAACTCTTTTGCAGTGCCTAGTTCACCCCACACATGGCAGTGGGGAGACAGTGCTCCAAAGGGAAGAAATGGGACCCAGGCCTACACTGGTCCTGGTCTAAGCTCAGAGCACTCCATCCACATGGCACTGCTGACCTCAGCCAGTTCCAGATACTGTAGTGGGGGAACTTCCTATGTGGAAGGCACTCCAAAATGTAGGGGAGCCCTGAGGGCAGTGGCCCTGGTTTCTCAGGTCTAAGGACTCTACTGGCCCTAGAATATAAATTTTGTGGCCATCCAAGGAATGAAATTTTAAAAGTCCTATAAGATCCCACATATCCACATATTGCCAACACACCTGAAACTCAAACCCTTGCTGATGGTATCGCACTTTGTGTTATAGCGCTGCCCCCAGAAGGACTCCATCAAGATACCATGTGCTCTCTGTGGCAGTGAGCCATGCAACATCATCACCAAATGCAGCTGCCATCCATTGAACCCCATCATGGACCATTTAATCTTATCTAATCCTCACAACAACCCTATAAAGTAGCTACTATCATTTCTCATTTCACTGACAAGAAACCTCAGATTCTGAGAGCTGAGGGCAATTCCCATAGTCACAACTGCTTTTTTTGAGTGGCACAGCTGAGATATTCTCATGTTTATCCAAAGAATTGGTTCTTTTCTCCTACAGCACACCACATCAGATTAGTTAATTACCTGAGCAGTTCGACATCTTTGTTAACAGTTTTGAAACATTAATTTACAGAAAAAATAGTATGGGAGGGATAGTAATATAGGCCCCAAGATCCCTGGAGCCCACCTGATGTCTAGGCTCTGACTCAGACTAATTAAACCAATAGTGCTAGAAGAGGGCCCTAGACTTTTTCTTTAATTAAAAAAATTTTAAACTCCCCAAGGTAATGTTTTGTTGTTGTTGTTTGCTTGGTTGTTTGTTTGTTTATTTTGAGACAGAGTCTTGCTCTGTCACCCAGACTGGAGTACAATGGCTTGATCTTGGCTCACTGCAAACTCCGCCTCCCAGGTTCAAGTGATTTTCCTGCCTCAGCCACCCGAGTAGCTGGGACTGCAGGCTTGCACCACCATACCAGCCTAATTTTTGTATTTTTAGTAGAGACGGGGTTTCGCCATGTTGGCCAGGCTGTCTTGAACTTCTGACTGCAGGTGATCCACCCACCTCGGCCTCCCAAGCTGTTGGGATTATAGGCATGAGTCACCATGCCCGGCCAGTAATGTTAATAAGCAGCCAAAGTTGAGAACAACTTAAAAAAAATTTTTTTTGAGACAGGGTCTCACTCTGTTACCCAGGCTGGAGTGCAGTGGTGCAATCATAGCTCACTGCATAGCTCAGTCTCTGGGGCTCAAGAAATCCTCCCACCTCAGCCTCTCAAATAGCTGGGATCACAGGCATGTGCCCCATGCCTGACTAATTTTTATATTTTTTGTAGAAATGAGGTCTCCCTATGTTGCCCAGGCTGGTCCTGAACTCCTGGGCTCAAGTGATCCTCCCACCTCAGCCTTCCAAAGTGATAGGATTACAGGCATAAGCCACCACACCTGGCCAAAAACTTGTGCAGAGTGTTCTGAAGACAACATTTGAGTGTCTTGCAAATAGTAGAGGAGACATCCCTTGGCCAATAAGTAGATAGTCATTGATTAATAAATGTGTCAATGAAGAATATAGAAAAAAACTTATAAGACAGATCCTTCCACAAAGATGCTTGTGACCTAACTAGGATCATATAGGGTATACTCAAATTAATTAAAGGCTAATTAAGTTGTATATATATAGATCCCACAATTTCTTACTTGAAACTTTTGGGGCCAATGCATTTTGGCCAACTTTTCAGATTTTAAAAAGCAATATTGTACATTAACGTGTGTATGCTTATTTCATATATTACTAACACACTCCTAGAAGTGTCCACTCATAACCAAACACAGTGACATTTCCACAGTGAAATATGTAATGGTCACATAGCATAAATAAGGAAGATTAATAGCCTCACATTGTCATTCTGGTTAGGTGTCATATCTAAATGAGTTTTGGAGCCACTTTGGAAAAAAAAAAAAACATTCAGTTTTCAGAGCTTTAGGGATTTGGGTGCTGTAGATAAAGGACTAGGGATCTGTCATATGGGCTCAACATAGATCCTGGAAGTGTAGAGAGGAAGCTACACTGGGGAAGACTTGGTGAAAGTCTTGTGAATGAGGCAGAATTTGAGCTGCAGTGAGTTAATTTTCTGTCCCTGGGAGGTGAGGTCCCCACAATGCCTTGTCACCCTGTTATCAGCCATGGAAGCTACATTTTCCTGCTTAAGCCACTAGGGGCCTGTAGAGTGTTTTGTAAATTGCTTTCCTGAGATAGTCTACAGAGTCAGATTCAAAAAAAAAAAAAGTGACCACTTTGACAGCATCCACAATAGAGAAGTGCAGTTGTACGAAGCCCATCTTGTGATTACTATAGAGGCTAAGTGTGGGTAGCACGGAAGAACGTGGGTAAAGGATGCACTAAACGCTTCCAGTCCACATCCAGAGACAATCTCAGAACAGGGAACAAATTGATGGCCAGGACTACAGTAGGGACTACAGCAGCTCTTCACTTTTTTTTTCTCCCCCAGGGTAAGGGATAGGAAAGGAGAGACGGAGAGCTTAGAGAAACTAGGCATCATCACTCTATTCTGCCATCTCTAATTCTAGGAAGAAAATGCAAGTTAGGTGACCCACAGGGCGAAGAAGAATTAATCTGCATAATACCTAAGATCAGGAGAACAACATGAGAAAGAGAAAGTAAAAAAGGAAGAGGAAGAGGAGAAGGGGAGAGAAAAAAGACAATGAGTTACTTCATTGTCCAACTGGTGACTGGAGCTTCTTGTCATTACAGGTTATAATAATGTGCTTTTTTATAACAGAAGTTAGGTAGTTGCAGTTAGGAGTGACCTGATCTGGTTTGGACAACTCGCAGAATGTCAAATCAAAAGGTCGGGAGCTCTTGTGACATTCTCCCCCCTTGAGCTCACAGGCAATGACAGGACTGTTACAGATGGCTTTGACCATGTCTGGATCCTCATGGATGAATGCATGCTGGGTTATGCAACTCTGATTGTGCTCCTTTATCTTGTGTGCCATCATATCATTGCATTCTCTATCTGTCTGGTCAACCCTAAGATAGGCTTTGCTGTTCTGAAAGAGAGACTCAGCTCTGAGCATCTCGTTTTCTCCAACCTCATCTTCATTGAGGATAGGCTCTTCTGGCCAGCCAGGTTGCACCACTTCTTTGTTGCCAAGCACCAGGGTTTCTGTGGTTTGGGTGCCCTCTTCTGCCTCAGTGGCCTCAGCTTTGTCCTTTGAGTCACTGGACCAAAATTCATTGAGCGGCTGATTGCTGTCCTCCAAGACTGCTGCAGCCATGTGAAGCCCCAGCCCCAGGCCCAGCAGCAGCAGCAGCAACAGAAAAAAGATCTGCACCAGATTCAACTTCATTTTGCCTGGAGAGGAAGCAGGAAATGGAAGAACGTGACTTTGAGATCAAAATTGGCCCTAGCAGAGACTGTAGTCTCACTAAGCCCTAGAGCACTGTATTTGGGGTCCCCTCTCTCTTCTCCACATTACTCTATCCTCTTCAAGTCAGTGATTTCTCTTTCCTTTCCTATTTCCCTTGTCCCTCCCCACCACACTTCCTTTTGCTGTGTAATAAAATGTGGATATTTCCTCATGTTCCTTCTCTTGAAGAGTAGGAAGACGACCAGGGGAAGCAGTTCTGAGGTAGTTTACATATGGGAAATCAGTGAGGAAAGTTGACATCAATTGACTCTTTTTTCTTTTCTTTTCTTTTGAGACAGGATCTTGCTTTGTCACCCAGGCTGGAGTACAGTGGCACCATCATAGCTCACTGAAGCCTCAACCTCCCGGGGTCAAGTGATCCTCCTGCCTAAGCCTCCCATGTAGCTGGGATCACAGGCATGTACTACTATGCCCAGCTATTTTTTTTTTTTTTTTTTTTTTTTTTTTGAGACAGATCTTGCTAAGTTTCCCAAGCTGGTCTCAAACTCCTGGGTCAATCATCCCACTTTGGCCAAAGTGCTGGGATTACAGGTGTGAGCCACCATGCCCCTGAAATCAACTGATTCTTAAACAGAAATTAATTCCAAACAACAAGAGAATGATTGAGAAGACAAGGATTTACAGTGTCACACTTTCCTTTAGGGAAATTCTCGTAGAAAGCCTTATTCTCAATATAGGACTACATTCACCACAGAAGACCATCTCTTTTTTTTATCTTAAATTTATTTTTGCTCATTCAAGTATCAGTTATTCTTCTTGTTACCCACCTTCCCCACAAAAGATAAAAAGGAACAGAAAAAGTACCACAGTCCACTCACACTCCTAAGCTGAGGCTGGAAGGAAAATGTTCAATTTTACATCTCAGGCCCCTGCTAAGTTTACATCTTGTCAAGCCAGGTTCCTTCTACTACTAAAGATCCCTTAACACCTGGGTAGTCTTGCTGATTAGGTTTGTACTCCGGGGGAAGAAATAGAATAAGAATAAAACCAAAGAAAATCAAACAATTAACCTGCTGGGGGTTCCCCTACTCATAAAGATGCTAAGAATGCCAGGTGTGGTGGCTCATGCCTGTAAACCCAGCACTTTGAGAGACCAAGGCAGGTAGATCACCTGAGGTTAGGAGTTTGAGACCAGCCTGGCAAACATGGTGAAACCCCAGCTCTACTAAAAATACAAAAATTAGCTGGCACGGTGGCACGCACCTGTAGTCCCAGCCATTCGGGAGGCTGAAACACGAGAACTGCTTGAACCTGGGAGAGGGAGAGTGAGCCAAGATGGTGCCACTGCACCCCAACCTGGGTGCCAGAGCAAGACTCTGTCTAAATAAATAAATAAGTAAATAAAGATCCTAAGGAGAGCTGAGCATGCATCTTTGTCTTGCTAGGCCAGTCTCACCCCCTTATCAAAGACAGACATTCTCTGCCAGAAAAAAAAAAAATTGCTATGAAGAACATTATTGAGGCAATTGATAACATTATAGTCTCTGCAGTAGATAAGAGTATTACAGCAGTCCCCCTTACCCACAGGAAATATGTTCCAAGACCCCAGGGAATGCCTAAAGCCCTATATGCACTGTTTTCTTCCTATACATACATACTTACATAAGTTTAATTTATAAGTTTGACACAGTATGATATTAACAACTAATAGGATAATTATAACAATATATTGTTCAAAATTTTACAGATAAAAGATTTTTTTTACTGTAGATCTTAGCAACTGCAACATGTTTTTTTATTCTCCCCCTTTCCTTATTAAGTTGAGAAACTTTCACCCTTTCACTTAAAGGAAGCACTTTACGGGTTCTTTTTGACATATCTGAATTACCAGGATCATCACTCTTGCACTTTGGGGCTATTACTAAGTAAAAATAAGGGCTACTTGAACACAAGCACTGAGATACCGTGACAGTGTATCTGATAACAGCTACTGAGTAGCTAATGGGTGGGTGTATCTACAACATGGATACACTGGACAAAGGGATAATTCACATCCCAGGCAGGTCAGAGCAGACAGCGAGAGATTTCATCACATTACTCCGAACAGCATGCAACTTTAAATGATTAATCGTTTATTTCTGGAAATTGCCATTTAATATTTCAGACCACAGTTGACCATGGGTAACTGAAACTTTGGGTAGGGGGAACTACTGTATATATGTGTTTGATATACTGAATGTAAAACTGTACCTGATTAAGAAAATAACCCTCTTCTTAGGAGATGCACAATGAAACATTAAGGAGCAGAGAGCACAATGCATACGACATACTCTCAAGTGCTTCAGAATATAGATATATGTATGTGTATACATGTGTGTGTTTACAGAGAGAGAAAGAAAATGATAAAATAATAAATAGGGGAGGCTGGGTGAGGTGGCTCACCCCCTGTAATTCCAGTACTTTGGGAAGTTGAGGAGGCAGATGGATCACTTGAGTCCTGGAGTTTGAGACCAGCCTGGGCAACATGGTGAAACCCTGTCTCTACAAAACATACAAAAAAAAAAAAAAAAAATTAGCCCGGCATGGTGGGGTGCATCTGTAGTCCCAGCTACCTGGCAGGCTGAGGTGGGAGAATGGTTTGAATCTAGGAGGTTGAGACTGCAGTGAGCCATGATCTGACTGCTACACTGCAGCCTGGGCAACTGGAGTGAGAATCTATTTCTAAATAAACAAATAAATAAGGGAAATTTAAAAAAAATAATGTATCTGGATAAAGAATATTTATGAGTTCCCTGAATTCTTATCACAATTTTTTGTAAGGTTGAAAATATTTCAAAAAAAATTGTTTATTTTAAAAGAGAGAACTTACATGGTGTTCCTTGAAGTACCCAACACCTCTGTGACTTACCTACACACCTAAGCAGCTTCAAAGATTCTTGTGTCCTCTGTTCCCCCAAGTTCTTCCCTCTCAGGGTTTCCTTCTTTGTGAGCAGTGCCCTGGCTGCTAGTCTGAAGAAAAATGGTTATTTCCTGGTGGTCCACGTGCTCTTAAACACACACTTACTTCCTAAACCCACTCGCCCTTTCACTTCCTCTGCCTAGCACTGAACAAATACACTCAGCCAATTCTTCTTTCTGCTCCCACAAACACTTTGAAGTGAGGCTATTTGGGCACTGAGATGGAGCCAGACACCCAAGACAGGAAATGTCTCCAGGCTGGGAAACTGCAGACTGTCTGGTTTCCTGGAACAATTGTTCCACTCCTGAGTTACACCCACTATCCTGTGGTTTATGCAGCCTGACCTTGTGCATGAATTTCAAATCTAATTTTTTCTTATATTTGCCAGTCTTCCTTAAATCCTTTCCTATAATTTCTGCAAAGTCAAGATCTTTGGCCTTTATTTGGCCATCTCTCCAATATGATTATATTGCTTTTCACACTTTACGAGTGTATCATGACAGGATTTAGAGTATTTGAGTCAATCATGAGTTTTCACATCTCTACCTATACTTTTATCCAGTTGTCCACTCTCCACTCCCAATTTTCCATCCCCCAGCCAATAACTACATTCCCATAAGAATATTCAGATTTTGCAAATCTGATCACTTAGCCCTAGATAGGAAACTATCCAAAGCAGCACTGTCATTATCAGTCCCTATAGACTGGGCGAATAAAACCAAGAGGGTTACAGTGTTGATCCTAAGGTTCACTTCTTTAGCTGAAATTGACATTATGAGAGAATATTTTTAAAATCACCTTGGAGACCCTTAAGGCACTATAAAAATCCTTTGTAGACATAAGATCTTTCAAGACATTTTCCTAAACTGTGGTATAAAAAATAAATAAAAATAAAAGAAGATCTTTTCCTCAGTCCTTCAGGCAGGATTTTTCAAATGGTGGCCTAAGAGCCACTTCTGTGATCTACAAAGTTGACTGGGCTGACTTTTTGCAGTGCCGATGTTTATAATTTGCAATAATAACAATAACAGTAACTACCAGTATTGAGCACTTCCTTTGTGCAAGGCGCTTATTGCATATTGCCCTCACAATTTGCTCGTGCTATCCCTCTTTGGTGTCAATTCTGCCCATTTATTCTGGTGAGGTCTATTTGCAATGTGAAAAGAAAATCAAGAATTCTCTGCTGACCCCAGTAGCAGCCTAGGGGCAACAGGGGTAATGTATTCAACAACGACGCATCACATGCTTCTTTATAACTGGAGTGTTTTGTTACTACTAGAGACTGTTTGAAATTAACTTTTAATTAAATAAAACCTAAGTCTCTGTAAGTATAACCTTTAGACTGGGCATGTTTTTATTTTCAGTATTTTTTCTTTTTCCAGACTACAGTTTTCTCATCTTCTAAATTTGAATAGTTCTTGGACATAAAATGATTTATAATACTAAAAAAAATTTTTTTAATAATAAATGAATAAATTTGGAGAATAGTAGCACTTACTTCACAGGGCTGTTGTAAATATTATATAATGTACTGCATGTAAAAGGCTAAATGTATTAGTTGCTGTTGTTATTGCTCTTAATAGCAATTACCAACACATGCTCATTACCCACCCAATCAATATCACTTTCCTGTTTAGAAACAGCACATACTAAGGACTGTAGCTACCAACACTGCCCACTGTTTCTCCTAGAAGACTCAACCGGTATCCTGGAAACTCAGAGAAGGCATTATGAGAAGGCTGATACAGGATGACCCTTCATTTCACAAATAAAGAAGTGGCTCAAGTAAGTTAATGTCCCAAAAGCTATTGATAAGTAATAGTAGTCCTGACACTAAAACCCCTGACTTGTAGTTAAGCAAAATGTGTGATAGATAAATAGATAGATGGTGGCTAAATGATAGATAGGTAGATAGACAGACAGATAGGTGTAAAGAGATAGAGGTAGAAAGATTGAGTTTAAAACTGAACCTTACAGTTTTCCCAGCTTATTTCCTAGAAAGAGTTTTCAGGCTGTAGCACAGAGAGGGAGACCTGGGGAGAGTCTGCCAGTCTTCCTGAGCTGCGGAAATAAAATTGGGGGTCGAAGGAAGCCAAAGCAACTAGAGTTCACAGAGCACAGTACCAGAGAGGACAGAACTGCAGAGAGAACTCCAGAGAGCTGGAGGGACGAGATATCACTGTGTATCTATCTATCTCTGCCGGCAAGGATGCAGAGAAACTTGGTCTTGCATACGTTGATCGTGGAAATATAAAATGTGATGGCCACTCTGGAAAATAGTTTGTCAGATTCCTTTTTTTATTGATACATAATAGTTGTACATATTTATGGGGTTTTGATACATTCATACAATGTTCAATGATCAAATCAGAGTAATTGGGATATCTATTACCTCATGTCCTTGTGTTGAGAACTTTCCAAATCTTCTATTTTGAAATATACAATAAATTATTGATAACTATGGTCATCCTGCCATGCTACTGAACACTGTAACTTATTCCTTCTGTCTAACTCTATATGCTTACCATACAACCCAGCAATTGCAGTCCTTGGGATTTAACCCACAGGAACGAAAATGTGTGTTCATATAAAAACCTGTACAGAAATAAAATAGCAGTTTTATTCTGCTGGGAATACTGTGGACCCCTCTGTGGTGACTGAGCAACCCCAAGCTTCTGGAAGAATTGGCAAAACCCCAACTATCTGAAATAACAAGAAGAAATTGTTGTTGATTTTTAACTTGTAAATTCTCTTAAAATTTGGTTTCCCCGAAATGAGTTATTTGCTTTGTGGTGCTTGTTACTTACTGTATTGATTATATTTGAGAAAATGAAGAGTAACATGAAAAGCTGAGATGTCACTTGTAACTTTGGCTCTGCGGAGATTTAGCTTGTAACTTTGGCTCTGCTGATATGTAACTTGTAACTTTGGCTCTGCTGAGCTGTTCTTAAAGCAGGAAACTCTGAAAGTGACTAACCACATAGCTTGACTGCCAGAGAGAGATGACAGCACGTAATGGGCTTCTCACTGCAGAGAGCCTATAAACGGCCGTGTAATTGAGAGGCTTATTACGCAGATTCCTTTCCCAAGAAAGGTATATTGATTATGGCTCTGGAAAGGGAATGCAACCCTTATGGAGAGCCTATAAACGGACACATGAGGGGCATCTGTCATTAGGAAAAACCTCTGTGGTTGAGATAAGGATGTAAAAGTCTTTCTTCTCCCACTGCTCCTCCAGGCTTGCATGGAGGCCCCCTCCTCTTGCAGCTTTGTGGTCAGGCTGGTTGTCTTGTGTCAAATCTTGTTCCCCTTGCAGCTGTGAGCCCAATATGTTCTTGCTGATAATCATAAGTTTATGTTTAACCTCTATTCTTGCTAAGGTGTGCAATTACTATGCTGACACACAGAAAGTTATCTTTACATTGTTCTGCTTTTATAATACCACGTTGTGATTTTTGTGCACCAGTTTTTGCAAATGTATTCTTTTTGTATAATTATCACTGAAACTTCGTGTAAACTCACTCTGAAAGAGACTAATAAAAAACTGATATTTTCAGGGGAATGTCAGACATCCATGGAGCAGTATTATGTGGTGTCTGCCCTGGGCCCAGCTTTAAGGAAAAATGTTTCCTTGTCTCTCTTTCTTTTTCACTGACCACTCGATCACTTTGAGAAATCTTGAATCCACGTTGATATGTTGGGAGCTGTTCTCTTCAATATTATTCGTAATATTCAAAATCTGGAAACCATCCCAATGTTCTTCCATGGGTGACGCATTAAGCAAACCGTGGTACACGTACCATGGAATACAACTCAGCAGTAAAAAGGAATGAACTATTGATACACGTGATAAATCAGATGCATCTTGAGGGCATTATGCTAAGTAAAAAAAATATATCATCAAGTAGCCATGTACTGTATGATTCCATTCACATAACATGGAGAACAGATTCATAGTTGAAGGGGCAAGGATCACTGGGATAGGGATATATGTGTGACTACAGAGAGGTATCACCAGGTAGATCTTTGTGGTGATGGAATAGTTCCGTATCTTGATTGCAATGGTGTTACAGGAATAAACACATAATAAAATGACTTGTAAGTACACACACACACACACACATACATCACACTAATATTTATTTCCTGGTTTTGATATTGTTGTACTCTTTAAGATATAATCACTGGGGAAAACTGCTGATGGGTACATGGGAAATCTGTACTGTCTTTGCAACTTCCTGTGAATCTATAATTATTTCAAAATAAAAAGTTTTTCAAAGTGTTAATGTTTGTTATAGAAGTTTTACATAATAGTATAGAGAAACACAAATATACACACGAGACCCTCATCCTACTGTTATTTACATTTTGGTGTGTATCTTTTCCTCCACCCAACTCAACCCCATGTTGATATTAAGTTCAACTTGTCTATTAAAACTACAAGTTGGCCTGGCATGGTGGCTCATGCCTGTAATCCCAGCACTTTGGGAGGCCAAGGCAGGCAGACCACTTGAGGTCATGAGTTTGAGACCAGCCTGGCCAACATGGTGAAACCCTGTCTCTACTAAAAATACAAAAATTAGCCAGGCATGGTGGGCACCTGTAATTCCAGCTACTTGGGAGCCTGAGACAGGAGAATCTCTTGAACCTGGGAGTTGGAGGTTGCAATGAGCTAAGACCTCACCATTGCATTCCAGCCTGGGCAAGAAGAGCAAAACTCTGTTTCAAAACAAACAAACAAAACCCACAAAAACTACAAGTTGAGAGATGGTCAAGTGATAGTTGGGCGTAGTGGATATAGGAATCTGGAGTTCAGAAGAGTCTAGTCTGGAAATATAAATTTGAGACACATCAGCATATGGTTATGTATCTAAAGTCATGAGACTGGATGACAGTGTCGAGAGGATTTTTTAAAACTTGGTTTTGTTTGTTTTGAAGATGGGGAGAAGAATAGCTTGTTTGTTGATAGTAAAGACACAGTAGAGAGGAAAAACTGATAATGTAGGAGTGAAAGAAGTATTTGTTAGAGCAATAGTTTGAGCGCTCAGACTAGGAACAGATTCCCCTGGGTTTATGTGTGTTCATGTGTTATGTTATCCTGAAGTGTAATTCAGGATAGCAAAAGGGAAACAACATATTTGCTATGAAAGGTTGGATCTGGTGTCGTGGTTGAGAACCAGTGGTTTGAAAGAATCAGTAATGGTTGGGGGTCTCACTACACTGTGCACACATGAATTTTTCCTTAATTCTGCAATTGCAGCTGCTACTGCCTGGTGACAGTTGACTGGATATAAGAATCCAGCTCAGCTGTGGGATGGAAGCTCTCCAGGAATGAAGTCTCTCTTGGGATGCAAGACATGGGAACAGCAGAAGGGAAAGAATGCTGAACATTGCTTTTCTAAAAAGGAATTAATCTCTGTTGTGGGTCCCAAAGAAGTCATTATCTTTTTTCCTATGGTTTTTGTTATTCACATGCCCACCAGATAAACAAAGTCTGTAGTGGGAGAGGAGGCATTTTTTTCAGAAATTGCCATGTTATTTGGCATGACCCAATGTCTAAACATGGTCTTCCATCAGGATCCCAGAATGCTCAATTGTGTACAGATCATGGTGTCAGTATACCCACCAAACACAAAAGGACCTAACCTATCAAACATCTTCCTAGTAAAGGCTTTCTTACAATATTATGTCACATAATTCTTCTTACAGAAACATTTCTGAAGATGATGCTTTGCTTAAGGGTAGCCAGCAAATGGGGTAAATAGAAATGAAAACCTAACCTATACTCTGCTAAACAAAGTGTACAAACTAGTACTGAGTTGACTTTACCAGGAGGAAGAGCCTTTCTTCTAATTCATAAAAAAGTGCTGTTTGGGCTTTCTGGGGACCTAAACAGATGGCTCTACATTTTAGTTCATTTTCATATAAGTAACCTCATGTGATCCTCACAACTTCTCCACCAAGTAAGAAGGTCTCAAACTACTTCTTTGGTTTTACAATAAAACTGAGGCTTCAAGACGTTAAGTGACTCGCCTGTAGCCACATAGGTAGCAGATGGCAGAACAGGAATGAAGCCCTGATCTGCTCACTTCCACCCATTGTTTTTTTTTCTTTTTTAGCATGTACCTAGACCCTGATAATGTGTTCCAGTTGAAGTCATTTCCTCATGGACCTAGAGAACAATTTGGTTGCCTGTGATGCCAAAAACAATCTTGAATATATGAGATGGGTATTTTTAGTTATTATTAAGAATCACAGCTGGGCGCGGTGGCTCATGCCTGTAATCGCAGCACTTTGAGAGGCTGAGGTGGGCAGATCACAAGGTCAGGGGTTCGAGACCAGCCTGACCAACATGGCAAAACCCCCTCTCTACTTAAAAAGAGAAAAAAAAATTAGCTGGGCGTGGTGGCATGCACCTGTAATCCCAGCTACTTGGGAGGCTGAGGCAGGAGAATTGCTTGAACCCGGGAGGCAGAGGTTGCAGTGGGCCGAGAGCGTGCCATTGCACTTCAGCCTGGGTGACAGACAGAGACCTCGTCTCAAAAAAAAAAAAAAAAAAAAAAAAAAGACTGGGTGTGGTGGCTCAAGCCTGTAATCCCAGCACTTTGGGAGGCTGAGGGGGCGGATCACGAGGTCAAGAGATCAAGACCATCTTGGCCAACACGGTGAAACCCTGTCTCTACTAAAAATACAAAAATTAGCTGGGCGTGGTGGCACGCGCCTGTAGTCCCAGCTACTTGGGAGGCTGAGGCCTGAGAATTGCTTGAACCCAGGAGACAGAAGTTGCAGTGAGCTGAGATTGTGCCACTGCACTCCAGCCTGGCGCCTGGAGCCTGGCAGCAGAGTGAGACTGTCTCAAAAAAAAAGAATCACAATCACACTTCACATTTGTAAAATGAACTACGCAAACCTGCTCACGATCCATAGAACCTAACCCTTCTTAACTCTGCCTGCTCCTTTATTCTTACAATCCTTGTTCCCCTTCTCTAATCATTGTAGTTCCTCTGATCTAGATTTCTACCTGTTCAGGCCCTGCATAGCCATGGGTTCAGTCCATGGATTACTCTCTGGGAGTTATCACATTATGTCTTGTCCTTTCTAACCGAGTGATTTGGGCAGCTTCTGTAATCTTGAAAGAGTTTTGCTAATAACATATGAATCGCTAAACAAACCACAACCACTCTGGTGCAACAGAAACTTCCAGAACCAACAGTCTACAAAAGAAGCCAAAATCACATCTAAACTGTGAATCACTCCTGCCAAGAAGTTCTTTGTTTTTTCACAGCCTATACCTCTGCTAGAAAAGATGCCAGCTCTCTGATATTCTGGGTTGCATTCTCAATAAAAATCATCCTGAGGCCAGGTGCAGTGGCTCACGCCTGTAATCCCAGCACTTTGGGAGGCTGAGGCAGGTGGATCGCTTGAGCTCGGGAGTTTGAGACCAGCCTAGGCAACATGGAAAGGCCCTGTTCCTACTAAAAATATAAAAATTAGGTGGGTGTGGTGGTGTGTGCCTGTAGTCCCAGCTACTTTGGAGGTAGAGGTGGAAGATCATCTGAGCCCAGGGTGTTGAGGCTGCAGTGAGCCAATATCATGCCACTGCACTCCAGCCTGGGCAACAGAATGTCTCAAAAAAAAAAAAAAAAAAAAGTTCAAACATTTTTATCAGTGTAAGTAATATTCAGTGCCTTCTTTGAAACAGGCTTAATCATTGTCTTTAGAGATATTTTGTCTAAAAATTCTTAGAAATGAGTTTATTACCTGGTTGTATATGTTGAAGAAACAACCAAATTTCTTTGTAAGTTGCATTATTCTTATTATGAACCCGCATAACCTTTCACATTTGAAGATTATTGGTAATAAACTAACCACAGTCATGTTAAAGCTCTGTTACTTACGGATAGTTTTTCTTTAATCTAATATTTGCCTAAAAGCTCTGCTATAAATTATAGGCCAGAATTTGTGTCTTCAATAAAGAAGGACACTCTCAAAGCCTCATGAAAAAAGATTGTAACAGATATTTCAAACTATTGACACTTTAAAGCATATACTTGGATATAGGATTTTGAGGTAACATCACTTAGACAATTTTTAGATCAGGCCAGGTGTGGTGGCTCACACCTGTAATCCCAGCACTTTGGGAGACTGAGGCGGGCAGATCACCTGAGATTAGGAGTTCGAGACAAGCCTGGCTAAAATGGTGAAGCCCCATCTCTACTAAAAATACAAAAAAAATAGCTGGGCGTGGTGGCGGGTGCCTGTAATCCCAGCTACTTGGGAGGCTGAGGCAGGAGAATTGATTGAACTTGGGAGGCGGAGGTTGCAGTGAGCCAAGATCGTACCATTCCACTCCAGCCTGGGCAAAGAGCCCATCTCCAGATTAAAAAGAAAAAATTTTTAGATTAAACCTGTGGACTGACTCCAGATTTCCAAAATTCTTTTTAGCTAAAACAAACAAACAAACAAACAAACAAAAAACAAAAAACACTTCATGACAGCTAACTCAAGTTTCAACAGAATAAGAATTAATTGTGTATAACCGAATGAACTGATAAAGAAACAGTTATTTGTTTGGAATATTGTTTTAGAGTTCTACTTGAATGTTGATGTTGTTGTAATGTTCTATTCTGAACATACAAAGAAGGCTTTTTTCTTTCTTCCTAAAATCTCTCTAATTCATAAGTTAGTAGATTCTGCTGTTGTAAATTAAAATATTTATCAGAAATAAATATTTAAAAATGATGTCTGATTCTTACTGACCCATATACTCCAACCAAGAATTCAGAAACTCTTACCACCCTTCTTAGTTTTTGTGATAGTATAGTTATCTAAATAGGTTCAGCAAGAATCTTTTCTCATTTTTACCAGGATATAACAGAAAAAAATAGTTACACAACCAAGGTGTGGGCCAGAATGTCATTTTTGAGAATGGTGCTCATTTAATCAGCTTTGATGAGCCAATGCCTACAAAATCCTGTCAGGAAAACCCACCTGGGATCTGGCTTACAGGGTCCCAACCTTGCAGGAGGTGAGGGAGGTCACTTCTTAGTTCTTGGCTTCTTACCTTCTTGGCAGGTAAGGAACTTTAAGAAAATATGGGAACCCTGAGAAGAAAGAAATTCACCCAAATTTATAGGTACTGTGGGTAAAATCTAGTGGAAAGAGATTCTTGTGCTTGGTTTTTCTTTTCTTTCTTTCTTTCTTTTTTTCTTTTTTTTTTTCAATTCCACTTTGAAGCAAAGAGGTTGGTTTTTCTAAACTCATAATAGCAAATAAAAAGTCAGCTTTTAAAAGTCAGTCTGAGATTTCTTAAGAAAACTTCTAGAAAGAAGTTCATTCTGTGGCCTTGTGAATAGTATATGGCTCTAGATTTACAAAGCAGACTTAAGGAGGCCTGTATGGTAAATAAAACTCTTCCACCTGTGGAAATAATCATGCCAAACTGTTAGGATTGCCCTTTTACTTATCTTCTGTCACATGGAGCTGAGAGTTTCCTATGCTATGTCTCTTCTTGTCCTCAGTGCTTAGCAAAGTGCCTAGAACAACATATTTATGATAAGAGTAAATATTAGGTTGTGAAATCGCTTTTGCACCTGATTCCAACTGTGAGGCAGCAATGGAGAGCCAGGGAGGCAGGGAGAGGCGCTGGACTCATCAAACTTGGTTTCTTCTGCCCAGCCTCAAGTTGTACCATGGGGAAACAGACTCATTAAAAATAAACGCATAATTAACTTTAAAATACTCCAATAATAAACAAATACATAAAAATAACAAAATCAACATTTTGCTGATTATTGTTGATTATTGTTGAAATAAAATGTCCATAATGGAAAAGAAAAGAAAGGAAAGTCAAAGGAAGGGAAATGGTAAAGGAAGGGAAAAGGGAAGAAAACGGAAGGGAAAGAAGGGGAGGGCAGGGGAGAGGAAGAGAGAGGAGGAGAGGGGAGGGGAAGGGAGGGAAAGGGAGGGAAGGGAGAAAGGAAAGGAAAGAAAAGAAACGACAAGGAACAGAAAGAGGAAAGGACAGGAAAGAGGAAAGAAGAAAGGAATGGAAAAAAGAAGGAAGGGGAAAGGAAAAGAAACTTGAAGGGGAAGAAAATTACAAAAAGGAAGTCTGCTGGCTTTGTAAGGAAGCTGGTAATGAGCAAGTTCAGGCAGTTTTGTTTTGTTTTGGGTTTTTGTACCAGTGTTCTGAGGTGTCCTAATCAGAGTGACTCATCTTGAATAAAGCTTAGATGAAGCCAAACCTGCTGGATTACTTTCCCAGGAAGTTGGGCACTGTTAATCACAAGATGTTTATGTTTGAGGAAATGAGTTAATGGAAAAAGGCATTCTTAGGTTAAAAATGTGTTTCTTGGATGGCAAGGTGGCTCACACCTGTAATCCCAGCAATTCTGGAGGCCAAGGCAGGTGGATTGCTTGATCTCAGGAGTTGAGATCAGCCGTGGGGAACATGGTGAAACCTTGTCTCTATGAAAATAAAAAATAAAAATTAGCTGGGCGTGGAGACTGAGCTGGGAGGATCCAGGAGGATCGAAGAGGATTGAGTCCAGGAGGTTGTGGCTGAAGTGAGCCAAGATCATGCCACTGCACTCCAGCCTGGGTGATGAGAGTGAAACACTGTCTCTAAAAACCAAAAGGGTGGGTGGGGAGGGTTTCTTGTGTTGGTGAAGGTGTAAGCAAATAAACAAATAAAAATAAAAATGGGCCGGGCGCCGTGGCTCACACCTGTAATCCCAGCACTTTGGGAGGCGGAGGCGGGCGGATCACGAGGTCAAGAGATAGAGACCATCCTGGCCAACATGGTGAAACCCTGTCTCTACTAAAAATACAAAAATTAGCTGGGTGTGGTGGCGTGCGCCTGTAGTCCCAGCTACTCGGGAGGCTGAGGCAGGCGAATTGCTTGAACCCAGGAGGCGGAAGTTACGGTGAGCCGAGATCGTGCCACTGCACTCCAGCCTGGCACCTGGAGACAGAGCAAGACTCTGTCTCAAAATAATTAATTAATTAATTAATTAATTTTAAAAAATGGCTTTCACTTTAATACTGCACTCAAATTCTTGCTGAAATCAATAGTTACACCAGAGAATAACAATACTAACAGCCTGTCACAACTTGATCACAAGCCTTTACAATAAATTATACTATTCTTAACCTTAATATGGTATATAAGCAAGCATTATATTTAAGGTAGAGGTATTCCTCCTCTTGCTTTCTGAGGTTGCCGTACCCTGTACTAGTTTCTAATGAACTATTTTAACTATACTGTACTGTGTGACCTATCCTGAATTCTTTCCGGCCCAAGATCAAAGAACCTGCCCTTGGGGTCTGGGACGGGACTCCTTTTCCTGTAAAACCAATAGTTCACCTCTGACTTCCTCTTTTGTTTGGAGAGAGGATCTGCAAAACGCTAGCAGTGTTGAGGAAGAGTGAGCCTTAGGTAGGGAAGTGTTCAGTGGCCCCGTGCTGGGCTGGGAAGTCATCCTCACCCCACACACTGGCCCCTTCCTGAGCCCTTTTGGGTCTGAGACTAGGCAGTGGCCAGATGCTGCCATGAGTAGATGGAAGTGGAAATACTCAGAGCTGAGGAGGAGGCAGAAGAAGCAGAGCTCAGACTTTCAAACAGTTGTCACTTTGTGATATTTCAACTTGAGATAGTGGCCACATAAGTTTTAGTGGGAACTGCATTTAATCCAAATGACAAAAACCTTTAAAGTCAGAAGATACACCAGCTCAACTGGTAGCTTCTAAACTTTTAATCATCATGGGTCCTTTTTTAAAATAAAATTTTTAAAATCCCCTCCCAAGTAGCTGGGACTACAGGTGGTCGCCATCACACTCAGCTAATTTTTCATTTTTTTAAGAGAAGTGAGATGGGGCTGCCCAAGCTATTGGACCCTTTTTATTATTACCAGCCCCCATAGGTCCCTATAAATATTTGTTAAGAAATAGTTGTAACTTAACAAATGTATCTGGGGGACCATGAACTTGGTCCTCCAAATGCATTTAAGTTACAACAATTTCTCTTGCTTAGACTGAGAGGAGATAACAAACGTATCCAAAAAGGCCAGATGGCCACCCAGAAAGGGTTTTAGGAGGTGGAGGCCACACAATTACCCACGATACAGTGGATCCTATTCTCACACCCAGCTAATTTTCATATTTTTAGTAGAGATGGGTTTTTACCATTTCGGTGAGGGTGATCTTGAACTCCTGACCTCAGGTGATCCACCTGCCTTGGCCTCCCAAAGTGCTGGGATTACAGGCATGAGCTACCGCTCCCGGTGAGTTTTTGTTTCATGCGACTGACTCACACCAACTAATCCCCCAATTAAAACTATGAACAAGATCTACACTGAAAAAGATGTGCAGTGAAAATAAACATGCCCCTATACATTGTCTCCCTGACTCAAGTGGGAGACCAAACCTTGAAGAGATGATTGCTTGTTAAGCATCAGTGGTAATCAGTGTCACAGTTCCTTTGGGCCAGGAGGAGGTTTGGGAAAACATCTCTGACTTGAAATTAAGAACTGAGCTAGTGTCTTACTCCTGGACAATGATGGCTTAATAGGAAGCAATTCTCAAAATTTAGAATTTCCCTTTCAAATTTCCAAACTCTCCTATCTCCTTCTTAAAATACATTAGCATGTTTGTTGATTTGTATTCTTTTATAGGCCACCTTGTTCCAAGATAGGATTAAAGTCAGCTTGCAAAACTGTCTACAATAAATAATAACACAAATCAAATTCAGGTGAGAGAAAAGAGGCAGGATACAACTTGATTGATTATGCCATCATTGTGCGGAAGCTAAAATCATTATGTTTCCTGAAGCTGGCATTTCGGCTCCCCAAAGCTGAAGCCTGTGAGTCCTTAGCCTTAGTTGATAGATTAGGAGTTTGGATGGTTTAATTCTACAAATGGTGACTACTACTTACCAAATGCTGATTTGACCTGATGTAATTCTCAGGTGGTACCAATAATGTGAAGTGTTGAAGAAATTTTCCCCTTTAATATTTACACCTATGAATCACCACTTTATTTTCCCATTTGTATTAATAAAAATAAATAAATAAATAAAACTTAGCCGAAAAAAGAATTTGTAATAAGAATGAGATGACCACAATGGATTGAATAGTTCAAACAAACTTATTTTTAGTTAGCATGTTGTAGCCTAATTCAGAGTAAATGTGTGTTTTCCAGTAAGATTTCTGACATGTTTAAATTAGCTCACAGGCCAGACGCGGTGGCTCATGCCTGTAATCCCAGCACTTGGAGAGGCCAAGGTGGGCAGATCACAAAGTCAAGAGTTCAAGACCAGCCTGGCCAACATAAGTGAAACCCCATCTCTACTAAAAATACAAAAAAAATTAGCCAGGCATGGTGGCAGCCTACTCGGAAGGCTGAAGCAGGAGAATCACTTGAATCCCGGAGGTGGGGGCTGAGTTAGCCGAGATCACGCCATTGCACTGCAGCCTGGACAACAAGGGTGAAACTCTGTCTCAAAATAAATAAATAAATAAATAAAATAAAATTAGCTGCCGGGTGCTGTGGCTCAACCCAGCACTTTGGGAGGCCGAGGTGTCCAGATCTCTACTAAAAATACAAAGATTAGTTGGGCCTGGTGTTGTGCTCCTGTAGTCCCAGCTACTCAGAGGCTAAGACAGGAGAATTGCTTAAACCCAGGAGGTGGGGGTTGCAGTGAGCCGAGATTGCACTGCTGCACTCCAGCCTGGCAACAGAGTGAGACTTTGTCTCAAAAAAATAAAAATAAAAATAAAATGAAATAAAATATAATTAGTTCACAGACGTTCATTTTTACATTTGAAGCCTAGAAACAATCTTGAAAGGACAGCCAACCACCACAACGAAAAACAAAACAAACACCACCTAAGTCAAGAAAGCAGACACAAGTGCCCCTCAATTTGCAAATAGATATTTCCCCTGCACCAAGAATCACCTTATGGGAGGAGCAACTGAATTAAAATTTTAGGATGAAAGGGTTTGCTTTCTCTTCATGAACCTGTGTCTAGTGCTCTGGTCAGGTAGTGATGATGCTCAGGTAATATTAGTGATCCAAGGAGCAGAGGCTTTTTCCATGCAAAGCCCATATATCCTTGCAGGGCCAGCAGGTGGACAAGCCAGTCCCATCTGCACAATTCTCCTAAAGGGTGGGTCACAGAGCCAAAGAAAGGAACGATTTGCCAAGTAGAAACTCTGCCTTTTTTGAACTTTTTTGAGATCACAGACTAAGTTCACTTGGGATGGCAGATACTGGCTGACATGGTTTGGCTCTGTGTCCCCACCCAAATCTCATCTTGAACTGTCCTCCAGCCATTCCTACATGTTGTAGGAGGGACCCGGTAGGAGATCATTTGAATCATGGGGGCGGTCTCTCCCATACTGTAGTTAGTAAGTCTCACGAAATCTGATGGTTTTTTCAGGTGTTTCCACTTTTGCATCTTCCTCATTCTCTCTTGCCTCCACCGAGAAGTGCGTTTCACTCTCTGCCATGATTGTGAGGCCTCCCCAGCCATGTCGAACTGTAAGTCAAATTAAACCCCCTTTCCTCCCAGTCTCAGGCATGTCTTTATCAGCAGTATGAAAACGGACTAATACACTGGCACAGAAGTTAGCACAGAAGAGTTTCCCATTAAGGTTTGGTGAAGGAGAGAGGAAAGGAGAGAAAAGGGAAGGAAGGAAACAGGGAAGAAGGGAGGCAGGGAGCCCTGAGCAATGCATGGAGGTCAGCAGTTAAGATTAGCTCAGCAGGAAGGAAGAGTCCTAGGCTTCCCTGAGAGATGACCTCTGACAGGCTCCCAGGTTCCCATGCTCTTTGAGAGAGTCTTTCTTATCCCCTCACCCAGTATACAGGCGCTTTGGCCTGGCCTGGCTGGCCAGATATGCAGTTGAGGTTTCACCTTCAAGGATGATGGCTAGAGAGATAAGAAAAGGAAAAGCATTTAGAATTCATATTAAGATGTACTGATAAGTAACACACATGCAGATCTTATGAATTAATGTTGGTCTTCATAGGTAAAAGCGTGGCAATGCTATTATGTAAGAGAATGTCCTTATTCTTAGAGGTGCATGCCAATATATTCAAAAGTGAACTGATAGGCTGTCTGCAGCAATTTACTTTCAAATGGCTCCCGAGAAAAAATGTACATGGCAAATTATTTACTGTTGACGGTTTAGGTGAGAGGTACTCTAGTGTTTATTACATGATCCTTTCTACTTTTCTGTAAACTTAAATATATTCCAAGTAAAAAGTCCAGGACAAATGGACATTAGAAAATTTCCCAAAATGTATAAAATCCATAGTAGGCCGGGCACGATGGCTCATGCCTGTAATCCCAACACTCTGGGAGGCCGAGGCAGGCAGATCATGAGGTCAAGAGATCAAGACCGTCCTGGCCTACATGGTGAAACCCAGTCTATACTAAAAATACAAAATTAGCCGGGCATGGTGGCTCATGCCTGTAATCCCAGCTACTCGGGAAGCTGAGGAAGGAGAATCACTTGAACCCAGGAGGTGGAGGTTGCAGTGAGCTGACATCACACCACTGCATTCCAGCCTTGTGACAGAGCAAAACTCTGTCTCAAAAAAAAAAAAAAAAAATCCATAGTAAGCGCACCAAACTAGTAATAGCGCTTGCTTATCTTGGTTGAGAGGATAAGGGGTTCCTCCTTACTTTATTTATAAATTATCGTTAATTTGACTTACTTTATATATATATAAAATAAAGCAAGGAGGAACTCCTTATCCTCTCTTTATTATATATACATATTTATAATATATATTTGTTATATATATATACATATTTATAATAAAGAGAGGATAAGGGTTCCTTTTTGCTTTATTTTATATATATATAATGTAAGTCAAGTTAAGAATTTATATAATTATATATTATACAATATATATAATTGTATAATTATATATACACATAAATATGTATATATATATAATAAAGAGAGGATAAGGAGTTCCTCCTTGCTTTATTATATATATATACAAAATGTGTGTGTGTGTGTGTGTGTGTGTGTTTAAGGCCATGGCTAGGACTCTTCTTTCTGCCCCTCTGGCCTCTTTCACTGCACCAAACCACCTGCTCCTGGGCCCCAGCAAAGCAAGCCCCCTACAAACCACATTTCTCAATAAGTGCTTCTATGCCTATCAGTAGCCCTACATGCTTCTTCTCCACAAACCCTTTCCTCATAAACCATTGCCCACACAAAACACACCCCCTTTAAACTGCTCTTCTGGAACAAATGGTTTCTTCACTACTGAGTGCACCTCTGACCAAGGCTTCCACCCACAAACCATTATTTCTCTAAAGTTCCTGTGTAACCCTACCGCACCCACCCTCTCTGGATCATTGCCTCAGTTCCCTGAGGTCTATCTTGCTGCAAATTGAATTCCTACTGGTGTTGAGCCTGAAGATTTCTCAGTTTGCTAAGCGAAGGAGTTACCCTTCCCTGACAGATGAAGCAGTGAATTGCTTCCACTTTGTCCGGGATCAGGCACAGACCCTACCCTTTCAGCCCTAGCACCCCGCCTCCTCAGGTCCCACTTGAGTGGCATCAAGCAGAAGTGGACATGCATGGATAGACATATAATTATTGCAACATGAAAGGACAGTGTAACATCCCACCCTCCTCCTGTAGAACTAGAGTGTTGGGGAACTGTAATTGTTGCTATTCAGGTTTTTGCAAACAAGTCCCAATGTTTCAGATAAAATAACTTGAAAAGAATTGTAGGGGTCATAAGGTCAAATATTACTCTCTAAGCCTTGTCAAATATTCCTCTAGCCCCTATTTTTCAACATTTCAGGAATGTAACATAACAATGTCTTTTTTGTAGAGCTCTTTTCTAATGTTGAGTGCAATCTCCTGTCCTGGTCAACTCTCCAAAGTTGCACGGAATAAATTTGATTCTTCTATATAAATAATGTTTAAAAATAATATAAAGCCAGATATGCTGGCTCACGTCTGTAATTCCAACACTTTAGGAGGCTGAGTGCTAGGAACACTTGAGGCCAGGAATTTGAGACCAGCCTGGGCAACACAACAAGACTTTGTTTCTACAAAAAAAAAAAATTTTAATTAGCTGGGTGTGGTGGTATGTGCCTGTAGTCCCAGCTACTCAGGAGTTTGAGGCAAGAGGATTGCTTGAACCTAGGAGTTCAAGAATGCAGTGAGCTATGATCATACTACTGCATTCCACGGAGGCTGGGTAACAGAGCAAGACTCTATCTCTTAAGCAATGATAATAGACAGGTCCTCACTACCTCCTTTCATCTTCTGTTTACCACCAAACTTAACTACTCTCTGACTTTTCATATTCAACCTAAATGTGATGCCTTTTTACACATTCTCTCTCCCCATCTCTATCTGTAGATCCAAAGGTATGGAGACAAAACCCCTGAGCCTGAAGGAATAGCTTAGCTATTCCTTTGCTGTGTGATGTTGGGAAAGTCAGATAACCTTTCACGAAGCCTTTTTAAATCAGAAAAATGAAAATATAATATCAATGATACTTGCTCAAGAGTCTCAACAATTATCAAAACTAAAAAGGACCAAAATGTAAAATATTTTGTGAACTATAAAACACTATGTACATATTACCTGCTCTGAGTATTCACATTAAAGGTCCAATCTCACATGAATGTCTTCCTTCCTCCCAGCATAAATTGGGTCCTTCTATACTAGACTTATTTGGTAAAATTTGGAATTCTGCATCAATGGTTCTTATGGAATAATAGTGAATGGCAGTGATTACGCTGAAAAAATCAGTCTATTCATAATGACAATGGTCCAGACTAGTTTGTTTTATTGTTATTGTTTTGTTTTTGTCTTGTTTTCTTTAGAGAGGGACAGGGTCTCACTTTGTCACCCAAGCTGAAGAGCAGTGGCATGATCATTGCTCACGGCAACCTGGAACTCCTGGGCTCAAGTGATCCTCCTGCCCCAGACTCCCAAGTAGTTGAGACTACAGGTGTGTGCCACTGCAATAAGCTTTAAAAAAAAACTGTAGAAACAGGTTCTTGCTATGTTGCCCAGGTTGTTCTCAAACTCATGGCCTCAAGTGATCCTCTCACCTCATCCTCCCAAAGTGCCGGGAGTGGCTCCCAAAGTGGCTCCCAAAGAGCCACTGCACCTGGCCTACCTTTTTGTTTGTTTGATTTTTAATGCTTCAATATAATAGCTACGTCTTCCCTCTGTACTAGTCATTCTTTGACACTCAATCAGCTTTGTAGTTGCTCCCTTCCCCACAGGGCTCAGAGTCTGCCATGTTACCAATTGTATCTCAAAGTCTGGAGGCTTTGCGGTCTCTAAGCGAGAATTTAGCACTGAGGCTCCGGGGAGGGGGCTGAACTTTCCTTAATATCTTTAAAGAGTTTGCTAAAAAGTCTCTACCCTTGAGGGATCACCTTGCAGAGTTTTCCTTTGTTGTTGTTATTGTTGTTGTTTTTAATTTCCTAACTCTGCTGCCCTCATATGGACAGCTATCCAGTCAAAACCAAGCTCCTATCTTATACTACTTTCCTTCCATTGGCAACGTTCCCTATCACACAACACAGGTGTAACTGTACTATAAGCAAGCCACAGAGTACTATATCAATAATCAGTAAAGGTGGCATTTAACTCCCAGCCTATGGTACAGGCCATCTTGTCTTCTTCAAATCACACCCAAGTCCCAGTTGGTTTCTTTCCAGTTCAAAATGCCTCCCATCATTAACAAAAAAAAAAAGAAAGAAAGAAAGAAAAAAGCCTTCCCTTGAACCCACATCCTTTCCCCCAGCTACCACTCCTCTTTATAGCAAAATTTTATTGTTTGTGGTTGCTGCCTCTGCTTCCTCATCTCTCATTCTTTCTGGTGTCTGTGCTAATAAAGATATTTCTGTTACCCCGCTAAGACTACTTGTCAAGGTCAGCAGTGACCTTGATCATTGTCTTGTGTTAAAACACTTTCTTCATTTGCCCTCCAAGGAATCCCACTTCTTGGTTTTCCTTCTACCTCATTAATATTTCCTCAAACACGTTTGCTAGATCCTCCTTCTTCTCCTCACTTCTGTCCCCCAAGTGATACCATCCAGATCATTTGGTTTAAATGCCTTTCAAATGTATTTATCTAGCTTAAATCTCTGCCTTTGGACTCTGAACTCTTATATCCAACTGTGTAATTCATGTGTCCATCTGGAGGTCTAGACTTTTCAAATGCGACAGCTGTAAAAGAAACTTTTGATTACCATGCCAAAACTGCTCCTCTGTTAATGGTATCTTGGAAAATGGTAACTCCATTCACCCAGTAGGTCAAGCTAAAAACTTAGGAAACTTTCTAAATTCCTCTTTATCACTCATACCTTATTTTCTATGTATCAGCAAGTTCTATCTGTTCTACCTTCAATTATCTCCAGAATTTGACCTCTTCTTACTGAAGCAGCATTATTTGTCTAAGGTAATACCTGAGGTTCACTGCCTCATGCCAAGGAATTCAAGGACATGGACACATAAAGAGTGAGGTTAAAAGCGAAAGTTTAATAGGCAAGAGAAAGAGAAGAGCTCTCTGTGCAAGGAACGGTCCTGGGGAAAATGGGTTGCCACTTCCATAGTGAAATGCAGGAGGTTTTATAGATGAGCTTGAGGAGGCAGCGCCTGATTTACACAAGGCACGAAAGATTGGTTGGACAAGGTGTGCCATTTGCATAGCACTTGAAGGAGCTGGCCATGCCTCCCTAATCTTTTCTTATGCGAATAGGTTTTTTACCTGGCCATTGCTGTGTTGCCTGATTCTTTACTGTGCATTGGTGACAAAGAAAATGGAAGATGGAGCCTTCGTGTTGAACATACCTAGCCCTCAGGTAGTGCTTTTCTATTGGCACAGTGGCCAGCATTCACCTGTGCAAATTTTTGAGACTGCTCTTTGTTAGAAAAGAAATGATTTGGGGGCTGCTTTTAGTTAAAAAGGGAAACCTTGCCAAGGACTGTTGCTCTATCTGCCAAAATAATTTCATCTAGCTCCTGTATCATTACAACCTCCATTACCACCACTGATCTAAGCCTAAACCAACTTTTAGCCTAATCTACCTCTGAGGTCTCCTAACCAATCTCCCTATTTTTGCCCAATACTATTGATTTTCTACAAAGGAGTCAGTGAGGTGTGTGTGTGTGTGTTTTAAGTAAATTGGTTAAAAACCATTTCAGTGACCTCCTTTCATGCTCAAAATAAAACCTAAACTTATCATGACCTACAACACCTGCCTACATCTCCAACCTTATCTACCATCACCATTCCCCTTGTTCAGTCTACTCTAGTCACACTGGCCTTCTGTTACTGCTAAATTGTTAGGTTTCCTGAGAACTGGTATGTTTGCTTTACCTTCTGCGTGCACACTCTTCTCTAATCACTGCATTGTTCATGCCCTCATTTACTCAGGTCTCTACTGCCAGCTCCTTGGAGAGGCCTTCCCTAAACCAACCTATTTGAAATCACTCACCCTTTTACCACTTTTTTAAAAAACATCCTTGGCAGGTGAGGTGGCTCATGCCTGTAATCCTAGCACTTTGGGAGGCCAAGGTGGGCGATTACCTGAGGTCAGGAGTTCAAGACCAGCCTGACCAACATGGAGAAACCCTGCCTCTACTAAAAATACAAAATTAGCTGGGTATGGTGGTGCATGCCTGTAATCCCAGCTACTCAGGAAGCTGAGGCAGGAGAATCTCTTGAATTCGGGAGGCAGAGGTTGCGGTGAGCCGAGATCGCACCACTGCACTCCAGCCTGGGTAACAAGAGCGAAACTCTGTCTCAAAACAAACAAACAAACAACAACAAAAACAGCCTTAGTGAGCTATATTTTGCATATCATAAAACTCACTCATTTCAAGTTCAAAATTCAATGATTTTGAGTAATTTTATTCAGTGTTACAGTAATCACATAGATCAGTTTTGGAACATTTTTATCACTTAAATAAGATCTCTATGCCCATTTATATTAATTCCCATCTTAACCCTAAGCCCCAGAAAACCATTAATCTACTTTCTGTCTCCATAGATTTTTCTCGACATTTCATATAAATAGAACCATATAATACAGATTTGTATCTGGATTCTTTTATTTAGCATGTTTTTGAGGCTCATCCATGACATAGCATGTGTAAGTCAATTTTTTCTTTTTCTTTTCTTTTTGAGACAGGGGTCTCGGTCTGTCACCCAGGTTGGAGTGCAGTGGCGTTACCTCAGTTGACTGCAACCTCTGTCTCCCTGGTTCAAGTGATTCTCATACCTCAGCACCCAAGTAGCTGAGATTATAGGGCATGTTCGACCATGCCTGGCTAATTTTTGTATTTTTGGTAGAGATGGGGTTTTGCTCTGTAGGCCAGGCTGGTCTCGAGCTCCTGGCCTCAAGTCATCCACCCACCCTGGCCTCCCAAAGTGCTGGGATTACAAGCACAAACCACCATGTCTGGCCTAGATATACATTTTTTTAAATCCATTTACTAATTGGTGGGCATTTAGGATGTTTCCAGTCTTTATTATTTTAAAATTTGCCTTGGACATTTGTGTATGTTTGTCTGGTTATGTTCCTATATCTCTTAGACAGCTACAAGTAGAATTGCTGGGTCATATGGTAGTTTTGTGCTTTGCTTTCTGAGAAACTGACAGTTTTCCAACTGGCTACACCATTATACATTTCCACCAGAAAATGTAAATTTCACAATGTAAAAGGATTCTTGTTTTTCTGCATCCTCACCGACACTTGTTTATGTTTATTATAGTCATTTTAGTGAGTGTGAAGTGGTATCTCATCGTAGTTTTAATTTGCCTTTCCTTCCTCTATTACCTTCTGTCACCTTTATTTTTTTCTTAACATTTATTATTACTTTAGATTTTTTAAAACATTTGTATTTATTGGTAGTCTGACTCCCCTAATTTAATATAAATACCATGAAGGCAGAAACATTGTCTTGTTCTTCTCCATATCCCTAACCCCTAGAACATTTGCTGAGTAAGTAAATAAACATATCCTCCTCATGTGTTCATCTCTTCTTGTTCAGCAGCCTAGAAAGATATACTTGATAGGTGTCCCATCTGGGACATTGAAAAGCTGAAAAGCTCACCTTCTTCAAGGTTTCATAGGCAGATGACATTTTATAAATTGTCAACTTTGGTTTTTGCAAATATGTATGTATGCATACATATGTTTGTGGATATATATGTGCGCACACACACACATCCTGGCATTTCTATATGAGGCATAATACATATGATTATCAAAAGGACAAAGTTCAAAGCAAATGCAAAAAAAATGAATAAGTATAAATGCAATACAAAGTTGTAAAGTAAATGTTATGGTTATCTAGAAACTGAATGGCCATTACATTTACAAATGTCAATACTAGGTACAGATTGATAGCAAGACCTAACATGATGTCATTTGAATAAATAACATCAAGGTTATTTATCCAAAGGGCACAGCATAAAGTAAGCTCAGTCAGAGAAGTGAACAAATTTTCCAATTCAGACAGAAGTACATATGGACTTCAACATCTTCACCAGAAGTGTGCATTATTACTGAAAACTCCTAAATGAGTTAGAAGACTCTATAGAAAGTTAGTCTTTGTTGGTTCAGCCTATCTGGGCTCATAAAAACGTGTGAATCTGCCTAGAGCCCCTCCTTGGGCAGAGATATCTCGTATGTCTAAGGGTTGTATAATGACAGTACTATTGCTGGTTCTCAGAAAACAGTTTGTTCTCTAAGGCATTTCTCTCAGACATCTCTGAGAACATTCCTGAACCCAGTATTGTGGAACCGAAGGAGGGATCAGTTTCCTAGACCTTTGAGACCAGCTAACAAGCCCTTAGACCAGCCATAGTGTGTATCCTGAAGTGAAGAGTCAGTAGATAACAAATAGTTAAGAAACTAGACACCCATAGAGAATGGCAGATTGACAGAAAATATCCAAAATTACTCTTACCATAATTCTGCCTCTTTTAATACTAGTAGTTCCTATTTGTGAGGGTAAGGGGGAATTGGCAAAGTAAGCAACCAAGGAAATCTAATGACCATCAGCTGCCTAAAAAATTTCAGGCAGATGGGCACGGTGGCTCAAGCCTGTAATCCCAGCCCTTTGGGAGGCCGAGGCGGGTGGATCACGAGGTCAAGAGATCTAGACCATCCTGGCCAACATGGTGAAACCCTGTCTCTACTAAAAATACAAAAATTAGCTGGGCATGGTGGCTTGCACCTGTAGTCCTAGCTACTCAGGAGGCTGAGGCAGGAGAATTGCTTGAACCTGGGAGGTGGAGGTTGCAGTGAGCCGAGATGGTGCCACTGCACTCCAACCTGGCGCCTGGTGACAGAGCAAGACTCTGTCTAAAAAAAAAAAAAATTCAGGCATAACTCAATTTTGCTTTTCAGGGACTTTATCTACTCCATACCATCTTACCTCTGATGTCCAGAGTAAGAGCTTTCCCACTGCCAAAACAGTCATGTGAAAAACAACTACTGTGCCAGATGTCAACTTTATCCCTTGAGTGCAATTAAATAATTTTCATACTTTGATGACATTAGTGGAACAGTAACAATGGTAGTAGCTACGTATTATTATTTTGGGGCAGACTACACAGGCAGACGATAATAAAGGTTAATACTGTGAACCTTAAACAAACTCTGATGGGTAAAAGAACAGTTGAGAGAAGTAGATCAGGGCAGGCTACACAAGAGTAGTACTATATTCTATTAACCTTTTACTGTAAGTTATAACAGGAGCTCAGGTAGAAACAGTTAAAAATAAAGGAGGAAAAGGGAAAACCAAGGCCAAAATCAAGTAGCTAACAAGTGAAATGGCATATTAAAAAGAGTAACAGCAAAAAGAGAAAGAGAACAAGAAAAAACAAAAGAGACTGACAAGTGAGGTAAAGTAAAAGCTTTCTAGAATGAACAAACAAACTCAGAATGGAAGCAAGAGTAAAAGCCCAATGGAGGGGGTAGAGGTTCTTTGACCTTAAAACAAGAGAGCAAATTCAGATTAACCCAGAAGAATATCAAATCTAATTTAGGCCAAAACTAAAAATTAGACAAAATGATTAAAGACAGGAAAAGTTCTATTTTTATTAAAATCCAAATTTACGATAACAGAAAAACCAAGCAGATAGCCAGCGTTTGTTCAAAGGCATCGCTTAGAAACAAAACAGTATCATTCCTGTTTACAAGGAAAGAAAATGCAACACAAGTCTAAGCCAAATCGAATTAGGCAGAAGGCACAGCACAGCATGAACAGCTCTCTTCTTCCCACCTTCTTGCTTTAAAGGAGCAGCAGGTGGCGTTCTCTTTGTGTCTATTCCTTTTAGTAATCAATGAATGAACTGAGAATTGGCAATAAAAATCAAGACCGTATTCTTCCTTTGCTTCTAAAAAACTCAAAGTGACAGACATCTATCTTTGGTAGCATTGACATAAGTCATCAGGAAAGCACACTAATGTGAAAAGATCTCCAAGATATGTTAAAATAAAATAGCAAGATACGGAAAATATGTATAACATACTAACTACTGTTTATAATAAGAGAGGAAAAATAGAATTTGAATTTGTATTTGTTTATATTTGTATAGATCCTGGAAGAATGCAAAAGAAATTAATAACCGTGGTTACCACAGGGTGGGGGAAGTGGGGAAGGAAGGGCATATGGGGAAAGGCTGGAGGTGAGAGTTCTCACTGTACACATTTTATGTTGCTTAATTTTTGAACTATGTGATTATATACCAATTCACAATTTTATATTAAAAAGAAGGGAAAACTGTTGACTTAAGTGTGTATTTTCATCTCTAAGTTGTTTGTACTTTTGCCTTTACATTTTATTTTCTAACAGCTTTTTTTTTTTTTTTTTTTTTTTTGAGACAGAGTCTTGCTTTGTCACCCAGGCTGGAGTGCAGTGGTGTGATCACAGCTTACTACAGCCTCGATCTCTCAGGCTCAAACCAGCCTCCCACCTCAGCCTCCTCAATAGCTGGGACTACAGGTAGACACCATCATGCCCAGCTAATTTTTAAATTTTTTGCCCTTCTCACTTTATATATTGCTTATATATAATATATAAATTTTTTGAAGAGACAGGGTCTCACTATGTTGCCCAGGCTGGTCTCAAACTCCTGAACTCAAAGAGTTCTCGTCTCGGCCTCCCAAAGTGCTGGGATTACAGGCGTGAGCCACTGTGCTCAGCTAGTTTATTCTTTAAAGCACTATGAAAGATCCCAACCTGAATAAAAATTAAATACTTAGCACCAACAATTATGCAGTTAATTTTGGGTGAAAGCGATTCTACTATGAAAACAAGCTTCACTTTTAGCCAGTTTTTCTATCCACCAAAATACTACAGCACAATTTTCACCTATCAGTCCTTAGTTTAAAAACTATCAATGGCTGGCCATCTTGCCTAGAGAATAAGGTCTTATTCTTTTGTTTTGTTTTGTTTTGCTTTGCTTTTTAGAGACAGTGGCTTGCTCTGTTGCTCAGGCTGGAGTGCAGTGGCTTCATCATGGCTCACTGAAGGCTCAGTCTCCTCGATTCAAGTAATCTTTCCACCTCAGCCTCCCAAGTAGCTGGGACCACAGGTGCGCGTCACCACGCCCAGCTAATTTTTGTACTTTTTGTAGAGATGAGGTTTCCCATATTGCCCAGGCTGGCCTCAAACTTGGTATTGAACTCCTGGGCTCAAGCAATCTGCCCACCTTAGCCTTCCAAAGTGCTGGGATACAGATGTGAGCCACCACGCCCAGCCCTAAAGTCCGACTCTTGAGCCTGGAAGCAGAGCTCCTCTCTACCTTACTGCCCATCCTCCCATTTTATTTCTTCACTTTAACTATTTCCATTTGTTAAATGATTAAACATTCCTGGATTCATCTGTATGTAATGCTTTCTGCCATGTCCTCTTCACCTATCTCTTTTTTTCTTTTCCCAGAGATGGAGTCTTACTCTCTCACCTAGGCTAGAATACAGTCTTGCCGTCATAAAGCCCTTTGCAGCCACAAACTCCTGTGCTCAAGTGAATCTCCCACCTAGTATGTATGATTACAGGCAGGAGCCACTGTGTCTGGTGTTTCTGTAAGACCTAAATAATGTCTCATCAATCTTTTCCTACTGCCCCACTCCGGTGCTTGTCCTCTTCTCTGAATTCCTGTAGCACATACCATCATTGACGCTTAGCATAAGCTACTTTTCACACATTACTGTATTCATTTTTTAAATAATTAGGACCTCTTCCTTAGTTCAGTAAGAAAAGCTGATTCTAAACAATGACAATGTAACATGTAAAGAGCCTAGTAATAGTCTGTAGCAGGCGTAAAGGGCTCAACTAACTCAGTCCAGCCTAGTTATTTCTTTTTTTTTGTTATTCTTTTTTTTTCTCTTTTCTTTTTTTTTTTTTTTTTTTTTTTGAGACAGAGTCTCGCTCTGCCACCAGGCTGGAGTGCAGTGGCGCTATCTGGCTCACTGCAACCTCCACCTCCCAGGTTGAAGCAATTCTCCTGCCTCAGCCTCCTGAGTAGCTGGGACTACAGGTGCCCGCCACCACACCCAGCTAATTTTTGTATTTTTAGTAGAGACGGAGTTTCACCATGTTGGCCAGGATGGTCTCAATCTCTTGACCTTGTAATCCTCCCACCTCACCCTCCCAAAGTGGTGGGATTACAGGTATGAGCCACCGCACCCGGCTAGTTATTTTTTATGCATACATCTGTCTCACATCTAGATTGTAGGCACTCCATCTTATACCAACTTACATTGTGGTTTTTAGGACTATGTTCTGTATATAATACATGATTAATGAATATTTACTGATGCTGGTAAAGATGGTCATGATAGGGTCAAGAAAGCAAGCCTGAATTGAATGTGTTTAGATACCTATCATGAGCCTCAGTAAAATCAGTCTATTTTACAGGTCCCTTCAAAAAAGAAAGGTATCATCACCAGTTTTGTTTTTGTTTTTTTTTTTAAAGTCTTTTCTGTGGGAAGCCTTCCCCACATCTACTTCCCTTCCCTTTGTGCTCTTATCCTCCTACAGTCCTAAACTGATATATTCAGTTTTGACTGTACTGCTTGGCTTTTTGAAATCGGACACTTGATAAACAAAATGTGGTGTATCCACACAATAGAACATTATTTGACCTCAAAAAAGAACTAAGTACTAATACAACGTGGATGAATCTTGAAAACATCATGCTAAGTGAAAGAGGCCCGTCACAAAAATCCTGTTCCATTTGTGTGAAAGTCCAAAATAGTTAAATCTATAGAGACAGAGGTAGATTTGTAGTTGTTTGGGGCTATAGGGGAGCAGATAGGGTTTCCCTTTGAAGTGATGAAATGATCTCAAATTAACTGGTAATAAATAATGGCACTATTTGTGAATATACTAAAGACCATCGAATTGTACACCTTAAATGGATGAATTCTATGGTGTGTAAATTTTCTCTCCTCCCACCTCCTTTCTGGGCCCCAGTCTTTCCCTTCACTTGTGCTTGGCCAGAACCTCCCTGTGATACTGTATCGAGGCATTCCCCCTTGGTGACTCACTGTACTATTATCTTTGCTTATCAACTTGCATTCAGCTGGCTGGCATCTTTCAAAACCACACCACCCTCCCAGGCCTGTGTGCCTTTTGAGAAAGACCAGTGCTAGATGAGCCTCTGGTAGTGACAACATTTTAGTTGTTAGTGGTATAATATGGAAGAGATATTTTGCACAGGCTGCTTTGGAGAACTTTCAAATTATCCTTTGTTTGGTAACTGACCTACTTAACTGTGCCCAGCACAAAGAAAAAGCATCTTGGAGTGGCTCTTTTTTTTTTTTTTTTTTTTTTTTTTTTGATACAGGATCTCACTCTGTCACCTAGGCTGCAGTACAGTGGTGTGATCTCGGTTCACTGCAACCTCCGTCTCTCAGGCTCAAGCGATCCTCCCACCTCAGCCTCCTGAGTAGCTGGGACCACAGGTGCATGCCACCACACCTGGCTAATTTTTGTATTTTTGGATAGAAATAGGGTTTTGGCATGTTGCTGAGGCTGGTCTTGAGCTCCTGGCTTCAAGCAATCCTCCTGCTTCGGTCTACCAAGGTGCTAGGATTAGAGGATGAACCATTGTGCCTGGCCTTGCCCTACAATCTTAAGGTTCATTTGCAAAGCCACTGTTGTATAAAGCTTGTACAAAATGAGTACAAGTCACAAATGGGAGCTCAAAGGAGGGACTGATTGTATACACTGAACAGTGAGAATTGGGTTGATGAGGGAAAGTTTTTCTGTTTTTCTTTTGGTTACAGTGATGGATACTTAATATTAGGGAAAGTTTTATAGAAAACATTGAGCCTAGTCTTGAAGGATGAAGCAGGGGAAGAGGATTTCCTATCAGGAAGAGCCAAAGCAGAGAGGCAAAAAGTACTAGGCAGGTTCATGAGTCATTGTCACAACTGGTGTGACTAGATCAGGACGTGAAAGGCTTTAGTGAGACAGGCAGAAAGGTAATTGGTTTGAGCAGGGCTGCATTTGGTACTTGGCTTTCCTACCCCTGATCTGCCTCTTGGTTAGACTGACCAGGAATCAGAATGGTGCCATCTGAAAAATATGTCCTAGAGATACTTGAGTGGAATATTTAAGTGCATTGTAAGCTTTTGGATTTAGTAAGTAGATTTACTCAATTCTTACTTATGTATATGAAGATATGTCTTCATATACATAAATAGGAATATGAATTTACTTACCATAGAATTCACCTCAGTTCAGTGGAAAAAGCAAAGATAACAGTGCAATGAGCCAACATGGGGGAATGCCTGGATGCAGCATCACAGGACGGTTCTGACCAAGCACAAGACTAGGGCCCAGAAGAGAAAGACTAGGGCCCAGAAAGGAAGTGGGAGGAGAAAAGGAGACACTCAAAGAGAAGCAGAGGATTAATCAACCTCACAGGTTTGCCTGGGGCTGGCAAGAATCCAGTCAACAATGGAGTGACTGGCAGCAGAGAAAGGTGTTTGCCACTGCATTGTCAGAATGGAGTGAAAGGAGAATGTGGTTGTAGAAGTTAAAGAGTAGGAGAGAAAGGCAAACACGAGGAAATATAATTAGGGCTTTGGTAAGGAAGTGGGAAGGAAGGATAGAGGCTAATCAGCCAACTAACTCAGATATGATTGAATAGATAGGAAATGAAACAATTGGAAGGCCAGGGGAGAGAAGCAGGACTGGCCTGATGGAAGTGGCCATCAAGTGCCAGAAGTCAACGCTTCCCTACCACCTCATAACCTCTATCCCACCTTTCATCATTTTGCCTTTCTTCATCCTTTGCTGCACTCACATACTATCTCATCCCAGTTCCTAATTACTTGTCTGAGAAGCAAATAATCACAAGACATGCCATTTCACGTCCTTTTGTCAGTCTTGGCCTGCGTCCCAGCACCAACCCAAGTCACACAAAAAATGAAATCATTTCATCTTTCTCTTTATTCTGACTACATTATGACATTAAGTAAGTCCAAGAGGTATTGAGTTAGTCCTTGTTTGGTCTCTGGTGATTTAGGTAAGGCAGAACTGAGCCCCCGGAAATGTATCATCTCAAAAAGCTAGTAGCAGATACCAAGTTCGAAGGCCTAAGTCAAATCCTGGGCATCTCCGCAGATGTGTGGTTGGGCGTGGGCTCTGGCTCTTGTGTACGAAAAACCAGGAATGGGAACAGCTTTATTTTGCAGCGCCAAGGTCTCACTATGTTCACACCTGTGATCCCAGCTTTGAGAAGAGGATCTGGCACCAGAAGGGTCTGGTGGAAGAAAGCGGGGGAAGGTAAAAGATAGGAATCTTTTCCTTTCTGCTACAACCTAAGGACAGAGGCACGTGACTCCAGTTGGGGGCCAAAGAAGGTAGCAGCTACTTGAATCTCATGTGGGAGACGCCAGACCACTCCGGCGCAGGTCAACTGGCTTTGTCAGGGAGTGGAATGCTGGCCATAAGAATGGAGACAAATCTTTCCAACTTCTGTGCAGCTTGTTTGCTAGCCTCTAATACTTCTTCATGGTTGGCCTTCTCCAGGCTCTCATAATCCAAGACGACCTTGTTAGTGATGAGTGAGAAGCCGAAGACTTCGAAGCCCACAATGCCGTGCAACGATGACCTCTGGCACCGTACTCATGCCTGATGGCGAGAAAGATGGAAACCAACTGTCAGGGTCCTCAAATAACTCTTTTCCTTGCCCTTTAGCCTCACTTTCAACAAGAATTAAAAATCTCAAAAAAACATCCAAAGATGGCCAGGCGCAGTGGTTCACACCTGTAATCCCAGTACTTTGCAGGGCCCAGGCAGGAGGATACCCTGAGCCCAGGAGTTTCAGACCAGCCTGGGCAACGTAGAGAGACCTCGGCTCAAAAAATAATTAAAATTGGCTGGGTGTGGTAGTGTATGCCTCTGTTCCCAGCTACTCAGGAGGCTGAGGTGGGAGGTTTGCTTGAGCCCAGGCAGTCAGAACTGCAGTGAGCTAAAGATGGTGCCACTGCACTCCAACCTTGGCAACAGAGCAAGATCCCACCTAAAACAAAAACAAATCCAAAGAAGCAGCTAAATTATGTTGAGGTATGTTGTTCTTCTGTATTGCCTAAAATAAATACACATTTCTTAAAATTACCAATACAATGCTTCATTTCTATGTTTGTGACAATTTTGAAGTCAGTCCTAATGATAGAGTTCCATCTTCCAGCTAGAGGTACAGAAAGTGGCTATAGTGAATTTTTTTAGAATTCTTAGAAACAGTCATCAAATTGGCCAGGTGCAGTGGCTCATGCCTATAATGCCAGCACTTTGGGAGGCTGAGATGGGCAGATTACCTGAGGTCACAAGTTCCAGACCAGCCTGGCCAACATGGTGAAACCTCGTCTCTACTAAAAATACAGAAATTAACCAGGGGTGGTGGCGCTGTAATCCCAGCTACTAGGGAGACTGAGGCACGAGAATTGCTTGAACCTGGGAGGCGGAGGTTGCAGTGAGCTGAGATCGCACCACTGCACTCCAGCCTGGGCAACAGAGTGAGACATCATCTCATAGAAAAAAAAAAGAAACAGTCATCAAATCATGGATAGGTCATTCATTAGCACTGCAACTATTAACCCCTTGGTGCTTAGTAGGGAGATTTAATGCTACAACACCAGATCTCACCACTTTGTATTTTAAGAAGTCAGTTTAATTCACCTTCAGATCGTCTCAATCCAATGAGGCCTGTTATCTCCTTCTCATTCCCATCCCTATTTTGTGAAATCCCTCCCTCTTCAAGCCTCTAGTCAAATTCCCCTTCTCACCAACAGCGTCTGCTCCCAGCTTCTGCAGCAGACGACATTCTGCCACAGTCTCAAAGCTGGGGCCTGCCAGCATCACATAAGTGCCTTCCTGGAGTTCCGCGTTGCTCCCCCATTTGTTTCCAGGTACTGAGAGCCCTCTGCCTCATAGTCCGGTCATAGGCATCAGACATGGCAGGGAAACGAACTCCAAACCTAGGACACAGGTTGAATTATCTCACATAAATGGAATTTTAAAAATCTTCCCACAGCTCCTAGAGAAGTCCTTAGTCCTACTCATCTTAAAAAAAAAAAAGGAGTAAGATACATACCTTTCATCATTGGGCCCTCTGAGAGGGTTCTGACCAGAGAAACCAGGTAGATTGATATGGTCACAGATCAGCATGATATCTCCAACCTCAAACTTGGGGTTCAGCCCTCCAGCTGCATTGGTGACCACCAGGGTGTCCACACCCAGAAGGTGGAAAACCCTCACTGGGAATGTCACCTTCGAAGCAAAAGATCAGAAAAAATTTTACAAAATTTCATTCATCCAGCTACAAAGATATGCATGATATACATCGTGAAAGGAAAGGAAGGAGGGGACCAAAAGTCTACCTAGCCCAGATAGCTAGGTAATGAAAGGGGCTAGATAGTTCTCTCCCACTTCTTCCAGGTCCAGCCAGGCCTATGCCCTGATTTACCTTCCAGAGTGAGTACCCTTCATACATGTGGAACCTGCCCTGCATCATCACACAGGCTCTGCCGTTCAGGAACCCAAACACCAGTCGGCCAGCATGACCTGGCACTGTATACAAAAAAGAAAGAGAAATGAATGGGATTATCTTTTCATGCAACATATATCCACTGAGCACCTACTGTGAGCTACTCGCTCTGCTCAAAATGTTGGAGAATAATTAAGTAAAAGACTTGTTACTATCTCTGCTTTCAGAAAGTTTAAGTCTGGTGGGAGAGCCAGGCATTACTCACAATTATACAAATACAACCTGAGATTAGACATATGGGGTAAGGATGTTCAGCATTAACATACAAAGAAGGAAGGGCTCTTTAAAGAAATTTCAAGATAATATAAGCCATACTGTCAGAGAGCAAAAAGTCGATACTAAGAAATGGAAGGTTAAATACCACATATTCTCACTTGTAAGTAGGAACCAAATGTGTACACATGGACCTACAGACTGAAATAATAGACACTAGGGACTTGGAAAGGTGAGAATGTGGGAGAGGGGATGGGGGATGAGAAATTACCCAGTGAGTTCAATGATCACTGTTCAGGTGATGGTTGCACTACAGCACAGACTTCACCACCATGCAGTATACCCACGTAACAAAACTGCATTGTACCCCTGTAAATTTATAAAAATAAAATAAAAAACAGACCACGTGCAGTGGCTCACGCCTGTAATCCCAGCACTTTGGGAGGCTGAGGCAGGTGGATCATGAGGTCAGGAGTTTGAGACCACCCTGGCCAACACAGTGAAATCCCATCTCTACTAAAAATGTAAAAATTAACCAGGTGTGGTGGCACATGCCTGTAGTCCCAGCTACTCAGGAGGCTGAGGTGGGAGAATCACTTGAACTTGGGAGGCGGAGGTTGCAGTGAGCCGAGATCACAGCACTGCACTCAAGCCTGGGTAACAGAGCAAGATTCCATTTCAAAATAAAGTGAGTACAGTGAATGCAGTAATTATAGACCTCTTCAAATGTTTCCAAGTTCTCAAAACATGTATTCTTATGTATTGCCCTAACTTAATTACCTGCCTCATCAGTACAGCAAGTGAGCTCATGGTATACTTACTCTGGCTTCCTAAAGAAGAGGCTACCGAACAAGGAGAAAGGGGCTGAATTTGAACACATGCAAGTCTCTTTCCTTATGACCCACAGAATAGTCCTGTGGAGCACATGCCCATGTAGGGGTGCATGGGAGTGCAAAGATAACTCCCCATAGTCACAGCCATATTTATCACTTCCCTTATCTGGCAATCTCTTCTCATAGGTGGCCAACCTATCCCTTAGGGAATAGGAGAGGGACCAGAACCAAGAGGAAGAGCTGAGGAATTCTCAAAGATAGAGGAACTTAAAAAAAAAAAAACAAAAAAACACCACAGTAGTAAAGAGTTGACACAGGAAACCCAAGGGAGTATAAAAAATAAACATGTTGATAAACTTAAAAAGCTAACCCACTTATCACTCAATGCAGTGCCTTTCTCACTGGGGATAGGTGTGGCCAGTGGAGCCAATGTCACTACTATCTCCCTTAGAGAAGTATGCCCTTTGCATACCCTATCTTAATATTTCCCACACCTTCCCCCCTCTGCTTCCCAGTCTTGCTTCAAAGGGTTTAAAAAATAGCTATTAAAAAAAAAAACCAAACAAACAGCTATTAAAAGTCTTTTCCTGCTGACGGGTCTGAAAAAAAATTCTTAACTCTCCAGGGAAAAGAAGATGGAAGTCTTAAAAATTAATAAATAAACCAAGAGAAGTTAGTTATTTGAGAAATCAAGTAAACCAAATAAACAACCCTTGCCCTTTAGTTGGCCCGTCACCTGGCCCTCTTCTAAGTCTTAGCCATGCCTCAGTCCACTGACACACGCATGCCCTGTCTTTTGTGGGATGTCTGCTAGAGGAATCTCCTAAAGTCATTCTGACTCATGGTGGGCTTTTCTCCTGTCTTACAACATTTGTCTTCAGTGAAATGATAGGTCAAGGAGTAGAAATAGTGGCCCACTTGGTTGTGTTACACAGAATCCCAATAACATCCCTGAGTCCCATTCCCCACTTTCGCCTGCCAGTACCTGTACTTCGAGGAAAGTTGGGGATTTCGCTGTAGTCAAAGGCCTGGGCCTGAGTTAATTTATGAGTCAGACCCCCTAATCCAGAACCACAGATTATTGCCACTTGAGGTCGGTGCTTAGTGTGAGACAGAAGCCATTCTGCGGTGTTCTTGTAATCTTCATATGTGTATCTGGGGGGGGGAAAAATCCAAGGTGAATTCTGCTCTCATTCCAAGGGCATCATAGACAAATGACCTTTGGTACAAAAAGGCTGGCAGGTATACTGAGGCAGCAGGAACAGAGAAGTTGCAACAGAGGGAGAGGCCATACTATGTTCACCCATCTATTCACCCACCCTTCTTTCTGAATCACACCCACTACAAGTCTGATATGAAACCCCCTCCATTCCAGAGCCTGGCAAAAGTTAATAAAGCCTGTTTCTACTAACAGACCCAACTCCAGTGTTGATCTACTTGAACACTGGCAAGTTAAATACCTCTCCTTTTAATAAAGATTTAGAGAGGAAGGGAATAGAGTCTACAGGGAAGTACAATGAAATAATCAAATTAGGGAGAGTAAAAGGTGTGGCCAGGAGGAAGCCCAAGAAGAGTATAAAAATTTGGATTAAGTCCTTCCTGAGGGTGGTGACTACTAGTAAAGTCCTCCTTATTACCCTACCTATCAAATAAAGGCATTAAAAATGTAATGAAACCAACTATCATGAAGAAAGGAATAAATTCAAATTTCCTTTTGAACCCTTATCCCTCCAGTTCCTTCCTCAAGACATAGGAGCTACATTTTTTGACTCAATAAAACACAATAGGAACACTCCTGGTAGAGGTCTATGTGCCATTTTTAGCTCCCTGGATCACAAGGAGGGTAATTCCAGACTAGAAACTAAATAAACTACTATACAAAAAAGCAGACCGGGTCCACGGCACTTAGGTTATCAAAGGCTAAACCAGCACTGACTACACAAATTGTCATCAGAAACTTGTTAGGAAAGCAGATTCTCGACACTCCAGCCTGGTGACAGAGTAAGACCCTGTATAAAAAACAAAACAAAACAAAACACAGATTCTGAAGCCCATGTAATTTTGATTCAAAACCAGGTTTAGGAATTGCTGGTCTAGAGGGAAGCAGAACTCAACCTAGATTCTAGTCCCAATATTGTCTTTTTAGGCATGTAATTTGTGCTTCAAATTCTTTTCTCAGGTATAAGCAAGGGAATGTAACTGGCTCCATCTACCTTATAGGCTCCACCTGAATACTTGCTAACAACCTCCAAAGACCTATGGCTCTGTTACTCACGGTATTTGAACCTTTCTCCCACTTTCCACCTCCTGTGGTCTTCTTCCTGTCCTTCCCCCTCCCTGACTTCTTCCAGTTTCCTTTCTCTCCACCGAGGATCTTTGCCAATCAAGAACTTACCCAGAACCGCTACACTAGCAAGAATCAACCCGTGTTACTTTTCTCCCGGTTTCCAAGTCCAGTTCTCCCACACTCATCTGGGAAGACCAAAGATTGGCTTCAGAGGTGGAAATGAGGTGTGACAGAGCTGAACATAACTAACCAAGCTTCCAAAGGAAATTTTCACTCCCAAAGCAGAGCCTGGGAAGCCAGACGTGATTGCACAACACACTAGGTTACCCTTAGGGAAGCAGTTGGATAAGGTAGGGTGCGGGGTGGTCAACAGGATAATGGAAGAAGCAATGAATTTGGTAAAATGTTAATCAAATAGCAGCCCCAAAAGGTGCAAAGGAAATGAATATGTGAAGCTGCTGCCACATGGCATGTCTAGCTACAACTCATAGCACATTTCTCATTGTTCAGTCTCCTCAAGAACACCCTGGCTCCCTGGGCATCCAAAAGCAACTGTGATGCCTAATGCAAGTCACTTGGACTGTGATTTCCAGGACCAAAGCAAAGAGAAGTGTTTTCAAAGGTGTGGGGTGTGGAAAGTGAGCAGAGGACTGTTGCTCAGTTTGATAATTAAGGATTTTCTTCTCTACTTAAGACTCAGTTCCCACTGAGTTAGTCAGACGGAAGGGAGGAGTGGAACTGGCAAAAAAGATGAGCAATTTTTCCTCTAAGTGAGCAATTTTTCCTCTAAAGGAGGAACACTGAATCTGAGCACCAAAAGTACCTCGCAGCTTTACCTAGACCCTAGCATGGAAATTTATGAAGAGCGCAGGGGGTGAGGAGACCTCTTCCTGGTATGGAGTGAGGAGACCTCTTCCTGGTATGGAGTGAGGGATATATATATAATGCTCACTCTCCACTGATACCCCTAACAAACACACGGAGACGCGCAACGGCTCCTTTTCCGGAGTAGCTTAGACCGCACCAACCTGCCCCCTTCCTGCTCTGGTGGCACCACCCCAGCTCGATTCCCGCGTGCGTCCCAGCCCGCGCTGGCTGGCGCCGGACTCTGCTGCCTTGCCCCCGACACCAGGCTCCGTGCCAGGCCTCTCTGCAACCCCTGGGCACTCGTTCCCTCCCCCGGCTCCCCTCTGGGCCCAGTGTGCCAGGTTCCCGGGTCTCACAGCCACCGCTCCTCCCCAGGGATCCTCTAGGCCTGGTTCCCGCCTCACCCGTTCTCCATTGTCCCGCAGACGCCCTCTCGATGAGCCTGCTTGGGTGTGCTCCCGCGTGCTCCGATCCGCTCGGATCCGCTCCGCTATGCAGGACTGAGCAAGTTGCAGATCTGTCTGGTCCGCACAGTTTCAGCACTGTTCTAGGCGCCGGCTTATATACCCAGCCCTAGCGTCCCCAGCCAATGGCAGGCAAGCACGCGGGCCGGCCACGTCTCCATGGTGACACACCCTAATTCAATCTGCTGAGCCGGGGCTGTAAACCTAATCGGAGTTCTTCCCAGCCCTAACCCTCTCCCCCGGCGGGGGTACGGGCGTGAGGGAGGTGGCGGGGCGCACCCAGTATTTCATCTCCGTACCCATTGGGGTCCGCAGGGCAGGAGTTCCCAGCAAGGGGGCCTATGAGGGAGTAGGGCTAGAAGTAGGGAGTAGAGCCCCCAACCGTCTCCCTGCAAACCTCATTCTGGCTGTGCCAATAGCAAACCGTGAGAGATTCGAAAGGAAAAAATTCAAACCTTAGATTGTACAACCCCAGAATAAAAATGAAGCAAGCCTGTGTCTGAGTTGCTTCCTGGATGAGGGAAGCTGGGTCGCCCCTGGCAACAGTGCTGACTTGGAGGTTACTGAGTTTAGAAGAGCACATCCAGGCCCAGACTGGGAGAAGAAAGCTCTTGGGCAAGAATTTCTGGGTCCTAGATACCCACAGAAAGGATGAGGATGGATTTGCTGGATAGGGAGGGACGCAGATAATCCCTATATCTACGAAATACTGATCCAATCAATTCAGATAATTAGAGAACTCCTCCCAAGATGAAAATTCTGGTATCAGAATACACAGGCACCATAATATAACATATTGGGTCTTTGGTAGAATAGAACTATTTCTTCTCCCCAGATTTAAAGATTAACCAACCTCGCATCAAATCACAAATCAATGACCCTTGCTTAGCTATTGGAATCCTCCACCTCTTTCCTCCTCCAAACTCTAATCTTTTCTGCTTGCCATTTTTTCCCCCTTTCGTGGCCAGCCATTGTTTTCCAACCCTGTTTCTCTCATTCATTTAACAAATATTTGTTGAGCATCAACTATGCATCAGTGCTGTTCTAGTGCTAGGGACACAAGAATAAAAACAATATATGTAAATAAAAAAACAATATATATAAAGAACTGAGCCCAATGCCAAACAAATGGCTTATTCTGTCATCATTAGTGTTATTGCCGTATTGTTACTATTATTGCTATCTACATTGGATGAATATAGATAGCAATAATAGTAACAATATAGCAAGAGGTTAGTAAAGGTAACAACAAAATGATCTAAAAGTAAAATGTCACATTAGCAATGAGACTATGATTGGACTGGGAACATTGAAAACATTATTTAATATAATGGATAAGACCAGTCATATGTAAAAACCAGTCCAAGGAAATATCTATCGATATTTAATTGTTGAAGGGTTTTTTAATACCCTAAATCTAACCCGGTTTACACAGAAGACAAGATTAGTACATGGTTGTATCCAAGGAACTTTAAACCTAATCAATCAATTTTAATGCACTCAGACTAAAGTGTAAAACAATAATCTGCAATATACTCACACACACACACACACACACAAACTGGGGGAGCCGGGCACGGTGGCCCACGCCTGTAATTCCAGCACATCGGGAGGCCCAGGTGGTCAGATCACCTGAGATCGGGGGTTTGAGACCAGCCTGACAAACATGGAGATACCCCGTCTCTACTAAAAATAACAAAATTAGCCGGTGTGGTGGTGTATGCCTGTAATGCCAGCTACTTGGGAGGCTGAAGCAGGATAATCACTTGAACCCGGGGGAAGGTAAGGTTGCAGTGAGCCGAGATTGCGCCACTGCACTTCAGTCTGGGCAACAAGAGTGAAACTCCATCTTAAAAAAAAAAAAAGAAAAATGGAGGGACAAAGGATCAACTTTCTGTTGTGTTCTCCAGCATCATATGAGGAACAGTCAAATCATCTTTACATCTCTTCACATCTTTTACTGGTTTTCTCAGAGGTTTTTGACAGCCAAACTGTACAGATTCAGGTGTTTTGTGAGTGTGAACTATCTGCTGCACTGTGAACACAGATAAGTGGTTAAATACATGAAATGTCTATTTAATGTTTATTCTCTTTAGGCCATCTAAAACCGAATCCCTATACTCTATTCCTTTTTACCGTTTTGATCTGTTTTCAACACCTCAGTCCAGAGTTCCAAATTTCTCAGTTCAGTAGCTCACAATTATTTTTCACAGTACCTCTAGGTCAAAAGAAATACCTAACAGTTTTATTTTTTAAGTAGCTGGTTCCTGAGAACTTACTAGTGCTTTGAAAATAACAATACACACAAATAGAAAAACATTTATTTCATTCTTAAATTAGCACAAATAGTTACTCATGGGATATGTGCATCTGTTTGGCACTACTCAACTTCTCACATGTTGGAATCCAATGCCGCCACCCTCCTTTTCTATTCCATGCTGATTTTTACACAGTACTTTTTTTTTTTTTACATAGTATTTAATTTTTATCAGCAGCACCTTCTAAAACCATCTTTTGTAAAGATACGTTGTCATGGCTGGGTGCGGTGGCTCACACCTGTAATCCCAGCACTTTGGGAGGCCGAGGTTGGTGGATCTCCTGAGGGTGGGAGTTCGAGACCAGCCTGGCGAACATGGTGAAAACCCCGTCTCTTAAAAAAAAAAAAAAAAAAAAAAAAAGATAAGTTGTCTTTTTTTCTTTTTCTTTTTCTTTTTTTTTTTTTGAGACAGGGTCTCACTCTGTCACCCAGGCTGCAGTGCAGTGGCATGATCTTGGCTTACTACAACCTCTGTCTACTGGGTTTGAGCCATTCTCCTCCTCAGCCTCCTGAGTAGCTGGGATTATAGGTGCCTGCCACCATGCCTGGCTAAGTTTTGTATTTTTAGTAGAAACCATGTTTTGCCATATTGGCCAAGCTAGCCTCGAACTCCCTATCTCAAGTGATCTGCCCTCCTCAGCCTCCCACAGTGCTGAGAGTATAGGTGTGAGCCACCACGTCCAGCCAGATATATTATCATCAAAAGGAATGTAGCACAATCTAATGTTCCAACTGTGAATTACTTCAAATTAATTGGTCACACAGTGTTTAAAAAATATCAAATATTGCTGTGTTTCATTTGAAAATTAAAAATATTCTACAATACCCCTGTGAGCTTGTACTTTGGCACAGAGTTTGGGAAACATAGCCCCAGTCACTCAATGCCACCTCATTCCTGAATCTATGTAATGTAAATGAATGGGCTCTAATAAAAATACCTGTGTATGAATGCCATCTTCACCCCTTACTCATTATGTGATCCTAGGCAAGTAAAATTCCTACTATGCCTCAGTTTTTTCATCTGTAAAATAGCGATAATACTACTATTTTTGCAAGGATTATATAGAATGCCTTTCACACATTTAAGTAAGTGCCTGGTTTTATAATAAGTACACATTAAATGCTGGCTATTATTATTAATCTCCATTGTCTCTTTCTCTTTTTGAGGTTTCTAGACTCACCTAACCATATATTGGATCAAAATAAAAATGTATCTAGCCTATCAATTCCAGTGAATCCTACACTGTTCCAAACAGAAGGCACTAGACATGTGTAGCTATTTAAAAGTAATAAAACTAATTAAGATGAAATATATATCCTCTGAAATCTAGGTGGAAAATAAAGAAAAAAATGAAATGTATAATAAAAATGACAATTCAGTTCTCTAATCATACTAATTACATTGTAACTTCTCCAATAGCCACATGTGGTTAGTGGCTACCATATTGCATAGCATAAAAAATATTTCCAGCATCACAGAAAGTTTTATTAAACAGCACTGCTCTTAACTTTTCTAGTCACTGCCACCTGGTATCTACATTAAAGAAACTGGAACTGTGCTTTATTATTTACTTTTAGGGTAAAAGAGTTCCTGTAGCATTCCCATACACAGGAACCAAACAATCATCAATCTTAGGGTGATTATAGTTCATTAATGCCTTATTACCCTTTCTTCTATCTTCACATTACTTCTATCTTCAGAGGAACTCCTTGTCCAGGAACATACTTAGTAACACACTTACCCTCCACCCTCAAGATCAAGGAAACTAAAAAACAAAAGTGGCGGGAATAGGTTCCAAGTCACTCAGTATTGCCTTGTGGAGTGGGGACACATTCCAGATAGTGACTCCCAATGTCAACAATTACAGAAGCCGACTCCATAGGCCTTTCAGGATTCTTTAGGTAGGGAGCCTATTTTATTCCTGCCCTCTCAACTGAGATCTCTCATTCTCTCTATTTCAGAAGCTAAATATGCTCTTTAAAAACTGTCTACCCCTGGCCAGGCACAGTGCCTCAGACCTGTAATCCCGTAGTACTTTGGAAGGCCAAGACTGGAGAATTACTTGAGCCCCACAGTCTGAGGCCAGCCTGAGCAACATGGTGAAATCCCATCTCTACAAAAAATACAAAAATTAGCCAGGTGTGGTGGCATCTGTGGTCCCAGCTACTAGGGAGGCTGAGACAGGAGAATTACCTGAGCTCAGGAAGTCAAGGCTGCCGTGAACCATGATGGTGCCACTGCACTTCAGCCTGAGCAACAGAGTGAGACCCTGTCTCAAAACAAAAACAAAAACAAAAAAAGACTCCCCTTACCATCATAATCTTTGATCTTCCATTTTCTCCAATTACTGAAATTCGAGAAACATTTCAGGGTTTTTTCCTTTTTTTTTTTTTAGATAGGGTCTCACTCTGCTGCTCAGGCTGGAGTGTAGTGGCTCAACCTCGGCTCACTGCAGCCACAATCTCCTAGGCTCAAACAATCCTCCTCCTCAGCATCCCAAGTAGCTAGGACTATAGGCATGCACCACCACATTCGCCTCTTTTTTATTAGTTTTTTTTTTTTTTTTAAAGATGGGGTTTCACCATGATGGCCAGGCTGGTCTTGAACTTCTGACCTCAGGTGATCCACCCACCTCGGCCTCCCAAAGTGCTAGGATTACAGGCGTGAGCCACCGCGCCCGGCCTTTTTTATTAGTTTTTTAGAGATGAGGTCTCTTCATGTTGCCCAGGCTGGTCTCAAACTTCTGGACTCAAGTAGTCTTCCCACTTCAGCCTCCCAAAGTACTGGGATTATGGGCATGACCCACCACACCTGGCCCTTTTTCTCTCTGTTATAGGGATCACTTTTATTTCTCTTTCTAAGAGTGAGACTTCCATCTGTGCCTCATTCAGTAGCAGGAAGAACAGAGTAGAGGTAAAAAACTGGCCTACCACCCTCTATTCCAAAGACCTTGGCTCCCAGAAAAGGAGGCCAAGAATTCCCTAAAGGAAAGAACAAAGAACTGAGGCACAGGAAGGGCATTATATGGGGAACAATCAAATCATCTTTATATCTCTTCACATCTTTTACTGGTTTTCTCAGAGGTTTTTGACTGTCTAAGTATACAGACGTGATTCTTCAGGTGTTTTGTGAGTGTGAACTATCTGCTGCACTGTGAACACAGATATGTGGTTAAATATATGAAATGTCGCTGGGCGTGGTGGCTCGTGCCTGTAATCCTAGCACTTTGGGAGGCCGAGGTGGGTGGATCACCTGAGGTCAGGAGTTCAAGACCAGCTTGACCATAATGGTGAAACCCCATCTTAAAAATAAATAAATAAATAAATAAATATATGAAATGTCTACTTAATGTTTATTCTCTTTAGGCCATCTAAAACCGAATCCCCATACTCTATTCCTTTCTTACCGTTTTGATCTGTTTTCAACACCTCAGTCCAGAGTTCCAAATTTCTCAGTTCAGTAGCTCACCATTATTTTTCACAGCACCTCTAGGTCAAAAGAAATATCTAACAGTTTTATTTTTTAAGTAGCTGGTTCCTGAGAACTTACTAACACTTTGAAAATAACAATGCTGAGTTCGTGTCCTTTGTAGGGACATGGATGAATCTGGAAACCATCATTCTCAGCAAACTGACACAAGAACAGAAAATCAAACACCACATGTTCTCACTCATAGGAGAGTGTTGAAAAATGAGAAGAGATGGGCACAGGGAGGGGAGCATCACACACTGGGGTCTGTCGGGGGGGGAAATAGGGGAGGGACAGCGGGGGGGTGGGGGAGTTGGGGGAGAGATAGCGTGGGGAGAAATGCCAGATATAGGTGATGGGGAGGAAGGCAGCAAATCACACTGCCATGTGTGTACCTATGCAACAATTTTGCATGTTCTTCGCATGTACCCCAAAACCTAAAATGCAATTAAAAAAATTAAAAAATAATAATAAAAAAAGAAAATAACAATGCACACAAATTGAAAAAAACACATTTATTTCATTCTTAAATAGGCACAAATAGTTCCTCATGGGATGTGTGCATCTGTTTGGTACATACAGATACACATATCCCATAAGTACAAGAAGCACAAGGGAGCAAAGTACCAATGTAATTAACATAAATTAATCCTTTAAAACCAGGCACCCTACCCCATCCTGTCCAACCCCCGCAACAAACTACCCCTGGTCTTAGTTAACTCACTCTGCATATTACCAGAAACTTTCTTTGCCTTTGAAATGCAGTAAGAGATTGTGTTTTTTCACACAGATGGTAAACTACCACTTCAGGAAAGAGGAAGTATGTGAAAAAAAAAAAGAAATCAAATTAGGACACTTTGGGTCATAGAAGCCAGGCAGATGTTTTTCACTCCATTCTCTGGCTATGTACACAATGTACTAGATATCACTTGGTTGGAAATCTGAAGAAAAAACTGCTTTGAAATCTTCACAATTTCTTTATATTCTATTATGGACTGAAGTGTGTTCCCCTAAATTCTTATGTTGACGCTCCAATCCCTATTGTGACTATATTTGGAGATAAGTCCCTTAAAGAGGTAATTAAGTTAAATGAGGTCATAATTTATTATGACCACCCCATAAGTAAAATCCAGGCAATATCTGAGATACTTAATATTTACCAAGATAATATTAAAATGATTTATCTGTATAATACAGGTATGAAACAATCAGAACCAATGCCACCATAAACAACCAACACCAGCCACCCTGAAGTGCCCCAGCTGAGTATCTGCCCTTCTCGCAACTGCAGCTAACAATATTGTTCAGTACCCAGCAAATTTATCCCAAGATGGGCCTTAAGTTACTTCATTAATTAACTTGAGAGCCATTTATCAAGCAGCTTCTATGTTCCAGGCATTTAGCATAAAAGGGGGCCCATCCCAAGCACCTTCTCTCTGCCGCCTCTGTGCTTCTGCCCCTTTCAATCTACCTATCAAATTATTTGAATGTAAAACATTAGATCATAAGTCAGAAGACCGAGATTTAGTGCTCCATTTCACTCTGTCACTTAAATGACTCCAATTTACACAGCCTCAGTTTCTACATCTGTAAAATATAGTCTTGGCTTCCCTGTCCATATCACAGTGGGTTCTGAAATAAAATGAATACAACTATAAAGTGCTTTATTAATTGTGAGCAAGTTACAAATATTATGTTTACTTTGTTCATTTTCCTGCCTATTGACCTACTCAACACAGAGCTTAAAGTCAAAGTTATCAATGCACAACATTAATTTTTCCTTATGTTTTAAAAGTTTTCTCTGGTTGCTCCAGTTACCTCTTCTTTTCTTGAGCTTGCATTACATTGTTTAATTCTTTTATTATGAGGCATGTGCTGTATCATGAATTTCTAGTACTGATATTTTTCCATGTAATAAAATACTAGTGCTGATTTTTTTGAGACAGGATCTTGCTCTGTTGCCCAGGCTGAGATCATGGCTCATTGTAACCTTGAACTCCTGGGCTCAAGCGATCCTCCACCTCACCCTCCCAAAACACTGGGATTACAGGCATGATCCACTGCTCCTGGCATGATATTTTATACTGTCAATGTTTACATTATTATGTCTCCCTGCTCAGAGTGTAAGTTTTTGTAAGGAGTGTCTTTCACGAAGTGTATACATTTAGCAAATATTTTGGAATATATGTGTACCTAGGGTGCAAATAATGAAACCTACTCCAACCCCAGACAATGCTTGAGCGTCTGTGTGCCACAAACAGCAGGGAGAGCAGCAGACCGGCCTCCCTCTATGGAGCTACAACCTCTTCCCTATTTTGTATCTGGAGTTTTCTTAGTTAAGTGTCTGTTAGGGGCTCTTATCTAACTGGCGGAGGATACTAGCTTCTAAGTAGAAGTTGGCCTGAGAAAACCCTGTCTAAAAAACCAGGACCTAGGTGAAGTCTCGAGCCCCTGTAGCAGCCAAATGCTGGGACATCAGTAGTTCCTTTATTATTAAATATGTGGGGAACTTTCTCAGTGAAGAGTCTGCTAGCAAAAACTGATAATGGACCTCCTCAGAGTTTGTTTTTATCAGTTCTTTGTTGCTTCCCATATTTAAAGCAGTCCCAATTTGGGCTACGACTTGGGAAAACCCAGGTGTGGTTCAGGCGCCCATAAAGACCACGCGAGACTGCAGGTAGGGGAGGAGGCACTGCCCCTTTCCTGGGGACAAAGTCGAGACAGGTCTAAAGACTGTCCCATCTGTCAAAGGAGGTGATGGAAATAACCTTGGATTTGATTAATTCAATCAACAGACACTTGTGCATATGTTAAGGGCTGGTGGTCATAAAATTGAGTAAAGGCACAGTAGCTTGCGCCTGTAGTCCCAGCTACTGGGGAAGTAAGGTGGGGAGATCAAACCCAGGAGTTTAAGTCCAGCCTAAGCAAGACCCCCATCTCTATTGACATTTTTTTTTTTTAAGTAAAACGATGAAATCTTCTAGTAGTGGAGACACTCATGAAAAGATAATTTAACAATTTGATCAGTCATGGGCTAAGAGCGGGGTCTGTAAGGACAGCTTCCAGGAGAACCCAGTCTTGTGTCCGGTCCAGAAAGTAACTTCAGTGATAAAGACTGGAGTGATAATCTTAACTTTTTAATCCATTCCTCCTGGTACATCATGACTCTGACTTTTTAAAACTACTTCTTTGAGTACAACGGCTAACTTTGTCTACTGTTCCCTACCGTCTCTCGTCTCTCTGCTTAGAACATGCCAAGCTTCCGCACTCCCTTACTGCCTCCGCCCCGCCTCCTTTAAAATGCATAAGCCACTCCCCCTCATGTTCTGGCGCTAAGTTCGGACCAATGCAGTTGCGCCGCTAGGATCACAGGATGAGGGAAGGAAAGTCACCAGCCAATAGAAAACCAGCTATAACCGATAGCCGGAGAAAAGTGTTTTAGTGGTGTCTTTGAACCAATGAGAAGCAGAGCAACAGAGGCCGTGTAGCTTCCAGAAACACGTGACCAGTGGAGCAGCAGCAGCCTAGCCCCACCTCCTGGTCTGGAGGTAGCGCGATGGGCGTCGCTCCCAATAGCTTGCGGAACCTCTAGTCACGTGCAGGTTTTGCAAGCCCAGCAGCATCTGGCAGGTCATGTGACAGTTGACGTTTGTGCGACGCTCCCCAATGGAAAAGGAGAGCTGCCTTCACAGGACCAGGAATTGGTTTGTCTACGCGAATAATAACACGACCTGGGCGGGGATAGCCTATCACGTGCTGCGGGACGGAACGGGGCGGGGCAGGCCACTGGTTGCGGAGTGAGCTGGGCGCGCGGCGCGCAGGCGCCCTGGGGGACCCGGTAGCGGCGGCGGCGGCGGCGGCGGCAGCGGCAGCGGCAGCGGCAGGCTGCGGCGGCGGCAGAGGCGAAGGGAGCCGGATCGCCGACCCTAGCGGGAGGCTGCAGTGACAGCCATGGCGGCAGATGGAGAGCGTTCCCCGCTGCTGTCGGAGCCTATCGACGGTGGCGCGGGCGGCAACGGTTTAGGGGGGCCAGGAGGGAGTGGGGCTGGGCCCGGGGGAGGCCTGACCCCCTCCGCACCACCGTACGGAGCCGGTAAACATGCCCCGCCCCAGGGTAAACCGGGGCGGGTCCGAGTTGCTCCCCAGGGAACTCTGAAAGCCAGGGAGGGGGCGGGACCGAGGGCGGAGGCGGTGCCCAGTCGCCAGGTGCGGGACTGCTGCACCTGTAACTGGGCGAGGCTACCTTCCCTCCGAAATCGCGACTACAGCATGGGGACGGAAGGGGTTTCTGAGCAACCTGATAGAAGCGCCGATTATGAGACGCCTTCCGAGCTTGGTCAGAGAGTTGAAGATCAGAAAGACTTCCCTACCACTGTGGAGTATCAGTGGGGAGGTGTCTGCAAGTGATCCCAGCCCTTCTTTTGATTTGCTTCCTCTCCAGCATTTCCCCCCCCCGTTCCCCGAGGGGCATCCAGCCGTGTTGCCTGGGGAGGACCCACCCCCCTACTCACCCTTGACCAGCCCGGACAGTGGGAGTGCCCCTATGATCACCTGCCGAGTCTGCCAATCTCTCATCAACGTGGAAGGCAAGATGCATCAGCATGTAGTCAAATGTGGCGTCTGCAATGAAGCCACCGTGAGTTATACAAATCTATGAAATGGGCCCTGTTTCCTGGATCCTCTTTCTGGTCTCTTCGTTCTAAACCCTGACCCTCCGGCTCTTTGCCAAGTGCTCTTGATGATACCCCAGGTTTCAGTTCCAGGTGTCTCACACAGCTGTTTCCCCAGAAGCCGCTCACCAAAGCTAATGCTTACTGTTATTCATCTTCACACATAGCAAATGTCATGATATAGTCTTATTTCTCCTTTCGGGCTAGCACCTTGTCTTTCTGATCTCATAAAGTCTTTTTGGAGGGAAGTGGAAGGGATTGGGATTAGAGGTTTGCTTGCTGATGACCCTATTATTCTCTAGCCAATCAAGAATGCACCCCCCAGGGAAAAAATATGTTCGATGCCCCTGTAACTGTCTCCTTATCTGCAAAGTGACATCCCAACGGATTGCATGCCCCCGGCCCTACTGGTAAGAGGCATAAGGTGGAGAAGGGCATAAGTGGGGGAACTAGAAAGTCAAAAAAGAATAAACGTATGTAGAGAATGTAAAGGTGAGAGAGCCTAGGGTTTATTAGCAGAAAAGGCTATGGAGCATGTGCCTCAGGAATGTTGTAGCTGTCTTTCTCATTTCTCAATAAAGATATTGGGATGAAATGATGTCCTTTACTTAGTAAAGATATTGGGATGAAATGATGTCCTTTAGGAAAATAGAAAGCCTTGGGGACTGGGTGTGTTATCCTAAGGTCAAGAGGGGTTTTAGGGACCTGAAGTTTAAGCAGTGCTTTCTTTCTTTCTCTAGGATTCTTGAGGGTATACAGTTGGGGGGACCAAGTATCTAAGTGTACAGAGAAATCGAATGACTTGATAGAGAGGCAGGGAGTAGGGGGATGTGCAACAGGGATGTGTGGGGGATTTTTAGCATTAAAAACTTTTCAAACACAGTCTTTTTCTTTGTACAGCAAAAGAATCATCAACCTGGGGCCTGTGCATCCCGGACCTCTGAGTCCAGAACCACAGCCCATGGGTGTCAGGGTTATCTGTGGACACTGCAAGAATACTTTTTTGGTGAGGAAGGGGTATTGGAAAGGGGAGGGAAAAGGAGACTAGGAGTCATTTTGAGTATATTTCTCCAAATAATGATAATGACCCGGAAAGGTCTGTCCTATGGGAACATGTTCTGCATCCCCACCCCAAGGTTCTTATTGAGGGGGACCCTGCTTCTGCTATTATTTTTGTTTCCTTTCTTTATAGTGGACAGAGTTCACAGACCGCACCTTGGCACGTTGTCCTCACTGCAGGAAAGTGTAAGTGATTAGGGACTGAGCTGGTGATTGAGTGATATACGGAGTAAAAACTTCAGGGCCATAGAAAGCATCCATTTCTATTTGCCTCCCCACAGGTCATCTTATTGGGCGCAGATACCCACGTAAGAGATGTATCTGCTGCTCTTGCTTGGCTTGCTTTTGGCAGTCACTGCCACTGGCCTTGCTGTGAGTACCCTTGCCCCACCTCTTTAATTCTTCAGCCTCATCTCCATAGGCTAAGATTTGGGAAATTGCTACCTTAAAGAAAATGGAAGAAACTTGGGGGAGTAGTTTTGTTTTAATATACGTATGAGCTAAAATGGAAGGCAGAAGATAAAACAGTCTTTATTATTACTAAGAGTGAAAAACAGCCATCCTCTCTCTGTAGGATGAGGATAGGACAGTGGAGAAGTGCTTAATGTAAGGGTTGCTATTTGCAAACCTGGCTCACTTGTCAGATATTAAGAAAAACTGACAGATAGGTGTGGGATGGGATGAGTATGTTATTGCCTAAGGGAAGGGAGCTGAACAACTGCCTTTAAGAAGGTCCCTGAGGGTGGCTACAAGTGGCTAGGAAACAAGGACTGAAGCCTGAGTTATTACTGTTCTTAGGACTAATAGGAGGTAGTGGAGTCCAACATTAACCCCATCTTTCTTTTCTTCTCCCTCCGTATCTTCATCAGTTTGGCACATGGAAGCATGCACGGCGATATGGAGGCATCTATGCCGCCTGGGCATTTGTCATCCTGTTGGCTGTGCTGTGTTTGGGCCGGGCCCTTTATTGGGCCTGTATGAAGGTCAGCCACCCTGTCCAGAACTTCTCCTGAGCCTGATGACCCACAAGACTGTGCCTGGCCCCTCCCTGGTGGGGACAGTGACGCTACAAAGGGAGCTGGGGTAGTAAAAGGCTCCCTGGGCTTCTATAAGGAAGCTAAGCAGCTGCCTTCCTTTTCCCTGGGGGAGAGGTAGGAAGGAACCAGGCCCTCACTTAGGTTTGGAGGGGCAGGTAAGACCACTGCTGACCATCTGCTTTCCTCCAAGGGTTGCTGTATCTAGGGTGAAGTAGGCAAATGTTGCCCTTAAAACTGGGTCCTAAAGACGGTTCCAGCCTTGTCCTTCCTGTGTGCTCCCTGAGAGCCATTCCTGTCCCTTACACATTCCAGGGCAGGGTGGGGGTGGGTAGCCCTGGGGGTTCCCCTCCTTCTTGTGCACCATTGGGACTTTGCTGCTGCTATTGCACTTCACCAGGGGTTGGCTCTGGCCTCAGTACCCTCAGTCTCCTCTCCCCCACATTGTGTCCTGTGGGGGTGGGGTGAGCCGCTGCTCTGTACAGAACCACAGGAACTGATGTATATATAACTATTTAATGTGGGATATGTTCCCCTATTCCTGTATTTCCCCTAATTCCTCCTTCCATTTTTACCTCCCCAGTTACAGTATTTAACTGGGCTGGGTAGGGTTGCTCTGTCTTTGGGGAGGTTAGGGACTTATCCTGTGCTTGTAAATAAATAAGGTCATGACTCTACCCTTTTTCAGTTGTTAACTTGTATGCATGAAAATATAAGGAGGAAGGGAATGTGTAGCCCCACAACGGGGTAAGACACAGACAGCAGGGATGAAACTATGGCTTTTTATTTTCATGTGGATAATTCAAAGTCACTAGTAGCCTTTGTTCAATTTTTTTTTTTTTAAAAGGAACCCTCAAAAAAATCTTGAGCTTAAAAGAAATCTAAGTCTGTTACAGGAGCCTGGCTGGAGGATTCCTATTTTTATAGATGAGATATACAATGCAGATTTCTCTGAAGAGTGTTTAAAGAAGGAATGGTAGTTTAGGGGGCTTATTTCCCAGGCTCCAAGTGATTTAGGGGTGGTGTCACAGTGCTAGGTATAGGGTGATAGGACAGTGATCACTGCCGAGAGCCTTGGAACGGATCTTGCTGTCACACAATGCAGGTAACAGAGAGTGGGACAACAAAAATAATCAAGGCGCCAACCAACATTTTTGGATCGAGCATTCATCATGTAAGTCCAAAAGGTGTAGGCATAGGCTGTGTTGGGGTAGAGGTGCCTAAAGCTGTCAGCCAGTGGCACAGCCTGCAGTAATTCCCCAAAGCCTTGGCGCTCTTGTGGCGTGAAGCCAGCATTCTTTTTGTTTCCCTTGGGGTTGCGAAGGTCAATTTCCTCATGCGCTACATTGAGGTCTCCACACAGCACAAGGGGCTTTCGGGAAGCCAAACCCTTCAGGAACTTGCGAAAGGCTTCATCCCAGCGCTGCCGGTACTCCAGTCGTACCAGACCCCGGCCTGCGTTAGGTACATATGCTGTTACCAGCACAAACGAGTCAAATTCAGCCACAATCACCCGGCCTTCCTGATCATGCTCCTCCTCACCTACAGAAATGATGAAACAGAATTAGCATAAAAAACTGTAAGAAAGAGAAAGCAATCAAGAGGTGGGGCAGAGATGGAGAATTAGCAATTGGTTTTGAAGAGCTCAGGCGTTAGGGATTAATAGGGTCTCACCTATGCCATAAGAAACTTTGAGTGGGCACTGGCGGGAAAGTAGGCCCACGCCACTGTACCCTTCCTTATCCGACGGAGCTGCCCAGTATTGATGAGGGAGTCCAGGCAGCTCTTGAAGTTCAGCTGGTAGTTTGTTCTCTGAACATTTAGTCTCTTGAAGGCACAGTATATCTGGGGCTTCTTCCTTTACCCACTGTAAGTGAAAAGGTGGAAAACATATTATCAATTCAGCAGAACATTTATTGAATATGTGCTAAGTCATAGATATGCACAGGTTAAACAGTCCCTTGGCCTAAGGAGTTCAAGTCAAGTAGTACAACATTTAAACAATTACAAGCTATATAAATGAAAACTAATAGATGGAGATAAAGTATTACATGCTATACTAAGGAGATTATGTTTTTTCTATAGGCAGTGGATAGCAAGCTAAGATTTTTAAGCTGTAGTTAATGAAATGGAGGATATGCTGAAGATAAAATGGAGGAAGTATAGCAAACAGGTTTTTGCCACATTCTGGGAAGAGAGAACATTAAACAAAAATGGCAATGGAAGTGAAGAAAGAAACATTTAGGAAATACAACTGGCAAAACGTGGGGAAGCCCCACATATAGCTCTCCCGGGCAGGAGAAAAAAAAAACAGCCTGAAGGTTAAACGTAAAAAAGGGGTGACTAAACCCTAAGATCATTCAATACTAAAGAATATCTCTACTAAAGTAGAAAATGATATTAAAAATAAAGAAAAAAAAATCTATTCCCATCCTTAAATTCCACTCACATCTAATCCTTTCTTCTTAATCCAGGCTCGAAGCCCATCCACATTCCAAGAGCAGATCTTGAGTGTGGCAGGTTTGCCACTGGGTGAGGTTTTCTGATCTGGGGGGTCCTCATACAGGGCTGGGCCCTCTCCTGCTGCCTCTTTGTCGTTTTTCTTTGCGGCCGTCTTACTCTTCTTGGCCTCTGGCTCTATAAAATAAGTAATATATAGTGACAAAAAGTTGCTGGTTTCCAACCTCGATCCGGCGTTAACTTTAGACCCAACGAAAAGTGTGCGGTTACCGCGACTTCTTCACAAACCCCTGCAAAAATGAGCGGCCCGTAGTTACCGTTATCAAGGAATTCCCGCCGCAGCTTCTAGGAAGAGGGGCTCATTTCATTCTCTTACCTGTCTTGAGCTCTTCCCCGTCTTCTGCCACCGCTCCCTTTTTCCCACGCTTCGGCATTCCCGTAACGAACGCCCTTCGGCGGCACCTGTACCGCGTCGCCCACCGAAAAAGTATTTTTACTGCGTTGCCTACAGACGCAAAGAAATGACACCAGCTAAAACTGGGAAGACTCCTCCCTAGAGCGTCCGCACCAGGTCCCGCTTTTCAAACCATGTTATTTCTAAATCCTTTCCCCGCCTCGGTGCATCATAGGCCCTTCAGCCCCTCACCCACGTAACAAGATCATGTCATAGTGCCTTGTACCCTACTCGCGAGACTGCCCTCCAGACAACTGAGGATCTTAATAAAGGATCCTGACTCAAACTTGCCGTTCAGACTGCCAGCGAAGCCCCTCTTACGAGCAAAAGAGCAACCGCGTATCTGCACCGATCCAAACGCAGCACAAAGAACAGTGCACGCTGAGCCCCCACGTGGGTAGCGGACCTGGTCACGCGACCCGAGTCACGTGGCCGAAGAATGCGCGTGATTGGTCTGTCTGACACCACGTGACGGAGAAGCTTGGCCTAGCCTCTCTTCTCCCCAGGAGACTTAAGGCCCCAACCCTCCTTCGGGGTGTTTATCGTTGTGCCTGATGCACGGCACGTTCTGTGAGTGTGGCTAAAGATCCTAACGCTGTGCAAGAGGGGGAAAAAACAATGGAGAAGTCTGGGCTGGACCATGGGAAAGGGATAGAAAAACGGATAGGAATGTAAAACACAGAGGCTGCTCGGCGTCCCCGGCAGTTAGGAAGACAGGTCCCTGGAGGGGCCTTGGCGGGTGTCCGCTCGCTGGAGTCTGCGGTGTCTCTCCCAGTGCCATCTGCGGTCTCGCTCTCTTCCTCTGTGCTCCGGAAAGCTGCCGCCCATCGCGGACTAGTGAGGGTCTCCACTCCTTACGTTGCTAGGAGTCCTGTCGGCGTTTTCTCCCAGGCTCCGCCATGCCAGCGGTGCTCGGTTTTGAAGGCAGCGCCAATAAGATTGGCGTGGGAGTGGTGCGGGATGGCAAGGTGCTGGCGAACCCGCGGCGGACTTATGTCACGCCTCCGGGCACAGGTGGGTGAGTAGGGGACTTGAGAGTTTTCCGCGCACTTCCCCGCACGGAATTAGTCTTCCATCTTCCTAAATACTAGTTAAGTGGGACCTTGGGTACATTGTCCGTTCTTACAGCTTTGATCCCAGTCTCAGGGAAATTATGTGACTTTATTAACATCACAAGGCTGATAACTAGAAGAGGTACAGGCACTTGGACGTGGATCTGATAAGTTAGTTTACCTTTTACTGAGCGCATTTTATGTGCTAAGCGTTTAGAAATAGATGTTATGAATCTGTTGTGGAATCAGATATATAAATGTTTATTCTACAGCATGATAAACAGTGTAATAGAGATGGATTCGAAATATTCTGTTTAAAAAATGCTTAGTAGGAGTATAGATTCCAGTTGTCCTGAATATATACTCCTTTAAAAAAAAATCCTTTTTTAAAAATACGTTGGGGGGAGAGAAGAGAGTGGAAAAGACTTCCAGCTTACTTGCCAGACAGAATTGGCTGGCTTTGCAATATTCATATTAAATATTTATGTTCTGGACATTTGGTCTTTATTTTTAATTTTAATTTTAATTTTATTTTATTTTGAGATGGAGTCTCACTGTGTCGCCCAGGCTGGAATGCAATGGCGCGCTCTCCGCACACCGCAACCTCCGCCTCCCGGGTTCAAGCAATTCTCCCAAGTAGCTGGGATTGCTGGTGTGCACCACCACGCCCGGCTAATTTTTGTATTTTTAAGTAGAGACTGGGTTTCACCATGTTGGTCAGGCTGGTCTTGAACCCGTGACCTCGTGATCTGCCCACCTCACCTCCCAAAGTGCTGGGATTACAGGTGTGAGCCATTGCACCCGGCTTTTTTAAAATTTTAATTTAACTTTTTTTGAGACAGAGTGTTGCTCTGTCACCCAGGCTGGAGTGCAATGGCACGATATCGGCTCACTGCAATCTCTGCCTCCCAGGTTCAAGCGACTCTTCTACCCCAGCCTCCTGAATAGCTAGGACTACAGGTGTGTGCCACCACGCCCAGCTAATTTTTATTTTTTTAGTGGAGACAAGGTTTCACCATGTTGGCCAAGCTGGTCTGGGACTTCTGACCTCAGGTGATCCTCCCATCTCAGCCTCCCAAAGTATTGGGATTACAGGCTGAGCCACCGCCTGGGCCTGGTCTTTGTTTTTAAAATGGGAATAACACCTGTATCATTAAATCTTGAAGATTAGATGAAAGTACCAAACACATTACAACTTTTAATTGATATTTTTAGTAAGCTATTATATCTTGCCTACTCCCCCCTCAAACACTTGTATGCATAGGAGAGAGCGACTGACTTGCATGTATCTGAAAAGCCTCCCTGAATAGGTGATATTGTGACAGATTACTCATTAGAAATATATATGTATGTTTAGCATTCACTCCTCTAGACACTTGGGCACTGGGAATAGAAAGATAAATGAAATACTCAATGCTTTGAGATACTCATGATTAAGATGAGCACACCAGGCCAGGCGTGGTGGCTCATGCCTGTAATCTCAGCCCTTTGGGAGGCTGAGGCAGGCGGATCACCTGAGGTCAGGAGTTCAAGACCAGCCTGGCCAACATGGTGAAACCCTGTCTTTAAAAGAAAAATAATATATATATATATATATATATATATATTTAAAAAAAAAAAGATGAGCAAACCATAGAAAATTATAATGCTATAATTGTTAGGTTAAATAAATGACATCATCATCCATAGAGTTCTGTAGGATCACAGAGAAGAAGATCACCAAAGGTTATGAGGTAGATACCACTTGCATTGAGTCCTGAAGGCGGAGTAGGAGTTGGGTAGGAAGAAGAGCATTTCTGAAAGTTGAACGGCCTATGTAGAAGCCGGAAAGAGTATGTATCTGAAAACCTGGAAGATAGGATGCTTAAGGAAAGTGAAAGGTCTCTTCCTACATCACTAAAACTCCTGTTGCTTTCTTTAACTTCCTACCTACCTTTGCTACAGAAAATCCCTGTGATCTCTGACCTATGTTCATTTTCTAGGATTCCTTCCAGGTGACACAGCCAGGCATCACCGAGCTGTTATCCTAGACCTACTACAGGAGGCACTAACAGAGTCTGGATTAACCTCCCAGGATATCGATTGCATTGCATACACCAAGGGTATGGCTGGGAGAGTGGTCAACGATGGGAGGAGATATACCTGCAACCTGGCTAGGTCAAAATAGCCAACACCTTACCTCTGCCATCACTGGTACCCCTACCCCACCTCATATCCCTTCTTCCCCCACCTGTTTTTTTTTTCCAGTCTCTAGTATTATAACTTCCATTTCTATCCTCCTAGGCCCTGGCATGGGTGCCCCACTGGTTTCTGTAGCTGTCGTGGCTCGTACTGTGGCCCAGCTGTGGAATAAGTCATTGGTGGGTGTGAACCACTGTATAGGCCACATTGAGATGGGCCGCCTCATCACTGGAGCCACCAGCCCAACTGTGTTGTATGTCAGTGGAGGAAATACGCAGGTATTTAGAGTGCTATACCCATTCCCTCTCAACTTCGGAGGCACCGAACCAGTGTCTTCCTTGTTCTACCTGAGTCATGGGAATGTCAGGAACAAAGCTGGGCTCATCTCAACCTAAAATACTGTAAACCAGAAAACCCCCAACAGAGTTTGTAACATTGCAGATTTTGGCAGCCTGATCAGAACATTAGATGACTTATCTGATTATCATCAGACTTTATATCTGATTATAAAGATTAGGAATTTCTACTTCAGGAAAGGAATGAATGGTAAGATTAAGCCTTCAAAATAATGAATATCTGAAAGAACGATCTTGCATTATTTTGAAGCTTATTTTGTCTGTAAATCTTAGCAATTAAAACTAAGGGACACTACCTGATTTATTATTTTAGGGCAACTACATGTTTTTATATTACTGGGGGGATGATTACATAGACTTACTATTCTAAGAAGAAAGAAATATAAATAACTTTAAAAATACTTTAGAAATTATAGAAGGTATTTTATTTTATTTGAGACGGAGCTTTGCTCTTATTGTCCAGGCTAGAGTGCATTGGCACGACCTTGGCTCACTGCAACCTCTGCCTTCCAGATTCAAGCAATTCTCCTGCCTCAGCCTCCCAAGTAGCTGGGATTACAGGCATGAGCCACCACCCCCGGCTAATTTTTTGTATTTTTAGTCGAGACAGGATTTCACCATGTTGGCCAGGCTGATCTCCAACTCCTGACCTCAGATGATCCACCTGCCTCAGCCTCCCAAAGTGCTGGGATTACAGGTGTGAGCCACTGTGCCTGGCCAGAAGGTATTTTAAATTTATAGGTGAAGCTAAAGTTGTTTGGCATACCTTATATGACCTTTTTAAGGTTGGGATTGGATTCTTTTCCAACAGAATACTTGATTATCGTTAGAAATAGTTCAGCATTTTCCCCACCTCATGAAAGGGTTGTGTCTAGAAGATGAGACACATGTTTCCCATGAAAACCATGTGGAAACTTCAGCAGGTAGAGGGCAAGTAGTTGGTTGAGGCCTGCAGGATGACATACAAAGTTAGGGACTTGGGTTGTGGAAAGTATAATGGAGTCAAAGAGAGTTAATGAAAAGGAGTGATTTTGTCTTCCTCTTCTCTTTTGCTGCTTGTAGGTGTAAGAAACAGGGAGGGTGATTTGGTGGAGAGGAGTGGAGATAGCAGAAGCAGAAAGGCAGGATTTTCCTTCCCCTTTGTTACTATCTTTTTGACAGCTGAGAAAGATCTATATCAGAAAGGGAGGAAATCCCTAACAGCACTGGGAAGGCAAAGGGACTTCATGGTTCCTAGGAAGCCCTCGGTGTTATAAGTATGCAGTATATGTGTCAGTAGGTGACAGATTCTCTGTGTTAAAAGTTGGTCACATATGAAGAATGGCCTTAATACAAAAAATTAGAGAGGTGTGGTGGTGGGCGCCTATAATCCCAGCTACTTGGGAGGCTGAGGCAGGAGAATTGCTTGAACCTGGGAGGCAGAGGTTTCAGTGAGCTGTGATCACGCCCATTGCACTCTAGCCTGGGCGACAGAGCAAGACCGTATTCAAAAAAAAAAAAAAAAGAAAGAAAAGAAAAATGACCTTAAGTGGATTGCCGTTGCTGACTTGGCTGGGCCATTAGTCTGACTCCATATGAGATTTTTGAGTTCTTCAGCTCTGCTTCTTGTTTCTAAATACCAGTGCTCTGCTGGATATGGTGGCTCACACCTATAATCCCAGCACTTTGGAAGGTCGAAGCAGGTAGTTTACTTGAGACCACGAGTTTGAGACCAGGCTGGGCAACATAGTAAGACCCCATCTCTACAAAAATATAAAAATTAGCCACACATGATAGCCCAGGTACCCAGGAGGCTGAGGTGGGAGGATCCTTTGAGCTCAGGAGGTTGAGGCTGCAGTGAGCTATGATCATACCACTCCACTCCAGCCTGGGAGACAAAGGGAGAGCCAGTCTCAAAAAAACAAAACAAAAATACTCCTGCCCTGTGTGATAATTTAGAAGGAGTCTTGTTCTCTGCCTTCAAGCAGAAAAGCTGGTTACTTACTGTCAAGATTGCATTTAAGGGATATATCAGGAACTTTTAAGCCAGAAAAAAAAAAGATGTATTTGAAATGACTATTTCTGCCTGGACCTAGATTGTCTTGTAGATTAGGAATCTGCTCCTGGAATCCTTAGAGTATACAGATTCCTTCTCAAATCAGAGCTGTAAAAACATTACCCCGTTCACCATTTGGGAAACACTTCTTTCCCACTTGTTATTGGAAGCTCTGGTGGTCATGTTGATCCTCTGCTATGTTTTTCTCCCAAAGTCAAATAATCCTCTTTACAGACTTGGGGTTTCATGGACATCCTCATCACCCTTAGGTGATTGCATACTCAGAACATCGGTACCGTATCTTTGGGGAAACCATCGATATTGCAGTGGGTAACTGTCTGGATCGTTTTGCTAGAGTGCTGAAGGTAAGCCAATGGGGCTGCAGAGAACATAAAATGTGGGGTGAATTTTAGGGAAACCATGCAAGTGGAGGGAGGAAATAGTAAATGAACTTCTTATGCTTACTGTATATCTGATTTCATCCTCTTCCATTCACTTCTTCCTTATTTTTTTCTTCTGCTAGATTTCTAATGACCCAAGTCCAGGATACAACATTGAACAGATGGCAAAGCGGTAAGGGGACATAAAGTGGAAGCAGGAATTTTCCTGTATACAGTATATATTAACAAAATTTGGGAGGGGCTTTGGAGGGTGAGAAGCCAGCTGACTGTAGGCTTAGTGCCTCGTATACTCATTCCCACATAGAGGCAAGAAGCTAGTTGAACTGCCATACACCGTAAAGGGGATGGACGTCTCATTCTCAGGGATCCTGTCTTTCATTGAGGTGAGTGTGAGAGAGGTGATGAGACGGGCACTTTTGTGCTTTTTAAATAAAGCATATCTGCTTTGCTTACCATTGTATTTCATATAGCACAGTGTATTCATATAGCACAGTGCTGGTCCGTATCATGTGCTGGGTAGATTGATTTAGAAGGTACTTACCGAATATCTCTGTGTGCCAGGTACTATTCTAGATAGTAGGGATGCAGCATCGAGCAAAACAAAAATCCCTGCCTACATGGAGCTTTGATTCCAAGTTAGGGAGCAGGGGGAGATAAAAAAGAAAGAGGAAAATAATGAAGTGTCAGATGGTGATGAGTACAGGTAAAAAATTAAGAAGGGTAAGGGGTGAGAGATGCCAGGACAAGCATTCAAAAAGTAATTACTGCATCTTAAATGAATACTGCTCATTCTATACCATGATGCCAATGAAGGGAATGTGGTACAGGATGTGCTGGTAACTTGAATTGTGGTGAAACATGGTGACCCTCCAAATATATTAATTTTTGCTCTCATGTAATCCCAAAACCGTGATTGATTGATTGATTGATTGATTTTTTTTTTTATTGTCTGAAGTGAGAACAAAATGATTTGTTGATTCATTTGTTTTTCTCTTTAATTGTAGGATGTAGCCCATCGGATGCTGGCCACAGGCGAGTGTACTCCTGAGGATCTGTGTTTTTCCCTGCAGGTAATGAATTAAAAAGCTGGGACAGAAAGCTGGGGCTGGAGGAGCTTTTATGTAGTAGAGCAAAACCCAGCTGGGATGCCCCCTCTGATCTTTTCTCCTTGTCTGTCCCCGCCAGGAAACTGTGTTTGCAATGCTGGTAGAGATCACAGAGCGAGCCATGGCACATTGTGGCTCCCAGGAGGCCCTCATTGTAGGAGGAGTGGGGTGTACGTACTATTGAACAATGTTTCTCTTTCCTGTTCTTAGCACTGTGCCTCTTCCTCCTGATACTCTAAATCATGAAGGTTTGGAGTATGCTTCCCAATCCTTGCCCTGATCCCCTACATCATTGTTCTAAAAAAGTAGGTGCACATGATGTGTTCTGCTAGACCACGAAGAGGTAGCTAAAACTAAGCTAACCCTGTTCCCTGCCTCTTTGTAGGTAACGTAAGGCTGCAGGAGATGATGGCGACAATGTGCCAGGAACGTGGAGCCCGGCTTTTTGCTACAGATGAGAGGTAAAGACACTTTCCCTTTGGTTTCTTTTTCACTTCTCCTGTTATTGTGATTTCCCCACCCTTAGATCCCAATTTTCATATCTCTTTGCATCCCAGATTCTGTATTGACAATGGAGCCATGATAGCCCAGGCTGGCTGGGAGATGTTTCAGGCTGGACACAGGACCCCCCTCAGTGATTCTGGGGTTACACAGAGGTGAGCGATTCACCTCTTGGTGAGGGTAGATTATTGGGATGTAGACAGAAATCAGTAGGGAAGAGAGTCCAGGAACATGAGGGCAGAGAAGAATGGAAGATGTTAAGGGCTAGTTCTCCACCTCGTTTTTTCTGTTTTTCTGCAGGTATCGGACAGATGAAGTAGAAGTGACCTGGAGGGACTAATAAGATTAACAGAATCAGAGTAGATAGTTCCCTAATTGGAACCCAGAGGACCCTGTGTGTCAATCTCTATCTTGATGTCGTGGGAGTCCTAGCAAAGCTATAGACTCCAAGCAAAGCTCGGGGTCCTTTATGGAACCCCAAGATGACTCAGCAATAAAATTTTTTTTTTTTTTTTTTGGTTTTGTATGTTGGTGATTGGATAGTGTTGTTCGCGACCAATATATGGATTTGGTGCTTGATAAATTCTTGTTGGAGGCTGCTGCTGTGGAGCCAAGAATGAGGTATCCTTTTTTTTTCCTTTTCTTTTTTTTTTTTGGTTAATAAATGGAATCTTGCTGTGTTGCCCAGACTGGTCTTGAACTGGGCTGAAGCAGTCTTATCACCTCGGCCTCTAGAGTAGGCATGCCATTGTGCCTGGCAACAATAGTATTATAACTATTATTATTTCAGTATCAGGTCCTGTGCTAACTGCTTTACATTCATTGTCTCATTTAAATTCTTTGAAGTAGATACTCAAGACTTCTCTTCAAATAGCCTGGAGGCTGGGTGCAGTGGCTCACACCTGTTATCCCAGTCCTTTGAGAGGCCAAGGCAGGAGGATCCCTTGAGCCCAGGAGTTTAAACCCAGCCCGGGCAACATAGCAAGACACCATCTATTCGAAAAATTTTAAAATTACCTGGGCATGGTGGTGCACTATAGCTTCTTGGGAGCAGTGGCTCAATCACAGCTCACTGTAGTCCCAGCTCCGAGGGAGGCTGAGTTGGGAAGATAGCTTCACCCCAGGAGTTTGAGATCACAGTGAGCTGCGATTCTGCCACTGCACTCCAGCCTGGGTGACAGAACAAAACCTTGTCTCTTAAAAACAAACAGCCTAGAGAGTGGTCTAACTTGTAACTCTAGAGTAAAACTGCCTCTACTCCGTATACTTTCCCCTACATGCACTTCCATTGGCAGGAAGTGCATACTTTCCCCAGATGCACATACCTCTCTACCACAAACAGCAGAACGAATCTCATACCCTTTATCTTGTTGATGTTGATGTCAGTCACCACCGTTAGTCCTAAACTACTGACTCATGCCATCTTTTACACTTAATAACTGTGATCTCCACTGTTTTGTTCCCATCTACCTACCTTTTCTAACTCTAGAAGCTCTTCCACTTTCCCCCCTGAAACTGATAGCCAGTCATATGTCAAATTCTCTGTATCCTCAGCCTCTTCTCTGAATGTTCCCTTCACATTCACGCTCTTTAGACTTGGTTTCTTACGAGGACTCTACTCGGTAGTGGTGGTGTTTTCCCTCTCGCACCCATTGTACCACTGGGCCTGGAGGTGGTGCACGTGTCCTCATTTTTTCTCATACTGTTTCCAGACCATTGTCCCTCATCCCTAGTACCCTTCTGCTTTGAAACAAACTACCACACAAACACCAGTGTTGTCATAAATCCTGAGGATTTCAGTATTCAGGTAGATCATTCTACCACCACTTCAACCACTTATTTCCTTGGTCATGTTCTAGAGCTGCAGGTCCTCCACATCTCAGTTTCAAACAGCCCACTCTCTGCTACCACCACCTCCTCTTTCCAGTTCATTTTCGTTAGTATGTAAATCCAACAGTTCGTCCCTTCACCAGGACCTGTGGTCCACTGATCATACTTCCTTTCACAGATTTTATCCTCCACGTGTTTTTATTCCCCTCCTTCAGCTAAATTCCCATAATCCGCCTCATTTCCCTTCCCCTCTTTTGCTTTTGGCATATTGAACTCATCACCTACTTTAGACCCATGGAGCCAAAGGGCTAGTAAAAACAGCTATGCTGACTGATCTTTAAATTTATGACCATGACACTAAACTGGGTCCTTTATGCCACCCATAAATAGTCCATTTCTCTAGTCCTTTCACTTGCCCTCTTCTCTAGTAACTCTTTCAGACCTTCTGTCCTCTCAAATCTGACATCGCTCCCTATTCTCTGGCCTTGGTTCCTATTTCAGTAAGAAAATAGAAGCAATCAGTATACATTTACAGTCTTCTACCCTTGAAGCTAACCACCTTCAAGCATCTGTACCCATGTCCTCTGCCTTCCTTCCTGTTACCATGAACCAGTGGTTCTCAACCAGAGGTGATTTTGCTTCTCAGAGGACATTGGATTGTCACCGTGGATTAGAGGATACTTTACTGATTAGAAGTCAGGGCTGGGTGCAGTGCTTCACTCCTGTAATCCCAGCACTTTGGGAGGCCGAGGTGGGTGGATCACTTGAGGCCAGGAGTTCCAGACCACTCTGAGCAGCATGGTGAAACCCCATCTCTACTAAAAGTACAAAAAATCAGCTGCGCGTGTGTCACACGTCTGTGATCCCAACTACTCAGGCACAAGAATTGCTTGAACCCAGAAGGCGGAGGTTGCAGTGAGCCGAGATCACGCCACTGCATTGCAGGCTGGGTGACAGGAAGACTCTCTCAAGGGATAATTCTCCCTCTTTTCCTGGAGAGTCAGTATTTCCTTCTCTCCTGAATCTTGCCATCAGCACACAAAGTTGCCACTGTTTTCCTCATTTTACAAATAATGTCCTCTTGACCCCATTTGCCCTTCCAACTGCTTCCCATTTTTCTGTTCCACCTTACAGCAAAACTTAAAAAGACTTATCTTCAATTTCTCTTTAAAATCTCCACCCAAACTATTCTTGCCACATTCACTAATGACTTGCACATAGCTAAATCTAATGGCGTATTCTTCATCTTCAGAAGCTATCAGCAGCATTTGGCATTTCTTCTGAAACAGTTTCCTTACTTGGCTTTCGGATGCATTCTCTTGTCTGCCTCCTAGCTTACTGACTGCCCTTTCTTAGTCTCCTTTGCCAGTTTCTCCTCATCTCCACAGAGTTTAGTCCTCAGACTGCCCTCTTTACACATATACCTGCCGTGACTTCATCTACTTGTATACATAAAATCATTTTTGATGGGGGGGGGACTCCCAGTTATAGCTCCCACCTGGACTTCCATCCCAAATACCTGGCTGCCCATTGGCACCTCTACTTGGATGTTTAATAGGCATCTCAAATTTAACATACCCAAAATTGCACTTAGTTCTCCAACTTAGTGCTGTCGTCTTTCTTACTTCTGTTAATGACAACTCCATCCTTCTAGTTGTTCATGCCAAAGTATCTTTGGCGGTTTTCCTTCTTCTTCAGTTCATCAAATCCTCTTGGCTCCACCTTCAAAGTATATCCAGAATTCCATTTCTCCTCACTTCCACTTGATCTACAGTGGCAGCAGTGGAAGTGAGGAGAAATGTGAGGAGAATTCTGAATCTTCAGGATTATTGTCGTAGCTGGTCTTTCTCTTTTCACCATTGCCACTTAGAGTCAATTCTCCACATAGCAGCCAGAGTGAATAGTGTTAACATGGAAACCAGATTATGTTACTCTTCTGCTCAAAACCCTCAGTGTTTTCTTACATCAAAGGAAAAACCAGAGTCTTTTTAAAGGCCTGTGAGGCCCTCTCTGATCCACTCTGCCCTTCCCCCACTTAACCACTTTCATCCACTACCGAATTCCTTGTTTGCTTGGCTCCAGCAAAACTAGCTTTTCTGTTGGCCTTTAAACACCACAGTTGTCCTCTGAGGTGGGAGCAGAACATTGGGCACTTGGTAAATGCAGAGTTCATTTTCTAGTCCTTTTCTGGTTTTTATGTCCCTATCTTCCCTTTCCTGTTCTCCCTGGAACTTGGAGAACTTGGGACTTCCTGGGGAACCATGAAGTCCCTACCTTCATTACTGAGCCAGTACACGTCCACAGTCCTCTGGCCCTGCTTGGATTGGAACATTGTTTGAGGCTGCTGGAGTAAGGATGCTGCCCGAGAAGAGAGAAGAAAAGAATGAGACAAACTCCTTATGCAGCTGAGCAATTGCTCCTTGTATCATACCTCTCTTCCACTAAGAGAATTACTGCTATTCCAGAAAAATGTCATGTGGCTTCTCTCCACATTGACTAACCACATTCCCTTTTCATTTTCCTGTGTGCCTGCTTCTCTAACCCACTCTCCAATTCCGTTTTTCCTAAAACAGGACATGTTTTAGGATTGGTCTCCTTTCTGGTAAGTATCCATCCCTATGACATCCAAATATTCTGGGTTTACTGGAAAAAGTGGGGCTATAACACAAAATAATGTTATCTTTCTACTAAGGATGCCCCAAATGTAAACTGGCAAGATGTGTACTATTATTAGAATTAAGGTAATGCCAGAAACCCTTCTCTAGAATTGGACCATAGCCCTTCCTGACCACACTCCAGCTCACCCTACTATGTTTTATCTTTTGATCCAAATTTCTCCTACCTGAATTTAGAAGATACATTTAAAGCTTTCCCCCCACCCCAAACATTTCAGGAGAACTAAACCTCAAGCAAAATTCATTTCTCTCATATCTGGTACCCAATTCTATTCAGTCTTAGGTCTTGGTAACTCCAGATGAGTTGATTTGCCTCCCAGACTGTGTTTGAGAGCCAATTTCTATACCTCTCACACCATGTCCTTCTCTTAGGCCCCTTTTCACTCACCTTGAGCTTGGTGTTGAGTAGCCAGGCTTACCCCCTCCTGGCATCCTTATGAGGCTATGCCATAGTTGTAGTCAAAGGCATAACTTTATGGAGAGGAGAGAAAGGAGATAAAGAAGGAAGACGTGAAGGAGTGGGGTCTTTCTTTGGGGACACAGGCACTGCTGGGCAGCTGTGGGAAACAAGGGCTTCACCATGATTATATTTCCTCTTATTTGTAGTTCCTGACCGTTTGTATGCCCATCTTACCCTACTCTATCTCACATTTACAGTAGAATACCTATGTAGTACTCCACAGCAGATACAGGCCCTTTCTGCCAATTTTGCTGATATCCCAAGACCAGCACATTGGACTTCAGTTGGTTCAAACATGAGACCTGAAAGGAGAAGCAACGAGGAAAAAAGGGGATATGGTACGTTGGGTGAGGGGTGGCCAGAAGACTTCCTTTTTCTCCACTACCCCTCCCAGAATTCAGGAAGCTAGTTTCCTTCTGTGTCTGAGCAGATAGCCCTGCAGAGGTTCATGGTTCTTGCCATGGGCTTTCCCAAAAAGCCAAAAGTCTGCAAGAACCAGTCATGTAGTATTAAAGAATAAATTGGACCAACTGGGAACTGTGATAAACTGGAGAGCACCTGCCTTGTCCCACAGGAGAGGAGCTACTCAGCCCCAGCTAACTGTGTCATGTGGGACAGAGGCCTGGGATTAGCAGATGCCTGGATCTTAAGTGTTGGCGGTTTATTTTAAAAATTGTAAATGTTGTGCAATCAGAAATTTCCAGAAGAAGATTCCATTCATTGGCCACCATTTTCAACCTCTGGTCTAGAGACTTCTTTACTGGAAGTTCTTAATGTGATCTTGCACATTGGTGAGGCTCACGGAGTAAGACAGTGCCACGTGATAGGTGTCTGCCTGGACTGAAGAGCCTCAGTTCACAACTGCGAAGAGGAAGGGGTGGTGCAGAATGATAGGGGTGGTGCATCAATCGTCGGGTAGAGAGGAAACAGATTTTACTGTTAGTAGTTCTGGGCTTTTCGTGGGGGTCAGCCTCCTGTTGTAACTTACTTCCTGACTCCTTACTCACCTGCCTACTCACTCACCAGGTTTCTTATAAAGCAACAGCAGGAGGAACCCGCCACGTGAGGAGGAACATGATGAGCAGGCAGAGCAGAGAGCCCAGGAGGGAGAGCCAGGGACTTTACCTGCAGAAGGAAGGGCACCAGCCTGCAGGGGAAAGCAAATGCAGGCCCTTGTCGTGACCTCAGCACCACCCATTCATGTACCCCAAGGATGCCCTCCCAACTCCTCAGGTCTTTCCAGCCCTGGACCTTACCTCAACACCTGCCCACATTAACCAGGCAGCCAGGTAAGGTAGGTGTAGAAACAGCCAAAGTTGATGAGGGCACAGGCAGAGAGGAGGAAGTTGGCGATGGGGGCAATGATGTTCAGCTCGGCTTTAAGGGAGATGAAAGGTCAGGAGTGAGTCTCCACACTAGCGTCATAAGATCCAGGTGTAGAAGTCAGGGACATCGTTTTACGGCTTTACTCATTCTCTCTATTCCCTTCTCCTTACTCCACCTGCACATTCCCTTCTCCTTACTTCTTACATACCACCCCTACCACTGCAAGGTTTGGAGACATTTTTGTCCACTTTCAGGAAAACAGCGATAGAAAAGAGGCTTTAGGATCAGGTCCTAGAAGCCAGAGGTAGGGCTAGGAAGGGCATGAGAGGAATGGTGATTAATAGAGCCTGGTGTGGATGGTGGGGTGGGGAATAAGGATGAAGGCTACAGCAATGAGGAAGGTGAGCAGATAGCCCCACAGAGGCTTGTGGTTCTTGCCACGGCCTCCCCCTGCCCCCACCCACAAAAAGCCAGTGACTGGGTATGGTTTATCCTGGCACAGCTGCTGCAAGAGGTCATGGTGATCAATGGGAGGGTCCCAGGAAGTGGGAGAATGAGAGCCCTCTCTTGCTCTAAAAAGGCAGGAGGGGGGGGGCATAGAAGTCAAGGGAGCTTAGGGGTCAGAGGCAGAAAGAATAGGAGTAGGGTGTGGTCAAATCCCCTGGGAATGAGAGATGGGAGAAAAAAAGTGGGAAGGTAGAGTGACACCTTCCCCGTACTCTCCCCCTGATTCACAGGCAGACTTTGAATTTTGCTGTGTGGGCTTGCATCATCTCTTTTTTTTTTGTCTTCATACAAACTGTAAGAAATGGCATTGAAGAGAGAAAGTTTTCTTTTTTGAGGCAGAGTCTTGCAGTCACTCAGGCTGGAGTGCAGTGGCATAGTCTTGGCTCACTGCAACCTCCGCCTCCAGGGTTCAAGTGATTCTCATGCCTCAGCCTCCTGAGTAGCTGGGATTACAGGCATCTGCCAACACACCCGGCTGATTTTTTTATTTTTAGTAGAGACTAAAATACAACATGGTTTCACCATGTTGGCTAGGCTGATCTCGTACTTCTGGCTTCAAGCGATTCACCCACTTCAGCCTCCCAAAGTGCTGGGATTACAGGCGTGAGCCACTGCAACCAGCCTCTGCATCATCTCTTAAACGCTAGCCAGCCACAGTCATCTCCGTCTCCCGAAGTTACCATCTAACTCCTGGTTGCTGAAAACGGAGCCCTCTTTGCCCCTCTTCCTCAAAAATTATACACTTGGGATGACCATGTCTACTAACATTCTCCCCTTTCTCTTGCAAGCCTCTTGCTAAGATCTCAACTAACCTGGAAGACGTTAGGGGCTAAAACAAAGCAGGAGAGGGCACAGAATAGAGTGGCACTCAAGATTCCAGCAGACATCAGAGGGCTAAAGGCAGATACCGTGCTCATGGCCTAAGGAAAAGGGCAGACAGAGGCAAAAATCAGTGCATTCCTAAAACAATGCTTTTTACCCATACTTTCTTTTTTTTCCTACCCATATTTTCACCTAGTTTTCTCAGACTTATTAGAATTTATCTGTATCTTTGAAGGTTTTACCCCATTCACATCAATCAACTTAAGCATCTATGCTATGCCAGGCAATGGGCAAGGCTTCACTCTTTATACTTCTCCTGTGGTTCACTCACCTCGTAGTGACTAGAGAGCCCATAGAGGCAGGACCCTTGCTCTCAACAACTGCTAAAATCCCAGCCATATTGGCACATTGCAGCCAGGCAGCTCCCATTCTGCACACCCTTGTCAGTCCTATTTTCTGAAGCATTTTGAATCATACGGGAAGCTGGAAATGAGATTGAGGATACATATTTCTTCATGGGAATAAAACCCCATCCCAAAGCAGTAGGGCTGTCTAGGTACCAGCAGTACCAAAAGGGGAAATGGAAGTGTTTATATGGTAGGGGTTGGGGGAGTAAGGAAATGACCAAGTTTGATAATCACAGAACACCATACAATTCATTAACAGTTAGGAGGGATGGGGGAAACATGAAGGGAGAAGCGGGAGTCACTACAGACTCACCAGCCTTGATGTTGCCATTGCTGGAGATGGATGAGATAGACAACCCAGTGACAGTATGACTGAGGCCAAGAATAGGATAATGAGCCATGGGTGTCCTGGCTGGGATGGGAATTTATTCATTCATGCACATCCCTTCCTCCTGCCCAGGAGAGCTCTGAGCTCATACTTGTGCCTGCCTGAGCAGCGATCTAAGGCAGCTGCAGGTAGGGGAATAATGTCCCAGATGTCGAGCACACAGCAAATCCAGGGAGCAGGGTGGTAAGGGAGGGTTCGCAGTCTCCAGTGTGAACCCTATCCCTTGCCCCCTTCTTCAGAAGCACTCCCCCAAAAACTCCCCTGGAGCAAAGAGTTCTCACCTGCCTAGATCCCCAGACTTAGGGAACCATGAGCTCCAATCCATTACCATGACTTCTGTGACCCAGCTGAAGTGCACTGGGGCCTTGCTGGTCCTGGCCCCAGAATTCTCCAGATCATCTTGGGAGTGTGGCTTGGTGTGGGGTTCCTCTGTCGAGGTGAACGTGTTGTTATATCCTGGCTGATACAGCACATACATAACCAAGATGCCAAGACCCCTCGCTAGCCAGTGCATCTGCAACCAGGAGGATAGCTAATGGACCTGGAGGGCAGTCCCAGAGCTATAATGGAGGGTGGTGGTAGCCCACATGCAGATTTTATCCTACCTTCAGGAGTTCACTGTGGGGCCTGGGTCTTACCAAGCTGCATGGAGCCATCCCAGGACTATGGAGTTGGCATAGAACTCGTAGCAGGGTCCAGTGTCCTCATCCTTATAGGCAGGTGGTGAGCAGAGGCTGGCTTGGGGTATGACTCCACCAGATTGCAGTTCCTCCACCTCCTGGTTGGGGGGTCAAGATGCTGGCCACATTGTCTTGCTGCAGACAGGGAGGTCATGAGAGGCATCCAAAATGTATGAACTGGGAAAGAGGGTGTAGAGCCTGGACACTATCTCCCCTTTCACTGGTCAGGACAACCACAAACTGCCTCTCAGTCATTTTGGAAAGTGCATCTGCTGGCTAGGCTCACCCAGGGAATGCTAGCTACTCAGAGTTGCCAGAGGTACCCAGGCAACAAATGGGGGAAATGGAGACAGCTCTGAAAGTAGGAGGGGGTGCTGTGAGGGTCAGCCCACTTTACCACCCTCCACATGAGTCTTTTCATCTGAATCACAAGGGGCAATCATACCTCCTTCCCTTATTAAGTCTGCCTGTGGAGTCAACCTATCTAGCCTGGGCCAGACATTTTATAGGCCAGGAAGTAGCCACCCTTGGCCTGCCCTACCTCCCCAAGAGAAGGGAGAGGACGTATATCACTGCATCTTCCCCCAAATCCTTTCCCCAAGATGACACTCAAAACTGCGGCACAAAGTGATTGCCTGGCCTTTAGGGGCTTTAGTCAAGCACCTAGTCTCAGGATGAGAAGAGATGTTGTCCTGGAGGGAGAGGGAGTGACTGTTACTGACTGGCTCAAACGGAATACCTACATGCCCATAGCCCACCTAGTCCAGGACTCTGGTCCCCACAGCATGCAGCTCATCCACACCTTCCACTGTCTGGTTCTTATCCCAGCGCCAAGATGAGAGTTAGAATTCCCCAGACTTTTCCAAAGACACAGGGTTGGATTTCAGGCTCTCACCCTGAAACCCACCTCTGGACAGAGAGGAAGTCCTGTGCTAGGGGTGAGATATCTAGGTCCGTAGCCCTGACTCCTGCCCCTTCACTTTCCCCCACTCCTCTGTCTTCTATGGTTAAGGCTGGGCTATGTTAGCTCCTGGGTCTCAGCTGTTCCTTCCTGGGTCCTAGATTTTTCATTTTTTTGAGGCAGGGTTTTGCTCTGTCACCCAAGCTGAAGTGCCGTGGTACAACCTCGGCTCACTGCAGCCTCTGCTTCCTGGGCTCAAGCGATCGTCCCACCTCAGCCTCCTAAGAAGCTGGGACTAAAGGTGTGCCTCACCATGCCCAGTTAATTTTTGTATTTTTTGGTAGAAATAAAAAATCTGGGGTTTCATCATGTTGCCCAGGCTGGTCTCAAATTCCTGGGCTCAAGTGACCCACCCACACCATGCCTCCCAAAGTGCTAGGATTACCGGGAGGGCCACCATGCCCAGCTGGGTCCCAGCTTTATCATGCACAGAAAAGTCAACAGCCAAAGCCCGGTCCAGACTCTTTGCCTGACCCTTCCAGCTCACTCTGGTGAGCACAGCCCTTCTGGCCTTGGGCTTATTCCATCGGATCCCCTCATTCTCCTTGGTTTTCTAATTTGCCTAGCTCGGCACCCTTGTATGACCTATAGGTGGGAGGGTGGGGGTGTGAGTCTGGGAGGGAGCCCAGGGGATTGGGTGTCGGAGTTAGGACACCAGGTGCCAAGTGCCTAGCCAGCCACCACCAGCTATAATTAGCCCCATGGGGCCACTGGCTGACTGGGATGCCATGTGGCAAGTTCCTCTGCCACCGAGCCCCAAGCACAGCAGGGGCTCAAGTGAGAGGGCAAGCGGAACACTGGTGTCTCCTGAGGGTGACTAAAAGGATGGGGGCAATAAGGGAGGAGTATGGTACTGGATCTTTACGTGGCTTCTTGCATGTTTTGCTACACTGTTTGTATCCCATAGTTGGCCTGTATATCCCAGATACTCCAGTGTTGGGGATGTGGCTAGGGGTAGGAGGAGGGTGTTGGAGCAGGGGGAGAGACTGAAATTTTGACTGGCTGGAGACATGGTTCCTCTGGCCTCTCTGGGTCCAGCTCTGACGCTGGGCTGTCTTGCCTCTGCTCATCTGCAGCTATCCAGCAAACCCCAGCATGAGCCTCTCTGACACCCCACATTATCCTTCTGAGCTGGAGAGTATCTCTCTTCCCGTCCAGGACTGCCTTGGACTCCCCGTGCAGGCCCAGAGAGCCCCTTCCTGGCCTTCCTCCCCCGGTGAGGATCCCAGTTTGCCTTCCTTTCCTCTGGAATAGCCTGGCCCCAGGCCCCTGGTCCCAGGGAAACTTCCCTTTCCAGCCTTGTCCCTAGAGGAAGAGGAGGAAGAGGATGAAGATGAAGACGAGGCGGAGCCCGAGTGGCTGCGCAGTGAGGAGCATCCGAGCCAGTTTTTCGCCGAGGCCCAGAGGCTGCGGGAGCAGAGGTTGTTGCTGGACGAAGAGGTGTCAGTCGCGGGGCGGGTATACGGGGTGCATCGGGTGATCCTGGCCGCAGTCAGCAGCCTCTTCCGTGACAGGCTGCTGGGCGGCGGAGGTCCGCGGCCCCTGTCTCAGCCTTGAGGTGTCCCCAGGGGGCTGGGAGGCCGTGCTGACCTTTGCCTATGAGGGGGTGCTGGGCCCCGCCCCGCAGGGGGATGTGCTGACGGCAGCCGAGGCGCTGGGAGCGCCTCGGGTGAAGGCTGCTGCCCAGCGGAGATGCGAGAGGGCTGGAAATGCCCAGGAAGATGTAAAGAAGCCCAGCCAGGCAGAGGAGCTGAGGGAGAACCTGCGCGGAATCGAGCTCCTCTACCGAGAGGGCGTCGGATGTGACTTGAAGCTGGAGGCAGGCGGCTGCCAGCTGCGGGGTGAGGGCCTGTGGGGCATTAATTTACTGCAGGTGCATATGCTGCCAGAATGGTGTGTGCAAGCCGCAGGTGGTTTGATCCCTACCATGATGGTTTTGATCCCTGCTGCTGTCAGAATTTCTCTGGGATGGCCTTTGGTGCCTCTGCTGCTTCACTGAGAGCTGAGCATGCGCAGTTGAGTTGTTTTCTAGGCGCACTGACAGATTTAAACTGACCCTCTGTCTGGCTTTTCCTGTGTCCAGTAACAAGGAATTTCCAGCCAGCTGGCTAGAGCTAAGGATACAATCCATGGCAGTAGAACAAACAGAAAGTGGATTGACTCAAACAGAAATTAACCAAAGGCCCTCTTGGCATCTTCCATTCGGGACACAGGAAAACCAGGGGAACATGGTGGAAAACTCAATGTGTCCTTTCACCTTGGTGTGCTTGACACCATGGCTGACTCACGGACCCTGCAGCTAATGAGCAAGTTCTGGTACTGTTTAAGGTTACCAGGTCAGGGCACTTTATTTTTTCCCCCCCCCTCTGAGACAGGGTCTCACTGTCACCCAGGTTGGAGTGCAGTGGCATGATCTTAGCTCACTGCAACCTTCACCTCCTGGGTTCAAGTGATTCTCCTGCTTCAGCCTCCTGAGTAGCTGGGATTACAGGCGCCTGCCACCACGCCTGGCTAATTTTTTTGGTATCTTTTAGTAGAGATGGGGTTTTACCAGGTTGACCAGGCTGATCTTGAACTCCTGACCTCAAGTGATCCACCTGTCTTGGCCTCCCAAAGTGCTGGGATTACAGGCATGAGCCACCGTGCCTGGCCTGGCCATGGCACTTTGAAGTTAACCCTGCTCATCACCAGGAAAGCTAAGTAGGGTTGCATAGGTTGAGTGTTATTCAGAGTCTACTAACATTTAGTGAGGCAGTGGGTGCCTGAAACTTTTACACATGACATCTCTTTTAATTTTCACTGAAAGCTAGTGAGGTCAATATCATTATCTATAGGTGCAAATAAGGAACATTAAATTCAGAGATGTTGACTTGCGACAACCAGGATACAAGTCCACATTACTAGCCCAGTCTGCTTCCACTAGGCCATGCAATGCTTCCTGTGCCATTATACCGAGACACCATAGGACCTGGAAAATGAAGTTGCAATGTGGATACATGAAAGTTTAAAGTTACAAAGGATTAGTTTAGAGATTATCTAGTTCAGCTCTTACACTTCACTGATGAAGAAATCAAAATCTGGGCTGGGCACGGTGGCTCATTCCTGTAATCCCAGGACTTTGGTAGGCCGAGGCGGGCGGATCGCAAGGTCGAAGATCAAGACCATTCTGGCCAACATGGTGAAACCCTGTCTCTACTAAAAATACAAAAAAATTAGCTAGACGTGGTGGTACACACCTGTAGTCTCAGCTACTCGGGAGGCTGAGGCAGGAGAATTGCTTGAACCCAGGAGGCGGAGATTGCAGTGAGCTGAGATCATGCCACTGCACTACAGCCTGGGTGACAGTGCGAGACTCCATCTCAAAAAAAAAAAGAAATCAGAATCCAAGACTTGTCTAGAATCACATAGCTACTGCTCATTAGACGAGTGAGTGGGATCTAAAGTGCTTCTGGGACTCCTAGAAGGAAAACTGCTGTAAAAGTCTTTATTTTCATTTGTGATAGCACTAGATAGAGAGGTGATTTAAATGTTCGTAATTATAAAATTCTCACTAGGCTTTTGAATTTAAGCATACTCGTATCACTGCTTTTATTTCCCTAGGAAATATTCCTACTTAATGGTTGGGAACCTGTCACTTAAAATCCCAGGGAATAGTAATGAGTAAGAGGTGAATACAAGTGATTGTGAGCCCTTTCAGGGTTGGCTCTGAACTACAGGTTGATTGATGATATGGAAGCTGAGATGGCTTAGCTTGTTTTGAGGAATGTAGATGTTCTCAGACAATATATATTTGAAATCTGTCATTGATACTTACTACTTGGGAAGTACCAGTCCACTACCTGCTGCTTAAAAGACAATGGAAAGTCATGTGAACAACACCTGCCCTTTGGGGAGAGGCACACATGCCACTGTTGGTCAAGGCAGCATGGAGTTCTTAAACAGCTTGGGCCTCTGTGACCTGCCTAAAAGGACTTCTAGCAGCATTCCTACCTACCTTTTTATTATGAAGCAATTCACAAAGCAAAAAATAAGATGAACACTCAAACACCAATTGCCCAGACTTAACAACTAACAGTTTACTATATTTATTTCGTCTGTTTATTTTTTGCTGAAGTTTAAAGGAAATTCATGAAATTTTACTCATAAGTATTTGGATATGCATCTCTTTAAAAGAGGACAATTCTGTAGGACTAGGTATGAAAGGAAAAAAATAAAAGAGGACATTTTATCATAACCATAATACCTTTATCATGCACAACAAGATTAATATTTATTTATTTTTATTTTTTATTTTTTGAGACAGAATCTTGCTCTGTTGCCCAGGCTGGAGAACAATGGCATGATCTCGACTCACTGCAACCTCCACCTCCTAGGTTCAAACGACTCTCCTGCCTCAGCCTCCTGAGTAGCTGGGATTACAGGCATGAACCACCACGTCCAGCTAATTTTCGTATTTTTAGTAGAGATGGGGTTTTACCATGTTGGCTTGGCTGCTCTCAAACTTCTGACCCAGGTGATCCACCTGCCTCAGCCTCCCAAAGTGCTGGGTTTACATGCATGAGCCACTGCGCCTGGACAGTAATTTCTTAATATTACCTAGTCCACATTTATATTTTCCCAATTGTCCAAAAAACATTTTTTAGAATGAGTTTGTTCAACCCAGGAATTAATCAAGGACTATGCTATTCTCAGTTGTATGTCTCTTAAGCTTCCTTTAATCTAGTACAGTCCTCCTTCCCCTTTTTTATTACTTGATATATTGATTGGTAAAAACAATAACGTATAAGATTGGTTATCCTGGGCCTGGTGTGGTGGCTCACGCCTGTAATCCCAACACTTTGGGGGGCCAAGGCAGGCAGATCAGTTCAGGGTCAGCCTGGCCAACATGGTGAAACCCCATCTCTACTAAAAATGCAAAAATTAGCCAGGCATGGTAGTGCGTGCCTGTAGTCCCAACTACTCCGGAGGCTGAGGCATGAGAATCGCTTGAACCAGGGGTGGAGGTTGCAGTAAGCCAAGACTGCACCACTGCACTCCAGGCTGGGCAACAGAGTGAGACCCCATCTATAAAAAAAAATAAAGTTAACCTATAATATGCTCCATTTTCTAGATTTGTATATTTTTCTTCCCCTCATGGTTTTGTCTAACTTGTTCCTTTAGCCTTTCAACTTCCTATAAACTTGACTTTAGATCTAAAGAGTTGAATAGATTCAAGTTAAATATTTTGGCCAGAATAATCCATAGGTGATGTGGAGTATGAGGTTTAATTATGTAACAGCACATATGACAGTTAATATGACAGTTTCATTGTCATAACCAAGGCATTAGTACACAAGCATGCTTACTGAAGCCTGACATCAGTGACAGTGGATGGAGATGATCTGCCCAGATGGAAATGGAAAATAAATCACATCCTTTCTCTAGGACTCAACTCAGTTTCCTTATTCGATTTATTTATTTATTTATTTAGAGGTGGAATCTTGCTCTGTCAACCCAGGCTGGAGTGCACTGGTGCAGTCTCAGCTCACTGCAACCTTCGCCTCCCAGGTTCAAGTGATTCTTCTGCCTCAGCCTCCAAGTAGCTGGGATTACAGGTGCCTGCCACCATGCCCAGCTAATTTTTGTACTTTTTTAGTAGAGACAGAGTTTCACCATGTTGGCCAGGCTGGCCTTGAACTCCTGACCTCAAGTGATCCACCTACCTCAGCCTCCCAAAGTGCTGGGATTATAGGCATGAGCCACCTCGCCCAGCCAGTTTCCTTATTTTAAAGGGAATAATTGAATTAGGTTATTTTGAAGGTCTCAAGTTTCAGATCTCATGATTCTATAAATTATACCAAGATCAGCAGAGGGTCATGCAGAGAAAAGCCGAGACAAATGGAAAACATTAAAGACTAAATCTTAGGCAAGAGAGGCAGTAATCAGATGAAGTTGAATTACAGCCATTCCCAAGTGGTGCCACTTTCCCAGCAAAATCTAACAGACTAGTTGTCAGTTTTAATTCTTGAAATTGTAAAGAACTTTATTTTGCACACAACATAGAGAGACCTATATAAGTTGCATGTTGGTCTTTTCCATTTATTTTGTGCCCCTCTTAGCAAATGCTTTCTTCTCAACTTGATCCATTAAGATTTTTTTTTCTATCAGACCTGACCAAAAGGACTAAAGCAATATTTATCAAAGTGTCTTCAGGCCACTAACATGAGAATCACATAGGGTTACTTGAAGTGTTAAAATACAAATTTCTAGAGTCTCCGTCCAGAACTGTTGAATCAGAATCTCTGGGAATGGGCCGCTGAAACCCACATTTTAACAACTACGCATGGCATTCTGATGCACACCACAGTTTGGCCTGTAGCAATGGGTGGCTTGAAGGGCCAAAGCTGGAGGTGCCAAGTTGGGGTAGTGCCTATCGGTCTTGCAACACTTTGAGTCCTCCTCTATTTCTTCTGCCCTCCTACAGTGCACCGAGCAGCCCTGGCCTGTGGCAGTGAGTTCTTTGGGGCCATGCTCCTGAGCGGGATGAGAGAATCCAAGGGCACAGAGGTGTCTCTGCGGACCATCTCCACCCGGGACCTGCGACTCCTTGTTTCTTTTGCTTACTCTGGAGTTGTGCGGGCAAGGTGGCCAGGACTACTAAGAGCTGCTCAGGCTGCTCTGCAGTACCAGAGCTCTTCCTGCCTGGATTTGTGTGAGAAAGGCTTGGCACAGGGCCTTAGCCCTGCCCGTTGCCTAGCCCTGTTCCCCATGGCTGAAGCTCCTGGGTTGGAGAGGCTCTGGAGCAAAGCCCGTCGCTACCTCCTCACCCACCTGCCTGCTGTAGCCTTGTGCCATGCTTTCCCTTCTTTACCAGCTGCCTGCTTGGCTGAGCTCCTGGATAGTGATGAGCTCCATGTGCAGGAAGAGTTCGAGGCCTTTGTGGCTGCACGGTGTTGGCTAGCTGCCAACCCCGAGACCCAGGAGTCAGAGGCCAAGGCCCTTCTGCGATGTGTCCGCTTCGGCCGCATGTCCACCAGGGAGCTGCGGAGGGTGCGGGCAGCTGGGTTACCTCCACCCCTGACCACAGATCTGTTGCACCAGCTGATGGTAGAGGCTGATGTTCCAGGCCAAGAGAGACGGAGGGAGCCTGACCGGGCACTGGTAGTGATTGGCGGGGGATGGGCTCAGACCAGACATGGCCCTAAGACAACCATCCCAAGCAGTGTGGTGGGCCCGAGCCTTCCGCTGTGGCATCGGACTTGTACGAACTGTGGAGTGGGGGCAGCTGCCTGCCCTGCCTGCCCCGGGACGCTTCCGGCATGGGGCTGCGAGCCTGGCAGGAAGTGAACTCTATGTGTGTGGGGGACAAGATTTCTACAGTCACTCCAATACCCTGGCTTCAACTCTCAGGTATGAGCTTCTAAGAGTGGGCAGGATGTGGTAGGCCCCAAGGTGGGCAGGGAGAGAAATTGCTGGCCTAGCCAACCACACAGAGTCACTCTTCTTGCCTCACTATGTCCAGGTGGGGAACCCAATCAAGAGGACTGGGAGGAGATGGCTCCTTTGTCCCAGGCTCGAAGCTTTTTCCCCTTGGTGGCACTGGATGGACAAGCTTTATGCCCTAGGTGGAAGACAAAATGGTGTTGCCCTGGACTCTGTGGAGACCTACAACCCTGAGCTCAATGTCTGGAGGTGAGCAGGCAAGGGAGAGATTAGGAGACTTGGAATAGAAGGAGAGTTGAAGATGCTAGTTGCCTTATCTTGTCCTGTTTTCCCTTAGGCCAGCACCTGCACTTCCAGCACCATGTTTTGCCCACGCAGCTGCCATTTTGGAGGGCCGATTGTATGTGAGCGGTGGCTGTGGTGGGACTGGCCAATACCTGGCCTCACTGCTGCACTATGACCCCAAACTTGAGAAGCCAGGGACATTTCTGAGCCCTATGAGGGTACCTCGGGCTGGCCATGTCATGGCTGCACTGGGTGGGCGGTTGTATGTGGCAGGTGGGCTGGGTGAGACTGGGGACCTGCTGAGTTTTGAGGCCTATGAACTAAGGACTGATAGCTGGACTCACCTGACACCTCTACCTTCCCCCCATGTGGGGGCTGCAGGTGCTGTGCTGCAGGGGGGAGCTGCTGGTGCTAGGGGGCTACAGTCACCGTACTTATGCCCCTCTCCCACCTTATCCATGCCTACTGTCCCGGCCTGGGCCGGTGGCTTTGCCTGGGAACTCTGCCAAGGCCCCAGGCTGAGATGCCTGCCTGCATCCTGACACTGCCCACTGTGCAGCACACAGCTTTGGTTCCCACCCCACACAAAACCAAGCCTGCCGGGTGAAGAGGGAGCAACAGTGTATGGGGGAGGAAGGTGTAAGAATCGTCTGGGAGAAGGACAGAGATTATGGGAGAGAAAGAGAAGGTTTTATTCTTGGCGGTAGTTTATTCTCATGCTGTGCATTGTAGTCTGCTTTTGTACATTTGATATCCAGTGAGGAAATGGTGGTTCCAGAACTCCTGGGGAAAACATTGGGGAAAGGGAGGCAGCTGAATATCCAAGTAAAGAAAGGAGAGCCAGGAGCAACTCCACAAGGCTGAGGGATTCTTGGGAGGGAAAGTGCATCTGGTTGGAAAGAGAGTTAAGAAGCTTCAGTAGCCAAAGTGTAGAGATCATGAGAGGACAGTTGGGTAAACGGTTCTGACCCATGGATCAAGGGAAAAGTGCGGAATGACCATCCATGAAAGAGTGTGAGGAGTGTGGGAGGAAGGACTGTAAATCTTTCAGTGCTTTTTTCCGCCAGAACTTGCTCCTTTCTCCTCTCCCATCCCTGGGATGCCTAACCCTTCTTAACAGCATTCCTTCTCAGGTAATTTTGTAGGCCTGGTCTAGCATTTCCTAGCTGAGACACCACAGGCTGCCCCTGAGAGCCTCTTGGTTTCCTTCTGAGGCAGAAGCTCCCACCTGGACATGGATGGCACAGCAGCCTGAGAGGCCTGATAGGTCCTCCAGGGCCATGGGACAGCAGTGGTGTGTGAGGAAGATGAGGGCGGCAGAGAACAAAGAGGGAGAGGCCCACAGCGGAAAACAGATGATCTGAGGTTTGAGGACATGGGATGGAAGAAGTCAGAACCCTGTCTGGCTTCTTTCTTTCCCTTTGGGCAATCTGAGGAATCAGGAGTGAAAACAAGAATGTTGTTGTGTGAGGTCTTAAGTGGTGAGAGGATGTGGCAGAGAGAAGAGTGAGAAGCAGACAAGACTCAGGAAAGTCATTTCTCCCTTTCAGTCCCTTTCCCCCAGAGTTATTTTTAAATTCATTTCCCTTTTTCTTGGCCAGGGAAGGTGGTCAGATGCATCCTCTTTCTCTCTTCCTCCATCCTGCTCTCTCCACTGCCCCTCTTTTTTTCTTTCTTTCCCTTCTTTCTCCCTCACACAGTTATTAATCACCTACTTTGTGGCAGGCACTGTAGGAGGCACCAAGGATACAGAGGTCACAGAGCCCCTGACCAGCAGATAGATGTAAACAAATACAAGTTTTGAGTGGACTTAGACGTATGGACAAGTCTTGTGAGAGCCCAGCAGATGGAGCAGGGAACTCTGCCCAGAAAGGCTTCTGTTAAGGAAGGTGTCATCCGATGGGTATATTTTGAACTGAATTTTAAAGGCTGCCTAGAGTCTTTCCTGATTGAGAAGGGGGAATGCATTTGAAACACAAAGAAGTGGGGCATGCCGTGCCCTGTTTCTCCATTGCAAAGGGGAAGTTGATATTCCGGAGGTTCTTCGGATAATTCTGCTGCTCTTGCCAGCTAGTGTCTTCTCTGGAGCCTTCCTGAGGATAATGGCTTTCACTTAATGACTTTTTATTCCCACCCTGTACCACTCACCTGTATCCTTCTTGTCTGCTATTTTCATTTCTGCAGCCTGGACAGCTGAGAGCAAAAAAGGTTCAGGTTTTTTTTTGTGTAGGTCGATTTTCTATTACCATTGTTTATTAAGATTTTCATGTTTCTAAGAGTGATGATGGAGCCTCCCCTTGCACCCTTCTTCATTCTGGTCCCAGAAGTACTTGGCATGTCTTTTATTTATTTATTTTTAGATTTTGTTATTTTAATAAGGATTTTTCTGTGTCTCTATCTAGGCTAGACTAAGAATGTAGTCGCAAATGAGAAGGGGTAGGTAGGACGTATAAGAGAAAGAGAAGGAAGAAGGAAGAAAGGGAAGAAGGAAATTGAAGGAGATGAAAAGCTATAAAAATTGGATGAACTTCTAGGAACTTTTTTTGTGATTTGTACATAAAGACAGGCTTAAATAAAGGTTTCACAGTGATTGAATCTTTCTTACGTGAGTTTCTCTACTGTAAAAAGCATTCAAAATAAAATTCCCTGTAATCTGCCTTCTATCTCTACCACATGATTGAAATCATCTCCCTCCACTGTCACTGTGACCTACTTCTTACCAAGTCTAACAATCTGTGGCCATCTTCATTCTCTTTCATCTTTCTGCAGGAACTGACTGGCTTGGAAACTGGCTCTTACCCTAAAAGTTTATTTCTCCTGGCTTTAGACATAGCACATTCTCCTGGATGGACCTTCTCTTATTTCTTATAAGCCAGATCAGTGTCCAAGGGGGATGTGGCTTCGTTCCAAGTGGAGCTGATAGCCAAGGATCCACAGGTATGTGGATGAGGGTGGTTCATTGTAGAAAGCTCTGACTTTCATTATTTATCTTTAAAACTGAGTATCCTGGCTGGGTGTGGTGCTCATGCCTGTAATCCAAGCACTTTGGAGGCCAAGGCGGGTGGATCACCTTAGGTCGGGAGTTCAAAACCAGCCTGACCAATGTGGTGAAACCTGTCTTTAAAAACATAAAAACAAAAAAAACTGAGTATCCTGAGTAAGAAGAGAGGAGATCTCTGACTTGAAGGAGGACCCTAGTCAATTGTCCATTTATCAGTGAGAAGGGACTGAATATAGGCAAGGTAACAGCCTGGGGCTTCAGCCAGGTGGACGAAGAATAGGATAATATCAGGGTAGCATTTCAACCTCAGAAGGGAAGTGAAGTGAGAAGTAGGAATTGGGACAGAAACCATGCATACAGACTGGGTGACTGGCAAGGCTAGTTTGATGACTGTGTACAGGCCTGGGATCCTTACCTTTGGTGAATCAGATAATAAGCCAAGGTGTTCTAGATGCTCTCTAACAGCTCCCCCCACACTCTTCCCTTAACCCCCTTTTTTGGTGAGGGTGAAATTTCTGTGACCTCTCTTATCTTTCCAAGATTGACTCAGGTACTAAGTAGGACTGGACATGCAGGTTGTTTATTTAGTACAAGTAAGTGTGTGGGACTCTATGTGTCACTTGCCTCCTGTGCCTAGTCCTGGGTTGTTTATGTTCTTTTCCTTTGCTTTATGCTCCCTGTCAGGAAGCTCACCTCTCCTCTGTCTCCAACCTTGATGATTCACTTGGGTTCCCCGTCTGATTTTTTTCAGTACCTCCATTTAGATGTACCACCATCCTTAGCTCAGGTTCATCATGCTTTACTGGCACTATCATTTCCGTTTCCTGGACCTGAAGCTTTGGAATCATCTTGAGCTTATTCTCCCTTATCTTTTTTTCTTCACTTGACTCATCATGTAATACTGGACTACTGAAGTAAAAACTGACTTAGTCTCTTCCCCCAATCTTTTCTATGTTGAATATAATATATATGGAAAATTTTTAGCCGGCAGTGGTGACACATACCTGTAATCTCAGCTACCTGGGAGGCTGAGGCACGAGAGTTGTTTGAACCCGGGAGATGGAGGTTGCAGTGAGCTGAGATCGCACCACTGCACTCCAGCCTGGGTGATAGAGTGAGACTGTCTCAAATTAATACTAATAATAATATATGAAAAATTGATAGCAAGGAAGGCTTTTTAAAACATAGAAGGGCAAAAGTTATGTGAAAATTTCACTAGCTGCGAAACTAAGAATCATTATTTACCCAGAGAGACACTCTGGGTTGTAGTAGCAACAATGCCCAATCAAAAGAATGAAAAACTGGGCTGGGCGCGGTGGCTCACGCCTGTAATCCTAGCACTTTGGGAGGCCGAGGTGAGTGGATTACCTGAGGTCAGGAGTTCAAGACCAGCCTGGCCATCATGGTGAAACCCCATCTTAAAAAAAAAAATAAATAAAAATAAGGCTGGGCGCGGTGGCTCACGCCTGTAATCCAAGCACTTTGGAGGCCAAGGCGGGCGGATCACCTGAGGTCAGGAGTTCAAGACCAGCCTGACCAACATGGTGAAACCCCGTCTTAAAATAAATAAATAAATAAATAAAAATTAAAAAAAAAAAAGAATGAAAAACTGCCAGGTACTGTGCCACATGCCCATAATTCCAGCTACTCGGAAGGCTTAGGTGGGAGGATCCCTTGAACCCAGGAGTTTGAGTCCAGCCTGGACAATGTAGTAAGAACACCATGAATACAAGAAAAATTGCGGCTGGGCGCGGTGGCTCATGCCTGTAATCCTACCACTTTGGGAGGCCAAGGTGGGTGGATCACCTGAGGTCAGGAGTTCAAGACCAGCCTGGCCATCATGGTGAAACCCCATCTTTAAAAAAAAAAAAAAAAAGAAAAATTGCATAGAAAGATTAGTAGAATTATAGAATGGAGAGGTTTCAGAGATCATGTGATTCAAACGTTTTGTTACACAGCTATAGGAAATAAAGTTATGTGGTACACAGTCTAGATAATCAAGAGGAGGGCTTTTCATGAAAGTAGTCTTGGCCAGGCATGGTGGCTCATGCCTGTAATCCAAGCACTTTGGAGGCCAAGGCGGGTGGATCACCTGAGGTTGGGAGTTCAAGACCAGCCTGACCAACATGGTGAAACCCGTCTTTATAAAAGAAAACAAACAAAAAAAGTAGTTTCTCATGTACACAAGGACCAACAGGCAGGCTAAGCCAAACATCACAGGTTAGGTCTATAGACAGGACAGTCGTAATTACCCTTTCAAGATCATACATGACTTTTAAATCCTGTCTAGCCCTTGAGATCAAGGGGCCCTAAGTGAAAAAGTGTGAATTTATCACAGCTCCTGGTAAAACACCTACCAAAAAAATTATAGATCGATAGATAGATACTTATGTATAGATATAAACATACATATATATCATTAGTGGTGAGATTATAGTCATTTTCTCTAGAGAGAAATGATTATGGTATTACTATAGCTGATTCAGAATATAATAATCTATATTTCCTATTTGATATGTTTAGATCCGTGTCCCTGCACATATCTCATGTCAAATTGTAATCCCCAGTGTCGGAGGTGGGGCCTGGTGGGAGGTGATGGCTCACGGGAGTAGTTTCTCATGAAGGATTTAGCACCATTCCATATCTTCTGATAGTGAGTTTTCGTGAGATCTTGTTGTTTAGAAGTGTGTAGCACCTCCTCCCTTGCTCTCTTTCTTGCTCCTGCTCCTGCCATGTAAGACGCCTCACTCCTTCTTTCCCTTCTGCCATAATTGGAAACTTCCTAGGCCTCTCTAGAAGCAGACGCTGCCATGCTTACAGGCTGCAGAACCATGAGCCAATTAAACCTCTTTTCTTTATAAATTACCCAGTCTCAGGTATTTCTTTATAGCAATGTAAGAACAGACAAATATAATATTAGACAAATGACAAAAAAATATAGCCTTGAAAGTGTACTGAGCTAGAATCAGTAACTTGGCTTCAAGTTTCAATTCAATTGTTGCTTTGGTAATCATGAGTAAGTCCTTCAACCAGTTTGCATTCCAATGTCTTAGCCCATATAAGCACCATAATGGTATTGTAAACACCACAGTGTTATTATAGCTCATGAGCCCCAGAGCTTGGGGTAGTCCTAAGGACCTCTAGGCACATTTGGAAAAGTGTGGCTTGGTAATCTATAAATCAAGTTCCTAGGACATATCTTCTTAGATCAGATAGCTAAATGATGCCAAACAAGGAGGCCAGTGTACTGTAGTGACAAGCTCCTGAGACCATGAGTACCATACAGAAGGTTACAAGCTACTCCAGCCTGATGTACGACTCCTGAGACAGGGAAGCAGATTCATCTGGATTCCAACTGAGTTAGAGAACTATATATCAGTTTGACTCATTAACAGGTAGACAATCTGAGCCCCAATACACTTTTCAAGCAAACTGTCACTAATGAAAGCCAACTGTTTCATTACAGACAGTAAGAACTGCTTGTTTTATTTATTTATTTATTTATTTTTGAGACAGTGTCTTACTCTGTTGCCCAGGCTGGAGCGTAGTGGTGTGATCTCGGCTCACTGCAATCTCTGCCTCCCGGGTTCTAGTACAAATTGATAATCTTCTAAGGGTAATGGTAAGCCAAGCCTAGATTCTGGTGTCCCAGCTACTTGAGAGGCTGAGGCATGAGAATCGCTTGAACCTGGGAGGCACAGGTTACAGTAAGCCGAGATCGCACCACTGCACTCCAGCCTGACCAACAGAGCAAGACTGTCTCAAAAAAAAAAAAGCCTCATATCAATGTTGTTTTAAGAATTAGGCAACTGCCCAGGCGTGGTGGCTCACACCTGTAATCCAAGCACTTTGGAGGCCAAGGCGGGCGGATCACCTGAGGCCAGGAGTTCGAAACCAGCCTGACCAACATGGTGAAACCCCGTCTTAAAAAAAGAAAAAAAAAAAGAAAAGAAATAAGAATTAGGCAATTAAAAACCTTAAAGAGATGCAAGGGCCAGGTGCGGTGGCTCACGCCTGTAATCCCAGCACTTTGGGAGGCAGAGGTGGGCAAATCAGCTGAGATCAGGAGTTCCAGACCATGCTGGCCAACATGGCGAAACCCCGTCTCTACTAAAAATACAAAAATTGGCCGGGCGCGGTGGCTCACGCCTGTAATCCTAGCATTTTGGAAGGCTGAGATGGGTGGATCACCTGAGGTCAGGAGTTCAAGACCAGCCTGGCCATCAGGGTGAAACCCCATCTTAAAAATATATATATATACAAAAATTAGCCAGGCGTAGTGGCATGTGCCTGTAGTCCCAGCTACTTAGAAGGCTGAGGCAGAAGAATCACTTGAACCAAGGAGGCGGAGATTGCAATGAGTGGAGATCCTGCCACTACGCTCCAGCCTGGGTGACAGAGCTAGACCCCATCTCAAAAAAAAAGAAAAAAAAAAAGAAGTGGGATGATTACAGAAGAGTACCCTAATGTAAACTATCTTAAATTTTGCAGGCCTGGTGTACCAGTTATCTATTGCTGCCCAAAACTTGGTGACTTAAAACAACAACCATTTAATCATATCTTACAATTTTATGTGTCATTGATTTCACTAAATTGAAGGAGGATTCCACTAGATGATTCTTCTGTTTCATATGTCATTAGCGGAAGTTACTTGATGATAGACAATTGGTAGATGAGCTGATCTGAAGGGCTCAAGACCACTTTTTTCACATCTGTGGTGCCCTGGTGGAGATGGCTAGAAGGCTGAGCTTAGTTGAGACTGTTAATTGAGACAACTACATGTGGCCTCTTTAGAGTGGCAGCATTAGGGTAGTTGAACTCACTTGGCAGCTCAGGGCTTCCCAAGGGAGTGTTCCAGAGCCTGGAGGAAGTGCAAGTTTCCTTTGACATAGCCTCAGAAGTCCCAGAATGTAACTTCTGCCATTATATTGGTCAAGCAAGCCACCCGGTCAGCCCAGTTTCAAGAAGTAAGGAATTAGAATCTGCCTCTCAATGGCAGGGGAAGCAAAGAATTTGTGGCCTATTTTAATCTACCATACCTGATTAGGGAGACTAGTCAGTGAGGAACATCCTTGAAGAAAAATGAAGAAAAATATTGGCAAATGTCAACAGACCAGAGGCCAAATGCAGGGTTGTTTTCATTTAGAAGAGTTAAAGGGAGAAGACACTGAGGTTCTTGTAATCTGCTTTCAGATGGCCCAGAAGGGCTTGTCTGAGGTGACAAGTGGCTATCCAATTAAGTGTGTGCTTGTCCCATATCACAGCTTGTGTGATGCTTTAAGTTGTGGTGGTTAGGTCAAACGAACACATACTGTGAATCTAAAGGTAAGTATTCACAAAGAAGAAAAAAATCAGGTAAAAACAATGGTCTTTACACTTCTCACTGGTCCCTCCTTTCTCAGCTTCTTATCAGTGGCCTGACCTTCCCAGTTCAAAGTCCAGGACGTTGCTCAAGATCCTTGCCCTCACCCATATAACCCCGTTCCTTAGTCCAATATCCATTCTCATTATCTGCCTTGTATTTTTGTGACTTCTACATATGTCTGTCTCTAGAAGATGATGAAGTCTTGAGAAGAAGGCATGTTGTATACATTTTACCCAGGTACTAGCACTATTCTTTGACAGGGGATCAGCAGATACTGTTGAATCAAAGTGGAGGAGGAGGACAATGAATGTGCAAGAAAACTGACCAGAAGTGAACAATTTTAACAGGTGGTAGGACCCTTCCTAAAGGGAAGACTGAGGGGGTGGCACTCCTTTGTCCCAGAGACAAATCAGTCTGGAAACTACACTCATCAGTTGGCCACTGCAGCTCAATGCTACTGATCAACAACAGTTAGGTGATGTTGACTGTATATGCAGGAGAAAGTGAATGGTTCTTTAAGAACTTGTAAATAAGGAAAGTAAGATAGTTCTGTGAGAGTTAAGTGAATTCATTCCAGTGGGAAATGGCACAAGTTCCCAGCCCTGGTATAGTTATTTGATTGGCAAAACTGATTTTTTCTGATGATAGTAATCTAAAGAAAGATTGCAGCAACCCAAGGGAGTGGCTAACTCAGGAAAGCATGACTCAAAGATGCAAATATTGGCCATATGACTAGCACTTCCTACGGACATGAAGAGCTGAATTTGAACATTGTAAACATTTTGCCAGTTGAAAGGTTTTCTGTGTTGCAGAGACAGTTTATCTGGCTCCCCCAAACGCAGCTGAAAATGTCCTTCAGGGATCATTCAGTGGTCATATGATTAGAACAGAATATTTGGGAATTGGGCCAAATTTTTAATTTATATAAGCCATTCAAGTGTGACAGTTGTATTATTTATTAAACAGCCATGTGGTAGGTAGTAACTGTCTCTCCTGTTTAGGTAATCATCCTAGATGAATAGTTTTAAAAATGTGTACCTCAGATCAGAGATAGAGTCATGATTACCTGAGAAATTACTGGAAATGCAAATTCTCAGGTTCCTTCCCAGACTTACTAAATCAAAAATTTTCTTTTTTTTTTTTTAAAGATGGGGTTTCACCATGATGGTCAGGCTGGTCTTGAACTCCCGACCTCAGGTGATCCACCCGCCTTGGCCTCCAAAGTGCTTGGATTACAGGCGTGAGTCACCACGCCCGGCCTCTCCAACTTTAATGTGAGTGGGAATAATCTGGAAATATTGCTGAAAGATTCTTTTTCAGTAGGTCTGGGGTAGAGCCTGAGGGTCTACATTTCTAACAAGGTGATGTTGATGTCATGGGCCACAATCCCATACTTTGATTAGTGAGAACCTCGAGTAGAGGTTCCTAAACTTTTCTAAACATTAGTATTGCCTGATGTCTCCATCCATTTGTGCTGCTATAACAAAATACCTGAGACTGGGTAATTTTATAGATAATAGAAATTTATTTCTCATAATTCTGGAGGCTGGGAAGTCTAAGATCAAGACACTAGCATTTGGTGTCTGGTGAGAACCTACCTTCCTGCAGCATCTTATGGCAGAAGGTGGAAGGGCAAACATAGGAGTGATTGCTGGTTTCTTCTAGCCCTTTTATAGGGCTGCAAATTCCATTCATAAGGGCTCTCCTCTCATGACTTAATTACTCCTAAACACCCTAACTCTTAATACTATTACAATGCAGATCGAGTTTCAATATGAATTTTGGGGGCCACATTCAGACCATAGAACCTAGAAAACTTCAAGAACGGCCGGGCGTGGTGGCTCACGCCTGTAATCTAAGCACTTTGGAGGCCAAGGGGGGTGGATCACCTGAGGTCGGGAGTTCAAGACCAGCCTGACCAACATGGTGAAACCCCGTCTTAAAAAGAAAAAAAAACTACGGATGCCTGGGTCCTACTCTGGGTGACTTTGATTTAATTGGTCTGGGGTGTGGCCTGGGCTTTGGAATTTTTAAAAGATCTCCAGGTAGTTCCAATTGTACAGGCCTTGATGGCCCTGAATCTTTTTTGCTGCTTCAGGTAACCAGAAAGTAAATGCAGATCCTCAAAGCCAATCAGGAAGGCATCACCAGTTACCTTCCTTCCTTTATCACCAGTCTTCTCAGATTTGATATTTATGGGAATATGATGGAAGGGCTTACATATGGTATTCTTTCACTGGTGGGGCAGGTGTTCCCACATACAGTCACAGACTACGGGGCCTTGTGGTTGGGATAATTATCTAAGATATGTTCTATGGGGGAAGAAGCCTTACAAACTTGGCCTTCAGAAGAAAGGCCCTATGTGGACTCCTCCAATCCCTCCTCTCACCTCCTTCTCAATATGCTTCCACTGTAGTCACTTCACATAACCTTTTCTTTCAGGTTTCCTAGCTCTTGTGTTCCCTCACCAAACTCCTCTCTTTCTCCTATAAATAGACCGAAAATGATGGTTTTTGATGTGGGTAGTACTGTTCTCTAGGGGGTGTTTTTTGGCTTTCATAATAATTAGGATGATTTTACACATTTAAATGGGTAGGACCCAGGATAGCTCAACATTCAGGAACTGTTTAGGACACTACCACACAAGAGTGACATTTCTGCATCTTTTACTTTTAATAACTCGCTGAAAACTTATTGTAATTAGGATATAACTTTTTGTTTTTGATTTGGAGTTTTGCTCTTGTCTCCCAGGCTGGAGTGCAGTTGTATGATCTTGGCTCACTGCAACCTCCACCTGCAGATCGAGTTTCATACTATCACACTGCAGATCGAGTTTCAACATGAATTTTGGGGGACACATTCAGTGAGTTCAAGTGATTCTCCTGCCTCAGCCTCCTGAGTAACTGGGATTACAGGAGCCCACCACCACGCCCGGCTTATTTTTGTATTTTTAGAGGAGACAAGGTTTCACCATGTTGGCCAGGCTCGTCTCAAACTCCTGACCTCAGGTGATCAACTCACCTTGGCTCTGCAAAGTGTTGGGATTACAGGCGTGAGCCACCGCGCCCTGCCATAATTTAATTTTAAGTATAAACACAAGGCATTTTATGCATAGTTTTAATATAGACTGAACTTTCCAGGAATGCAACTGCCATGAAAATCATGAAATGATCATATCTTGTTTTGTTTGAAAATCTGCCAAAAGCCTTTTATTATTTTGGAAAATCGTACCACATCAGTAATTCTGTTCATGGTATTTGAATCACCATTATGTCTGTATCATTCTGCATTTGTAGCTGTTATGTTCAAGGTGATTTTATATAGAGATGCAAATATCTGAGTATCACATTGTATCTTCTTGAATGTTATGCACAAGCATTTACATATCTAAACAAATAGTATTTAATTATAAGTCATATTCCTTCTACTATTCCTCTTATCTCCCATCCAAGTACTAACCAGGCCTGACCCTGCTTAGCTTCCTAGACCAGACACGATCAGACACTATCAGGGTGGTATGGCTGTAGACTCCTTTACATTTCTTTAAAAGATTTTATTAATCTTTTAGGCCAGGCATGGTGGCTCATACCTGTAATCCCAGCACTTTGGGAGGCCAAGGTAGGATTATTTGAGCCCTGGAGGTTGAGACCAGCCTTGGCAACATAGCAAGACACTGTCTCTATTTTTTGTTTTTTAATTTTTGTTTAAAATTGTGTGTGGAGGTAAGTTACATTCTTTATGAATTATGCTTCAGGAAAATAAAAGGAGCATTAAAATATCTGTTATAAAAAGGAAATGTTTTAGTTCAGGTTGCTATAACAAATTACCATAGACTGGGTGGCTTAAACAACAAACATGATTTCTCACAGTTCTAGAGAATGGAAGTCCAAGATCAGGTTGCCAGCATGGTCTGCTTCTGAAGATGAGGGCCTTCCTTGGGATTGCAGATGGCTGTTTCTTGTATCCTCACATGGTGGAAAAAAGCTAGCTAGCTCTTCTCTCTCTCCTTATGAGGCCACCAATCCCACTTATTCATATTCTAAACTCCATGACCTAATGACCTCCCAGAGATCCCACCCTAAATATCATCACATTGGGATCAGGGTTTCAGTATATAAATTTTGGGGAGACACAAAGATGAAGACTATTGCAGGGAGTGTTGGGGCTGATGGGGTGGGTGGCAATGGAGGCTTCTAAGGAAGGAAAGTGGGAGTACTGGTTCAGTTACGAGAGGATAGAATGCCCTCAGTTCTGAGCCGAAGCTCAGCTGTTACCTGAGACTCAAGGGTACCTGCTAAGGAAAGCAATGATATTTTCCAGAAGACAGCTAATCTACATTTTTTTTTTTTTTTTTTTTTGAGACAGAGTTTCTGTCGCCAGGCGCCAGGCTGGAGTGCAGTGGCGCGATCTCGGCTCACTGCAACCTCCACCTCCCGGGTTCAAGCAATTGTCCTGCCTCAGCCTCCCACGTAGCTGGGACTACACGTGTGCGCCACTACGCCCAGCTAATTTTTGTATTTTTTTTTTAGTAGAGATGGGGTTTTACCATGTTGGCCAGGATGGTAACATGGTAACATCGATCCTCTTGACCTTGTGATCCGCCCGCCTCGGCTTCCCAGAGTGTTGGGATTACAGGCGTAAGCCACCGCGCCCGGCCCTTTTCTTTCTTTTTTTTTGAGACGGAGTCTTGCTGGGTCGCTCGGGCTGGAGTGCAATGGTGCGATTTCGGCTCACTGCAACCTCTTGTGATTCTCCTGCCTCAGCCGCCCGGAGTAGCTGGGATTACAGGCGCACGCCACCACGCCCTGCTAATTTTTGTATTTTTAGTAGAGACAGGGTTTCACCGTGTTAGCCAGGATGGTCTCGATATACTGACCTTGTGATGTGCCCACCTCGCCCTCCCAAAGTGCGTGAACCACCGCGCCCGGCCAGCTATATTGCTTTATACGCAGAAAGCGTATTTCTCCTGCTGCTATGTTCGGTCCTCTCTTTATGAAGCTAGCATTATTATTATTTTTTTTATTTTATTTATTTTTCTTTTTTTCTTTTTTCTTGTGAAGCTAGCATTATTAACCTAAGGGTCACTTGTCTCTTTTCTGAGTCTGGTTCCATCTTCCTGGAAAGAGTTCATCATTAGTCATTCAGGACGGTTCCAGATAGATTCTGTGTGATCCGTGGATCTCTCTTCTGATCAGCAGGAGGGGAGGGACTTGCTCTCAGTTCAGCGAACTTTGATTGACTGATGTCTACACTTGGCTACAGGCGGTTGCTTTGGACATTCCGTCTCCTTTTAATTCTGTATTCTCTCTCTTTTTTTTTTTTTTTTTTTTTTGAGACAGAGTCTCACTCCGTCACCAGGCGCCAGGCTGGAGTGCAGTGGCGCGACCTCGGCTCACTGCAACCTCCGCCTCCCGGGTTCAAGCAATTCTCCTGCCTCAGCCTCCCCAGTAGCTGGGACTACAGGCGCGCGCCACCACACCCAGCTAATTTTTTTGTATTTTTAGTAGAGACGGGGTTTCACCATGTTGGCCAGGATGGTCTCGATCTCTTGACCTCGTGATCCGCCCGCCTCCACCTCTCAAAGTGTTGGGATTACAGGCGTGAGCCACCGCGCCCGGCCGCTTAATTCTGTATTCTCAAAGGAACTTTAGGATGAATCGAGTCTGACCGTCTTTGATACTAGAAAAGAGAAGTGTACAGATAGGCAGCGAACATGCTGAAATCTTTTCCAAGAAACGGTGTTGGAAGAGATAATAGGAGAAAGGAGACGAAAATTAGCCAAAGAAGAGACGAATTTGGTAGAGGGGGAAGTCCTAGGGACAGGAGAAAATAGGATCAGGAAGGGAAACAACAAACTAAACTCAGGTCCCACAAAAGGCTGCAGGGGTCCTGGGCATTCGCGTTGCCGGCCTGGCAGATCGTCTCGCAGCCCTGGGCTCAAAGCCCGCCCAGCTGCTTCTGCGCCCCGCCCGGGTCCGCGCGTCTCCGTCCGCGCGTCTCCGCCCGCGCTGTCTCTTCCCAGATCCGCATCCGGCTCCTCCCCTGGTTGCCACCCTTCCCTCCGGGAGAACCCGGAACGGAGTTTCTGCTTCCTGCTGCGGGAATCGGACGCCCCAGGTCAGGCCCCAATGTCTCTCGCCCCAGTCTAAGGGAGGGTCCGACCGCAGGTAGAACTTGCCCTGGCCCTGGGTCTAGGGCGCTGGGCTCGGAGGCTGAGAGCAGGTGGGAAGGGCCTGGCGGGGACGGTTAGAAACCACCCGAGATTCACCTGGGAGTACATCCACGCGGCTCTTCCCGGCGGTTCTGGGAAGGGGGAAGGAGTGTATACTGCGTGAAAGGGGATGTGAGAGAGGAGGAGGAGAAGGCTGCGGGAGAGGGAGGGGCAGGAATAGAGACCACGTGAGAATCAGTCCCTCTTACTTCCCTGCCCTGTGTGCCCATTGGAAGGGGACAGTGGCTGTCACCAACAAAAGCTAATGTCAGAACTGTTTGTAATAATAGAAACCTAGGCTGCGCTTAAATGTGCTGGACTACCATACAGCCACTTGAAAGAGTGAGATGGAGGCTGGGCGTGGTGGCTCAAACCTGTAATCCCAGCACTGTGGGAGGCCGAGGCGGGCGGATTACCTGAGGTCAGGAGTTTGAGACCACCCTGGCCAAGGTGGTGAGCCAACGTGGTGAGCCCCACTCTCTACTAAAAATACAAAAAAAGTAGCCGGGTGTGGTGGTGGGCCCCTGTAATCCCAGCTACTCGGGAGGCTAAGGCAGGAGAATCCCTTGAACTCGGGAGGCAGAGATTGCAGTGAGCTGAGATCTGCCACTGCACTGCAGCCTGGGTCACAGAGCCAGACTCCGCCTCAAAAAAAAAAAAAAAAAAGGAGGGGGTGTTTAATGTGTTACCACGGCAAGGCCTCTGAGATACACTAAGTGCAGAATAGTGTCTAACCTATGATCCTGTTTGTGTAAAGCAAAAGCAATGGTGATGGTGAAGGCACATATTTTTATATGCATAGAAAGTGTGAAACTGTTAGTATAAAACTGTTAGCAATGTTTACTTCTAGAGAAGGGAACTAGAGATGGAAATGGGGAGGGAACTTTATCTTTTCATTTGTGGTTCAGTTGAATCTTCTTTTAAAAATTCCAGGATGCAAAAAAATAAACTGTCCTTATTTTTCTGTTTATTTTTGGTTTGAGATCGCTTTAAAAAAATCTGAGTCAATTCTGAGATTCCCCACTCCTTTCCTTGGGGGCTTATATAGGGCAAAGACATAAGCAAAGTGCACAGGACACAGAACCATCATTTTTGATGTGTTCGTCACACTGACGTCCAGTGAGGTATTGCTATCCTTTTTAGTCCTGGATTGTTAGTCATTCAGGTCTCGTAAGTGTTCTATTTCCCTATCCCTAGGCTTATTCACACTAGGTTTAAGTGGTTGACTTAGCAATATAGTCCTAAAATATTTACATATGAATGAGAAATTAGCCTTTGTCCAAATAAATAAGAATATACCTTCTTCTTCTTCTTTTTTTTTTTTAAATAGAGGTCTCACTATGTTGCCCAGGCTGGTCTTGAACTCCTGAGCTTAAGTGATCCTCCTGCTTCAGCCTCCCAAAGTACTAGGATTACAGGTGTGAGCCACCACACCCAGCAGAAAATAGGTTCCTGGTGGTATAATTCAAGCATTCTGTTAGGCAGAGGTTTCTAATTTGCAGTTTGTGGAGATCCTGGGAGATCCGTAAATGGGCTTCATAGACACTCTGAATATTGAGCACAAAACAGTATATACTCTTTTTTTTTTTCCTGTGAAAAAGCTCCATAGCTTTTACTAGATTCTCAAACGCCTCTGAATCCCAGTGACCAGCAATTGCGGGGACAATGGTTAACAAGGCTAAAAGGGTCTCTGTCTTCAGGAACTTAATGATCTATTGGGAAGAAAGACAAACAGGTGATATGCTCTATGATAGGGGAAGTATGGGTATTGTGAAAACAAGGAGAAGGCCACCTAAACCAGACTGGGGCTTGGTGTCAGCACAGGCTTCTTTGAGGAATTGATGATGAAACTGAAGCCTATAGAGTGAGAGGAAAGAAGCATTTGGTCTGGTAAAGGAGAGGTGGTGTTGGTGGAAGAAAAATGTTCCAGGGATCTGCCTGTGCAAAGGCCCAGAGTCAAGAGATACCTTGGCAATTAATAAGCTAAATAGAATTTGTATGATTGAAGCTTAGAGTGCTGAGAGTTAGATTGGGGTGTTAGTAAGAGATGATGCTGGGAGGTAACCAGAAGCCGGGTTTTGTGTGTGATGCTGAGGATGCAGAGAGGAGCAAGACAAAGGAGCCTTCACATTCAGGAGTTTTATTTCAGTAAGGAGAAACAATTAGCAAGTGGGCTAATAAACAAACACGCCTTGAAAAAAAAGTCTCACTATGTTGCTCAGGCTGGTTTAAAACTCCTGGACTAAAAAAAAAAAAAAAAAAACAAAAAGCAAAAAAACTCCTGGGCTCAAGTGATCCTCCTGCCTCAGCCTCTGCGAGTCTCCGGGATTGCTAGTGAATAGCAGGGAGATCCTTTAGACAAATCTAAATTCAACAAAGGTGGTGGTAGGAGGAATGGAGAGAACTGGATAGATTTAAGAGACACTGAGGAAGTAGAATCAATAGGATTTGGTATTTACTGGATAATAATAGCAAATAACAATAGCTCCTATATTGAACACTTAGCACCAAGCAAAGCTCAAAGTGCTTAATATTTTTTCTCATTTATTTCTATAACAACTCTGTGAGGTAAACATTTTTCTTAATTTTTTTTTTTCTTCTGGAATCCATCAGATAGAGTGAATTTTCTTAATTTTATAAATGAGAAAATGCTAGAAGCACAGAGAATTTAAGTATCTTACCCAACCAAGATCCCAAGGTAAAGGAGGATTCAAACTCAAGTCTGTCTAACTTCAAACTCCAGTAGGCAGAGGGAGCAAAGGAACGGGAATGGATTTGGGGCATAGATGGGAGAAGGAGAAAGATGATACATTTAGGATCTGTGGAATTTGGAGTACTTTTGAGTCATCCAGTGGGGGATGTCCAATAGGCAAATGGATAAGTAAATATGACCTCAGAAGGGGAGATCTAGGTCCAGGAATAGATCTGTGAGTCGCCAGCATAGAAATCTTATTTGGAACCACATAGTGGGTGAGACCACAGGAAAGCATGTGAAAGGATTAGAATAGAACTGCAAGGAGCATCAATGTTAAGGAATGGCAAAGAATCCCTAGGAAGATATAGCCAGAATAGTTTTAAGAAGAAAATCAGGACAGTAACATCATGGAAAACAAAGGAAGATATTTATTTTTTTTTGAGATGGAGTTTTCGCTCTAGTTGCCCAGGCTGGGGTGCAACGGAGTGATCTTGGCTCACCGCAACCTCCACTTCCTGGGTTCTAGTGATTCTCCTGTCTCAACCTTCTGAGCAGCTAGGATTACAGGCATGTACCACGGTGCCCGACTAATTTTGTATTTTTAGTAGAGACAAGGTTTCTCCATGTTGGTCAGGCTGGTCTCGAACTCCTGACCTCAGGTGATTTGCCCACCTCGGCCTCCCAAAGTGCTGGGATTGCAGGCATGAGCCACCGTGCCTGGCCTGGAAGAGAGAGTTTTAATGAGAGTAATCAACAATGTCATATTCTGCTTGAGGGATGGAATAAGATAAGGGCCAAGATGTATTTATTTATAGGAGAAACAAGAAGTTCCTTGGTTACCTAAGAGGACTTGTGAACTGGTGGGGACAGAATCCCATTTAGTTGGTTGAAGAGTGAATAGGAGGCAAGGAAGCTGAGGTGGTGAATATTGACAACTTGATTAAAGTATCTTTTTCTCTGGAGCTGAGAACCCAGAGTCCAGATTATATTGTGAGACCCCTCCACTAAGTAAGGATCAAACTGATAGTCCTGGGGAGGGGGTCTCCTATACTTTCTTACGCGAAGGCATGTCCCTTCCTCTCCAGCCATTCCTTTTTTTTTCTTTTTTAAAACATATTATTTATTTTATTATAGTATTTTTTTAGATGGAGTCTCGCTTTGCTGCCAGGCTGGAATGCAGTGGCATTATCTTGGCTCACTGCAACCTCCACCTCCTGGGCTCAAGCGATTCTCCTGCCTCAGCCTCCCAAGTAGCTGGGATTACAAGCGTGTGCCACCTAATTTTTGTATTTTTAGTAGAGACGGAATTTCACCATGTTGGCCAGTATGGTCTCGATCTTTTGACCTCATGATCCCCCTACTTTGGCCTTCCAGAGTGCTAGGAGTACAGGTGTGAGCCACTGCACCCTGCCCAATATTTTTTATTTTTTAAATCTTTGTAGAGATAGGGTTTCACCATGTTGCCCAGGCTGGTCTTGAACTCCTGAGCTCAAGCAATCCTCCTGCCTCAGCCTCCCAAAGTGTTGGGATTATAGGCGGGAGCCACTGCGCCCAGCCTTTTCTTAATTTTTCTGCTCTTAAGCCTTTGCCTTAGCTTTTTCCTACCCCCTCTCCCTTAGGATATTCTCTGGATGAACCCAGTCCTGAGAAAAACAACATTGGTTGTTTTTTACTCGCAAATCATTGGCATTCACAGGAGGGCTATGGGGAAGATATGCTCTCATGCAGATACACCCTCAGTGCAGCCAGGTACTCATCACCTGTCTTTCTCTCCTTCTAGGCATATGCTAGCTGAGTTTCAGCCATGGAAAAACTCCACGGGCATGTGTCTGCCCACCCAGACATCCTCTCCTTGGAGAACCGTTGCCTGGCCATGCTGCCTGACTTGCATCCCATGGAAAAACTACATGAGCATATATCTACCCACTCAGACATCCTCTCCATGAAGAACCAGTGCCTAGCCATGCTTCCTGACCTGAAGACTGTGGAAAAACCACATGGACATATGTCTGCCCACCCAGACATCCTCTCCTTGGAGAACCGGTGCCTGGCCACGCTTCCTGACCTGAAGACCATGGAGAAACCACATGGACATGTGTCTGCCCACCCAGACATCCTCTCCTTGGAGAACCGGTGCCTGGTCACCCTCCCTAGTCTAAAGAGCACTGTGTCTGCCAGCCCCTTGCTTCAAAGTCTACAGATATCTCACATGACGCAAGCTGATCTACACCGGGTGAACAGCAGCAATTTCCTGCTCTCTGAGTCTCCAAGTTGTAGGGCTCAGCATTTCTCTAAGGGACTAGGCCTTTCAACCTGCCCCATGGCCCTGAAATCCATCTCTGCCACAGAGACAGTTCAGGAAGCAACTTTGGTAATAGCTCCAGGCACTCATCTTGACTCCAGCCGTGTCTGTTGAATTTTCTTGTCTCTAGTTTTCAAGTGTCTCAGTTTCCCTCCATGCTGCTCTGTGTCTGGCTATCGTCTTTCCTCAGAGCCTCTCCTAAGGTGCCCTTTCCTGCAGGACCATCTTCACCAGCAGTTAATTTTATTGCATATCTACTTTGGAGATTTTGTGCAACAGATCAAAAACAATTCCTGTTTTGACTGGGCATGGTGACTCACACCTATAATCCCAGCACTTTGGGAGGCCAAGGCAGACAGATTGCTTGAGTCCAAGAGTTCGAGACCAGCCTGGGCAACATGGTGAAACCTCATCTAAAAAATACAAAAATTAGCCGGGTATGGTGGTGCACACCTGTAATCCCAGCTACTTGGGAGGGTGAGGCATGAGAATTGCTTAAATCTGGGAGTCAAGATCATGCTACTGCACTCCAGCATGGGTGACAGAGCGAGACTGTGTCTCAAAAAAATGAAAGCCCAAAAGACCACAACAAGAAACAGTCCCTTTCCTTAGGAAGCCTCTGCTCACGAGAGCCAGCATAATGTTGCTATAGCAGTCAATTAGTCAATTAGCAGTTTTGTATTTTTGAGATGGGGTTTCACCATGTTGCTCAGGCATGAGATACATCTGCTAATTAATTTTCCAACAGCCCTATCAGGGTCTATACCAGAGACCACTTAATTGTGTGTGCATGTGCAAACACCTGTCCACTTTTACATGTCTACATACCTACATTTAGTATACAGTTCAGAATGACTAGATTGCTTCTCTATATACTTGTGTTTCCGGTTGAGGGACAAGACTAATCTGAACCCTCAACTGTCTCTGTCGATTACAAACTATGCAACCTTGGGCAACCTCTTAACCCTTTAGAGCTTTAATTTCCTTACCTTTAAAATGAATTTAATGCAAATATACTTCATAGGATTGTTATCAGGATTATAACTACTGCCATCTTACATTAATTTAGGGCTTTGCAATTTGCAAAGAGTCATACCTACATATATCACTACATTTAATTGCCCAGTGGCCCTATCAGATAGGTGGTAGTGAATGAGAGAAAGCTGAGATTCAGAGAGGTTAAGCAGCCCAAGGCTGCTGGGGAATTAATATGGGGCTTTGCCCTTTTTCTTCTTCTTCTTCTTCTTTTTTTTTTTGCCCTTTTTCTTCTGACCTTCAAAACATCTTACTAATATCCTAAGAGGTGTGTAAAGGGCCCCATGCTCCCAGGATATGACATCAATGAAGAGATGAAAGAAGGGGCAGATCATGAAGCATGTGGGTGAAGGCTCCGAAGGTTGAGTAGAGCAAGGTGGTGTGTGAGAGCACTAAGTCAGACAGGACACATCAGTGCTGGTGTGTGAAGGGAGAGGAGATTAGAGGTGCCATGAATGGAGATGCAGATTCTTCCTATGTCCTGGTGCTGCCTTCAGATCCATCTAGGTTTGAGGGGCTGTGGATACATGCTGTGATTCATAACTGACACTACTGTCCCCAGGGTCATTGGTTTTATTCAGAAGAGAAAAAGCCAGAAGAGAAGAAAGTGGCAGAGACCCAAATGCCATCTTATAGTCTGAGCTTGGGAGAAGAGGAGGTGGAGGATCTGGCCGTGAAGCTTACCTCTGGAGACTGTGAATCTCGTCTGGAGCCTACTGACCAGGTCCTTCAGGAAAAGAAGGTGAAAGCTCAAGGGTTGGGGAAAGGTTAATGGTGTGAAGGGGAGGCTGGGGTTCGAGTAATTTGAACCAGGTCTCCTCCTCAGTTGGAAGGGGAAGGTAGGGATATAACCCAGCTCTTATTTCTCACTTACTAATCCCCCCATCTTTTTTTTTTTTTTTTTTTGAGAAGGAGTCTCGCTCTGTCGCCCAGGCTGGAATGCAATGGCATGATCTCGGCTCACTGCAATCTCCGCCTCTTGTATTCAAGCGATTCTCCTGCCTTAACCTCCCGAGTAGCTGGAATTACAGGCATGCATCACCATGCCCGGCTAATTTTTGTATTTTCAGTAGAGATGGGGTTTCACCATGTTGGCCGGACTGCTCTCAAATTCCTGACCTTAGGTGATCCACTTGCCTCGGTCTCCAGGGTTGCTGGGATTACAGGCATGAGCCACCATGCCTGTGGCCCTAATCCCCTTTTCTAAGTTGGACTCTAAATCTCTGTTCTTGATTTTGTAAGTCTGCATGGATGCTTAAGTTGGTCCTTATTACCTCTCTTCTCCTGTTTTCCCTCTCTTTCTCAATTCCCAGATGGCTCTAATGAGCTTGCTGTGCTCTACTCTGGTCTCAGAAGTAAACATGAAAAATACATCTGACCCCATCTTGGCTGAAATTTTTGAAGTCTGTAGTGAACTTGCCACCCTGGAGCCTGAGTTTATCCTCAAGGTATTACGGTGTGAAGGAGGGGGATGGGGGCATGAAGCTGGTAGATAGGGAGTGTGATTATGGTGTGTGGGGGAGTGGTGAGTAGCCTCCTGTTGAGGGTGGGGAGGAGCTTCTCTTAGAAAGAATTTCTGGGTGAGTCTGAGACCTACTCCCCGTGGTTCAGTGAAGAGTGAGGAAAGAGTATACTAGGCTTGGTTTGTTTAGTAAGTACACATTCTTCCAAGGAGGTTATGGTATTGTTAGGGAAGCAAAATACTTTTCTAATATCATACAAATATAGTCGGAATAGCAGATAGTGAACATTTCTGAAGCAGAGAAGGGGGTGGGTGGGAAATGTTTTCTGTGCTGTCTTGGAAAATGGCAGGTTTAATCAATTATTTGAACCCTGGATAAATTTTTGATAGATATTGATGCAGAAGGTCTTCCAAAGAAGGAAAAGGCCTGGTTGGCTTGCAAGGTAGTCAGTAGACTCAGAAGAAGACATACTGGAAAGGTCGGTAAAGGATAGAGTATGAGGACTTAGAATGCCAAGTCAGGAGGCCTGGGCTTCGTATTTTGTGGACAATGTGGAGGGCTCGGGAGAGGTTTTATATAGGCACACTTGATCAGCAAGTAAGTTCAGGGCAGAAAGCTATGGGAGGAGTGGTTGAGATTCTAGTCCTCTCATCCTGTGCCCTAGGCATCTTTGTACGCCAGGCAGCAGCTGAACGTCCGGAACGTGGCCAATAAAGTCTTGGCCATTGCTGCCTTCTTGCCGGCATGCCGCCCCCACCTGCGACGATATTTTTGTGCCATTGTCCAGCTGCCTTCTGACTGGATCCAGGTGGCTGAGCTTTACCAGGTATGGTGCTCATTTTCCTGAGCTTGGGCCTTCACTTGGTTCCTTCTCTTATGCTCACTGCATCCCTAGAGAAAATTCTCAGGCAGTTTGGCCTCTTCTCAGCTTTCCTCCGTGTTGGGGCCCAGGCAGGACAGCTTCTCCCTCTACCAGGTTGGGTTGCCCAGCGTGGAGAACATGATTGAGAAGGGCTGGACCAAAGCTTGAGAAAAAATTGGTCTTATTTTGGACCTCATGTTTCTTTTCTTTTCTTTTTTTTTTTTTGGAGACAGAGTGTTGTCACCCAGGCTGGAGTGCAATGGCATGATCTTACCTCACTGCAACCTCTGCCTCCCAGGTTCAAGCAATTCTCCTGCCTCAGCCTCCCGAGTAGCTGGGCTTACAGGTGTGTGCCACCACGCCCAGCTAATTTCTGTATTGTTAGTAGAGATGGGGTTTCACCATGATGGCCAGGCTGGTCTCGAACTCCTGACCTCAGGTGATCCACTCATCTTGGCCTCCCAAAGTGCTGGGATTGCAGGCGTAAAGGTGAGCCACCCTGCCCTGCCTCGACCTCATGTTTCTAATGAAGAAATGAAAATCAGTACTACAGAAATTGTGATTTTGGAGCTGGGGCTGGGCACCTGCTCACTATTCTGTGCTTTCATACATCTCCATGAAGTGGTCTCGTTTTGTTTTGGAGGGTTGGTTGGGTCTCGCTTCTGATGCTCTTCTTTCTCTTTTGACAGAGCCTGGCTGGGGGAGATGAGAACAAGCTGGTGCCCCTGCCGGCCTGTCTCCGTAATGCCATGACGGACAAATTTGCCCAATTTGATGAGTACCAGCTGGCTAAGTACAACCCTCGGAAGCACCGGGCCAAGAGACATCCCCGCCGGCCAGCCTGCTCTCCAGTCAGTCACTGTCTCAGCCCTTGACCCATGTTCCCCATCAGGGAGCATGCTGATGCTGGGGAGTCCTATATCAGGAACAGAGGGAGTCAGAGAAATCCAGGGGAGCTGGGTAGAGCTCAGGGGCAAATGGAGCAGGGCAGGCCTCTTTCCCAGCTGGCTTCCTTTGGGTAGAGATGCACCTTCAGGCTATTGCCTGGATCTCTTCAGGGACAGCCTCCATTTCCCTTTTTGAAACTACTTCTCCTGTCCCTACAGAGGATGGAGCCTCCATTTTCTAGCAGGCCTTTTCCAAGGTACTTGATATTTCTTAGAGATGAGCAAAGAAAGGTGAGTCCCTTCTTCTGGGGTTGTATATGTGTATGTACAATCTTTTCTAGCCTAGTATTTAGGAACAAAATTCCATTAGTGTTAAAAAGACTTTCTGCCTGGGGATTCTTGGCTGTGATAGTGGGTGAGGTTCTGAGAGCACTGGGAAAGGCATGTGGTTTTATTTTTTTCACTTCACTCTCCTTGGTATTGTACTTTTTTTTTCTTCTTTGAGACAGAGTCACATACTGTCACCCAGGCTGGAGTGCTACAGTGGCATGGTCTCGGCTCACTGCAACCTCTACCACCTGGGCTCAAGAGATTCTCCTGCCTCAGCCTCCTGAGAAGCTGGGATTACAGGTGCCATGCCACCATACCCGGCTAATTTTTGTATTTTTAGTAGAGACGGGATTTCACTATGTTGGCCAGGTTGGTCTCGAACTCCTGACCTCGTGATCTGCCCGCCTTGGCCTCCCAGAGTGCTGGGATTACAGTCATGAGGCACCACGCCAGGTTGGTATTGTACTTTACTTCCAGGTGACATGTCAGTAAAGTTGAATAAGTGAGTTAAAAATATTATGAAATATTTACCTTCCACAGGAAGTTTTAAAAACAAACCAAACAAAATCTTTTTACTTTCATACAAATAAAATAATTTACTTAGCAGTTAAGAGCATAGAATCTGGATTCAGATCATGTGGGTTTGAATCTTCCCTCAACCCCTTACTGGCTATGAACATTGGTCAAATGATTTAACCTCTCTTGCCTCAGTTTTCTCATATGTTAAATGGGAATAATAGCAGAACCTACATTGTTGGATTGTTATGAAGATTAAATCAGTTACTATATTTAAAGTATTTCTAACAAGTAAATAAGTGTTAGCTATCACTACCATCATCATTATTAAAACAGATTATTAGGAAAATTTATATTAGTGTTACAAGAGAAAACACATTCTCAGTTGGTCAACTCGTCTTTTCTCTTCATCCTATTAATATATCCTAAATTTAGTTCTTCTACCATAGAATATTCTGACAGCTACCTACATTTATTTATTTATTACTTACTTACTTACTTATTTTTGAGACGGAGACTTGCTCTGTTGCCCAGGCTGGAGTGCAGTGGTGCGATCTTGGCTCACTGCAACCTCCACTTCCTGGGTTCAAGAGATTATCCTGCCTCAGCCTCCTGAGTTGCTGGGAGTACAGGCATGTGCCACCCTCCGCTGCTAATTTTTTTGTATTTTTAGTAGAGACGAGGTTTCACCAGGTTGGTCAGTCTGGTCTCAAACTCCTGGCCTCAAATGATCTGCTTGCCTTGGCCTCTCACAATGCTGGGTTTATAGGCGTGAACCACCACGCCCAGCCTACTTTTAGTTCTTAAACTCCTCGTAGCCTGCATTGTGCTCATTTTTCCATTTATCTGTTAGAGTCAGTGATTTAAATAGGAGCTGATTGCCCAGGCGTGGTAGCTCACGCCTGTAATCCCAACACTTTGAGGGGGTCAAGGTGGGCAGATCATGAGATCGGGAGTTCGAGACCACCCTGACCAACACAGTGAAACCCCGTCTCTACTAAGAATACAAAAATTAGCCGGGCATGGTGGCTGGCGCCTGTAGTCCCAGCTACTCGGGAGGCTGAGGCAGGAAAATCACTTGAACCTGGGAGGCAGAGGTTGTGGTGAGCCGAGATTGTGCCACTGCACTCCAGCCTAGGCGAATGAGTGAGACTCCAACTCAAAAAAATAAAAAAAATAAATAGGAGCTGATTTTCCCTTCCCCTCCTCTAAAAACAAAGCTATTACATGTTTGCTCTATCCCTGCCTTGATTCTCACAAGCCAGTCATCCCATGTTAACCACTTGTGTGAATGAAACAGTGACCCCAAAGAGCTGCAATCCTATTCTCACCAGGGGAGCTCTTGTTGCCAGAGATTTGTACCCTCTATTCCTATTCCTTGGCCAAAATCTATTTTGAGGAAAGAAATTACCACATAGGGATAGGATGGTCTTATAATCTGCTTTATTGAAGAAAGTTCCTGTGGTCATGGATGAAAGGACCCCTGTGAGACTTGAGGATTTTTCCACAGTTTGAGAAGGCCTGTGATGCAGAACCAGAGAAAAAGAATCCTCCAAGGTTCACCCTGAAGAAGCTGGTTGAGCGACTGCACATCCATGAGCCTGCCCAGCACGTTCAAGCCCTGCTGGGTTACAGGTGAGGAGCTCCACCCTGAGCATACATTCCATCTAGGTAATTCCTTGACTTTTCAATATCTGTGGCCCCAATCCCAGTAGTTCTCAACCCCAGCAACATGACTTTAGGCAGACATGCCCTGTAGACCTGACTGTGGCTTTCCTTTTCTGATTCACCTGTAAACATGACTCACCTTTCCTTTTCTGAGTTACTTTCTTGCCAGCTTTGAAATGATAAACCTCTTTCTTCCCTATCTCAGATACCCCTCCAACCTACAGCTCTTTTCTCGAAGTCGCCTTCCCGGGCCTTGGGATTCTAACAGAGCTGGGAAGAGGATGAAGCTGTCTAGGCCAGAGACCTGGGATCGGGAGCTGAGCCTGCGGGGGAAACAAAGCTTCAGTCTGGGAGGAACTTATCGGTAAAGTGACCTTGGCCATCACATTCCCTCCTTCTCTTCCCCATTTATGCCCCCACATTTTAGATCCTCACTAGAAGATTTCTGTGGAATGCTGAAGTTATTCTTTTGCCTGGTAGTTGTATTACTGAAAATGATTTGATTTATAAGGTCTGCCATTGACCACACCAAAGTAAACAGTGGTACCTGCTTTGAGTAATGTTGGCATCGTAGGTCATTATAGCAGATGTGGTTAGGTGATGCACAAGTTTTTATCAATATATGACAAAAGTGCCTTCTTTCTGATTGTGCTTGTATCAATATCTGTGTAACTCATTCTAAAAAAGGTAGGACTGGCTCATGGCATATTGGAATCTGTACAGAAACTCACATTTAGGACATGGAAGTTTTAGGTAATTTGCCCACACTGATATGGGGAAAAAAAAATTCAAATTGAGGAAGACCAAGTTACGTTCAATTTTCTCTTTCTCTGTTTTTTTTTTTTTTTTTTTTTTGGTCTATTTTTAACTATAACAGGCTCTTTCTTTTGTTTTATATTTTATAAAATTTTTATTATTTTTTTTAATTTTAGAGACAGAGTCTTTCTGATGTTGCCCAGGCTGGTCTCAAACTCATGGCCTCAAGCAGTCCTCCTACCTTGGCCTCCCAAAGTGCTGGGATTACAGGTGTGAGCCACTGCACCCAGCCATAGAAGGCTCTATTTTCACATTTATATACCTCGTTTCTATTTTGTTTTCTTCTACTTCCTCTTTCATCTTTGAAAATTTGAAGTCAATTTTTTTCTGTTGAAAAACATCTAACTTCAGACGTTTTGACTGAGTTTGTAGACTACATATTTGGGAACTTCAGTCAGCCATATTGTCTTTTTTACCTCATTTCTCTGTATGCTGCTTGTTATCAGATTGTACTCAGGGCACCCTGAATTTTTCAGCCACTTATCACCCCTCTCACATTCTGGTTGTCACTGGTGGTGCATGTATCAGAATCACCTGGGAATTTAAACACACACACACACACACACACACACACACACACACCCCTGCCGCCAATTGACAGGCTCTTCCCTGATAGTTGAAACCACTTGGGGTGGAGTAGAATAAAGGGGCCTGGATGGAAGCCAGTAGCCAGAATATGTAGATAATTCTTTTTTTTTTTTTTTTGAGATGGAGTTTCACTCTTTTTGCCCAGGCTGGAGTACAATGGCACAATCTCAGCTCACTCAACCTCCACCTCCTGGGTTCAAGCAATTCCCCTGCCTCAGCCTCCCAAGCAGCTGGGATTATAGGCACATGCCACCATGCCTAGTTAATTTTGTATTTTTAGTAGAGAACGGGGTTTTTACCATGGTGGCCCAACTGGTCTTGAACTCCTGACCTCCAGTCAGTAATCCACCCCCTTCAGCCTCCCAAAGTGCTGGGATTACAGGTGTGAGCCACCGCACTGGGCCATATGTAGATAATTCTATATGCACCATCTCCACTTCCTCCCTCTGGTTGAGAACCATTGTCCCTGAAAATGTAAGGACATGTAACTTTATTCTTTTAATGTCTTGTATCCTGGGTGAGGAAATGCCCACAGTCTAATCCCATGGTGGCTAGAGTTTCCTTTTTAAATCATATACTACAAAAACAATTTATGGATATACCAGAATATATGTATATGTACTTTTTTTTTTTCAGAAACAACTTTGTTGCCAAGACTGGTCTCTAATTGCTGGGATTACAGATGTAAGCCACTGTGCACAGCCAAAAATAAATATAAATAAATAAAAGAAAATATATAAATATATGGATATAAATTATAAATTATAAGATATATATAATTATAAATTATAAGATATAATTATAAATTATAAGAAAATAGAAAAATATATGGATATAATTATAAAATATAAGATAAAATTTAATTGGGTATACAGACCCCTTTTTGGAGACCACCGATCTCATTAATAACTCATTAACAATTTTTTGGAATGTAATAAGTGAATTTTGCAATCTGAAGGATAAATGTCCAGTTTATTTTCTAATATCACAAGTATGATATTGGACTTAATTTCTTATCAAAAATGATCTAGAAAACCTTTATACATACGTAGCAGTTGAAAAAAATTTGAGTTGACAATGGATGCAATAGTTCATTTACAGTACATATACAACCTAAAGGTTCCATACAGTTTGTGAATCAGAATTATGACTGGAGGCCGGGCACCGTGACTAACCCCTGTAATCCCAGCACTTTGGGAGGCTGGGGTGGGCAAATCACTTGAGCTCAGGAGTTCGAGACCAACCAGGGCAGCATAGTGAAACCTCATCTCTACCCAAAATAGAAAAATTAACTGGGCATGTTGGTTGACGTCTATGGTCCTAGATGCTTGTGAGGCTGAGGCAGGAGGATTGCTTGAACTTGGGAGGTGGAGGTTGCAGTGAGCCAAGACTGTGCCACTGCACTCTATCCTGGGTGACAGAGTAAGACTCCATTTCAAAAATAAAAGAAAGAATTATGACTGGAGAATCCCAAGACTTCCAGAGGGCTGAAAGCTTCCAGCTATAATTCAAATGAGACTTATATCCCCTTTACAAAGGGAGCACCACTTACCTGATGGAAGCTGCCGATGGTGTGGGCTGCTGCACAAGGCACAGTGAGGGACTGACATGGTTCGTCTCTAAAGTGTTGAATGTACCTCTGTCCAGGAAAACAAAGTCACACCTTCCATTTATGTTTATTTTTATCTAAAAGAAAAGAATTTTCCCAATATTTACCATGCAGATTGAACCCACATAGTCACTCACTCAGTCCATATGATACAGTGTTATGTATAACAGTTGAGGTTTTCTGAGTATCCACAATCTGAGGGCATTGATGGTGCCCCTTACTCTTTTTTTTTTTTTTTTGGTTTCTACATAGTTTGACTCATAGCAATTTATCTTTAAATTGTAGATGGATTTGGAATTATTCAGTATTAACTGAATTAACCCTCTAAAATTGATATAAACCTTAAAAATATTATTATTAAGAAACTATGGGTCGGGTGTGGTGGCTCACGTCTGTAATCCCAGCATTTTGGGGGGCCGAGGCGGGTGGATCACTGGAGGTCAGGAGTTCAAGACCAGCCTGGCCAACATGGTGAAACCTCATCTCTACTAAAATACAAAAATTAGCTGGACATTGTGGTGGGTACCTGTAATCCCAGCTACTCAGGAACTGAGGTGGGAGAATTGCTTGAATCCAGGAAGCAGAGGTTGCAGTGAGCCAAGATTGCACCACTGCACTCCAGCCTGGGCGACACAGCGAAACTGCATCTTAAAAAAAGAAAAGAAACTATGGCTTGAAGATCATATTAACACAGGGACAAGTGAACAATAAGAAAGTGACGGAGGTGAAATTCTATCTTCAGTGCAAATCTTTTTCACCTGTATTTAAGCAAAAAAAATTAATGACTAATCAAATCTTATAAGAAATTGGTTAAAAATTTTAAAATTATGAAGGCTATTTGAAATATGGATTTATATTCATTATTATAAACCGTGAACCTTCTTTTAATTGTATATTGTGCCTTGAAATATTAACTAATGAATGTACTACATTCCATTAGTATATATTTCATAAATCAGTTTCTCTTCTGGCCATCTAAAAAGTTTGGAAACCTTTGCCCTAGACTAGAGAATACATTTTGCCAGTTGAACCCAATCTTAGGGCTAGAGTCAACAGATAGATAAAGTGGTAACATAAGTTGTTTATTGAAATAGCCATCCCATAAACAGTGTGGCATAAATTTTGCTCTAAACTTGGGCCAACCCTGTATTTAATCTTTCCAAGCCTTTAAAACATTTTGAAGCTGGGCCGCAGTGGCTCACGCCTGTAATCCCAGCACTTTGGGAGGCTGAGGTGGGCGGATCACCTGAGGTCAGGAGTTCGAGACCAGCCTGACCAATATGGTGAAACCCCATCTTAAAAAAAAAATTTTTTTTTTGAATTGAGTAGATTGTATGTCAGTTCCTTACTTCCTCTGTCTTGGACTTTCTACATGCTTGGTCTCTGAACTTCTTGCTCTGGTTTCTGACCTGTCTCTCATCATCCCTAATTTGCTTTTTTTTTTTTTTTTAATAGAGACAGAGTCTTGCTATGTTACCCAGGCTAGACTCCAACTCCAGGGTCCTGGGTTCAAGTGATCCTACTGTCTCAGCCTCTTTGGTAGCTGGGATTACAGGTGCATGCCACTGTGCCTGGCCTCCTCATTTGTTTTTCTCACTCTATGCCCCACATTCTACAGAAAATGAGAAGCTTCCCTTTATGGCCATGCTTCGGAATCTGTGCAACCTGCTGCGTGTTGGAATCAGTGCCCGCCACCATGAGCTCATTCTCCAGAGACTCCAGCATGCGGTATGTGTGAGGGGCAGGTAGCCGTGGGGCCCAGCAACTAGAAGTGCATGTAGAGGCCACTGCTGTTTTGGAGGCCAGGCTTTTTCAGGTGGCATTGGAAGGTCACGGCCACCAAGCTCTTTCCATGTGGGCTGTAAGTAGGTCTGGAAATACAGATAGGTTTAGGGGTTCAGTAAATCCTTTGAGAAGTTACAATAGAGTATAAGAGCTTTCATTTTAATTTTCTGAGCTCAGTGACTTACCAGGAAGAGACACTTCTGTGATGTAACCGATTTCAGAGGGAGTCTTTATTTTTTGTTTATAGAGACGGGGTTTGCCATGTTGGCAAGACTGGTCTCGAACTCCTGAGCTCAGCCAGTCCACTCGCCTCAGGCTCCCAAAGTGCTGTGATTATAGGCATGAGCTACCACACCCCACCCGGAGGGAGTCTTAAAAGAAACAGGGCTCCTTCTGTTACTTTATCTTCTTTACCTCTTCTCACACCTTAAAATGATGACTTTTTTCTTTCTCCTTATTACCCCTTTTCTATATCTCTTGTCTAAGTCCATTTTGTCCTTCTGTACCTTCCCATAAAGCTAATAGAGTAGACCCCTGAATCCCCTCATACTCCCAGCTCCTGTGCTCATGACCTCTCCCTTGCTTTGCAGAAGTCAGTCATCCACAGTCGGCAGTTTCCATTCAGATTTCTTAATGCCCATGATTCCATTGATGCCCTTGAGGCTCAACTCAGAAATCAAGGTATTCTCTCCCTTCTTCCAACTCCTGTTTGCCTCTCGTTTCTGACAATAAATGAAACAGCAACACCAATATTTTCAAGCTCTTGCCTTGTAGTCTCAGGATGTCTGGGGGTGGGGGGCAGAGGTCAGGTACTTGCCAGCCCCAAAGGTTGGGGCTCAGGCCACATTACTGGTAGGAAAAGATGAGGGAATAGAAGCTGCCTAACTCAGAAATTTATTTATCATCATACAGCATTGCCCTTTCCTTCTAATATAACACTGATGAGGCAGATAATAACTAGAAATGAGAAGAACCGTCCCAGGCGGGGGTTTCTTTGCTCCCTAAGCCGTCAGCAGCTTCGGGCAGTAATGAGGATACCTGTGATGTATGAACAGCTCAAGCGGGAGAAGCTGAGAGTGCACAAGGCCAGGTATGCGCTGTCTGGGAGCCAAGGGTGGGCAATAGGGGCTACCCTGGCACAGGTTGAAAGTCATCTGGGAAGCCCAAATGTTTTTCTGTAAAGACTTGCGGGTCATTCATCGCAATGGCTCAGAATTGCCTGGTTCCTTGCACAGCACACCTTGTCTTTTAACATTGTCCTAAAGAAAGATCATGAAACAAAGTCTACTTCTGGACCTCTACTCTATTATCTGTGATTGTTTTATTGGTTTACGTGGATTCCTTTCTTTTAGTTATGCTGATGTATGGTGGTGTATCCTGGTGTCCTCTCTGCTTCTGCTCTGATTCATGGTTTTCTTTTTTATGACTTGTTTGCTTTTCTTTTTGTTTCTATCTCTTTCTGTATTTTTTGGCTCATTCATCTTTTTTTGCTTTTGTTGTGTGTGTGTGTGTGTGTGTGTGTGTGTTTTGACATACACACAAAGATAGTTACCATCAAGCAGGCTCAAAGACAGATGTAAAATCTGTTTTGTAGGCTCGGTGAAGTCTCGCTGTCTTTTTAAGTACTTCATGAGTACCTTACACTTATTTTTACTCAGAACAACCACAGGACTCACCTAACTTTCTAGAGTACTCAGTGACCAGGAATCTACTAAATGAGTGGCTGAACAGAGGGCCATTTAAGAAATCAAGCCTGGCCAGGTGCAGTGGCTCACGCCTGTAATCCCAACACTTTGGGAGGCTGAGGCGGGCGGATCACGAGATCAGGCCTTTGAGACCAGCTTGGCCAACATGGTGAAACCCCTCTCTACTAAAAATACAAAAATTAGCTGGGCATAGTGGCGGGCATAGTGGCCTGTAATCCCAGCTACTCGGGAGGCTGAGACAGCAGAATTGCTTAAACCTGGGAGACAAAGGTTGCAGTGAGCTGAGATCACACCACTGCACTCCAGCCTGGGCAACAAGAGTGAGACTCCATCTCAAAAAAAAAAAAAAAAAAAAAAACCCAGAATCAAGCCCAAGGTGGCAGTCCAAGTGGTATTCTTGTACTGACTAATGTGGTAGCTACTAGCCACATGTGGGTATTTAGCAGTTGAAATATACTAGTGAAGTCTGAGTTGAGACATGCTAGATTTTGAAGACAGTCAGAAAAAAATAAATGTGAAATATTCATAATTTTTGTATTAATTACAGGCTGACATGAAAATATTTTTATGTATTAGGTTAAATAAAATGCAATATTAATTTTAGCCAGTTGCAGTGGCTTGTACCTGTAATCCCACCTACTTGGGAGGCTGAGGTGGGAGAATCGCTTGAGCTCAGGAATTTGAGGCTATAGTGAGCTATGATCATGTTACTGCACAGACTGGGCAACAGAGCAAGACCCTGTCCCTTTTTTTTTTTTTTTTGAGACAGGGTTTTATTTCCATCACCCAGGCTGGAATTCAATGGCATAATCTCAGCTCACTGCAACCTCCACCTGTCCGGCTTAAGGGATTCTCTGGCATCAGCCTCCCAAGTAGCTGTGACTATAGGCACACACCACTGCACCCAGCTAATTTTTGTATTTTTTAGTAGAGACAGGGTTTCACCATGTTGGCCAGACTGGTCTTGAACTCCTGACCTCAAGTGATGCACCCATCTTGGCCTCCCAAAGTGCTGGGATTACAGGCGTGAACCACCATGTCCATCCTGTCTCTTAAAGAAAAGAAAAATTAATTTCACCATTAATAAAATTTATTTTTACTCTTTAAAATGTGGCTATTAGAAAATTGTATGTATATAATTTAGGTTTAATTGTAATTTAATTCTATTGGATAGCACTGGGAAGACTACTGATTTTGCTAGACTAAAAAATTAGTGTAAAAAACTTTAAGTAGGCTGGGCGCAGTGGCTCACACTTGTAATCCTAGCACTTTAGGAGGCCGAGGCAGGTGGATCACCTGAGGTCAGGAGCTCGACACCAGCCTGGCCAATATGGCGAAACCCTGTTCTACTAAAAATACAAAAAATTAGCCTGGTGTGGTGGTGGGTGCCTGTAATTCCAGCTACTTGGAAGACTGAGGCAGGAGAATCGCTTGAACCCCAGGGGCGGAGGTTGCAGTGAGCTGAGATCGTGACACCACTCCAGCCTGGGCCAAAGAGCAAAACTCCATCTCCAAAAAAAAAAAAACCAACAAAACTTGATGCATCCAAGTAATGAAAATATAGTAGACTTCCATAAAACTTTTTGGCAGATTCAGTGATTATCTAGATTTTATGTCATTTTCTTTACTGATCTCTTTTTCCCTTTGAATTTTTTTTTTTTTTTTTTTTTTTTTGAGACAGAGTCTTGTTCTATAGCCCAGGCTAGAGTGCAGAGTGGTGCGATCTTGGCTCACTGAACCTCTGCCTCCTGGGTTCAATCGATTGTAATCCTCCCAAGTAGCTGGGATTATAGGCGCCCGCCACCGCACATAGCTAATTTTTGTATTTTTAGTAGAATCAGGGTTTCACCATCGGGTCTTGAACTGCTGACCTTGTGATCCACCCACCTTGGCCTCCCAAAGTGCTGGGGATTACAGGCGTGAGCCACCACACCCGGTCCAAAGATGTTTTTAAAACAAATGTCAAATAATAAGACACATTTTATTTCACCTTTCCTTATTTCATGTGTGTTTCTTTAAAAAGGGACATTTTTTTACATAATGTCATTAATATACCTGACAAAAATAATTCCTTGGTATTATCATCTGTTACCTAGTACATATTAAAATTTTCCAGTTGTTTAAAAATATAATTTTACAGTTTTAATCAAATCCAGATCTAAACAAGGTCTCCACATTGCATTTGGTTGTTAAGTCACTTATGTTGCTTTTAACCTTTTAATTGTTCTTATGCCATTGAGTTACTGTGAAAACCAGGTTCAGGGGCCCCACAGAATATCCCATATTCTGGATTTGCCTCCCACCTCATGGTGTCATCTAACTTATTTTTCTATTTCATGTTCATTAGCTCTAAAGGCTTGAACAGATTTAGATTTGCTTTTTTTTTTTTTACAAGTATTTCATAGGTGATCCTATATATATATATACTATTTATGTGGGACCACTCCTTAGTAATGCTAATATTGATCAGTGTTTTTAGATGGTAATAGCCTAATCTCTCTACAATAGTTAATGGCTCATCTATTGGTAATCTTTGCGTGAACCAATTGCTTCATTGGTGGTTGCAGAATAAGTGTTTTATTATTCCACCAAATTTATTAATTGGAATTTTTAAAATAGCCTCCCTTATCTAAGTCTATTTAGTTACCCTGAAATAGATTGTATGGGAAAGATAGGATGAGTATTCAATTTATTCTCTTTTAATTGCCAGTTTTCAGAGTGAAGAATTGGCATTTGTTGTTTAAAATATGATTTAAAACTATGTAGCCATTAAATCTTGCTTCATGAAGTAAGAATGGATTCATGTGGTGAGTGTAGCTAGTGGGTCCACAGGTGACTTCCCGTCTCCCACCATAAGTGTGGATTAGAAGAATCCTATAAGAATGGGGGCAGAGGGGAGCTCTGTCCCAGTCCTCTACACCAGCAATGGAGCAGGCTGGGGAAGCGGGTGTGGTGCTTGAGGCAGGAGGGAGAAGACTCAATACTTAAGTGGCAAGTTCTCATCTTCCCATGTGCCTCTAAGGGGCAGACAGATAAGTCCCTGAGCCCGTGTCTGTGTCTTTCCTGCCTGTAGACAGTGGAAATATGATGGTGAGATGCTGAACCGGTATCGACAGGCCCTGGAGACAGCTGTGAACCTCTCTGTGAAGCACAGCCTGCCCCCGCTGCCAGGCCGCACCATCTTGGTCTATCTGACAGATGCTAATGCAGACAAGCTCTGTCCTAAGAGCAACCCACAAGGGGTAAGAAAATAAAAAGCAGCCTCCAAGGGGTTGATAGGCTGCTGGGGATCCTGAGTTAGGTATCCTGTTCTCAGAGCTGGTTCTTCCAGGCAAGCACTCAGACTGAAATAAATGATATGAATTTGCTTCCAAGTATCAGTCCTTGGTTCCTCGGGACAATTCCTAGGATGTTATTTCAACCGGGTTTATGGATAATACTAACGTTTCACCTTTGGCTAGTACTTGGTATTCTCTAAATTTCCATTGCCAAAATATGTCTCACTTTCACTTTTCTATATACCCGTGTTGAACTTGGGCAGGAATCCTGGCTCCTGTCTTCTTCCTTCCACAGTCAGCTCTTCCTGAGGGCTGCTGAAGCTGACCCCTCCTAACTTGGGATTTTATGCCTTTTCTCATTCCCCGAAACCAATGGGAGGGTTTGGCCTCCAGGGATGGATAGGTAAGGGTGAATTCCAAAGCAAGGGAGCTTTATTTCCCCCTGATACTTGTCAAACCAGCCCCCACTGAACTATGTGCTGCTGTTGATTGGGATGATGATCAAAACGGCGGGAGCAGGTGGATGTCGTGCTGTGTGGAGGAGACACTCTGAAGACTGCAGTGCTTAAGTCAGAAGAAGGCATCCTGAAGACTGCCATCAAGCTCCAGGCTCAAGTCCAGGTCAGACACTCACCCCCAACCATCCAAAAATACACAAAGGACACAAGCCTGGGAATAGCCCAGGTATTTGGTAAAGGCACAGATATATATAGTTCTGAAGATTTCCCAAGCAGTGTTTGTCGCTTACTGTGCAACCACATAACGTGAAGTCTCTTTCCTTCAGGAGTTTGATGAAAAGAATGAATGGTCCCTGAATACTTTTGGGAAATACCTGCTGTCTCTGACTGGCCAAAGGGTTCCTGTGAGTATTGCTCAATCTCTGAGAAACCCTCTCTCTCCCCGTCATTTTATTCTATAATTGATATATTTCATTTTTGGACCTTTAAAGCTGACTTCTCCAACCATGTACAATATTCAGATCAGCTCTCTACTGGCTACAACCCCCTACTCAGTGTGTGCTGGTAAATGTCTAACAACCAGCTGTCTGGAAAAATAAGACTTGGTTAATAGCGTCCGCTAATTTCCATGGTATAAACAGTCCTACTGAGGCTGATTTCAAACTCCCAACATGATGCTACTGAACACAGAGTTGGGAAAAGATGCTCAGGAGCACACCGCTGTGTAGTATTCCCACAATCCTGATACTGTAGATGTAAATAAGGATGAGTAGATCATAGTAAAATGTAGTAAAATTATTAGGAAGTTATGCATTTTGAATATTTATTACATTTGTTTTATTTTCTGATTTTTTTATATTTTGAGACAGGGTTTCACTCTGTTGCCCAGGCTAGAGTGAAATGGCTCGATTATAGCTCACTGCAACTAAAACGCCTGGGCTCAAGTGATTCTCCTGCCTCAGCCTCCCAAGTAGCTGGGACTACTGGTGTGTGCCAACATGTCTGGCCATATTTGTTTAAATATAACTTATTTAATTTTTTAAACATACAATTTAATGTTTAATAATGTCCATCTTTAGCAACCGCTCATAAAATTCCTAAAACGTAACAATCAGCTCTCTTGAGCCTGAATGAGCCAGCTACAGCATACCACTTCCCCACTCCAACCTCCACTTTGATGTCCCCCGAGCTTCCCTCATTCTGTGTGCTCAGGAGAGGCACTCCCGTCAGAGTTCTCCTAATCCTCCTGTCCTCAGAAAGCTCATATCTTAATGTCCTGGGTCTCTAGCATCCCTTCTCTAGCATCTTCTCCCCTTTCATCTTACAGGTGGACAGGGTCATCCTCTTTGGCCAAAGCATGGATTATGGAATGATAAATGTGGCCAAACAACTTTACTGGCAGCGTGTGAATTCCAAGTGCCTCTTTGTTGGTATCCTCCTAAGAAGGGTACAATGCCTGTAAGAGTGCTTATCCTTCCTGCCCAGTGTCAGAAATTAATGGTCTATATTTCCTCTCTACCTCTCCCAAAGCCTAGAACACCCCCACTTGCCCAGTACCTCCCCCAACTCTGCCTTCTTACTTCTGTTGCACTTCAGGAAGATACTTTAGCCTAACTTTGTACCCCTCTGTGAGAGTCCACCCTAGCCCTAGCCTAGCACATAACCCCATTAAAGGTGCAGAAGTGGGGTTTCCATCATGGGATGTTAGTGGGCAGTCACTGTGTTCCAGGTGCTGTTTGTGTCGGTTAGTAACTGCTTCTTCCTTTGCCAGGTCAACAGATTCGAATCCCAATGACGTGACACTCTCAGGCTGTACTGATGGGATACTGAAGTGAGTACAAAATAAACACTGAAGGCTTGGAGACTTTGTTAGAAAGTCTTTAGGAGACTATCTCTACTCCAATCACTTATTTTTTAAAGTAAGATAGTTTATTCCTCTTTTACGGCCATCCAGGCATAGCAGCAACAGTGTTACAGGGACCCAGGCACTTTCTCTCTTATTGCTCCATCATCCTCAAATACTCAGCTTCTACCTCATGATTCAATATGTCTGCTTCAGCTCCAGCCATCTTGGTATTCAACCAAGTTTGTATTATATTATATCCAGTAGGAAAGAAGAAAAGAGACATGGGAGATTTCACTCTAAAGAGTTGGCCGTGTCACAGTGGCTTCTGTTCAATTCTTCATCCAGAGAAAATTACATCTATATAAGCTAAATTATAGAAATCTTTTCATGTTTTTTTCTCTCTCCATTCTTTGCCTTCTTATTTACTTGTTTTGTCCCCTGCCTTTACTTTTGGATACCATCCATTTCCCTTAACTCCCATTAGGAAGCCTCAGGCACATTCTTCCTTCTCTAGGGAACCTTTATGGCTGGTACAGAGCTACTCAAACCCAGACTGGATGGCTTTAATTTTTACACCTTATCCTAGCCGACTGCCCCTGGCCCAATAGCAAGTTTATTATTACTGTGCACAGCAGAAGAGGCGAGCTGGGCTTCTCTTTTCCTTCATTCCAATGGTTCTGCATCCTCATTTATTTTAAGTCTGCGTAAACTGCTTATGGTCATCTTCTTAAGAAGCTTCAGTTAACTGCTGACCAAACCTAGACATATGTTTTCCCCCCCCTGACCTTTTTGGAAGACCTCCCTGATTTTGACTTCTGTTATTCTACTCACATTTATCTTGTTATTTATGTCAGGTTCATTGCAGAGCATGGGGCCTCTCATCTTCTGGAACATGTGGGCCAAATGGACAAAATATTCAAGATTCCACCACCCCCAGGAAAGACAGGGATCCAGTCTCTCCGGCCACTGGAAGAGGACACTCCAAGCCCCTTGGCCTCCTATTTCCCAGCAACGGTGAGTCTGTGTTTCTAGGCCTTTGGGAATTGGGCTGCAGTCAAACCTGGAGAAACTGGGACTGAAATTCTATCTGGTGAGGTGCTGCTTGTTCTCTTCTTGAAAGTATGCTTCCTCTTTCTCAGGCAAGAGTTTCTCTACCACAGGGAGTTGTCAGATTGTGAGCAAGCCCTTCCTTTCTCTACTGAGCAAAGGAGGTCAGAATGCAAAGAGGATGGCAGACATCATGGCCGTATGGCCAGGGCATAGGCAGAGGGCTTAGGAGCACAGGTTCTGGCTTTTTCATTGTGGCCTTGCCAAATAGTAGTTTGAACCTGGCCTAGTTGCTTAATTTCTTAAAGGTATAGTTTCTTGATGGGTAAAATGGAGATAATGATAGTGCTTACCCCACAGGGTTGTCATGAACAAACAGCATGAACATAATCATGATTACTAGAAAAAGGAGAGGTGTACAAGAAATAGCAAGTGGGGTTTAAATTCCAGGGCCCTACAGTTGAGACCACAAGCAGGTGATTCTCAGAAGGCCTGCTGGGCACCCCGTCTGCTGTCTGTCGTACCTGCCTTGTGCTCAGTACTAAAGGGTGATCACAGCAGTGTCTGTGGATTGGGTGATGGGGCTCATCCCTAGATTGAGCCCAGTCTTCTGCTTATCTCCAGATGGCGCAGCATCCGGCTTTTCATTTCATCCACTTTCCGAGACATGCATGGGGAGCGGGACCTGCTGCTGAGGTCTGTGCTGCCAGCACTGCAGGCTCGAGCGGCCCCTCACCGCATCAGCCTTCACGGCATCGACCTCCGTTGGGGGCGTCACTGAGGAGGAGACCCGTAGGAACAGGTGTGGGGGGATGCAGAGAAGGGCTGGGTCAGGGATGAGGGGCTTGAGTGGTGGACCTGAGGTGGGCAGGGTTGGGGCTGCAAGAATGGATGAGGGTGAAGGTGGGAGTTGCCCCTTGGATACTAACAAGAGCAGCCTACCTTCTCTTTCTCAGTTGTGAGCCAGGGCCCTGTCTCCCTATTTGTACCTATTTTCCCTGAGACCATGCCCCCAGTGACTCCCACGTGTCCCTATAAACATGCCTACAGACAACTGGAAGTGTGCCTTGGGGAGGTGGAGAATGCACAGCTGTTTGTGGGGATTCTGGGCTCCCCGTTATGGATACGTTCTCCCCAGCTACAACCTTCCTGACCATCCGCACTTCCACTGGGTAAGGCAGACAGGTTTGGAGGAGAGCTGGGGGAGGAAACAAAGGTTGGGCAGAGGCCAGGAGAAGCCACACGCTGTCAGGAACCCTGGGCAGGCAGGTCCTTGAGACTTGATGTGAAATAGAGGCTGAAGATACTGCAAATGACCATGCTCTAGATGAGGAAATTCCTTTGAGAAGTACCTCTGGGGTCGGCCAAGAGTAAATGTAGGAGGGTAGGTCTGTTTAGGTGTTGCCATCAGATAGATCTGGGTCCTGATCTCCCTTCCGTCATCTACAAGTTGTGTGGCTTTGTGGAATGCAGCTTAATCTGACCTAGCCTCAATTTCTCTACACATTAAAGAGAAGCAATGACATTTACATTGGGGGGTTATTATGAGAATTAAAAGTCTGTAACAGGGCCAGGTGCGGTGGCTCATGCCTTTAATCCTAGCACTTTGGGAGGCTGAGGCGGTGGATCACTGGGGTCAGGAGTTCAAGACAAACCTGGCCAACAAGGTGAAACCCCATTTCTACTAAGAATACAAAAATTAACTGGACGTGGTAGCTACTTGGGAGGCTGAGGCAGGAGAATCGCTTGAACTCGGGAGGTGGAGGTTGTAGAGAGCTGAGATTTTGCCATTGCACTCCAACCTGGGCAACAAGAGCGAAACTCCATCTCCAAAAAACAACAAAAACAAAAGTCTGTGACAGAATAATCAATACATTACAGGCATTCAATAAATGTTAGCTGTTAGTGCCTTCTTCCAGGAAAAAAATAAAAATAACTTAAAAACATTAGCTATTAGCTAGATTTTATTGCTTTCGTCTAGAGGGAGGGAGAGAGGAACATCACAGATACAAGAGGCCTGGGGCCTTGGCAGGTCTGGAGGGAGGGTCACTGTGGCCTAGGACTAAACCCACTGTCTCTGCCCTCCCCCGCAGGCCCAGCAGTACCCTCCAGGGCGCTCTGTGACAGAGATGGAGGTGATGCAGTTCCTGAACCGGAACCAGCGTCTGCAGCCCTCTGCCCAAGCTCTCATCTACTTCCGGGATTCCAGTTTTCTCAGGTACTTTCTGTTGCCTGCAGGGTTGGGGGCTCCTTCCCTAGAAGACCAGACAGGCTAGTCTCTCCCCCAGTATTCAGAGTATAGAAGTGGAGTGCTATGAGACAAAAACAGGACTCAGCATGCCTTTGCAGCCCCACGTCAGCCTTGGTGCTGGAGTCAGGAGATCTCTACTTGAGGAGCTTCGGGAAATCACAGCTATGTCTGGTGGTTGGTGGAGGGAGGCTGGCTGGGGTCTGAATGTATTCCAACTTTTGGGGCCTTTGGTGGTCAGCTCTGTGCCAGATGCCTGGAAATCTGACTTTGTTTCTGAGTCTGAAGAGGCTGCATGTCGGCTTTCAGAACTGAAGAGCTACCTGAGCAGACAGAAAGGGATTACCTGCCGCAGGTGAGCTGAGGGAGGTAGGGAGCACCTGTACAGAGATGAGGTGAGAGGAGCCAGGCCTGTCCTGATCTGGTTGTATTTGATTTGCCCACAGATACCCCTGTGAGTGGGGGGGTGTGGCAGCTGGCCGGCCCTATGTTGGCGGGCTGGAGGAGTTTGGGCAGTTGGTTCTGCAGGATGTGTGGAATATGATCCAGAAGCTCTACCTGCAGGTCAGCAGAAGCACTGATGACCAGAGGCGTGGAGAGGGACATGGGGTGGTCTGGGTTGTCCTGGGTAGGAAGTAACTTGGTGGGGGCTCTGTGAGTTTAGCCTGGGGTTTCTGAGGAACATGGCACCACGGATAGTCACTGCCCCATATACCCTCAGCCTGGGGCCCTGCTGGAGCAGCCAGCGTCCATCCCAGACGATGACTTGGTCCAGGACACCTTCCAGCAGCTGCAGAAGCCACCGAGTCCTGCCCGGCCACGCCTTCTTCAGGACACAGTGCAGCAACTGATGCTGCAACACGGGAGGCTGAGCCTGGTGACGGGGCAGTCAGGACAGGGCAAGACGGCCTTCCTGGTACAGAGTCTCAGGGGCCTGGGCAGGAGGGAGGGAAGGCTGTGTGGGCTGAGGTCGGGCACAGGGAGCTCAAGCATGTAAAATGTGACCATGTTTTCTGTTCCTGCCCCATGCAGGCATCTCTTGTGTCAGCCCTGCAGGCTCCTGATGGGGCCAAGGTGGCACCATTAGTCTTCTTCCACTTTTCTGGGGCTCGTCCTGACCAGGGCCTTGCCCTCACTCTGCTCAGACGCCTTTGTACCTATCTGCATGGCCAACTGAAAGAGCCAAGTGCCCTCCCCAATACCTACCGGTGGGTATCCCCCAATGAGCCTGGCCTTGTTAATGCCCATGGTACCACCCCCTGTGTTTCTCTCTCTCCCACTGACCCTGACTTCCTCTCCATGTACAGAAGCCTGGTGTGGGAGCTGCAGCAGAGGCTGCTGCCCAAGTCTGCTGAGTCCCTGCAGCCTGGCCAGACCCTGGTCCTGATCATCGATGGGGCTGATAGGTTGGTGGACCAGAATGGGCAGCTGATTTCAGACTGGATCCCAAAGAAGCTTCCCCCGGGTGAGTGTGAGAAGGAGGTGGGTGTGGGGGAGGCAGGCTGGGGAGAAGGCGGGATACAGCAGGGAGGAGAGGGGCCTCTCCAACGTGGTTCTCCTTTTCTTTCTCCCCTCCTGCCCCTTTGCCCAAATATCACAGTGTGTACACCTGGTGTTGAGTGTGTCTAGTGATGTGGGCCTAGGGGAGACCCTTGAGCAGAGCCAGGGTGCCCATGTGGTGGCCTTGGGGCCTCTGGAGGCCTCTGCTCGGGCCCGGCTGGTGAGAGAGGAGCTGGCCCTGTATGGGAAGCGGCTGGAGGAGTCACCGTTTAACAACCAGGTTGGATTCTAGGCCAGGGCTGGTAGTTGTGTGGGGTGAATCTGGGGGCTATGAGGACCTGGGTGCTGAGGCTACTAGTGCCTCGCACAGACATACTCCTTTGTTTTCTCAGAAACTCTGTCCATGGGAAGTTGTTAGTAAGAAAATTGTGATTCCTGATAATGTCACCCAGCCCTCTTCCCCCAGTGAATGGCCTTTCTGGGGCCTCTCGGGGTGGAGGAGGAATAAAGTGGTTTGTGGTGGGGTAGGCTGAGCCACAGGGGTTTTCTGGCAGGGCTGGCTGGGCAGAGCAGTGTGGGAGAGGGATGGTTGTGTTCTGGGGTGATGCTGTGGATCTGCTGCCTGCTGGGGACTCTCAGAGGAGGAGCTCCTTGCAGAGGGGCTGGTGCTGGGGTAGAGGGCTGGCTGCAGGCAGGCCTCCTGGTTCGCACGCTGAGCCCTGAGTCTTGTCAGATGCGACTGCTGCTGGTGAAACGGGAATCAGGCCGGCCGCTCTACCTGCGCTTGGTCACCGATCACCTGAGGCTCTTCACACTGTATGAGCAGGTTGGTTCTCCTCACCTTCCAAGTCCTAATCACCACTTCCCATCCTCTCTTCAGCTGGTGTGTCTCATCCCCATCCCATGTCCTTTGCTGTCTTATGATTCCCCACCCCCCTTCCTCGTCTCACATCTCACCTCACTTCTCTCCCGCTCTGTTCTTGACTTTTCATTCCTCCCCACTGTCCTCCTGCTGTCCCTTCCCTATCCCACAACCCAAGCTGCTTCTCCTTCTGCCACACTGACTGAGGCTGTCCTCCCGTCATCCTAGGTGTCTGAGAGACTCCGATCCCTGCCTGCCACTGTCCCCCCTGCTGCTGCAGCACATCCTGAGTACGCTGGAGCGGGAGCATGGGCCTGATGTCCTTCCCCAGGCCTTGATCACCCTAGAGGTCACACGGAGTGGTCAGTGCTTGGAGTGGGTTGGGATGCTGAGGGCCCAGGGCTCAGATGACATTGGTTCCATTGGGGTCTCAGCAGGCAGTGCAAGGAGACACTGGGTGTGGTGGGGGTGGGGAGACTCTGCGGTTAGAGGAGGGCCTCAGAGAGCTTGAGTTTTCAGGTTTGACTGTGGACCAGCTGCATGGAGTGCTGAGTGTGTGGCGGAGCGCTACCCAAGGGGACTAACAGCTGGGAAGAAGCAGTGGCTGCTGGTAACAGTGGAGACCCCTACCCCATGGGCCCATTTGCCTACCTCGTCCAGAGTCTGCGCAGGTACAGGTGCCCCAGTTGAGCTCCCCGCTGACCTCTCTGTACCTTCCCTCTTGAGCCAGGGCCCTCTGTATAGCTTCAATACCTGGCTCCTAGACAGTGAATGGGCTACTGCTCCAGCTGCTCCTGTTTCTGCTCTTTGAGGGGGGATTAGGAGTCCACTGCTGTGCCAGGATGCTCACTGACAGGCCTCCTCCTCTCTCCCTTCCTCACATGATTACAGTTTGCTAGGGGAGGGCCCTCTGGAGCGCCCCTGGTGCCCGGTTGTGCCTCCCTGATGGGCCCCTGAGAACAGCAGCTAAACGTCGCTATGGGAAGAGGCCAGGGCTAGAGGACACGGCACACATCCTCATTGCAGGTGATTGCAGCCCCAGTCAGCCTGGGCACTGAGTGTGGAGCTTGGGCCTGGAGGCCAGGACCACCCACTGGTGCTCCCATCTGCTGGCCACCTTCCATACGGTCTTTATATGCTGCAAGGCCTCTCTCAATATCTGTTCATGCAGCTCAGCTCTGGAAGACATGTGATGCTGATGCCTCAGGCACCTTCCGAAGTTGCCCTCCTGAGGCTCTTGGAGACCTGCCTTACCACCTGGTTAGTTCCTAGACCTCATAGACACCTTTTCCAAAGTGAGTGCTTGGCTGTTCTGGGACCCCTCTCCCTCATACCATCTCCACCATCACCACTGCCATTACCCCCTCCCAAACTCCCTCTACCTCTTTCCTTTCAGTTTGCCTGCCCTTCTTCAAGTCCTTTGTCTCAGCTCAGATCCTGTCTGTGTATCCAGGTTCTGAGACTAAACTATCCCTTCTCACCAGCCGCTTCACATCCCTAATGAATCCAATCTGACCTTCCCAGCTCCAGAGCGGGAACCGTGGCCTTCTTTCGAAGTTTCTTACCAACCTCCATGTGGTGGCTGCACACTTGGAACTAGGTCTGGTCTCTCGGCTCTTGGAGGCCCATGCCCTCTATGGTAAGATGAGTCACTGGGTGGATTCTTCTCTGAGATATGGGACTCCAGGGTATGCTTATGGAGGCCCTGCTCGGGGTTGGGGCGGGGTGTGGGTGTAATGGAAAAAGAGTTAAATTTCCATTTCAAGCTGAAAATGCCAAGAAGCATTTTGAAGTTTCTTACCAACCTCCATGTGGTAGCTACACACTTGAAACTGGGTCTGGTCTCCTGACTCTCAGGAGACCTTTCACCTAGAATTCTTGGACCAGAGAGTCTCAAACTTTATCTAGTTAGCCTAAAACTATCTAGGAAATTTGTTCAAATTGCAGATCCTCAGGTCCCCACATTCTGGTTCCCTAGGTTTGGAGTGGGGCCCAAAGCTTTGTACAGATATTCCTGATATAGGGCCAGAGGGCCACACGTTGAGACTTGCTATTGTAGACATACCGTATGGTTTTATTTAGTGCTGGGGTTAATGGGGTCCAGTTGGCTCCCCAGTGACATTCTGCCTGTCTTTTATAGCTTCTTCAGTTCCCAAAGAGGAACAAAAGCTCCCCGAGGCTGACGTTGCGGTGTTCGCACCTTCCTGAGGCAGCAGGCTTCAATCCTCAGCCGGTACCCCCGGCTTCTCCCCCCAGCAGGCAGCCAACCAGCCCCTGGACTCACCTCTTCACCGCCAAGCCCCACTGCTCTCCCAGCGATGGCACCTCCAACACACTCTACAATGGCTTAATAAACCGCAGACCATGAAAAGTCAGCAAAGGTAAGACCTTGACCCCAGGCCCTAGTAAGCCCACCAGAGAGCAAGCTAAAGCTCTTTCTGAAACTGGAGAATAAGGATGACCAGAAACACTGTGGAGAGGGGGGATCCAGGCACAGAAACATAGAAATCAACTCCTGTTTGCTTTGTCTCTTTATTTCCTCCCTTTCTTCCTACTCTTTCTCTAGCTCCAGCCTGTCTCTGGTAGTTTCCTCATCCCCCCACTGCCGTGGCCTTGTCCACCAATGGGCAAAGAGCAGCTGTGGGCACTGCCAATGGGACCGTTTACCTGTTGAACCTCAGAACTTGGCAGGTATGACAATTAAGGAGGGGGCAGAATTTACCCTCTGAAAATCCATGCAGACTGCCCTGAAGCCCTAGACGAGCCAAACATACCTGTTAGCACTCTGATTGATTCAGCAACTTTACTCCCTGCACATCAGCTCAAAGGGCTTGGTCAAAAAATCAGTCACACAGCAAATATTTCCTGCACACCACCCATTTAAGGCACTGTGCTAAGCATCGCAAGGAACACAGGGCTTGGGACATTGTCATTGCCCACCAAGTGGTCAGTTTTGTTGGGAGATAAGACGTACAAGATAAAAAGGAACCAAAACATAGCCATGTAATATAATTAAGACGTGAGTGAGTTGTGCAGTTATAGGAGGACATAGGATAGAGAAGGGCAGGCATTCTTGTGTGAACAAGGAACTGAGCAAAGACACAGGGGGAGAGTGTCCCCTGTGAATTGCTGGGAATTATGGCAGCAGAGAGTGCTTATGGGAAGCTAATAGTAGATTAGGCTAGAGAGGTGAGTCCTAGAGCCACAGCCTCTCTCTATCCTCTTTCCAGCCATATCACCCCCTACCCCATGTAACCCCATTTTCTCAGACCCATCAAAATCTTCTGTAACTTGGGGAATAGGTATGGGGTTTGGAATGGGGGAAGAAAATGTGGCCCCACTTGGATCACGAGGCCTCCACTTGAACGTGTGCCCGATTGGAACATAAAGAGCCAAGGACTCATGCCCTTCGTGTCTTGGCCTTCTTTTTCGGTGGGGGCCTGGAGTGGTAGGACTTGGAGGGTCAAGGGGATGGCCTGAGCTGCACTTCCTCATTCACTGTCGCAGGAGGAGAAGTCTATGGTGAGTGGCTGTGATGGAATCTCTGCTTGTTTGTTCCTCTCCGATGATACACTCTTTCTTACTGCCTTCGACGGGCTGCTGGAGCTCTGGGACCTGCAGCATGGTTGTCGGTAAGGGGTCCTCCCCCGCTTGTCTTGGAGTGAGGGCCTTCCCCATTTGTTGGAAGCCCCAGGAGAAGGAAATGAGGAGGGGAACTGATGGCCAGGAGCCCAGAGGACTGATGTCATCTTCCTGGGATAGGGTGCTGCAGACCAAGGCTCACCAGTACCAAATCACTGGCTGCTGCCTGAGCCCAGACCGCCGGCTGCTGGCCACTGTGTGCCTGGGAGGATGCCTAAAGGTAAGACTCGGGGGGCTGCAGTGGTCAGAGCGGCCCTGAGCCATGACTCAGCCTAGTGATGCTGTTCTCTCAGTGTGGCAGAGGATGCTGGCTGCCTGGCCAGAGAAGGTCTTCCCTGCTGAGGGCAGGGTAACTGGACAAAGTGGCTCCTGGAAGTCTGGGACTGAGAAGTTCAGGCATCCCCTGTTCAGCATCCTGATTCCTCCTGTCTCTCCCTCAGCTGTGGGACACAGCCCGTGGGCAGCTGGCCTTCCAGCACACCTACCCCAAGTCCCTGAACTGTGTTGCCTTCCACCCAGAGGGGCAGGTAGTAGCCACAGGCAGCTGGGCTGGCAGCATCAGCTTCTTCCAGGTGGATGGGCTCAAAGCCACCAAGGTAAGAAGGTCCAGTGTAGCCCTGGGGGGAAGCACAGGAGGACAGGTTGGAGGGTGGAAGATGACAGACAGCAGCATTCTGGGTCACTTTGGGATTGTGCTGAGAGCAGGTCTTGACGTTTCCATTTCTACCTCCCTGTGTAGGACCTGGGGTCACCTGGAGCCTCTGTCCGTACCTTGGCCTTCAATGTGCCTGGGCGGGTTGTGGCTGTGGGCCGGCTGGACAGTATGGTGGAGCTGTGGGCCTGGCGAGAGGGGGCACGGCTGGCTGCCTTCCCTGCCCACCATGGCTTTGTTGCTGCTGCACTTTTCCTGCATGCGGGGGTGTAGTTACTGACAGCTGGAGAGGATGGCAAGGTCAGGTTGTAGAGGGCTGGTGGTGGGTTATGAGGAGGAGTAGCAAACACAAAGAATATCTGGATGGGGATGGAGTCCTTTGTGGAGGAGACTGTGGAGGAGCTTGGATGGTGGGAGCCACAGGGAGAGGGGTGCCGCTGTGTGTAGGGACAGCTCTCATGAGAAGAGTCTCTGAAAGGAGGATTTTAATAGGAGTGGTTGTAACTCAAAGCAGGGAGGAAGACCAGGTGGTGGAGATGGTATCCTTAATCCCTTTTCTTGGTCCCCAGGTTCAGGTGTGGTCAGGGTCTCTGGGTCGGCCCCGTGGGTACCTGGGTTCCCGTTCTCTCTCTCCTGCCCTCTCTGTGGCACTCAGCCCAGATGGTGATCAGGTGGCTGTTGGGTATCGAGCGGATGGCATTAAGATCTACAAAATCTCTTCAGGTACTGAAGGAGGAATGCGTGGGTTTTTGAGACTTTAGAAAGAGTACAGAACCTGCCTCCCAACCCCCTTTCCAAGTGTCTTACTCCCTTGTTCTCTCTCATTCTCTAGGTTCCCAGGGGGCTCAGGGTCAGGCACTGGATGTGGCAGTGTCTGCCCTGGCCTGGCTAAGCCCCAAGGTGTTGGTGAGTGGTGCAGAAGATGGGTCCTTGCAGGGCTGGGCACTCAAGGAATGCTCTCTTCAGTCCCTATGGCTCCTGTCCACACACCAGAAGCCTGTGCTAGGACTGGCCACTTCCCAGCAGCTCTTGGCTTCTGCCTCAGGTACTACTGGACACTGGGCAGGGTTAACAAATCACTTTTCCTTTAGTTTAGTTTAGTTTTGTTTTAAGTAGAGCTTTACTCTTGTTGCCTAGGCTGGATCTCAGCTCACTGCAACCTCCACCTCCTAGGCTCAAGAGATTTTCCTGCCTCAGCCTCTCGAGTAGCTGGGTTTACAGGTGCCTGCCATCACGCCCAGCTAATTTTGTATTTTTAGTAGAGACGGGGTTTCACCATGTTGGTCAGGCTGGTCTCAAATTCCTGACCTCAAGTGATCCACCCACCTTGGTTTCCCAGAGTGCTGGGATTAGAGGCATAAGCCATCGTACCTGGCCACTGTTCCTTTTAAAGACACTAATACCTTTCTCCAAGTTGTATGCATTTAGTATGAAAATACACATATGTGATTTTGTTTTACAACTTTCAAAGTGCTCAATGCATTTATCTTGCATAATCCATTTAGACTGTTTCTTCTTGTTCCTTCACCCTCATTCTGGGACCTCTAAACTCCTAGTAATCCTTTGAGTTTCTGCCCGGTGGGGAGAGTAAAGGGATAGGTTTCTCTTGGTAGGAGAGACAGAGAGATGTTGAGGTGAAAATGTAGAATAGCCTAGGCCCTCTCTAGGTGGGAGACCTGGTCCTCACAGATTGTAAGGTGGAAGTGACACTGGACACTTGAGAAGAAGAGGGGTCTGGAGCAGCTGCTGTGGGGGAGTGCAGTTAGAGAAGTAGAGACAAGGAACCATGTTCCTGGCCTGAGCTCTGGAGCGGGGAGCTGGGAGTGCCGGGTGTTCCCATCTTGTGTACACACTTGCTGATGACCCTTGTCCAGGGCCTCTCCGCAGTCTTGTGACTCACTGCATCCCTCCCATGGAGCTGTGCCTTGGGCGTCACCATCAGCCCACATGGCCGTTCCTGTCTTTGGCCTGCCAGGACCTGTCTGGCTTTCCCTTTCAGGAAGCTGTTCTCTCTCTCTCTTTTCCAATGCAGAGGATTTCACAGTGCGGCTGTGGCCAAGGCAGCTGCTGACGCTGCTGCACAAGGCAGAAGACTTTCCTTGCGGCACTGAGCTGCGGGGGACATGAGGGCCCTGTGAGCTGCTGTAGTTTCAGCACTGATGGAGGCAGCCTGGCCACCGGGGGCCGGGATCGGGTGAGCTGCAGAAGGATGCAACCTTAGGGTCTCATAGCCCTTCCAGTTCCTAGTTCTTAATAACCCATTTCCCATTGCTTCCTTCTGCTTTTTGTTTTGCCAAATCTAGTATAGATCTGTCTACCTGTGCTTCCTTGCTCCCCCCTCTTTCCTTGAAATTTCTTGCCTGATATGGCCCAGGGTTCCCATCCTTCCTTTCTTCCTGATTTCTCCCTCTCCTTGGGACCTATCCAGGGTCTCCTCTGCTGGGATGTGAGGACACCCAAAGCCCCTGTTTTGATCCGCTCCTTCCCTGCCTGTCACCGTGACTGGGTCACTGGCTGTGCCTGGACCAAAGATAACCTACTGGTGAGTAAAGGGGCAGGGGTGGCCCAGAGCCCAGCTAGGTTCCTGGGGCAAGACAACACTCCCCGTCTCATCCTTTTTCTGGCACCCATTCATAATAGTAACAGCTAATATTTGTCAAACTTGCTATGTGCCAGGCATTAAACTAAGCTCTTTTCATATATTGCTTCGTTTAATCTTTACAACACCCTGTAAAGTAGATATTCCTTTTATTTCTATGTCACAGATGAGGAAATTGAATTCAGAACATTTCCAAGGTCAGTGATGAAACTGAGCCAATGAACTTTCTAAAAGAAAGCCCAGGGCTGGGCGTGGTTGCTCATGCCTGTAATCCCAGCACTTTGGGAGGTCAAGGCAGGTGGATCACCTGAGGTTGGGAGTTCGACACCAGCCTGACCAACATGGTGAAACCCCGTCTCTACTACAAATACAAAAAAAAAAAAAAAAAAAAAAACTTGGCTGAGTGTGGTGGCACGCACCTGTAATCCCAGCTACTCAGGAGACTGAAGCATGAGAATCGCTTGAACTTGGGAGGTGGAGGTTGCAGTGAGCCAAGATGGTACCACTGCACTCCAGCCTGGGCAACAGAGTGAGACCCTGTCTCAAAAAAAAAAGAAAAAAAAAAAAAAGGCCGGGCCTGGTGGCTCACGCATGTAATCCAAGCACTTTGGAGGCCAAGGTGGGCAGATCACCTGAGGTTGGGAGTTCAAGACCAGCCTGACCAACATGGTGAAACCCTGTCTTAAAAAAAAAAAGAAAGCCCATACTTGTTACAAGAACATAGTGCTGTCCCTCTAGGCTTTGAGATGCCCTGGCCCTGTAGGTAAATGGTACTGCTGGGATTTTTTTGTCCCCTGGCACAAAATGAGTCTCAGATTACACCCTCAGTGTTGGTGAAGCCTGCTTTCACAATGCAGCGTCTCCACTTTGTTCTCAAAAAGAAAGGAGAAAGAAATATCAATTGAATAGACTTGTCATAGTCTATCCTACGAGGTAGCCAGATCTTTCCTTGGCACTGTAGATCGCCCCCCCTTTATCTGGATTTGTTGACTAACATTATGTTAACAATGTGGACAATAGCTGCTATTTATTATATGCTCACTATGTGCCAGGCAGCATGCTAAGTCCTTTTTATTTTTCTTTTTGAGACAGAGTTTTGTTCTTGTTGCCCACGCTGGAGTGCAGTGGCACAGTCTTGGCTCACTGCACCTTCCACCTCCCAGGTTTGAGCAATTCTCCTGCTCAGCCTCTTGAGTAGCTGGGATTGTAGGCGCCCACCACCCTGCCCAGCTAATTTTGTTGTATTTTTAGTAGAGACGGGGTTTCACCATGTTGGCTGGGCTGGTCTCAAACTCCTGACCTCAGGTGATCCACCTGACATGGCCTCCCAAAGTGATGAGATTACAGGCATGAGCCACCCTGCTCAGTGTAAGTCCTTTATGTAGATGCATTTAGCGCCACAACCACCATATCCGATAGGTTCATTATTATTATACTCACTAAATAGTTGAGAAACCTAAGGCTCAGAAAGAGAAACAGATTACAAAGCACAAAGTAATGAGGGGTGGATCTAGGATTTGAACCCAGGCTCTTAATTACATGGCTTACTGCCTTCCACCCTATATGATAAACATACAGAAATGCTGGAGGGATGCTGATAATCCCATTGGTCTCACTTCTGACTCTGCAGATATCCTGCTCCACTGATGGCTCTGTGGGGCTCTGGGACCCAGAGTCGGGACAGCAGCTTGGTCAGTTCCTGGGTCATCAGAGTGCTGTGAGCGCCGTGGCAGCTGTGGTAAGAAGGCAATGGAGAGCTCACTGGGGGTCTCTGGGAGGTCTAAGGGGGCTTTGGGAGACTGGGTGCATTGAGTATCTAATCCCAGAGGCAAAATGAGCATAAAGAATGAAGTACTTTGGGAGGCCAAGGCTGGCAGATCACAAAGTCATGAATTCGAGACCAGCCTGACCAACACTGTGAAACCCCATCTCTACTAAAAATACAAAAAAAAAAAAAAAAAAAAAAAGCCAGGTGTGGTGGCACATGCCTGTAATCCCAGCTACTCAGGAGGCTGAGGCAGGAGAATCACTTGAACCCAGGAGGCGGAGGTTGCAGTGAGCCGAGATTGCGCCACTGCACTCCAGCCTAGGCAACAGAGCGAGACTCCATTTCAAAAAAAAAAGAAAAGAAACAAAAAGAATGAGATGCCTGGAAATTAGGCAGCACAGTGAGACCTCATCTGTATAAAAAATAAAGATAAAAATTAGCTGGACACCATGGTGCATGCCTGTAGTCTCAGCTACTCAGGAGGCTGAGGTCAGAGATCACTTGAGTTTAGGAGTTCAACGCTACAGTGAGCTATGATCCAACTACTGCACTTCAGCCTCCAGGGTGACAGAGTGAGACCCTATTGTTAAAAAAAAGGAGAAAAAGAAAATGAGACACTCGGGGACTGGATTATGGTGTTGAAGCTAAGCGTTGGTGTAAAGGGAGAGAGGGGAGCATGAAAACACAGCATCTTAGTATCATGACCTTGAGGCAGTCCTGAGCCACCCAGCCTCACTGTTCCTGAGTTCTCCCCTCATTGACATTTTCCATGCCCTTGATGCTCAGCCCACCTCTGTGGAGGAAGTTCTGTTTCCCATGTCCTGCTCAATATGACTCTGCTCTGATCTTGTGCTCGGGGGACAGGAGGAGCACGTGGTGTCTGTGGACCGGGATGGGACCTTGAAAATATGGGACCATCAAGGTGTGGAGCTGACCAGCATCCCTGCCCACTCAGGACCCATTAGCCACTGTGCAGCTGCTCTGGAGCCCCGCAGAGGTAACAAAACGTCAGCCACCTCCCCTTCCCTGCTGCCTCTTCTTTCTCCCTGCTCCATCCCTTCTTCTTACTCAGTCTCTGTGTATTATCAGCTGGACAGCCTGGATCAGAGCTTCTGGTGGTGACCATTGGGCTGGATGGGGCTACACGGTTATGGCATCCGCTCTTGGTGAGTTCCTGCAAGGACCAGGGTCAGTGGAGGTGAGGAAGGTATGTGGGATAACTTTCTGTTGTGCCCACTCCCATGAGCCCATCTCCATCCCTTCCTCCTAGGTGTGCCAAACCCACACCCTCCTGGGACACAGTGGCCCAGTCCGTGCAGCTGCTGTTTCAGAAACTTCAGGCCTTCTGCTGACTGCCTCTGAGGATAGTTCTGTACGACTCTGGCAAGTTCCTAAGGAAGCAGGTGAGTGAGACATGGAAAGAGACAGGATATGTTACTGGTACAAAAAGGACGAGGGTAGCCTGATATCTCTTATCCCAGCAATATCTTAGCTCCTAATGAAACACTTCCTTTCTTCTCCAGATGACACATGTATACCAAGGAGTTCTGCAGCCATCACTGCTGTGGCTTGGGCACCAGATGGTTCCATGGCAGTAACTGGAAATCAAGCTGGGAAACTAATCTTGTGGCAGGAAGCTAAGGCTGTGGCCACAGCACAGGTGAGTTGGTGTACCCTCAGTTCTTTGTGTAAATTCTTCACTGGCTGTGTATTTACTGGGGGTTAGAGGTTGCATATCTGGCTGGGAGGGAAAAGATGGTTCATCCCGGTTTTTCAGAAGCACTGAATTGAACTTGTTGTGTATACCAGGCTCCAGGCCCCATTGGTGCTCTGATCTGGTCCTCGGCACGCACCTTTTTGTCCTCAGCTCTGATAAGAAAATCAGCGAGTGGCAAGTGAAACTGCGGCAGGGTTCGGCACCCGGAGATTTCAGGTGAAACAGGCTGATGTTAGAAACAGTATGATAGAAACAGGAGTCTCCTCACTCCTGACATTTTACCCAAATTACTACTTCTGAACTAGGTCAATTGGATGTTAGTTACTGAGCAGGACATTATTTTCTGCTTCTGGCAATGTAAATGAATAATTCTCAGTGCCTACTTGATGCCAAGCACTGGGCCAGGCAATATGACCCAGTTACAGATTAAACTCATTCTTTAATTAAGGAAGCTCACTGTAGAGGAATGTGCATATAATTAAACCACCAGCACTATTCAGACTGACTAGTGCTATAATGAAGATACATATGTGTGCACACGCGTGCACACACACACACACATATTCCTGGGGCTTCAAAATTTGAGAATTGTGGAAAGGAGTTGGTATATAAGGCTGGACACTTACAGAATGAGTGGGAGTTTTCTGGACCAGCAAGAGAAGGGAACAGTGTTTCAGGAAGAGGAAGGAACATGTACAGAAGATATGGAGCTATTGATAGTGTGTAGTAGATTCTGGGTATAGCCAGGTCTTTGGATTCCTGGTGGGAGTAAGGGGAGATTGGATTGAAAAGATAAACTGGGCTCAGGCTGTAGAGGACACAGTGCTAAGAATTTTGAGTGGAATAATTATCTGGATTTTATAAAGAGAGCTCTGGTGGCAGTATGGAAGATGGATGGGAGTAGAGATACTAAAGTTAAGGAGACCATATTTACACCTGTAGCTATAGCCTAGAAAAGACATAATGTGGGCCTGACCTGGGCTGTGGAGATGAGAAGGGAACATACAGATTTAGACATGTGTTGCATCCACAGGCCTTATTGATGAGTTGGAGGTAGAGAGGGAAGGCAAAGCCAAGAATGTTAGTGATTCCTAGTTTGAGCAAGTAACAGGATGGCGCTGATGAATACTAACTTCAAGAAACAGAAAATGGAACAGGATTTTTGGGGAAGGTGATACATTTTGCTTTATACTTGAATCCGGAGGATTTCATGTGGGATTGAGGAGTCTGAGAGAGGTTAACTAAAGTAGGATCTTCTCTGTCCGTGTACTTTTTTGAGCTAGTCTTCACCTGAACCGAATTCTACAGGAGGACTTAGGGGTGCTGACAAGTCTGGGCTGGGCTCCTGATGGTCACTTTCTCATCTTGGCCACAGCGGATTTGAAGTTACTTTGCATGAAACCAGGGGGATGCTCCGTCTGAAATCTGGTAAGATCCAAAATGCCATTTCTTCCTTTTTCTTCTTCTGAAGAAAAAGGCAATGTGAGTTAGTGATTATCCTCAGGTTGAGTCCAACTTAAAAAAAAACACTGGAGTCTTAAAGAGAGGTGTTTCTCTCTTACCTCTCTTTAAATCCTGAGCTTAGCCTATTCCTCTCTTGTAAACCAGGAGCAGCTATACAGAAAATCCTATGATACTGTCCACCTACAAGGAGTATGGCATATTTGTCCTGGAGCCCAAGGACCCTGGAGTTCTTTCTTTATTAGTAAGTCCTATTTGAGTGTGTGCTAAAGGAAACATTTGTCTAGGACCAGTATTTTTACACCTTGGGGCCCGTCATGGAGGATAGGGGGAAGGGAAAGGCAGTTGGCTGCAAATCCTCCTACCCTCCTTCAACTGGAGCAGTTCTAATTTAGGACATTATATATTAGATGTCCGTGTAAGATTTCATTGGTACAAGAAAGGACTCTACTGTTTTAAAAAGCCATGGAAAACCATAAACCTAGAAGTTTTCTCAATTGCATTTTCCCCCATGTCTCTCGTGTCTTGCCCCTGTGAATATTAGCATCTTGAGGGCAAGGACTACACCTTGTTTTTGTCGTCAGACTTAGCAGTTACCTAATAGATGTTGATCACTTTTTGGATTGGGTAAGCCAAAGCTAGCTGTTCACTTCAAATGTAGGTTCCTGGGAGCCTTTTCTTTCTGGGAAGGTTATTAAATCCTGACCTGCTGCCTACTAAAGTTACCTACTAAAGCTTATTCATGACCCATGATTCCACTCCTAAATAATATATACCCAAGAGAAAGGAGTACATATATTCTCTGAAGCCAGGGACAAGAATCTTCATAGCAACTTTATTCATCATAGCTAAATATTAATACATAGAAAGGGGATAAATAATTTGTGGTATATTTATACAATGGAATGCTACATGGCAAAAAAATCAATGTGATACCGCATGCTGATGAATGGAATAATACAGAAATGCCTCATAGACGTTATTCTGGGCAAAGGAAGCCAGTTACAAAGGAGGACATACTATACAATTTCACCTAAATGAAGTTCAAGAACAAGCAAGACTAATTTCGGTTGACAGACATCAGAATATTGTTAGCTTTTGGGGTGATGGTCTGGCATTGACGGGGAAGGGACGTAAGGGCAATTTTCTGGGGTGATGGAAATGCTTTACATCTTGATCTGGGGGGTGACTGCATGGGTAGATGCAAATGTAAAAATTCATCGCGTTGTACGTTTAAGATCTGTGCACTTGGCCAGGCGCAGTGGCTCATGCCTGTAATCCCAGTACTTTGGGAGGCTGAGGTGGGTGGATCACCTGAGGCCAGGAGTTCAACATGGTGAAAGAGGCCATGCCCAACATGGTGAAACCCCCTGTCTACCAAAAATACAAAAATCAGCTGAGTGTGGTGGCACGAGCCTATAATCCCACCTACATGTGAGGCTGAGGTAGGAGAATCTGTTGAACCCAGGAAGTGGAGGTTGCAGTGAGCCGAGATGGTGCCACTGCATTCCAGCCTGGGCAACAAAGTGTGACTCCGTCTCAAAAAATATATATATATTTGTGCACTTGATTGTATCTAAGTTATAGTTACATAAAAATAAAAAATAATAAAAAAATCCTGACCAGCTCAGAGCAGAAAACTGTTGCTTTGTTTGGTACAAGTTGACTGGTATGGGTAGGCTAACAAAATTACCTATCCTTTGACAGAGGCAAAAGGAATCAGGAGAGTTTGAAGAGAGCCTGAGCTTTAATATAAACTTAGAGAATCCTAGTAGGACGCTAATATCGATAACTCAAGCCAAACCTGAATCTGGTGAGTGGTAACAGAAGGACCTGACCTGGAGATGGCCCAGGGTGGATGGCAGATCCCTCAAGGCCTGAAACTTGGCTCTAATTCTGTCCTTAAAATGGCAGAGTCCTCATTTTTGTGTGCCAGCTCTGATGGGATGCTATGGAACCTGGCCAAATGCAACCCAGAAGGAGAATGGACCACAGGTAACATCTGGCAGAAAAAAGTAAAGACTCCTGAAACCCAAACTCCAGAGACAGACCAATCTACACAAAGGGAATCTGATGCCAGCATGGACAGCGAGCCAATACCACATTTAAATACACGGCAGCGTAGAAAGGTGAGTTTGAAGGAAGAGTCAGAAATATTAGGGGAGGAGGGCTCTAGGTCTGACACAGCACACTTTGATGGTTCCCTGAGGGAGGGGCCCCTGAAAACTCACTAACCTGCTCTCCTCCTTCCTCTTTGAGATTCACTCGGGCTCTGTCACAGCCCTCCATGTGCTACCTGAGTTGCTGGTGACAGCTTCAAAGGACAGAGATGTTAAGATATGGGAGAGACCCAGTATGCAGCTGGTAAGTGTGTATCTGTGTGTCTGTGTTTGCGTGTGTGCACACCTATCCCAAAGGGATGTCACAAGACAGCAACCTTAGGGTAAGAAAGGGTCAAAGATCAAAATTCTGTTTTCTTCAATCACTTGGAATATGTGACTAACCTATTTCTAAATAAATGGAATTAATGTGAGAAAAAAGTAAGTTAGTAAGGAGGCCCTAGGCTTTAGCCCTCACCTCCCCCATTTTTGTTTCCATTGTAGCTGGGCCTGTTCCAATGCGAAGGGTCAGTGAGCTGCCTGGAACCTTGGCTGGGCACTAACTCCACCCTGCAGCTTGCCGTGGGAGACATGCAGGGCAATGTGTACTTTCTGTCCTGGGAATGAAGATGTGCTACTCAGGGGGAAAGATGATACCCCTTGTGCTAGAGATGCAAAGCCTGAAGACACTGATAGCTTTAATAATTATAAAATTAATAATTTCTTAATAATTATAAAAATAAAGTGTCAAAACATCTCAAGTGTAGGCCTGCCTGTATTCTCATGTGGATTCAGAACAGGAGGGAAGTATATGGATATTCTAATGTGTGTCTTTTCCAATTTAACATTAATCCTTACTAGAACCACTAGAAAGCGAATGAAATCTTTAGTAGGTACTCTTTGAAACTAGGTCTTAGAATTCTTGTGTTACTTGTGGGCCCTAGGACCCTCGGATGCCATTCTTGCCAGGAGGAGGAATGAGAGCAATGTCGGCCAACATTCAGTTTGAACAGAGCAGTTAGTTCATCGGGAAAGAATGAGGGAGGGAGAATAAGTCAGTCATGCATCAGGGCATTTAGAAAGAACTGGAATAGAGTTAGGAGAACACTACACTACATTCCTCTCAGAGACAGCCCTTTTCTCAGAACTACCCAGATGAGAGGTGAGGAGTCAAGCCACTGAAAGTGGAACAAACCTTCTGGTTTTCCCAGCTTTTGACACTTGACTTTCAAACTTTAGTCAGTATGGTAATTGGCATTCTCAGAAGAGATCACAAAAGTGTCTTTCCCTCTCAAATTGAAATACACAAAGATTAAAACTAAAACTAATTGAGAGGTGGCACAATCACAGCCATGAACTCTGGTTTTTTTTTTTTTCTTTAGAGATGGGGTTTCTCCATGTTGGTCAGGCTAGTCTCAAACTCAAACTCCCAACCTCAGGTGATCCACCTGCCTCAGCCTCCCAAAGTGCTGGGATTACAGGTGTGAGCCACTGCGCCTGGCCTGATTTTCTTGATTAAAAAACACTTATTATTTGTTTTTTGAGATAAAGTCTGGCTCTGTCGCCCAGGCTGGAGTCCAGTGTTGTGATCTTGGCTCAGTGTAACCTCTGCCTCCTGGGTTTAGGCAATTCTCCTGCCTCAGTCTCCAGAGTAGCTGGGATTACAGGCACCTGCCACCGTGCCCGGCTAATCTTTGTATTTTAGTAGAGACAGGTTTCACCACGTTGGCTAGGTGGGTCTCGAACTCCTGACCTCAAGTGATCCGCCCACCTCAGCCTCTCAAAGTGCTGGGATTATAGGTGTGAGCCATCACGCCTGGGCTGTAAAGAACCTTCTTATATTCCTAAAATTCGATCACATGGAAGAATCTATTGAGCAACTTAGCCTTTGCTTAACTTTCTTCCTCCCTATTATTCCAGCCTTAGCTGGGGTGTTTTGTAGAATTTTCAGAGCATGGAAGACAGACAACTAGAGCTTCCTCCTGCCCCTTGGCCCATGCTTTTAGGAGAGCAAAGGCAAAATATTTTTTGAGACAGTCTCACTCTGTCTCTCAGACTGGAGTGCAGTGGCATGATCTCAAGCAATTCTCCTGCCTCAGCCTCCTGAGTAACTGGGACTACAGGTGCACACCACCATGCCTGGGTAATTTTTGTATTCTTAGTACAGATGGAGTTTCACCATGTTGGCCAGGATGGTCTTGATCTCCTGACCTGGTGATCTCCCTCCTTGGCCTCCTAAAGTGGTGAGATTACAGGCATGAGCCACTGCACCCAGCCAGTTTTGACACTTAAAAATGTATTTATTTATTTATTTATTTATTTATTTTTGAGACAGGGTCTCAGTCTGTTACCCAAGCTGGTATGTGGTGGTACAATAACATCTCACCGAAACCTCTGCCTTTAGGGCTCAGTGATCCTCCCGCCTCAGACTCCCGAATATTGCACCACTGCACTCCAGCCTGAGCAATAGTGAAGAATATTGTAGAATGTTCTTCAGTTTGGTTTTGTTTTTTGTTTTTTTTTTTTCATGAATAGGCTGAGATTATGGATTTAATGGAAGAATTCAGAAGAGATGATGTACTTTATTGCATCTTTATTGGGTACATATGATATTAACAAAACTTATAACTGGTGTTAACCCTGATCACTTTTAAAGTGATATTTGCTAGGTATTTTTGCTGTACCTTTTTCATATTCTGTTAGAAGCAAGTCACTAAGTCCAGCCCATACTCAAGGGGAAGGAAAGAAAACTTCTAGAAGAGAGATATCAAAGAAATTTGTATATCTTAAGGTGGGTTTTTTGAGGCTACGCAAATATCATTTTCCTGACTAATCTTAGCATTCATCCATGTATCTTGACTGCAATATTATTGTGGTTTTCTAATCATGATTTTCTGTTCCCCCTCCATTTTCCCTAATATTTTCTATTCCCCTTTTTCTGACATTAATTTATGGAAATTTTATTTTTTTGAGACTGGGTCTTGTTCTGTGACCCAGGCTGGAGTGCAGTGACATTGATCGTAGCTTATTGCACTTATACTCCTGGGTTCAAGCGATCCTCCTGTCCCAGCCTTCCAAGTAGCTGGGACTACAGGCATGCCTCACCATGCCTGGCTTTTATATTTGTAGAGATGAGGTCTCACTATGTTGTCTAGGCTTATCTTGAACTTCTGGCCTCAAGTGATCCTCCCACCTCGGCCTTTCAGTGTTGGATTTCAGGTGTGAGCCACCACACCTAGTCTGAAGTTCTGAAGGGAGTTTTATCCCTTCCTACCAATTCATGTATTCAATTATTTACTTCTATCAGCATAAATGCATGAGTATTTATTTTTGTCTTTAGGAGCCTCTTGAATTTTAATACTGAAACTTCATTGTATTTATATTTCAATACTTTTTTTATAGCCAATGTTTACATAGGATAAAAATATATACTTAGGGCTTGACATGGTGGCTTACGCCTGTAATCCCAGCACTTTGGGAGGCCAAGGTGGGTGGATCACAAGGTCAGGAGTTCCAGACCAACCTGGCCAACATGGTGAAACCCCATCTCTACTAAAGATACAAATTAGCTGGGTGTGGTGGTGGTGCACACCTGTAATCCCAGCTACTCAGGAGGCTGAGGAAGGAGAAGATAGAAAGATATTGGTCTATAATTTTACTTTCTTGTGATATCTTTATCTGGTTTTGATTTCATACTGCCTTATGCAATTAGTTGCAAAGTATTTCCCTCTCTTCTATTCTTTGGAAAATTATGTCGTCTGCTTCAGTTTTAATAGCATGTTACTTCAATGAGTAGATATATTTGACGAGTTCCTTATCTATGGATTTTTTGTGTACACCAATGCCTCAGTGACATCTATGCAAACATGTGTAAGTTTTAGGTCAAAGGGCATGTACATTTCAAATTTTGATAGATATTCAAAATCTGGTTTCTAAAAAGTTACATGTATTCAGGCTCTGTGGCAGTCTCCCAAAGGCCTCCCAAATTTTTGGACATGCGGTAAGTCCTAAGATGTTAAGTAGTTGGAGACCCAGGCTGCAGTTGATACATCTGAAAAAGGTGAAAAAGGCAAGTGACTACGTATGGATGGGAAAGAAAAAGACAACTTAGCCTTTGTTGCCTCTACCCTTCCTGCAATAATACTCAACAAATTCCAGTTTGCAGAAAAACTGAATAACAGGTAAAAGCATTAGCCCCACCCATTAGTATCCCTCAGTGCACAGATGCCACTAAGAACAAGATACGGAATAACTTGCAGAGCAATGAGTACTTTCTGTCCTGGAAATGAAGATCTACTAATGTCAGAAGAAATATGTGCTTGGAGAAATAAAGCCCAAAGAAGCCAGTGGTAGAGCTGTACAGTTTTTATTATATAAAGTATCACAAAATTCAAAAGTACAACACTGCTTATTTTCTTGCTTGAAGATCAGATCTGATTTATTTAATATCAACATTCAGCATAGCTGCAGGAAATTAAACTGAACCTTTAAAAGGTACCGCATACGGACCTGGTTGGGGTTATAGACAATATATTCATTGTAGTTGAGGGTATAACCATCTGGATTCAGAATTCCTGTGTCACTTGCTGGTCCTAAGGGTACTGTACTCCCATTCCTGCCAAATGGAAGAAAAGTATGTCAACATCAGTCTCTGGTTCAGAAGCTGGAATAGAGACAGTAGTCTTATCCAGCCAAAAGGAGTCTTCTAGCCCTTCTGGTTCTGAGTACTTACAGGGTGACGAAGTGGGCAGCACTGGGAGCCATCTTGCCCAGCCCCTTGGTGCTGTGTTTACCTTGAAGCAATCCTTCAGCCTTAGGATTGGCCTCTAGTAGTTCATTACACTGACCTAAAGCTACCTGCAAAGCAAAAAATCTTTGAATGCCCACATCCTCTAAGAATTAGATGGCTCCAGAGCCAAACAGAAAATCCCATCAGTACGTTTTTCCCCCTACTCCAGCAGAGTAATCCAGTGTACTAAAAACTGCACTTGATTCTCTCAAGTTATCCCAGGTAAACCTCTTGGTTCTGGGTTCAAACTTTTCTCATTGGAAAAAAATGGGAATTAATAAACTAGAGATCATAGACATACTCCCACCTCACCTCTGATAAGAGCAGCAGTCCTGTATTCTTTAGGCGAGACGCAAAGCAGTAATTGGCACTCTTGGAAGACATGTCAGCAAAATAGATTCCTTTTCCAAACTGAAATACATAAATGAATACCAAGGTCAGCTTCTAACCCACCGTGTTAGAGAGAAGGTGCATAGTACCAGCCCTGTTTTTCCATTCCCTTAAACACAATATAGACCCTTCTCCATTTCCCTCACAATTCTGTCCTAGAGAGGGTAGAAGCACCTGTGAATTTCTGCCTTCTGAGGGAGAGGCGAGGTATATTTAGGAATTTAAAGAAAGAAGGACACAGTAAAACATGACAAGGTTATCAGTGAGCTGGCTTAACTGTTGGGGGAGAAGAACCACCTAATCCTAATCTCAAAAAAACCACTGAGAACATTACTGTATCCCTTTCCCCCTGTGCTCCTCCCAGAGTACAATTTCACTCACCATGTAACCTGTGATGGGAGCTTCAGGTGGGGGCAATTCGAAGCCCATGGCTCAAGATTCCTACCCAGTTACTCAGCCTGGAACCATGCCATAGAAGCATCCTATGGAAAAGTCAATATTATTGTACTCTGTTCTGCACAGATAGGCCATAAGCATAAAAAGCCAACACCTTCCTCTGCCTCCTGTTTATAAGTTTTATAGCTGCACTTTTTGGGCAAGGAGTGTCTTTCCAAAGCCAAAGCTAGACTCAGACCTGTTATGAAGTTCCTCTCTGAAGGCTTCTTTCTCACCCCTTCTTCTCCACTTCAAACAAATCCAGCAAGGTCATGGTATAGTCATTGTGTGTGGGAGCATGGGTAGACTGTAAGTACTGGGAAATCACCTGTGAAAAATAAAAAGGCCGATGTGTACGCTACAAGAGACTGAGCTGAACTGAAAAATTTGGGGATTCTGATTTAACTTGGCAGACCTTTCTGCTCCCAAAGTCTTACAAGGCAACTAGGAAGAACTTGGCCTTCTCAAATTCCTAGTGCATAAAAAGTCTCCCTAATTTACAATTTCCTCTTAACCAGAAGTAGTTAGAGAATAGTGGGATGGGGAGGTGGTCTTAAGGGTGCAAAAGTAGTCTGAAAATAAATGATCATTTTTCTTACTTTGAACTCATAACTTTCATGGTCAAGAGGGCGCAAGGCACAATGTAGGTTTCTATAGTGTTGGTCCAATGGGTGTTCTGGGCTTTGTAGCTCTGTTTTCACCAGCTTAATAGCAATTTCAATGTCTCCCAAAGCCTGAGAAGATGAGATACAGAATCAATGTGGGAGGAACCTGGGATAAGGGATATAATACTTCTCGGCCGGGCATGGTGGCTCACGCCTATAATCCCAGCACTTTGGGAGGCCAAGGCGTGTGGATCATGAGGTCAAGAGATCGAGACCATCCTGGTCAACATGGTTAAACCCCATCTCTAATAGAAATACAAAAATTAGCTGGGCATGGTGGCGCGCGCCTGTAGTCCCAGCTACTCGGGAGGCTGAGGCAGGAGAATTGCTTGAACCCAGGAGGCGGAGGTTGCAGTGAGCCGAGATCGCGCCATTGCACTCCAGCCTGGGTAACAAGAGAGAAACTCCGTCTCAAAAAAAAAACAAAAAACAACAACAAAAAAAAATAACAAAAAAAATAACAAAAAAAAAAAAAAAAAAAGGAAAAAAAAGAAAAAAAAATAAAGAAAATAAAAACAAAAAACAAAAAACAAAAAACAAAAAAACTTCTCAATTCATACATATCTCACCTCTAGTAATTGTATTTTTTCTGACAGCTCCTTCTGTGTCCGGATTAGTGGAGGAGTATGGAGTCTAAGAACAGAGATATAACCCATAATGAGCTCTCTGATGTGTGGCTAAAAGGCTCATGACTAAACATAGGAGATGACAGATAGGTCCTCTCTCAACAGGTTTTCCATCTGAGAGAGAAAGAGATCTGTAAAGAGATCTTACCTTCCAAATATATAAAATAATATTAAATACATACTTAGTAAAGATGAACTATGTGGATTTTGACTTTTGAGACTAGAGTTAAAATTCTTTTTTATAAATCATTTTAAAAATAAGTTACATTGATATCAATAAGGAACAGTTTGGATACAGTTCTATCTAGAAGCATAGGCAGACCTGTTGACCACTCAGGGTTATTTCTAGGTCACAGGGCTCTAGAAAGCAATAAAAGGAATAGAAATAGGATGAAAACCAGAAAACAGAATCAACCAATGTAAAATGTTACTTTGTCTATCTAATATCACTTGAGTTCACAGAAATGGTGTTTGTGTGGTTTGTCACCTCAAATAGGAAAAGGGGGTGATATGCCTGAAGGTGTTTTACTTGGTGGTTGGATAGCTGGAACCATTCTCTCGAGTTGGTAACTTCTACTTTGTCAGAGAACATAGCTGTGGTCAAGCCAGGAGACTGCATCCCATATTTGTAAGCTGATTAAATAGGCTGCCCATATATCATTTTGTTTCTGTACCTATTTAAGACCATCATTTCCTTAGAAATAAAATATTTAAAAGATTATAGCTGCTGCTGATTGATACTGGGGATATGTATACGTAGAAGAACAAAGTGAAGTAACAGCACAGGCCTTACCCAAAGTCATGCGGAATCCTGGTGTAGAATTCATTGCATGCTTCCACGAGAGCTCGTCCATGCTGGCCAGCCCTAATACAATCCTCAATCTTCTTTAGAGACTGGTAACCTGCCTTGATTTGCGCCACTGTCAGCTTCCCTGCAGGCCCAGCCAGAGATCAGACTCCAAACCAGGGTCCCATCTTGTAAACTGTACTTAAGTCCTTGCCTAAAAAGGACTTTCACCTTTCAAAATTTTTTTTTTTTTTTGAGATGGGGTCTCACTCCTGTTGCCCAGTCTGAGTGCAGTGGCACAAACACAGCTAAATGTAGCCTCAGCTTCCCGGGCTCAGGTGATCCTCCCACTTCAGCCTCCCAAATAGCTGGACCACAGGCACACACCACCACACCTGGCTAATTTTTCAATTTTTAGTAGAGATGGGATTTTGCCACATTGCCCAGGCTGGTTTCAAACTTCTGGGTTCAAGAAATCCACCTGCCTTCGCCTACCAAAGTGTTGGGATTATAGGCATGAGCCACGACAACCAGCCTCAACTTTCAAAATAGTTCCTTCTCCATACAACCTGTCACACCAAATCCCATTTTCTTCATTCAGTACTATCAGCAAGCTTTAAATCATAATGGTAATAAAATATCCATTAAAGGAACTAGGAATTATGAGGAGGGAATGCAGAACAAAATGTGAAGTCCTACCAAGTGGGGCTTTCTTGGTGTTATACTTCATTTCTATCATCATCTCTTCCATGGCTTGAACATTACAGATCAACTTTATTAACTCCTGTACCCGAAGATCTAGCTGTGACTCTGGCTTCAAGGGAGATTTAAGAGATTCCTCTTTTTTTGTTTCCTCTTCATCCTATAGCAAAAAACAAACAAACAAAAGAAAATCTAAGAAATCATCTCTAGATTACTTATAACACCCAATATCATATAATGTAAATGCTTTGTAAAGTTTTTATACTGCATTGTCTAGGGAATAATGACAAGCAAGGAAAAAAGGCTGTCCAGGTTCAGTACAGAAGCAATTTCTTTTTTAGAATATTTTTGATCCTCAGTTAACTGAATCCATGGATATGGAGGGTTAACCATGCTAGTTCTGCTTCCTACACTGTACAACTCAGAATAAGTCTTAAAAAAAAGGCCTCCTCATTATGTCAGTATATAAAAATAGTTATTATGTCTCAGATCTTCCCATCTTAAAAAGACTAAAACTTCTCCATTTTTTTGGATATGTGACTGTTTCAGAACAGTTTCAGCATCCTGGTATACCTCAGTTTATCTAAATTAATTTTTTTTAAATGGTGGTATATATCCAGAATTGAAAACGAATTTAAATGTAATTTTTTTTTTTTTTTTATTTTATAAAGACGGGGTTTCACCATGTTGGTCAGGCTGGTCTTGAACTCCCAACCTCAGGTGATCCGCCCACCTTGGCCTCCAAAGTGCTTGGATTACAGGCATGAGCCACCACGCCCAGCCTAAATGTAATTGTTTAATCAGTTTGATTTTTTTATTGCTCCTCTCTTGTTCCATAACAATAAACTTCTGTAAATAGGGCCTAATATTTTATAAGAACCTTAGAAGGCTGGGCGACGTGGCTCATGCCTGTAATCCCAGCACTTTAGGAGGCTGAGGCAGGCGATCACCTGAGCTCAGGAGTTCAAGACCATCCTGGCCAACACAGTGAAATCCTGTCCCTACTAAAAATTTAAAAAAAAATTAGCTGGGCATAGTGGTGGGCACCTGTAGTCCCAGCTACTTGGGAGGCTGAGACAAGAGAATCACTTGAACCTGGAGGTTGCAGTGAGCCGAGACTGCACTCCAATCTGGGCAAAAGAACAAAACTCTGTCTCAAAAAAAAAAAAAAAAAAAAAAAAAACCACGGTGGTAAATAACAGAGCAGAGACTAGAAAGGCACATTCTATCCTCATTCCTATTGTCCCTTCAGGATTACAAAGATCATTAAGAGCACCCCTATCCCTGAGGTATGCAGTAGAAAGGACTCAAGATACCGTGGCCTGTCCCAGTCTAGGAATGATCTAAGCTATTCTGCTTTGCCCTGATTCAGAAGAAGCAGGAGTAGGTGTGGTGGCTCATGCCTACAATCTCAGGACTTTGGGAGGCGAAGACAGGAGGACTGCTTGAGCCCAGGAATTTCAGACCAGCCTGGGCAACATAGTGAAACCTCATCTTTCCAAAAAAAAGAAGAAAGAAAAATCATCTGGGCAGAGTGGCACGTGCCTGTGGTCCCTGATACTGGGGAGGCTGAGGTGGGAGGATCACTTCAGCCTCGAGATCTTGAGGCTGCAATGGGCCATGATTGTGCCACTGTACTCCAGCCTGGGCAAGAGAGCACAATCTTGTCTCTAAAGAATAAATAAAGAAGAAACGGGTTTCCCCCCAAAAGTATAGTGAGAGTTACCTGAGTATTGGTGGCATAGTCCATCTGTAGCATATCATATTTTCCAGGCACCTTCTGAAACTTTTCTCGATCGTCCCAATTGTTTTTCGTTTTGTCAAGGAATCTGTAGAGTCCAATGTGTAAGAAAACTTTACAAATAAAGCTCTACTATGAAGATGGACTTACAGCTGTTTCCTTAGACAGAAAATCTCCCAACAATTTATTTTCCACCACCGATCTCCTTTACCCATCAACTTTCCATAAATAAAAATCGGTCTAATTCTAAATGAGGACACTAAATTGACAAAAAAGCTCTGGAGACAAATGGAATTTTAAAACGGGGAAAAACAATGCTTGTCCTTCCCAAACACCACAAAAGCCATCGAGATTTTAAGTATCCATCTAATCCCTTTCCCTGAAAGAAACATGTTCCCAAATTCTCTAGAAGGTTCTTCATCTATATCATAAGGTTTTAAGAACTCTAGCTGAATATTCTCTCTCTCTTTTTTTTTTTTTTTTGGTAGAGTCAGGGGTGTCACTTTGTTGCCCAGGCTGGTCTCAAACTCCTAGCTTCAAGCAATCATCCCACCTCAGCCTCCCAAAGTGCTGGGATTATAGGCGTGAGCCACTGCACCCAGCATCTAGCTGAATATTCTCTACCCCATGACAGTCTTCACTTATCCCAAATTTCCTAAATTTGTTGGTCATGTGTTAAATATATTAGATTCTTCTGTTTTTAGTGACTTTCAAGGTTCTAGTTTGATTTAATCACTAAGGATGCAGTTTGTTGTTTCAATCACAGAATGTCAGGGTGAAAAGACATTAATATTGAGGCCAAATCACACCTGTAAAATGAAAATTTTTTTATAAGCCACACATTTATAAAATTCTTAGAGAAGGCAGGGTGCATTGGCTCACACCTGTAATCCCAGCATTTTGGGAGGCCAGGGCAGGTGGATCACCTGAAGTCAGGAGTTTGAGACCAGCCTGGCTAAAAATGGCCAAACCCCATCGCTACTAAAAATACAAAAATTAGCTGGGCATGGTGGCTAGCGCCTGCAATCCCAGCTACTTGGGAGGCTGAGGCAGGAGAATTGCTTGAACACAGAAGGCAGAGGTTGCAGTGAGCTGAGATCAAGCCATTGCACTCCAGCCTGGGCAACAAGAGCAAAACTCCATCTAAAAAAAAAAAAAATTATTGAAGAAGATACATTTAAAAGAGGAGGGTATTTTTTTCTGTAGTCACTTTTTAACACTCACTTCTTCTGAAAGATTTCCTTGGCCTTGTTGAGATTGCCTGAACAAGCCACCAGGCTGTGCTGTCCCATTTTCCCAACTGCAAAGTAAATGCCACACATAAGATATTCCCTTACAAAGGACAAACGCATTTCTATACTAGGGAAAAAAAAAAAAGGAGAAAAAAGATATTCCCTAATAGCAACAAGCCAGCTCTCCAAGATCTCTCTGCTTAACATCTGACTAACAGGCAGGAAAGGGAGAAGGGGAAAGGAAAGGACGAACTAATCATGTTGATACAAGTTACTTGCTAACTGCCACGGTCTATGAGCACTACTAGCAGTTCAACTACAGAAGAATTTTCAGCCTCAAAGGGCTGCTCTTAGTTTTCCCAGTGGGGACTTCCTAAGGAGGATGCCTGCCATTCCCCAATTTCAAGATGCCCAACTTGATTCCTAAGCCTCTTCTAGACTTCAGAGCCTCTACTGACCCAATTTAAACCCAGAGAATCCTTTGGCCACTCACTAAGCTGCTTCTGGCTTTCTGAATGCCAACTCATAAAATCACAATAAAAATCATTACCTCGGCCCCATCTCATCCAAACACTGAAGTTCCTCTCGGCATCATCTTCTAATAGCTGAATCAGATAGTACTTGTTGTTGTTGAACTGGAGATTGGTCTATGTGGAGTGAAAAAAAAAAGGAGAGAGTTTTGCAAATGGAAATCACATAAACCAATGATTTATCCTTCATGACAGGTGCCAGTAATTTCCATAAGGAAAAGGAAAGAAAATTATATTCCTGTATCAGGCAAGAAAATTATATTCCTGTAAAATTAAAAATATAAAGAAAAAATAGGGCTTATACATTAAACTTTGGATTGTTAGGAATTAAAGTGGGGGCCTAGAAGCTTCCTAAAACCCTCTATCCAACCTCAAATATCCTATGTTGAACGGCTCCTCCTGTTTTTGCCTGCCTCAGCTCCCTATTTAGATATTTTCTTTTCTTCTTCTTTTTTGAGATAGAGTCTCGCTCTGTTGCCAGGCTGGAGTGCAGTGGCACGATCTCGGCTCACTGCAACCTCCGCCTCCTAGGGTCAAGCAATTCTCCTGCCTCAGCCTCGGCCTCCCGAGTAGCTGGTACTACAGGCATGTGCCACCACACCCAGCTAATTTTTGTGTTTTTGTTTTAGAGACAGGGTTTCACCATGTTGGCCAGGATGGTCTTGATCTCTTGACCTCATGATCCACCCACCTCGGCTTCCCAAAGTCCTGGGATTACAGGCATGAGCCACCTGCCTGGCCACTATTTAGATATTTTCTAAGCTATCTGTGTTTTTCAGTACCCAATCCACTCCCAATAATTACTTACCAAATGAAAACAATTTTGATGCTCCAAAGGCCTAAAACTGTTATGCTCAATGTTACCTGACTTATTCTTTGACAGTTCTACTCACAGCTTTTGTTTGTCAGCTGCAGAAATTTGACAATGAGCTGAGAGTAGGGCAATACTGGGAGGGAACAAGGGATACGCAAAACCATGGCCACATCTGTCCTATAACTAACCTGACTGAGAATAGGGCCAGTATCTAAAAAGAGGTATCTGTAAGTAAATCACTCAGAGTGAAAAGAGAGAGAAGTACATGATAAGGCACAGCAGCCGATATTGTATGGCCGAGCCCTGGATATGGAGGCATTCTTCTTGTTAAGCATGCTGCTCCTTCCTACCTCTATCTCCTGTCCTACTTGGTCACATTTTAAAGCCACTGTATGACCTTAGTCCCCTGGTGAAAAAAAAGTCATTAGATGTTAGAACAAAAAGGGGCCTTGGCAAAAAGTGTACCATAAGGAAAAATCAAAAGGTAAATGACAAATCTGGAAAATATATAAGCAATTTATGTTATAGACAAAAGGCTATTCTCCATATTATATAAAGTTCCTTGAAACCAGTAAGAAAATGACCAACCACTTGTTAAGAAATGTGCAAAACAGCTTCGTCCCAGTGGCTCATCCCTGTAATCCCAGTGCCTCACAAGCCCAGGGCAGGAGGATCATTTAAGGCCAAAGATTCAACACCACCTATCCAATATAGTGAGATTCCCATCTCCACAAAAAAGCAAAAAATTTAAAAATTAGTCATGCTTGGTGGCATGCACTTATAGTCTTAGCTACTCGGGAAGCTGAGGTGGGAAGATTGCTGGAGCCAAGAAGCCCAAGGTTGCAGTGGGCTTACTGCACCAGCTGCACTCCAGCCTGGGTAACAGAACAAAATCCTGCCTCTTAAAAAAAAAAAAAAGTACAAAAGAATATGAATAGAGAGTTAACAGTTTCAATAAATGATATGAAATCTACAAAAAAAAAAAAAAAAATACATATTTCTCACAGAGGACTTTGCTATCAGATAAGAGTTTGCCAGGGCTGAGTACACAGGTATTTAACCACAAGTGGCTAATATTAATATAGGACTTCAGGCAAGGTGCGGTGGCTCACGCCTGTAATCCCAGCACTTTGGGGAGGCTAAGGCAGGTGGATCACTTGAGGTCATGAATTCGAGACCAGCCTGGCCAAAATGGCAAAACCTGTCTCTACTAAAAATACAAAAATTAGCCAGGCCATGGTGGTGCATGTCTGTAATCCCAGCTACTCGGGAGGCTGAGGCAGGAGAATTGCTTGAACCTGGGAGGCAGAGGTTGCAGTGAGCCAAGATTATGCCACTGTACTCCAGCCTGGGAGATGGAGTGAAACTCTGTCTCGAAAAGAAAATAAATAAATAAAAATTAGAAAAAAAAGGACTTTAAAGATCTGAATGCTGGGATGCTATCATCAATAATTAACAAGAAGAAGGTCTCGTGAGTACAATGGTTCCGCCTCTCTGCCTCTTACCTGATTTAGCATGACATCGTAGACATCATTTCCGTCACAATACACGTGAGCCTAGAAAGTGAGAAAGAAAAGAAAATCAACATTAGTTTCAGCCCTGAGATCCTAAATGAGGCTCTAAATTTTCTTATGGCTCAAGCTGTCATTCTACAGCAACATTAACATCCATCTTCCAGGGCAAGAACTGCAAACCTATGTTCTACCTATAACCTGGGTATAACCTTACCATAATGAAAATATGCTTCCTTTTTTTTTTTTTTTTTAAACTATACAAAAGAATCTAACTGAGTTAGGCTGGGCATGGTGGCTCATGCCTGTAATCCCAGCATTTTGGGAGGCTGAGGTGGGTAGACCACTTGAGGTCAGAAGTTTGAGACCAGTTTGGCCAACACAGTGAAACCCGTTTCTACTAAAAACATAAAAATTAGCCCAGGGCGGGCCTGGTGGTGGGTGCCTGTTATCCCAGCTACTCAGGAGGCTGAGGAAGGAGAATCACTTGAACCCAGGAAGTGGAGGTTGCAGTGAGCTGAGATCACACCACTGCACTCTAGCCTGGGTGACAGAGTGAGACTCCATCTCAAAAAAAAAAAAAAAAAAAAAAAAAGATTCTGAGTTAAAGAAAACTTGGCTGGGTGCAGAGGCCTACCCCTGTAATCACAGCACTTTGGGAGGCCAAGGCAGGTGGATCAACTGAGGTCAGGAGTTTGAGACCACCCTGGCCAACATGGTGAAACCCCATCTCTACTAAAAATAAAAAATTAGCTGGGCGTGGTGGCACGCGCCTATAGTCACAGCTACTTGGGAGGCTGAGGCAGTAGAATCACTTGAATCCAGGAGGCGGAGGTTGCACTAAGCCAAAATTGAGCCACTGCACTCCAGCCTGGGTGACAAAGTAAGACTCTGTCTTAAAAAAAAGAAAACTTACTATAGAGGTAGCCTTTCTGTATTTCAAATTCTTTCCCAATTCATCAGTAACTCATGCCATTGGGTACAGTTTCTCATTAGAACAAGAAAACAGTTTTCCCTTAACAATATTTTCCAGTTGAAAAAGAGAATGAGGTGTAGAAGGCTGATGGCAAGCACAAAAGGTAAGCGTGTGATATAATTTGTATATTTGTCTCCTTCCAAATCTCACACTGACTTGTAATCCTCAGTATTGGAGGTGGGGCCTGGTGGGGAAGTGACTGGATCATGGAAGCGGATTTCTCATGAATGGTTTAGCACCACTCTCTTACTGTCCTCTTGATAATGAGTGAGTTCACCCAAGATCTGGTAGTTTAAAAGCATGTGACACCTCCTCCATTCTCTCTCTCTCTGTGACACCTCCTCCAGTCTCTCTCTCCCTCTCCCCTGCTTTTGCCATGTGAAGTGCCTATTCCTGCTTCACCTTCTGCCACGAGTAAAAGTTTCCTAAGGCCTCCTGAGGAGCAGATACCGTTATGCTTCCTGTACAGCCTCCAGAACCATTAGCCAATTAAATCTGTTTTCTTATAAAGTACCCAGTCTCAGGTATTTCTTTATAGTAATGCAAGAATGGCCTAACATACCATGTTAAAAAATACCCTGATTATTAACCCCAAGTCCTACCACTCCTATCCCTTGCCATTGGAGAAAACTAATCACTCATCATATTTTGGAGAGGATTCCTAAAATGAATACCAACAATATCCCAGACAAGAGTCCTTGTAACAAAGGATGCTCTCTGAGACACCCATGGACTGAAGATCGGTTCCAGAGTCTCTTACCTTCCCTACTTTGGCTGTACACTCTGGGTCCACAGGAGCTTTGCCCTTTAACAGCAAGGCCTTCACAGATTCTGAGGAAAAACATATAGGTACTACTTTATGGAAATTAAAAACAGCTGTTGTGGTTAAACGGAAACTTGTCAGGATTAACTTTGCCCTCCCAAGCAATCCTGGTCTTTCCTTAGGCCTCAATCCATCTCAAATACATGAAAACGAAGATTCAAGACAGTAGATTAGTTTTGTGGTATGTCCAAAGGATAGATAAATTATTTATATCCTGAAAGAAGGAAGAAATAAGAGTTGAAATAACAAGATATCATCCCCTCATCCACCCCTATCAGAGACCCTCTTGCTGGCCCATGACCTCCCTGGCCTACCATCTTGCTTGTCTTCTGTCCTGTCCTTATTAGCTTTTCCTCTAGCCACAGGCATCTTTTTCGACCCCTGTCTCTGGCATCTGTGAGTTTTCTTGGCAGGGGAAGAGTCTTCTGGAGCTGTGTTGCCATCATTAACTCTTTTGCTTCCATTTAATGCTACAGAATTTGGAAATGGACAAAGAAGAATGAGTACACCTGAATATGTATAGATTTAAGAGACTGAAAAAAATATTTTAAAGAAAGGTTTAAGATAATTTCCTTTTCTTTTTTTTAGGCAGAATCTTACCCTGTCACCCAGGCTGGAGTGCAGTGCTGCGATTTCGACTCACTGCAACCTCCGCCTCCTGGGTTCAAGTGATTCTTGTGCCTCAGCCTCCCGTGTAGCTGGGATTACAGGTGTGTGCCACCACGCCCGGCTAATTTTTGTATTTTTAGTAGACAGGGTTTCACCACGTTGGTCAGGCTGGTCTCAAACTCCTGACCTCAAGTGATCTGCGCGCCTCAGCCTCCCAAAGTGCTGGGATTACAGACATGAGCCACCACACCCCGCTGGTTTAAGATAATTTTCTAAGCTTACAAAGAGGCAATAACTGTCGCAACACTACTCTTGTGTAACAGTCTGTGGAATTCTTCCTAAATTGCTATTTTAGCCAAATGAAATAAAACAAAATAAAAGGGAGCCCCAGGAGTCTTGTAAGTTCATAGACTGAGGCCTGCCTGTTTTGTTTACTTGTGTCTCAGTGTCCCCCAAATATCCACCTCATACATGAGGCGGTATGGGATAAAGGTTAGTAAAGTGCTCAAGGGTCTGTGCCTAGCTTAGAGCCTAGCTCTGCTTCTTCTATCTGTAGAGAGTTGGAAAAGTATTTGATCTCTTCCTACTTCACTTGCTTCAATATCAGAATATTGTACAACAATATTATACTTCTAGAGAAGTACAGTAGTACCTAATTTATAGGGCGGACCTATGCATTTAAGAACATTACATACATAATACTCTATCTCAATAGGTCTAAGACTTGCATTTTACTCTCTGGAACTGGGATGCATCTTAAAATGGACGACATAAGTAGTCAATCATAGTACACCATTTTCAGTGCTTATCCTTTCTTGTGGAGTATAAAATAATGGTGTACCTTACAATTACTTTTTGTAAATTGGATGACATTAGGTATTAACAACACTACTGGCACATTAGTTGTTCCAGGTCGGCAAAGCTTTATGCACAATTATGTAATTCCCAAAGGTATGAAAACCGAAATTTACAAAATTTAGCACCCAAACTGGTTTGGTAGCCACGTTATGGGGGAGCTGTAAGGGGAAGGGTGTCACAGTAGGTGGCATCGTTCTTTTTCTGACTCCCCGCCCCGCATTCCGCCCCGGCGTTAATACGCTCCGAACCTCTCGCCCTGCCGCCGCCGCTGCTCGGTTGCCGCCGCGCCGCCATGGAAGTCGAACGCTGACGTCATCAACCCGCTCCAAGGAATCGTGAGTCCAGTGTCAGTTGGCGGGACACCCAGCGAGCGTGCGCCCTAGCAGGAAGACGACTGTGGGGGACAGGGGAGGCACGCCCTACAATATTTGCATGTCGCTGTGTATTCTGGGAAGTCACCATAACCGTGAAATGTCTTTGGGTCTGGGAATCTTATAAGTTCTGCGTCACACTACTTTTCCCCCGTAGGGCGGAGGGAAGCTCATCAGTGGGGCCACGAGCTGAGTGCGTCCTGTCACTCAATTCCTATGTCCCTTGGGAAGGTCTGAGACTAGGGCCAGTAAGCGGCCCTAACAGGGCTCTCCCTGAGCTTCGGGGAGGTGAGTTCCCAGAGAACGGGTCTCCGCGCAAGGGTCAGACTGGGCAGGAGATGCCGTGGACCCCGCCCTTCGGGGAGGGACCCGGCGGATGCCTCCTTTGCCGGAGCTTGGAACAGACTCACGGCCAGCGAAGCGAGTTCAATGGCTGAGGTGAGGTACCCCGAACCGGGGCCTCATAACCCAATTCAGACTACTCTCCCCCGCCCACTTTTGAAGAAAAACCGAGTGGCGGCGGCAAAGGCGAGAGGTTCGGAGCGTATTAACGCCGGGCGGAATGCGGGGCAGGGAGTGGAATGTAGAAAAGTTCCATGAAAGCGCGAAAACCCCTTTGGGAACAGAGGGAACCCTGGGGCAGGAAGTCCACGAAATTGCTAATGGTCTTCTGGTTCTTGGTGACGCTAGGTCAGGGGTGCCCAAATAATTGGCTGCAAGAGAATCACCGAGTATGGGGACTGTATACTTAAGCAGATTCCGCACCCCAGACCCTCTGATTCAATGAGCCTGTATTAACTGTATCATCGGGTAATCCTGATTTTGGCACCAATATCATTTAGAAACATATTGTTAGGATAAAATAGTCCCCGTTATAGACCAACCTGAGCAAGATAGCAAAACTCCGTCTCTATAAAAAAATTTAAAAATTAGCCGGGCGTGGTGGCGCGGGCCTGTACTGTAGTCCCAGCTACTCAGGAGGCTGAGGCAGGAGAGTCGCTTGAACTCGGGAGGCGGAGGTTGCTGTGAGCTGACATCGCACTACTAAACTCCAGCCTGGGCAACAGAGCGAGACTCCGTCTCAAAAAAAAAAGAGGAAAAAAAGATAAATTTTAATTTTTGTTCATCAAAAGATATAAAGTTTATTAAGAAAAACCCCAAAACTCCTTATTTGTATGTAATTTGATTATGAATATTTTAAAAGCCGGAAGAAACTACAGGATAAAATTTTTACCTTAATACAAAGCCTAGCAAGACTGATAGAAAATAGTATATGAAAATAAATTGCATATTTATAAAAGAGCTTCAAACAACTATAAAGGAAATTTTTGGATAAGGTAGCCTTTACAATAACACCAAAGCATACCAAGTAGTTGGAAATAAATCTAACAAAATGTAGGTGCTCCATAAATGTTTGTTGTATAGGATTGCTTAATCTATTTCAGTGGTACAAAGCCTGTTACATCTGACTTAATTATGGCACAAATAAATTAGACAGGGTCTAAAAGGCAATACTTTGGAGATTGGAAAAATATAATGTAAGGCTTTATGAAATGAAAATTTGTTAAGAATAGGTAGTACTTAAGGCTGGGCGCGGTGGCTCACGCCTGTAATCCCAGCACTTTGGGAGGCCAAGGCGGGTGGCTCACTTGAGGTCAGGAGTTTGAGACCAGCCTGGCCAACATGGTGAAAGCCCGTCTCTAAAAAAAAAAAAAAAAAATAGGTAATACTTAGTAGAGCTTTCTTGTGTACTAGAGGCTGAGCTAAATGCTTTACATGCATAACCTCATTTAATCTTCATAGGGTTAAAATAGCCAGAATTTATTTAGTTTTTACTGTGCTGTGAGCTTTACATACATCATTTAATTCTCACAACCACCTCATGGGGCATATGTTATTATCTCCATTTTATAGGTAAGGAAACTGAGCTTTAGAAAAATTTAATTTCTTAGAGATCACACAGTGTATTGCTAGGGCTGCTATAACTACAAACTACAGACAGGATAGCTTAAACAGTAAATTCATTTTGTCGCAATTCTGGTGGCTAGAAGCCCAAGATAAAGATATTCACAGGGTTGATTTCTTCTAAGGCCTGCCTCTTTCCTCTCTCCTTAGCTGACAGATGGATGCTGTCTTTCCTCTGTGTGTGTCTGTGTCCTAATTTTTTTTTTCTTTTTTTGAGACAGAGTCTTGCTCTGTTGAGTGATTCTCCTGCCTCAGCCTCCCGAGTAGCTGGGACTACAGGCCTACAGGCATGCGTCACCACGCCTGGGTAATTTTTGTATTTTTAGTAGAAACAGGGTTTCACCACGTTGACCAGGCTGGTCTGAAGCTCCTGAAGTGATCCACCCGCCTCAGCCTCCCAAAGTGCTGGGATTACAGGTGTGAGCCACCACGCCCGGCCCTTATAATCTCCTTTTTCTTATAAGGACATCAGTGATACTGGATTATTCTCTACTCATATGACCTTTGTTTTTTTTTCTTTTTTTGAGAGGGAGTTTGGTTCTGTTGTCCAGGATGGAGTACAATGGCACCATCTTGGCTCACCACAACCTCCGCCTCCCAGGTTCAAGTGATTCTCCTGCCTCAGCCTCCCAAGTAGCTGGTATTACTGGCATGGGCCACCATGCCCAGCTAATTTTGTATTTTTAGTAGAGATGGGGTGTCTCCATGTTGGTCAGGCTGGTCTCGAACTCCCAACCTCACGTGATCTGCCTGCCTTGGCCTCCCAAAGGGTTGGGATTACAGGTGTGAACCACCTTGCTTGGCCTAGAATTACTTTAAAATACTTGAGCCAAAATAATCAAATGAAGCAAATAGGGCAAAATAAAGACAATTGTTAATTTATAGGTAATGAGCATATAGATGTTCCATTATATTCCTCTCTCAGTTTTTCTGTATGGTTAAAATTGTTATAGTAGAAAGAAAAATATTAAGGAGAAAAATGACAAATTAGTCTGTTGTTTTAAAGAGAAAAGCTAACTGCAAATCAATACCTAAGACTTATGTACATTTTAAAATATCTGTAGTCTAGATAGACATATCATAATGACAGGAAAATGGATTAATCAAGCTAAACATAAAAGGTGCATAACTTTTGGGAAAATCTACTTTAAAAAATATATTTTGAAAAGCAAGAATTTATGATAACTAAGATTAAAAAAAAGACCCCCCCCTCCCTTTTTTTCTTAAGCTCCCATGATTCAAAAACAAATAGGCCTCTTAAATAGAAAAGAACTCTTCCTAATGACTAGTTGTTTGGTTTTGTATCACATTGGACTAAGCAATTAGCACCCATGTCTGAATAAAGAATAATTTAATTCCTGCTTAAGATTATGGCCTGAAGTATATGTAAGTAGATAGGATTTATTTTCTTTATTTGGATTCCAAGAAGGTGTAGAAATAGGATCTGGTAAAATTTCTGAAATCCTAGGAAGAATAGTCTGAGAATACATAAAATGTAACAAGGAGAAATAGCAGATCATGCAAATAGAAAGTATACTGGAGTCAATCACAGTTTACATGGGACGTGTCCCAGAATGCTCTTGTACAGCATTTTGAGGCAGATATTTTCATTCACTACTCAGGTGAATAACTGCTGCCAAGAGGGTGGTTATTTGCTGAGGAGGTCACCCTGCAGGAACCCAGCATTTGTTAACATTCATTCTACCTGGAGTCCATTTGATTCCTATGTACCAACAAATATGACCATGACATGGATTTTAGATCTCTCCTTAGGATGACTTCTCAAAATCAGGGTTGAGACCTGTACCAAGGATTTTTAAAAATGTGATTAAATATGTAGAATATGGCCAGGCGCGGTGGCTCATGCCTGTAATCCCAGCACTTTGGGAGGCCGAGGCAGGTGGATCACCTGAGATTGGGAGTTCGAGACCAACCTGACCAACATGGAGAAACCCCGTCTCCACTAAAAATACAAAATTAGCCTGGTGTGGTGGTGCATGCCTGTAATCCCAACTACTTGGGAGGCTGAGGCAGGAGAATCGCTTGAACCCGGGAGGCGGTGGTTGCAGTGAGCCAAGATCGCGCCATTGCACTCCAGCCTGGGCAACAAGAGCGAAACTCTGTCTTGGAAAAAAAAATTTGTAGAATATGATGTCTCTTATTGTTGATAACAAAAGGAGTCCTTTTAATTAGGGGTCAGCACTTTGACTAGCATAGAAAGTATAGCAAATTAAACATACTGTAAACTTCATTATCTTTATTGTCCTCTCAAATGAAATTAGCTCAGAGAAATTGTATATACATTCCATACATATATATACACACACATGTAGACATATATACACACATATACACACACATAGGTTTTCATCCGCTGTTCTGTCTCACAACTTCCGTAGATCTTGTTATAATATTGAGGTGCTTTAGGCCTTAGAAGCAGGCCTCAGAAAGCAGAATCTTTCTCTCTGAGCTTCTTTTGCCCTCCTTTCATCTGCTCAAGGCAGGACTTTAATCTTCCCCTGCCTTTCTGGAGATAAGAGGTAAGAGAGCATTTCAAAAAAAAAAAAAAAAAAAAAAAGAAAAGTCAAGCAAGACACACAGTTTTATAAATATATGTGTAATTACGAAGAGAACAGAACCAAAATTTGTTTTTGTCACTCTGGAAAAAATCCAAAACAGATAGGCCTTGCTGGGTTTCCCCATGTGGTATATTAGTGTTAAATCATAGCCTTTTTGTCCAATCACATTTCTACATGATGGTCAGTCGTGCCTATCCAATGTAGTCTTCATAAAAGGCCCAAGAGGACAGGGTTCAGGGGAGCTTCAACATAGCTGAACACATGGAAGCTTACAGGAAGGTGAAGAAGAGCTCATCTATGTGCCAGGAGGGTGGCACTCCCCAACTCCAAGGGGACAGAAGTACCTGTGCTTGGGATACTTCTAGACCTCATCCTGTGTTATCTCTTCATCTGGTTCTTTATCTGTATCCTTTAAAGTATCCTTTATAATAAACTGGGAAATGTAAGTGCGGTCTTGAGTTCTGTGAGCTGCTCTAGCAAATTAATCCAACCCAAAGAGGGGTTGTGGGAACTCCAACTTGAAGCCTGTGGGTCAGAAGTTCTGGATGCCTGGACTTATAACTGCTAGGAAGGACAGGCAGTCTTATGGGACTGAGCTGTCAACCTGTGGTTTCTGAGACAGTTTCTAGGTAGATGGTTTCAGAATGGAACTGAATTGGAGGACACCCAGCTGGTGTCTGTTGCAGAACTGATTGCTTGCACACATTTGGTTGCAGAAGTCTTCTACATTGATAGTTGTTGTGATGTGAGAACAGAGGAAGAATAGTTTGTTTTTCCAGTTTTACACACAAAAAAGAGATCTATTTTTATGGATGGTCACACAAAAGTATGATTGGAAGACAAAAGGTATGATCTCATGTTAATAAACTGGAGAGGTGGAACTTAGCAAGGCCTATTTGTTTAGTTTATTCTTGGCATCCGTGTGTGACATTCCTTCTCTCCAGGCTTGACACCTGTCATATGAGAATCTCCAGGGAAGAAGGAAAGGAGAAGGTCAGAGACTGACCTTCCTAAGTTTTATAGCCTGCTTTAAGGAAGAAGGGTTAAGGGAAATTCCAGTTTCTATGGCCCACTTTAGTGGAGAAAGGGTGAGAGAAGGACAGAGTGACTTTCTTGCTTCTGCTGTTTTCTCATTTTCTAAGGTGCCATGTTTTGGGGGGTAGCATTTACTGTACCCCATGATTGGTTAGGGTGACTTTAGAAACTGGACTTTTTTCCAGAGTGACAAAAACAAATTTTGATTCAATTGTCTTTGTGATTACACATATATTTATAAGACTGTGTGTCTTGGTTTCCTCTTTTTTTTTTTTTAGGGAAATGTTTTCTTACCTAATCTGTCTGTTTCTCCATTTGCCCTTGCCAGAGTGACCAACAATTGACTTGCTCAGACTGGAGGGTGTCCTAGGATGTGGAACTTTAAATACTAACATTGAGAAAATCTCCAGGCAAAGGATGAATTGATCATCCTACTGTAGCAGCCAGACTGGTCCCTTTTTTTTGTTTTGAGAAGGAGTCTCATCTATCACCCAGGCTGGAGTGCCGTGGTGTGTTCTTGGCTCACTGCAACCTCTGCCTCCTGGTTCAAGCGATTCTCCTGCCTCAGTCTCCCGAGTACCTGGGATTACAGGCGCCTGCCAACACATCCGGTTAATTTTTTGTATTTTTAGTAGAGATAGGGTTTCCACCGTATTAGCCGGATAGTCTCGATCTACTGACCTCTTGATCTGCCTGCCTCGGCCTCCCAAAGTGCTGGGATTACAGGCGTGAGCCACCGCGCCCGGCTATGATCTGCCTCTTACCCTAGTGCTTTGATTTCATCTACTACTATTTTTCCCTTTGCTTACTCCTGTTAGGCACACTGGCTTCTTTCCACTTGGTCTCAAACATGGCAGTCACCCTCCTGCCTACAGGCTTCTGTTCTCTCTAACTGGTCTGCTCTTCTTCCAGCTAACCAGATTGATCTCTGACTTTCTTAAGGTCTTTGTTCAAATGTCATCTTCTTAATAGCAGTGATATCTTCCTGGATATGAATAATATTACTCCAGCCATCACTTGTAGCCTCTTACTCGGCTTCATTTTTTTCCAGGGTACTAATTACAACATAACATATATTTGTTTAATTTTTAGGATATCTGACTCCCTCCACTAGACTGTAAGCGCCAATGAGCCAGGGCTGTGTGTATTTTGTTTACTGCTCTATAACCAATGCCTGGAACGGTATCTAGTTTTGATATTTATTGAATGAGATACTAAATAAGACAGGATATCAAGGAGCAAGGGGTAAGTGTGACTTGAAAAAGACTGGGTTCTGAAGGAAAGGTGAGACTTTATTAAACTTCACTTTCTTGAGGATTTTTTCCCCTACTTTATTCAAAGAGGTGGATCTTGAGAATTGTTTAAAAAAGAAATTCAGAATCAAAAAGATCAATAATTGAAGGAACCTAGGAAAATTTTAAAAGCTTTGAAATTCCTTAATTTGCGGCAGCTTTGAAAATTAAAAAAAAAGAAATTCCACGAGTATGGTTTATTATATTGCCTGATGTTATAAATAAATTTCCAAATTTATTTATTATTTATTTGCCAATTTCCCAAAAGTGATCAGCAAAGCTGTGGATTAGGAACACCATTTAAAGGAATTTGCATACATGTCTTCAGGAATAGCTAGGAAAGGGGATGTTGATGAGAGCCTTCTACTTTACTACAACTTTGGGAGGAAAGGATCCTCAAGAGATATTAATTTAAAATGGAGAGTTCTGAGACCTATTATAAGGGGGAAAGTAGTAGCTCAGAGTTGGGGTAGGAAGTATTGAACATGTAGAAGGCCCAGTCTCTGGAGTCCTAGGTTCAACTGGGGGGTATAGGCATTCAATGTGGTGTCCATTTAGCCTTTGAAGCCTGTCCTTTGCTGCCTTAAGGGGTTGGGGGTCCCCTACTTTTCTCTTCTCACCTCTAAATAGAAACCTACTCTTGGATCTCTATCCTTTTTTTGTGGAGAGATATTGTTTTATTATTTAAACACAAACACTTGGATTTAACATTGCAGATATTCAAAACCAAAAAGCTCCTTAATTCCGTTAATCCTGCTCCTAGGAGTAACCTGTTAGCAGTTTGGTGTGTCTCCTTCCAGACTATTTTCTTTTCTTCAGTTGTAAAGATGTGCATATATAGAATTATTCTATATTGCCTTATTTGTATGTGTTGGGGGGAAGTATCACATAAATGAGAATATTACACAGTGTTATTCTTGGCTATTTTCACTTCACATGCATTGGAGATGTTTTCATGTCATTATATGCAAATTTACTTCATTCTCTTTAACTACTGGGTAGTATATCGTACAATAATTGTATCATTTAAAAAATTTTGTGGCTACATAGTAGGTGTATGTATTTATGGGGTATGTGAGATGTTTTAATGCAGACATGCAACGTGAAATAAACACATCATGGAGAATGGGGTATCCATCCCCTGAAGCCTTTATGGAGTTGCAAACTAATTATACTCTTTCAGTTATTTAAAAATGTACAATTAAGTTATTATTGACTATAGTCATTCGCTTGTGCTATCAAATAGTAGGTTTTATTTATTTTTTCTATTTTTTTTGTACCCATTAACCATCCCTAACATCAAGGAATAGTTGTATCATGATTTAATGATTCTTCTTTGAATAGACATAGCCAGTGCTACAAGGGACATCCTTCCTTGAACATGCCCCTTTGGGCACAGTATTTCTCCAAGATGGATAAGCAAATGTGAACTTGGAAAGGAGATGCTTAATTTTTAATTACAGACAAATGGCTTTTTTTTTTTAAGACGGGGTTTCACCATGTTGGTCAGGCTGGTCTTGAACTGCCGACCTCAGGTGATCCTCCTGTCTTGGCCTCCAAAGTGCTTGGATATGGCTCTTCTTAATCCTTCATTTTGAATAAATTGTAAATGAAAAGTTTTTAAAGAGTGATACCTTTTCCAAGAGTTTACTCACTTCAGCTGTGATAACATCCTTTTTTCTTTTTTTTTAATTTATTTTTATTTCAATAGGTTTTTAGGAAACAGGTGGTGTTTGGTTACACGAATAAGTTTTTTAGTGGTGATTTCTGAGACTTTAGTGCACCCATCACCCAAGCAGTGTACCCTGCACCCCGTGTGTGTGTAGTCTTTTATCCCTCACCCCCACCACCCCTTCAGTGGTAACATCCTTAAACAACAGTCATTCAATCGGTGTTCTCCAAAGGGTAAGCCTCAGATCTACCAGAAGTACCTGAGGGTGCTTATTAAAATATGTATTGCTGAGTCCCACCCACTGCATTAGAATCTCTGAAGGTATGTCCCAGGAATCTACTTTTTCTTTTTTTTTTTTGAGACAAGGTCTCACTCTGTTGCCCAGGCTGGAGTGCAGTGGTGTAAACAGCTCACTACAACCTATACCTTCTGAGCTCATGCTCTCCTCCCATCTCAGCCTACCTTAGTAGCTGGGACTACGGAGGCATCACCATTCCTGGCAATTATTTATTTATGTATTTATTTAAATTTTTTTTATAGAGACGGGGTTTCACCATGTTGGCCAGGATAGTCTAGATCTCCTGAACTTGTGATCCACCCACCTCTGCCTCCCAAAGTGTTGGGATTACAGGCGTGAGCCACCACGCCTGGCCAATTTTTTATTTTTATTTTTTGTAGAGACAGTTGTTTTACTATGCTGCCCAGGCTGCTCTCAAACTCTTGGGCTCACGCCATCCTCCTGCCTCTGTCTCCCAAGTGTTGGAATTACAGATGTGACCTACCACGCCTGGCCACAGGAATCTATCTACTTTTAAACAATTTCAATATTATTTTACAGAGCACAAAATTTTGATGTTACTAGCTGGAAAGAATTTCATAACGGATTGTCATGAGTACTAAAACCGGGAATACAGAATGTTATAAATGAATGTTAGATATTTAATGGGAATTTTAAAAGAATATTGTACTTTCTAAGAGTTTCTGAAATCACACAATAGGGGGCAGGGCAGTGTAGTGGTTGAATTTGGGCTCTCAAGTTGAATGGCTGTTGTCTCAATCTGTTTTCTGTTGCTTATAACAGAATACCTGAAACTGGGTCACTTATTTATTTGTTTGTTTGTTTATTTATTTTTGGAGACAAAGTCTTACCCTGTCACCCAGGCTGGAAGTACAGTGGCACAACCTTGGCTCACTGCAACCTCCACCTCCTGGTTTCAAGTGATTCTCCTGACTTAGATTCCTGGGTAGCCGGGATTACAGGTGTACACCACCATAACTGATTAATTTTTTGTATTTCAGTAGAGATGGGGTTTCACCATGTTGGCCAGACTGGTCTTAAACTCCTGACCTCAAGAGATCCGCCCACTTCAGCCTTTCAAAGTGCTGTGTTTACAGGCATGAGCCACTGTGCCAGGCCTGGGTAATTTTTTTATTTAGTTTTTGAGACAGGGTCTCACTCTGTCACTCAGGCTATAGTACAGTGGCACAATCCTGGTTCACTGCAACCTCCGTCTCCCAGGTTCAAGTGATCCGTCTTCCTACTTCAGCCTCCTGAGTAGCTGGGACTACAAACCCATACCACCATGCCCAACTAATTTTTGTATTTTTAGTAGAGATGGGGTTTCGCCATGTTGGCCAGGCTGTGGGTAATTTACTTTTAAAATAAATTTATTTTTTCCAGTTATGGATGCTGTGAAGTCCAAGGTTAAGGGGCTGTCTCTGGGTTGCATCTGAACTCCTTCTTGCTGGAAGGGACACCCTGTGGTGTTCAAGGCATTGCAGGACATCGCATGGCCAGGAGGCTGAAACTGCTAACATGCTATCCTTAACTCTCTTTTCCTTTTCTTTAAAGCCACTAGTTATCGTCCCATGATAACCTATTAAGCCATGAATAGATTAATTTATTCATGAGGGCAGAGCCCTCATGATCCAGTCACCTCTTGAAGAGCCCACTTCTAATGAGGATTAAGTTTCGGCCACTTTAGGGATTAAGTTTCAATATGAATTTTGAAGGGACATTTAAACCATAGCAATCAGGGTCTGAATCCTGACTTTATTGCTTGCTAAATAGACAGATTCCTTAATCTCTATAACTAATTCTGGTTCCTTTTTTCTTTGGTGAAATAGTTATAATGAAAGTGCCTACATTCTTGGGGTAATGTGAAGATTAAAGTAATGAATATAAAGTGCTTAGCAGCATTCCTGGTTTATAGTAAACATTTAAGAAATGTTTTGACTCTGGAAGTTACAATAAATCACTTATGAAACAACAAAGTAGCATTTGATGCTAAATATAGGGAAATTTGGGGCAGTTAAACTCTAAAGTGGATTGGAATAGGTAATAATTTCTAGTAAGGTGGAAGCAGGGTGAATAGGATGAAATTATTAAAAAATGAGAACTACTGTGAGTTAGAGTTGTATCATTTCTTCGTATACCTTGAATCTTTATCCTTCAAATATTTGCGCATTACATGTATATTTGTACCTATAACATATATTTGTATATGTATTCCCTGTTATATACTATAATGGTACTTATTAATACCATTAATACTAATGATGATGAATATTGTGCCAGTGAGTCCTCTAATTATGGCTTTAAAAGAAATCTTTCAGCTTGGGCACCATGGCGAAACCCTTTCTCTACAAAAAATACAAAAATTAGCTGAGTGGGGTGGTGCACGCCTGTAGTCCCAGCTACTTGGTGGGGTGCTGAGGCAGGAGGATCGCTTGAACCCGGGAGATCCTCCATCCGGCTGCAGTGAGTTGAGATTGGACCACTGCACTCCAGCATGGAACACAAAGTGAGATCCTGTTTCAAAAAAAAAATTGTTTTTAAGAGACTAAGAACATACACTTTAACTGGAGGAGGATGTTAGGAGTCAAAACAATTGCTTAATCACTTATGTCCTCAGCACTGAAGGTCATTGTTTTGGTCTGGAGGTGTGTAAAACGTACACTTTGCTCTCTAATTTTTTTCTAGTCTACTTGGGAAGATAAACCTAACAAGAAATATGTAATAACAATAACAGCTAAGATTGTTGAGTACTATGCACCAGGTGTTGTACTGAGTACATTATATAAATTATTTTACTTAAAACTCACCACAATCAGAGTAGGAAGATTTCATAACTTTTCCCTCTTTTTATAGTTGAGGAAACTGAGACTTAGATGTGTGCAAGTAAGTGACAAGTTTCGGATTCAAAATCAGCTAAATTTTATTTAAAGCCTAAAACGCTTAACCACCTATCTTTTATCTACTAAGCTTGTTAGTTCAAAGATTAGCTGAAGGTAAATTTTATCAAGCCAGCTTTGGATTTTGGGGGGAAAAAAATGAAGCTAAATTTTAACTTGAATGGATCTAGACTGTTTATAATGGAATCTGTTGCCTAGCATCAATTGTGACCATGCTGAGGTCACAAATGATAAGAAATTACCCTTAAGGGATGAAAATTCTTTGGAATAGAATGCAGTAGGCCCACACAAACAGGAATGTGTATAAATAGCTTAAATTAGCCTGTGTTTTCGTAAGTACATTAACTCAAAAGGAAACTTGGTTTAAGAAGTTCACTCTAAAAATAGTGCAAGAAGCATCACTGGTCCATAAAGAGAGAAGGGTTACGTCATTTCAGCACCTTTTAAGGTAAAGAAGGAGGGAATCCTCTTGAACTCATTAGCCAATCAGGTTCTGAAGACACTTCTTAAGGCCACTTCCTGTCTCTCCACTTTCTTTCCCCTCTCCGTTTTGGTGGGCTGGTGAGTGTGCACTTAATTTTGCTCTCTTTAATTGTTTGGAATTTCTCTTCCATTTATGCCATATACCCAGGTGGCAGGGCTTTTTTTCAAGCCGGCATTGGAGTGTGTGTGAGTCATAAGGCGATTAATTTAGGCTCTGTGGAGGTTGGGAGAAGACAGTGAAATGCTCTGCCTGGCTTGTTTCCCACGTGGGCCTCTGCAGTACTGGGGTTTGCCTTCTTTCTCTGAGTCTCGGTGACCCAGGAACAATAGACTCTGCTTCATGTGCACAGTGCGTGTGTTCTTGGAAAACGCCCGGCTTTATTTCGCTGGAAGGGGAAAGATACTGTTGTCATCCCAATGCTGTTTTGATTTATATCGCCCTGGATGAGGTCAGATCTCGGGAGAAGGCGTTCAGCTCAGTAGATTTTAATTCTCCGGAGAGTGTCTAAGAGGGCCCAGGTCTTTACTGGGTTTGTGAAAGCTGCAGCAGACCTTGTCTTTCCCCTGGCCTTAGCGCGGATCATTTCGGCTTTTTTGGTGAACCTGGGCAGCAAACTCTGAAGACAGATAAGCCCTAAGAGGAACTCCTAATTTTTAATGTTGCCACAGTGGTGAGTGTGTCCTAAAAAGCTATGTAAAAAGATCCAGGGACCTTAGTTTAGGGCAAGCCTCTAGATTCAAATTCCAGCGCCACAGTTTACAGCTCTGGTGACCTTGGGAGTAGCAGTGAGCCATTCCCAGGCTTAGCTTTCCAAGATCACATAAAATATATAAAAACTAAGCCCTAGTTGGTATGTAATAAATATTAGGTACCTTTAGAAGTAAGCAGTACTTATTTACCATAGTATTTTGGATATCTGTTTTCTCATAAAAATTTTTGTCTAGTGACCTTGAATGTAATTTCACTGCGTTCCTTTCTTTTGATATGCGTTAGTTTTTATATGATGTATGTCTTGGGTATCCTTATAGGTAGAAAGTATGAGAAAGACAAATAATAAACCAGTTAATTGAAAGTAATAATAGGCATTTGTAGGCCTCCCATAATTTTTATAATTCTCAAGTGGTTATAATTTATTTTTTGAATAGGTAATATGTTCACATGGTTCAGAATTCAAAAGAAATCAGTTTCTTATCCCCTTTCCTAAGCCATCCAATTCCTCTCCCGCATAACAGTGTTACTAAGATATTTTATGCATATAAGCAAATGTGTGTGAGTATCTTTCCCTTTTACTATATCTACTGTACTATGTGTCTTTTTCCACTTAATAATTCCATGAGTAGTGTCCACATTCTTTATAACGGTAACAGTATTCTTTAAAAAAATTTTTTTTTAAATATTTGTTTATTTCAATAGGTTTTTGGGGTATAATGGTAACATAGTATTCTACTTGATGTACATGCCATAATTTATTTAGCTTTTATCAGTAGATATTTAGATAGTTTATGATCTTGATATTTCTCCCTAAACGAATAACTTTGTAAATAAGTCAGTTGGCATATAGGCATTTCAACTGGGTTTTAGGATATTCTTGTTTAAAAGGAATCTAGATATTTTGCAGCGCTTCCTATTTATATTTATTTTGTATACATAGTGGTGATTAGAACCAATCAATACTTTAAATGTCGTGATTGAGCAGTAAAGGATTTTCTACCAAAAGCAGAATCATCTTGATGGCTTTTATGTGGGTATATCTTTGTCCACTTTGGTTTGACTAGGGGATGGTTTATCTTGTTATGAGCACATGTTTTTTTAAATCTTTTTTAATTTTATTTTTTTGTTTTTTTTGAGCACATGTTTAATGTTGGGAAGGAGTGACAGCAGCGGCCCAGAACAGCCAAGTCATCTGTATTCAAAGGGGCAGAGGGGCATGCTTTCAATGTTTTCTTAGAAAATGTGTGCTGGATATGCCCCTGAACTTATGGTGTTGAGGGGAGTAGACCCATTTTAGTATTAAGTTAGGAAAAGCTGAAATATATTTTAGGATATAGACATGCAAAATAAAAAAGGAGACTTTGGGAATTTCTCCAAAGCTGTTTCAGTCTTAAGAGGCTTAGTTCTGGTTTTTTTAGGTGGTAGTTTTGTGAGTTGGGGAAAAAATTAGGTTCTTTCCAATGGAAGCCTCCTTTTGTTAAGAAGTAACTTTATGGTGGGGCACGCCTGTTAATCCCAGCACTTTGAGAGGCTAAGGCGGGCGAATCCTGAGGTCAGGAGTTTGAGACCAACCTGGCTAACATGGTGAAACCCTGTCTCTACTAAGAATACAAAAAATTAACTGGGCGTGGTGTTGAACGCCTGTAATCCCAGCTCCTGGGGAGGCTGAAGCAGGAGAATAGCTTGAACCCAGGAGGAGAAGGTTGCGGTGAGCCGAGATCACTACATTGCACTCCATCCAGACTGGGCAATGGGAGCAAAACTCTGTCTCAAAAAAAAAAAAGACATGACATCTTGGAGTTGGAAGGGCCCTTGAGGGTACTATGAGTGGTCTTTCTGGCTTCTGGGCTATTGTGAGAAGTATGAATTTTTGTTTTTGTTAAATTTGTATTTATTGTAGATTCATGGGGTACATGTGCAGGTTTGTTATAGGGTATATTGCTTGATGCTGAGGTTTGGGCTTCAATTGATCCTGCCGTCTAGGTAGTAAACATTGTACCCAATAGAAGTTTTTCAGCTCTTGCTCCTCTCCCTCCCTTCCTCCTTTTGGAGTACTTACTGTTTATTGTTCCCAACTTTATGTCCCCGTGAACCCAATATTTAGCTCCCTACCCAAGATTTAGCTCCCACTTAAAAGTGAGAATACGCGATACTTGGTTTTCTGTTTCTACGTAAATTCGCTTAGGGTAATGGCCTCCAGCAGCATCCAACAGCTCCAGTTGCTGCAAAAGACATGATTTTTTTTAAATGGCTGTGGAAAAGTGTGAAGTTTTTACGCAGAATACTTGCCTTTCTACTCACTAGCTGGTTGAGCTTGGGCAAGTGATAAGAAATAACATTAAACAGTTAACTCCATGCCAGCTACAGTGTAAAATATATTTGTTACCTCATTTAATCTTCACAGAAGTTTTAAGAGGTAAGTAGTATTTGTCCTCATTTTACAGAGGTGACAACTGAGGTTTAGAGAGTTGCATGACTTACCCATGGGCATAGCAAATACACAAGAGAGCCAGAATTAAAATCTAGTTTTGTATTATTTCAAAATTTATTATTCTAGGGAATATTAATTAGTGCAGCTATTGTGGAAAACGATATGGAGATTTCTCAAAAAATTAAAAATAAAACTACCGTATAATCCAGAAATCCCAATTTCTGGGTATATTCAAAGGAAATAAAATTAGTGTGTCAGAGATACCTACACTCCCATGTTCATTGCGCATTATTCACAAAAGCCAAGATAAGGAATTGACCTAAAGGTCCATCAACCGATGAATGGATAAAGAAAATATGGTACCTTTGTATAGTGGAATACTATTCTGTCTTAAAAAGAAGGAAATTCTGATAGTGGGAAATAAAACTTGGAGTCTGTTCTGATAGCAGTGCCTTATATAACTATTCTAAAGAAAACTATGCCAAGCTATCAGTTTAATATTTACTTCCTATGAACAAAATTTTATATTGTTTTCATTTTGTTTCAGGTTGAAGATGAAATCCACTGAGGATGAAAGGCCTGGGTCTTCAGCACCCTGTGTGCCATTCCAGAACTGGACCATCTACAGACCCCCTGAAAATCAACTGGGCTTGGATTTGGACATTCTCAATAGAAAGGATTAAAGGCTGATGGGACCTAAAGCCTGGTACTTGAATTTTGATCAAGATAAACTGTCTTAAGTTCTCTTCACTACACGTATGTGTGTCTTTTCTGTGTAAAAAGCTTAGCCTAGAGATTCTTTGAGTTACCATTGTATCCTGTAATGCCAGGTGGCACTGAGTAAATTGGAATACAGTCAAATGGAATGGTAATGAAATCTTAACACAGTATCTGCTGATTTAGTATCAATTTGTAGTTTGTATTAGGCCTTCATGAAGCATCTGTTCACACATATAAAATGTACTTTTTGGCTATGAACACCAGTACTTTGAAGTGATTACTGCCCACAGTCAACAAAATGCTGGGATCATTGATTGTTTATGGAGCATTTACAAAATAATTAGTAAATATGAAATGTCCTTTGTATGGTGGAATGAACTTGTTGAAGCATGCATGACTAGAATCCTGCAGGGAGCATTACACATTGGGAAAGTTATCACGTATTTAACATCAGGATTTATGTGCTAGGCTTTGTGCTATGTATCAAAGACAAAAAGACCAGGCCTCTTGCGTTCTGGGTTTTGTTTGTGAGTTGAGATTAATAGAGAAGTTGTTCCTTTCTTTTATTTTTTTTTTTAAAAGAGACAGGGTTTCACCATGTTGGCTGAGCTGGTCTCGAACTCCTGACCTCAGGTGATCCGCCTGCCTCGGCCTCCCAAAGTGCTGGGATTACAGGCGTGAGCCACCGCGCCCGGCAAAGTTGTTCCTTTCAACCTATAATTATTATCCTGTAAGAATACTTGGATCAAGGAGTTTTTTTTTTTTTTTGTTAATTTCCTTTTTAAAAAAATTTATTTTAGGTTTGGAGAGATCAAGGAATTTTAAGGTTGACATCGTTAAAACTGTGGAAACCTTTCCCACCATGTCTTGCTTCTTGTCTACATTCTCTTAGTTAATCTTGCATCCTGCTGATCTGAAAACATTTTACATAGTGAAAGCAGTGTTGAAATATAGGACAAGGATGGAGTAAAATAACATTTTGGTCATATCCGTCTGAGATATTTAGAAAGCTTCAGTTTCTTTCCAACCTACTGAGCTAGTATGTCATTGCATTACATTTTAAAGCAAACTATCTTCTTTAGCTCTGTTTATTTCCAGTAAGAAGCACCATGATGAAGTGAAGAGAGTATGGAGTTTTGATGTTATTGAATTTAAATCCTAGCTCTTACTAGTTAGGTGATCTTAGGAAATTTATTTAATTTTTTTGAGCCTCCATTTTCTTTGTAAATAGGGAGTTGTAAAATTTGAATGATACAAATTCTATAGTGCTTGACAGATAGGATTTCTTTCTTTTTTTTTTTGAGAATAGGATTTCTTTTTTTTTTGTTTGATTTTGTTTGAGACGGAGTCTCGTTCTGTCACCAGGCTGGAGTGCAATGGTGCAATCTCGGCTCACTGCAACTCCTGCCTCCCGGGTTTAAGTGATTCTTCTGCCTCAGCCTTCCGAGTAGCTGGGTTTACAGGCGCGCACCACCACGCCCAACTAATTTCTGTGTTTTTTTTTAGTAGAGACAGAGTTTCACCATGTTGGCTAGGATGGTCTTGATCTCTTGACCTCGTGATCCATCCACCTGGGCCTCCCAAAGTGCTGGGATTACAGGCGTGAGCCGCTACGCCCAGCTTGACAGATAGGATTTCTAAAGAATGATAGCCACTGTTGTCTTTCTGTCAGCTTATTTTACACCCATCCTTAAAGGCACTGATGTCCAATGGAGCCTTCTGTTAGGATGGAAATGTTCTTATGTTTGTACTGCCAATATAGCTATTGAGCAATGAAATGAGACTAGGGTAATGGAGAAATTTAGTTTTTAACTCTTAAGTGGTTACTTATTGGACATCCAACTTTAAGGTCCACTCATGACCCACTTTTTTTGCTTCATGAAGCCTTCCTTGACCAGTGCTACTTCTTTTCTTAACCTTACTTGCTTTCTACTACTTATTGGGTGGTATGTTAATTTCTATGAGTCTTGTCTTTCTGGCTAGATTGGATCTGAGGTTATGGATTTTTAAATATCCATGTTGCTGCATGAAAAAGAACAATGATAAAAGTATAATTGTAGTATTTTTAGCTAACAAGTTTTAGATGATCATTACAAGTAATACAAAAAATTTTCTAGCTAGTAATTAGGTGAAGAGTAGGTAATAGTGTGAAGGTTATCTGCAAAGATGAACTGTGTTTCTAGTACGTATTTGACTTGAAAGTTCAGATTACACTCAAACGCTGAAAGAGGAAATTAAAGCCTCTTACACTGCCATCTTGTGGCAGACTTGGGTTCCAAATGATACTAATTCAATTTTCCTATATAAAGGGAAGATTTTCTTCAGATTATTTTGACAAAGGATTACAAAGAATAAAGATTAAATACAATCCAGCCTTGGCTGAAATCAAATTGAAACATGCTTTGAAAAAACTGACTATTTTGGATATTTCCTCATTTATCTGAATCTTACAAGTTCTTAATTCCCTCCTTTTGCATAACTGTTTATTTATTTATTTATTTATTTGTTTATTTATTTTTTAAAGATGGGGTTTCACCATGATGGCCAGGCTGGTCTTGAACTCCTGACCTCAGGTGATTCACCCACCTCGGCCTCCCAAAGTTCTAGGATTACAGGCAGGAGCCACCGCGCCCGGCCGTATAACTGCTTTCTTACTATGAGGCTGTTGACTTTTATAGCCTTTCAGAAGTTGGTTAGACTATTGTGCAGTTTTATCCAAACTTGTAAATTTATACAAAATTAAGCTTGTGTAGAGCTCCTATTCTTTTTTTTGTTTGTTAATTTTTTTGAGACAGGGTATTACTCTGTTACCTAGGCTGGAGTACGGTGACATGATCACAGCTCACTGTAACCTTGAACTCCTGATCCTGCCCTATTTGATATTGAGCTTGGGCATTTGATGACATTCTCCAAATAGATGAGTCAATAATTTATATTACTGAATGGAGAGTCAAATAAAGTTACTCTAAATTTCTTGTGACTTGGTGTGTAGAACATGTTGGTGTGAGTTGTCATATAATCATAATGTTTGTGAATTTATTTATGTTTTTAATTTTCCATAGATGATCTTAGGTAATGGATAGATCCTGTGGTTCAACTTGGTTTCTAGATAGAAGCTGGATTCATGTCATGCCAGAGGTAAGTGTAAGAGCAAAATCTTCATTTTTTACTTGATTTGAATTTCTAATCACCTAGCAAGACTTGGGACTCAGTGTTATTAGTGGATGGAATTTGATAGTTGAAAAAACCCCCAGTTCTAACCTTAAGAGGATTTTCCTGTTTAGGGATGAGGAGCCAGTGCTGGTTTGCCCTTCACCAGTCATTTACAGTTTGCCATGATGAAATGCATGTTAAGTCCGTGTTTCAGCTGATCCGTCTGATTAAACACATGCTCTGAGCAGACTAAAGCTAGGGGCAAACACTTGCAATTGAATTCTGCTTGTTGAAATTTTTACTGGAATTTAGCCTGTAATCCCACATAATTCTTTTTTTTGTTTCGTTTTGTTTTTTGTTTTTTGAGGTGGAATCTCGCTGCGTTGCCCAGGCTGGAGTGCAGTGGCATGATCTCAGCTCACTGCAACCTCCACCTGCTGGGTTCAAGGGATTCTTCTGCCTCAACCTCCTGAGTAGCTGGGACTACGGGTGTTCTCCACCATGCCTGGCTAAGTTTTGTATTTTTAGTAGACATGGGGCTTCATCATATTGGCCAGGCTGGTCTTGAACTCCTGACCTGGTGATCCGCCTGCTTTGGCCTCCCGAAGTGCTGAGGTTATAGCCATGAGCCGCCACGCTCGGCTAATCCCAGATAGTTCTTAAATCTTAATAAATTACCAATTTGAGACTAATATTTTGTTGTGTTTTGATCTTTTGTGATATCTCTATATCCCCCAAAAATCACTTTTGTGAGTTAGAACTAGAGTCAGGAATCCTTAATCTCAAGGTTCAAACACTACAGAAAAAGCACTGGTAACTGGTATACCTCTATAAGCAATTTAGCCTGGCAGTTTTCAACTAATCACTATTCTATCATCTATATACATAGATTAAGGGAAACAGAGTTGGTTCAATCAGTTTTGTGAAGACTATACAATGTAATACTATACAGTCACTTAAAAGTTATGATACAGGTTTATGTTTATTGAAATGGAGTGGTATTCATGACACACGAAAAATAGGTTATAGATCACTATGTTTCTGCTTAAATATTTTTTATATGCATATGTTTGCTTAAGAAATCTAAAAGGATGTAATATGCTAAAATACTAGGGGTTACTTTCTCTAGAATTGGATTCTACAAGTAATCTTGTATTATAAACTTCTATTTTCTGATTTTATTGTATTCATGTATTGTAATATATTAAAAGTAATTTTAAGTAACTTAGGACAAGCTTATATTCTTTACCCGTGCCTGCATTTTCAGCAGAGAATTAGTTAGATATAAGGGTGAAATACAGGAAATACAAATAACTCAAAGTTATATCAGAAGAACTCGAAATAATTTTTTAGCTTTTTTGTCTTTTACAGAAGTAAAATTTCAAGAGACCAAAACCAGATCTGAGTCTCACTGTTCCATTCTGGACCTCTTTGGTGCTGTAAATTCTGGATATACAGTAGACGATTACTGCATTTTATGGTAAGGCTTAGGTTGCGATTGAGAAGCTTTGACATACATGAGTCTGAAAATTCAGGTTTATGATTTCACACCTAGCTGCTAAGGTGCTATAAATTTCATCTTTTAAAAGTCAATTGATCCCAGGCATGGTGGCTCATGTCTGTAATCCTAGCACTTTGGGAGGCTGAGGCAGACAGATTATCTGAGCTCAGGAGTTCGAGATCAGACTGGCCAACATGGTAAAACCCCATCTCTCCAGAAAAAAAAATACAAAAAGCCGGGCATGGTGTGGCATGCAACTTTTAGTCCCAGCTACTTGGGAGGCTGAGGCAGGAGAATCTCCTGAACCCAGGAGGCGGAAGTTGCGATGAGCAGAGATTGCACACTGCCCTCCAGCCTGGGTGACAGGGCACGATTCTGTCTCCAAAAAAAAAAAAAAAAAAAAAAAAAAGTAAATTAAAGATGTTGAGAAGTAGCATTGTATAGTGGTTATATATGGGTTCAAACCCATGCTCTGTCACTTTACCAGTTATGCAACATTGGCAAGTTTCTTAATATCTGTGTCTTAGTTTTATATTTTAGAAGATGGCAATAGCATTTGACTCAGGGTGGTTATTTTGAAGATTAAATTAGTTAAGGTGTGGGTAAAGCATATATGGTAAATGCTCAATTGGTGTTAACTATTTTGTCATCAGAATCCATGTGTATATTTATTTTAGATACTGTACTACCTGGCAGTTTCTGACATCTGCATAATAGATTGACAAAAATTCTTTGTTTTGGTCTGGTGTGGTGGGATTTTGGGAGGCTGAGGTGGGCAGATCACTGGAAGTCAGGAATTAGCCTGGCTAACATGGTGAAACCCCATCTCTACCAAAAATACAAAAATTGGCTGGATGTGGTGGCGTGCACCTGTAATCCCAGCTACTTGGGAGGCTTGAGGCAGGAGAATCGCTGGAAGCCGAGAGGCAGAGGTTGCAGTGAGCTGAGATCGCACCACTGTACTCCAGCCTGGGTGACAGAGCTAGACTTTGTCTCAAAAAAAAAAAAAAAAAGAAAGAAAATTCTTTGTTTTTACTGCTTATGTATCTTTCTGCTAATTAGACTACCCCTCATTACCTTCACCCCTGGCCCTCAAAACTTAATTAAGTTTTAGAATTAGTCATAGACACTATAGTGTGTATCTTTATATAATTGTTAGAATAACATTTTCTTTAGTTGATTAATCTTGGTTTTGGTACTAACTTGTTATCTAGTTTGTGATTTTCCCTTGCTGGATCAGTTGATCCTTAATGATTCTTTCTAGTTTTTACTTAGATGTAATGATTACTATATTATAAGAGTCCTTTGATGTCTTCATTATTACTTGAAAAAAATTTTTTTTTTAAATATACAGACTGAGTTTTGCCATGTTGATCAGGCTGGTCTTGAACTCCTGACCTCAGATGATCTGCCCACCTCAGCCTCCCAAAGTCCTGGGATTACAGGCGTGAGCCACTGTGCCCAGCCTGGTTTTTTTTTTTTTTTTTTTTTTTTTTTTTGAGACAGGGACTCACTACATTGCCCAGGCTGGAGTGCAGTGGCATAATCAGGGCCCACTGCAGCCCCAGCTTCCCAGGCTCAGATAATTCTCTCACCCGAGGCTCCTCAGTAGCTGGGACCACAGGCCACTGTGCCTGGTTAATTTTTTGTATTTTTTGTAGAGATAGGGTTTTGCCATGTTGCCCAGGTTGGAATGTCTTTATTTTTTATAAACGTGTCTTGTCTTAAGTTAATGTGGTTGGAGGTAAACTTTGATGGCTGTTCCTCTCGCTGCTTGGAGCCTTAGGCAGTGGGATTTTGATCCATCATATATAAAAATGTCTTATCTTCACTCAGGGCACCATGTGGATGCGCTGGTTGTCCGTTAGTGCCTTCTGAATTTTGCGGAGTCAAACAATTACTAAACAGGTGGTGATTCTAGATTAAGAGTACCTGTGATTAAAAAAATAAAAGAAGCAGCCTAGTTTCAGAACACGAGTGTATAGTAATTAGATAGCTCTCTTCTAGCACTACGAAAGAAAGCTGTGGTCAGTTGATTCTGGGAGTTACTGAAACATTATACTCTAAAGTCATTCATGGTTAAATTTTAAATGGTTTACCTAGTTTTCTAGAGTGGTTGTTCACACACGTCCGGGCAGTTTTAAAAATACACTTTTTGGCCAGGTGCGGTGGCTCACACCTGTAATCTCAGCACTTTAGGAGGCCAAGGTGGGCAAATCATCTGAAGTCATGAGTTTGCCACCAGCTTGGCCAACATGGTGAAACCCTGTCTCTTAAAAATACAAAAATTAGCTGGGCATGGTGGTGCGTACCTGTAGTCCCAGCTACTTGGGAAGCTGAGGCAAGAGAATCTTTTGAACCTGGGAAGGGGAGGTTGTAGTGAGCCACTGCACTCCAGCCTGGGTGACAGAGTGAGATACTCCATCTCAAAAAAATAAATAAAATAAAAAACTTAAATATATATATATATGTATATATACACATACTTTTCTTTGCAGTATGAAGGTAGATAATTCTTTAAGTTAAAGATGGACTTTTCTCACCGGAAGTGACTTTACAGAATCAATTTGCAAAAATGTAAGAGGTGGCAAAGGAAAGAATAAAATGATATTTTCATTTTCTTCTGTCATTCTTACATCCTTTGGTAGATTGTAAGCTCCATGAAATCAGGATACCTTCCTTTTCCCTAAGGCCTGTCCCAGAAGAGATACCAAGAAAATATTTGCTTATATACTAACTTAGTTTCTGGGTGTTATCTTCTAAAGGAATTCTTGGGATGTGTACTGAAGGAGACATGTACAGAACGTTCACTGTGGTATTGTTTTTAATTGTAAATCTAGAATCAGTGCCTATTCTAAGAATGACTGCCAAAACAAACCTATTTATGTGAGGAATAGATACATAAAAGCTTACCGGTATTTAGTAGGAAATCTTTTATTGTTAACATGTTATTTACAATCTTATTTGATATTTTCATTGACTTAAATTGCACATACCATTCAGGTATGGTTAAAACTCATTTCTGCTTCATACTGAAATATTCTCAATTGTTTTGGCTAAAATATACTGTCCTATATGCAGTGTTTATGTCCATGATGGTATATTTAACATGCAAGGGGTACAAAATAAAAATCCAAATATTGAAAGTCAGGTATACTTAACTGTTTTTGTATTGAGATTTGATACTCAAGGTTTTACCAGAATCTCACAAATGGTATGCAACTGTAATAACTTGTATTGGCCAGAATATAAAACCTATTCTTTAGATTAAAATTCTTGAAATTGCTTCATCAATAATATACATTTCATGAATGTTCAGTAGTTTCTCTAAAAACAGTAAACAACTGAATTAAACCATTTCACAAATGACAAGAAATATATTAGTTCTTCAGGTTGTCAGACTTTTCTGTTGCAAGTCTCAACTTTTGGCTATAAAAACAAGGTATCAAAATAAACAGTGAGGAAGTTACTTCTGCGTGTTAAAATATAGCACAACTTACTACTTGAAACTCAATGCCTTTTCTCCTTCATTATGGTATCTTCAGATTGCTTTTCTATATAGATTCTCATTGAAAGTATTTCGTATCTTTTCAGAGTCTGGTTCTGTTGCCCAGGCTGGAGTGTGTGTAGTGGCATGATCTCGGCTCACACTGCAACCTCTGCCTCCCGGGTTCAGGCTATTCTCCCGCCTCAGCTGCCTCCTGAGTAGTTGGGATTACAGATGCCCACCACCACGCCTGGCTAATTTTGTATTTTTTCATAGAGATGGGGTTTGATCATGTTGGCCAGGCTCATCTCAAACTCCTGATCTCAGGTGATCCCCCCTGCCTTGGCCTCCCAAAGAGCTGGAATATAATTTTGTTATTCTGAGTAGTTTTGTCTTTGTGGTTGGTTGTCTTGTTTTGTATAGGCAATAAAAATGATTAAGTATCATTTTAAAAGCAAATGAAATACAACATTTCGAATATTTTGATGCATATTGTATCCTTTGCATGGTAAATATAACCTAGGAATGTAACCAGACTACCACTTCCATCAAAGAGTGAAGTTGCTGGAATGTTTGCTTTCTTGAATGTTGTGGTCACTCTGGCCTTCACAACTCTTATTGTAAGTTATTCAGACTCTTTATGTTAGGAAGAATGCATTAAAGATTTATATATGAAAAGCAAAACTTTAAAACTATTGAAAAGCAAGAATATGATATTGGAGTAGACATAAGCACAAAAAGGAAAAGTTGGTAAATTTGTGTACACTAAAATTCAGACTTATGTTTGCATGCCATATAACTGTTAAATAACCCCATAGAAATCAAGAAAATCATCAAAGGATATGAACAGGTAAATCACAGATGAGAATCCCTAAGTAGTCGTTCAGATGAAAAAATGCTCACTCTTATGAGTAATAAAAGAATTGTATATTAAAACAACACTAAGATGCCATTTCACTGTCATCAGACAACAATGAAATAAAACAATTTGACATGTCTGCATGTTGCTGAATTTATAGCATTGGGCTCTCATATACTTTGCTGGTGGCAGTGAAATTTATGCCTTTACTTTGGAGCGTAGTTTGGCAACATTTAGTTGATTTGAAGTTGCTTATATACTAACCCAGTCTCTGGGTGTTTTTTTTTTTTTTTTTGAAATGTAGTCTCGCTCTGTTGCCCAGGCTGGAGTGCAGTGGCATGATCTCAGCTCGCTGCAATCTCTACCTCGCGGGTTCAAGCGATTCTTCTGCCTCAGCCTCCCGAGTAGATGGGACTACAGGCACACCTAACCAAGCCTGGCTAATTTTTGTGTTTTTAACAGAGGTGGGGTTTCACCATGTTGGCGAGGCAGGTTTTGGACTCCTGACCTCATGATCCGCCAGCCTCGGCCTCCCAAAGTGCTGGGATTACAGGTGTGAGCTCTGGGTGTTATATTCTAGAGGAAGTTTAGGCATGTGTACTCAAGGAGACATGTACAGAATGTTCATTGCAGTATTGTTTTTAATTGTAAAAACCTGCAATCCATGTCTATTAGAAGAATGGATAAATTGTAGCATATTTGCAGTACATGGCTGTTAAAATGAATTAATGTGAAGTATGTTTTAACTTCGATACATCTCCCAGGAAGTGATCATATTGCAGTACAAAGGGAATTGGCTAGAATCACAAAGTTAGGTACTAGTCAAATTAGAATATTTTGCATTTTTGAACTTTAAATGAATTGCACCTTTTTTTGTATTTTAATATTTCTACATTTGGCATAGTTAAAACCAGACATTACCTGGGTGCAGTGGCTCATGCCAGCACTTTGGGAGGCCGAGGCAGGCGGATCACGAGGTCAGGGGTTCGAGACCAGCCTGACCAACATGGTGAAACCCCGTCTCTGCTCAAAATACAAAAATAAGCCGGGCGTGGTGGTGTGCGCCTGTAATCCCAGCTACTCGGGAGGCTGAGGCAAGAGAATCGCTTGAACCCTGGAGGTGTGAGCAGAGATCAAGCCACTGCTCTCCAGTCTGGGCCATAGAGGGAGACTCTGTTCCCCCTATCCCTGCCAAAAAAACAAAAAAACAAAAAAAACCCCAAAAATTCTACAGAAGGCTCAAACAGCCAAAAACAGATATTAGGGAGTACATGGTTTATACATGAAGATCCCAGTTTTTTGAAACTGGTTTATACCAGAATTAAGTTACTACTTTAAAGCTATCAGAAGATATTTTAGGAAATGTACAAAGGCCTAAATACTCTGAACCAGTTGACAAAACTTGCAGGAAGTTGCATAGTTTGGACAGTTTTTGTTCGAAGGAAAAAGGTTTGGCATTATGGAGTCACTACTTAAAGGGGTTTGCAGGGTTAGATGTTCATTGTGTGGCTGATTGCATCTGTTACTAATTCATAATAGGGTCACAATATCTGGAAGGATGGCTACAAAAGAGATGGCATTAGGCCTGGACTGGTGGCGCACACCTGTAGTCCCATCACTTTGGGAGGCTGAGGCAGGTGGATCACTTGAGGTCAAGAGTTTGAGACCAGCTTGGCCAACATTGTGAGACCCTGTGTCTACTAAAAATACAAAAATTAGTGGGGTGTGGTGGTGTGTGCCTATAATCCCAGCTACTTGGGAGGCTGAGGCAGGAGAATCACTTGAACCCAGGAGGCGGAGTTTGCAGTGAGCCGAAATGGTGCCACTGCACTTCAGCATGGGCGACAGAGTGAGATCTTATCTCCAAAAAAAAAACAAAACAAAACCGTAATTAGCCTGAAGAACTTTCTAGCTCTCCTCTTCAGGTAAAAGCAGCTGCGATAGGTAAGCACAGAAGAGAAAAAAAAAAAGGCAACAGCATTAGAGTAGAATTGGCACAGTGCAATCATTTAAACACTGCCGGCAGTTCCAGGAGAGCATGCAGGTAGAGCACCTCAAAGTTGTGTTATTCAATACTATCGTTTAATTATTTTTTTTTCTGATGGAGTCACTCTAGTTACCCAGGCTGGAGTGCAATGGCGTGATCTCGGCTCATTGCAACCTCTGACTCCCGGATTCAAGTGATTCTCCTGCCTCAGCCTCTCGAGTAGCTGTGATTATAGACAGGCACCCGCCACCACGTCCAGCTAATTTTTGTGTTTTAGTAGAGACGGGGTTTCACCATGTTGGCCACACTGGTGTCGAACTCCTGACCTCGGGTGATCAGCTGCTTCAGCCTCCCAAAGTGCTGGAATTACAGGCATGAGCCACTGCGCCACGCCCACTATCGATCGCTTAAAGTTCTGTAATGCATGTTCATAATGCAGATTCAAGGAAAATTATAATTTCCTTAAATGTGTATGGAGGATGTGTGAGAGCTGGAAAGATGTCTGTTCCAAGTTGATTAAAAATAAAATGGTGGTTTACATCAACATGGAGGTGCTAGCTGTCCAGTTAGAGCTGTCACATTGTTTCTGGGAACTTCTGATTTTTAGGAAGCCTGAGCTGTCCGCCGCAACTCCCCCACAGCCTGCCACGTCCCAGGATGCTTTGGGGCAACACCGCGCTTGCGTGCTCTGGCGTAGCTCCCTGACGCCCTCCCGCGCAGAGAATCCTGGAATCTTCGCTTGGGGCGCCGTGGGAGGTAATGGAGTTTTTCCGCGGTTTTTCTTTCAGTCTCAGATTAAGTATCATTTGTTATTATTATTGTTTTTATTTTCTCTGTTGAGCACAGAAAGCTGGCTGAAATTTCAGAGTGTAATTTGTGTGAATCTGTTCCTCTAAAACTTGTCCCTCACGCAGCTTGTACAGCCATTAGATTGGCACTTACTCCCGAATCTGGTGGAAGATTCGGAATTAGCTGCGCCTCTCCTGCCTGAGAGAGGGCTCAGCTTCAAAGCTTCCCAGCTCCTATGCTTCCTTTGTGCCCACTACCCCGCCAGACGTAAAATAGGCTTCTTAACTGTGGCTGCCGGGTGACCTATCTGAGGAAACTCACTCAGCGGGGCTATTGGGATAAAGGTGTCCGGTCCGAGTGTCCGAGTGTTCCTGTTGACCCGGAGGACCCAAGGTGCCTTTTTTTTTTTTGAGACAGAGTCCCAGGCTGGAGTGCAGTGGGACTATCTTGGCTCACTGTAGCCTCTTGACTTGCGGGTTCAAGCGATTCTCCTGCCTTGGCCTCCCTAGTAGTTGAGATTCCAGCTGCCCACCACCACCCTGGCTAATTTTTGTTATTTATTATTATTATTAATTTTTAACCGGCTATTCCAGGAAATAATTTTTGTTATTTTTAGTAGAGATGGGGTTTCACCATGTTGGCCAGGCTGGTCACGAACTCCGGTGATCCTCCCACCCTAGCCTCCCAAAGTGCTGGCCCACGCCACCATGCCTGGGCTAATTTTTTTTTTTTTTTTTTTGGAGACAGAGTCTTGCTCTGTGGCCTCAGCCTGGAGTGTAGTAGTGCGATCTCGGCTCATTGCAACCTCTGCCTCCTGGATTCAAGAGATTCTCCTGCCTCGGCCTCCTGAGTAGTAGGATCTTGCTCTGTGGCCCAGCCTGGAGTGTAGTAGTGCGATCTTGGCTCACTGCAACCTCCACCTCCCGGGTTCTGGAGATTCGCCTGCCTCAGCCTCCTGAGTAGCTGGGACTACAGGCATGCACCACCATGCCAGGCTAATATTTTTGTATTTTTTTAGTAGAGATGGGGTTTCACCATGATGGTTGGGCTGGTCTCAAACTCCTGACCTCAAAATGATCCGCCCACCTCGGCCTCCCCAAGTGCTGGGATTATAGGCCTGAGCCACCGCACATGGCAATTTTTGTATTTTTAATAGAGACTGGGTTTCACCATGTCGGCCAGGCTGGACCTGCAGGGACCTGCCTGTCTCAGCCTCCCAGAGTGCTGGGATTACAGGCGTGAGCCACTGGGCCTGACCCACTTATATATTATTTTTGACTTTGATAAGATTTATAACCACCTGTGTCTTTTTTGTTTGTTTGTTGAGAGGTTACTGCTAATCAACACCAGTGTCTTTATCCTTAAAGTATTTTTAGAAAACAGGACAAATGAGAAGCATAATTAATATTGTTAACAAATCAATATATCAATTATAAATAAAATGAATATAATAAAATGTATACTATTTTATCATAATAAAAACATGTGTGTTATATTTATTTTTTACTTGTTATTTATTTTCATTGCAATTTAACTTACTTGACCTTTTTATTTACCCCTTATTAGGACTCTCTTCAGCTTCTGGAGACCTCACTATCCTATTATGTCTTTGTGTGAAGACATGCTGCTTTGTAATTATCGGAAGTGTCGAATCAAACTCTCTGGCTATGCATGGGTCACTGCCTGCTCTCACATCTTCTGTGATCAGCATGGCAGTGGTGAGTTTAGTCGCTCACCAGCTATCTGTCCTGCCTGTAACAGTACCCTTTCTGGAAAGCTAGATATTGTCCGCACAGAACTCAGTCCGTCAGAGGAATATAAAGCTATGGTATTGGCAGGACTGCGACCAGAGATCGTGTTGGACATTAGCTCCCGAGCACTGGCCTTCTGGACATACCAGGTTAGTGCTTAGTCTAGTTTCTCTTGAGAGTATAATACTTTAAGGCATTCGTGGGAGTTTCTAGTGTCTTTTCTTCATTATTTTATATTTATTTTTTATGAGTATATGGGAAACTTTCTTTTTAATGAATTGTTCTATTTTCAAAAGCAATAATGTTTATTGTTGAAAATCAAAAGAAAATTTAAAAAGCACTCATAATTCCATCACTCAGAGATAACCATTGTTGATATTGCACACACATACACACATACTTATACACTCTCACATTCTTCTATATAAAAGTAAGATAATACCATACATACTGTTTTATTGTTAGAGTTAACAATATATTATATCTGGTATGAATTTTTCCTTTTCTTTTGAGATGGGATTTTCTTGTGTTACCCAGTCTAGCCTCTAACTCCTGGGTTTAAGCCATTCTCCCACCTCAGCCTCTTGAGTAGCCTGTGCCCCACTTGGTGTGAATATTTTATTAAATATTTTTCAGTTAACTATTCTATAATCATGTTTTAATGGTTATATTTTATCATAATTTATTTCTAAGTTATTAAATGGTATAATGAGCATTCATCAAATACACATCCTTAACTTTTTCCCTTTATGATTTCTACTTTTGGCATTTCCTTAGAAAGACCTCCCTGTGGGTAACTTTAAGCATGTCCTCGAATCTATTGTTATATTTTACATAAATACTTACACTTTTTTTTTTTGAGACAGAGTCTTTCTCTCGCCCAAGCTGGAGTGCAGTGGCACGATTTTGGCTCACTGCAACTTCCGCCTCCTGGATTCAGGCGATTCTCTTGCCTCAGCCTCCTGAGTAGGTGGGATTACAGGCGTGTGCCACCATGCCCAGCTAATTTTTGTATTTTTAGTAGAGACTGGTTTTCACCATGTTGGTCAGGCTAGTCTCGAACTCCTGACCTCCTCGTGATCCGTCCACCTCAGCCTCCCAAAGTACTGGGATTACAGGTGTGAACCACTGTGCCCAGCCACATATAAAGTTACACTTCTTAAGGATGTTTGTCATCTGTCAAGTAACTTTTTATTATATTTTTCTGGGTAAGTTGTTTCTCTTAAATGCTCCTGTATTTTTCAGCTCCTTTGGTTAAATACCAAATAGTGTGTTTGCTGGCTTATATGGTAAGAGTATGTTTACTTTTGTAAGCAACTGCCAAATTGTCTTCCAAAGTGACTGTACCAATTTACATTGCCAGCAGCAATGAGTGAGAATTCCACATCTTTGCCAGAATTTGTTATTGTCCATGTTCTGGATCTTGGCCATTTTAATAGGTGTATAGTGGTATGTCTTTTTAATTTGCATTTCTCTGATGACATGTGATGTAGAGCATCTTTTCATATGCTTTTTTGCCATTTGTGTGTATATATATACACATAAACACACACACACACACACACACACACACACACACATTTGTTGTTTGTTTGTTTGAGATGGAGTTTCATTTTTGTTGCCCAGGCTGGAGTGCAACAGTGCGAACTCTACTCACTGCAACCTACACTTCCCAGGTTCAAGTGATTCTTCTGCCTCAGCCTCCGGAGTAGCTGGGATTAAAGTCATGGGCCACTATGCCCGGCTAATTTTGTATTTTTAGTGGAGATGGGATTTCACCATGTTGGTCAGGTTGGTCTCGAGCTCCTGACCTCAGGTGATCTGCCCGCCTCGACCTTCGAAAGTGCTGGGATTACAGGTGTGAGCCACCGCGCTCGGCCATTTGTGTATGTTTCTTTGGTGAGGTGTATGTGAAGTTTTTGGTCTATTTTAAATTTTTTTTCTTATCATTGAGTTTTAAGTGTTCTTTGTATATTTTGGGTAACAGTCCTTTATCAGATCTATCTTCTGCAAATATACTCTCCTGGTCTGTGGCTTGTCTTTTCATTCTCTCACAGGACCTTTCACAGAGCAGAGATTTTTAACTTTAATGAAGTCCTGCTTATCAATTTTCTCTTTTACGGTTTATACCTTTGGTGTATTTTAAAAGTCATTGCCAAATCCAAGGTCACCTAGATTTTCCCCCTATTATTATCTTCTGGGAGTTTCATAGTTTTGCATTTTATATTTAAGCCTGTGAACTATTTTTAGTTTATTTTTGTGGAAAGTATAAGGTCTGTCTAGATTCATTTGGTCCTCAGTTTTTTGCTGGCTATTGGCCAGAGGCTGTTCTTAGTCACTTGCCTCTTGGGCCTTCCTGAGGTAGCTGCTTTCTGCCTCAAAGCCAGCAAGGGAGAGTGTTTCCTAGTTAAGACCTTATAGTCTTAGGTAGTAAACTCATGAAGTGACAATCGGTTACATTGTTTGTAGTATTCTAGTCACAGGTCCTGCCCACATGCAAGGGGATAGGGAGTTACACAAGGGTGTATGTACCAGGAGACAATGATAATTGTTTTAGAGTCTGTTCTTCATGCTCTAGATTACTTGAAAAATGGGATTATATTTCTTAAAAATCTTTGAATAAGACATGTCACGTATTAAATTAAGACAAAAACTCAGTTCTTTTGGTGGTATAATGTTAGTGGTTTGAGAGTATTCTTCCAGACTTTTTTTCTATACATTTAGTAACATAACTTATTGCTTTCTATAATCACCTCATTGTATATCCTGATTGCTTCTTAAACTGGGTTCTGAATGTGAAAATAACATCCCTGTATAAGCATCTTTATTTTTCTTTTTTGTTTGTGTAACATTTTATAGTATATAACTTGGTACCCAATACCTTAAAAATCCTTTCTTTTTTGGAACCCAGGTACATCAGGAACGTCTCTATCAAGAATACAATTTCAGCAAGGCTGAGGGCCATCTGAAACAGATGGAGAAGATATATACTCAGCAAATACAAAGCAAGGATGTAGAATTGACCTCTATGAAAGGGGAGGTCACCTCCATGAAGAAAGTGCTAGAAGAATACAAGAAAAAGTTCAGTGACATCTCTGAGAAACTTATGGAGCGCAATCGTCAGTATCAAAAGCTCCAAGGCCTCTATGATAGCCTTAGGCTACGAAACATCACTATTGCTAACCATGAAGGCACTCTTGAACCATCCATGATTGCACAGTCTGGTGTTTTTGGCTTCCCATCAGGTAAGAAAGGACATGTGATATGCAGTATCTATTCTTTAAATCAATGATTTTTTATACTGCTCTGCCCACTTCCAAGCTAAACTCCATCTCAAAAAAAAAAAAAAAAGAGTATAGGCTCTGAAAATAGGGTAGGGATATTGACCAAATTACTTAACTTTCTGTGCCTTCTCATCTGTATAAAAGAAGGACACTAATACTTCATAAAGTTTTGTAAATTATATGAATTTATATAAAACACGTAGACTCTATCACTTAGGAGTCAATAATGGCAGCTGATATTACTACAACTATGTGGCTTTTAATTTAATGTAGCAATTTGCAAGCTTTCATTTTGCAGAGATTAACTCTGCTCAAATTAAAGCTTTAATTTAAATGTAAGCAAATACAATAGATAAAAGCGATGATGTACAGGTTGAAACATGGGTGAAGAATTCATAGCCTACCATAACTCAAGACCCTTATAGTCTCCACTGAATGCTATAGGACAGTACAACATAATATTACTTCTCAAGGCCCCTGTACAACCTTTCATTCCCTAAGCTACGTTTCCTAAAATTTGGTTATAGCAAATAGCATGAAATGGAAAAGCATATTTATTTGAACTATTGCAGTAATCTGACTTTCTGCCTCTAATTTCTTTTCTTTTCTTTTCTTTTTTTTTTGAGACGGAGTTTCGCTCTTGTTGCCCAGGCTGGAGTGCAATGGCATGATATTGGCTCACCGCAACCTCCACCTGCTGGGTTCAAGCGATTCTCCTGCCTCAGCCTCCGGAGTAGCTGGGATTATAGACATGTGCTACCATGCCCGGCTAATTTTGTATTCTTAGTAGTGACAGGGTTTTCCGTGTTGGTCAGGCTGGTTTTGAATTCATGACATTAGGTGATCCGCCCACCTTGGCCTCCCAAAGTGCCGAGATTGCAGGCATGAGCCACCATGCCTGGCCCAGAGCCTATACTCTTAACCATTTGCTATGCTGTGAGAAGGCCATGTTTCATATTTTTTCACCTGCTGATACCGATTGTACAGTTCTTAAGTTATTGTCAGTGTGGTTGTTTTGTTCTTTTGTTTATTGATTTTTCCATTTATCAAATATTTGGCAAATATGTTTCATGTACCAGGTTGTTAGGTATGATCCTAACCAATGAGGATATAAGGATTATCCAAATAGGATTCCTTCTTTCTGGAAGTTCACAATCTAGCATGGTGCCACCATTTCTTTTCCGCTTTTAGGTGCCTTGCAGATGGAATGAATCTCATTTCTTCCTGAGTTCTGTTCTTTACAACAGAATCCGATAGATTTTTGCAATGCTATTAATGGAAATTGTTTTTGGCATACAAAAAAGTAAAGCTTCTGGCCGGGTGTGGTGGCTCACGCCTGTAATCCAAGCACTTTGGAGGCCAAGGCGGGCGGATCACCTGAGGTTGGGAGTTCAAGACCAGCCTAACCAACATGGTGAAACCCCGTCTTTAAAAAAAAAAAAAAATAATAAAAAAAAAAAAAAAAAAAGTAAAGCTTCTTGTGCTGGATTTTCCTAATACTCATTTTTGGATATTTACTATAGGCAGAGGAAAGAGGTTTAGTAGGGGAGGAGATGATGTTTTAGAAAAGGTATGAGGTGGTCAGGTGTGGCCCAGCACTTTGGGAGATTGGGGTTGGAGAATCACTTAGCCCGGGGAGTCCAAGACCAGTCTGGGCAATATGGTGAGATGCTGTCTCTGGAAAAAAAAAAGAGGGGACAGGTATGAGGTGATGAGATGAGCAGTATCAGATAAAAGAGTAAAAACCTAAGTTTCTGCTTAACTTTCAGTTACTTATATAATTTAGTCAGAGTGTTACTGTAAATGGGCATTATAGATATACTTATTTTTTTTCCTGCCACTGTCCACATTTGTCTTTTTTTTTTATATTCAACAGTTCTTTACCATTCTTCTTTTTGTACACGCTTAATCTTTTTATCTCCTGCTACCACTATTAGCTTGAAGGATATATAGTCAGCATTTTCCTTTAGTTGCTTGATCCTTTAAAACCTATAAAAGCCAAGGAAGGGTTCAGTGGAAGTAGTTAAATGTTCATTTAATCAGATCTATAATCTGCTTTGTCTTAAGCCTGTGCTAATTGGTATTGGATCATGGTATATGCTAGTATTTCATAGTTATATTTTTTCTAGAATGTTAATTGCAAATTTTTTTTTAAAAAAATTATTCTTAAGTAACCTGGGGCAAAAGATTTTATATGTCTGTTTTTTTCTAAGACAAATGTTGTAGAAAAAAATGTATATTCATATATATATATATATATTTGATGATTCCTCTGAAGTAAATTATATAGATAACAAATGAATAAAATTACGAGACTGTGAATTCTAGCTGTATTAGAAGCATGTTTCATTGTGTCAAATTACTCTTAGTGATAGATCATGTGCTACCATTAGAAATTGAGTCATAGTATATGCTATAGTCAGAAGATAGAGTAGGGAATATTATTATCTTTTTCTTATCCAATATTAGGTCTGTATTTTATCCATCTCATAGGCGTTGAGCTCTTGTTAAAATTTTTATTGAATGCCTTTTGTCGTTTTGTTCCTAAAGATCTATGAGGAAATAGATACTTATGTTTTTCCCTTTTTTTCCCCCCTAGGTAACAACTCCAAGTTTCCTTTGGATAGTTCACCTGTTCGAAATCGGGGAGATGGAGATGGAGATTTTCAGTTCAGACCATTTTTTGTAGGGTCTCCCACAGCACCTGAACCCAGCAACAGCTTTTTTAGTTTTGCCTCTCCAAGTCGTGAATTAGAGCACCAGCAAGTTTCTAGCAGGGCCTTCAAAGTAAAAAGAATTTGAGCCAGGCATGGTTTCATGCACCTGTGCTCGCAGCTACTTAGGGGGTTGAGGCTGGGAGGATCACTTGAGCCCAGGAGCCTGAGGCTATAGTGATCTAAGATCATGCCACTGCACTCCAGCTTAATAGAGTGAGACCCTGTTGCTAAAAAAAAAAAAAGTAAGGGTAATTTAGCCAACTTTACAGAATGTTTCTATGTTCACCTTCAGTGATTTCATTTAGCAAATTCTTTTTCTAGATAGGACTCCCGAAGCCTCCCTGTACTTTTAAGTCTCTGAAGTTGTCTTCACATTATCAACATAACCAACTCATTGGCAGTGGGGGAGTCGTTTAGATTCTGGTTTCTTTGTTTCTGTTATTTAAAGCATTAGCATTTTATTAATCTCAATTCCATTGTGAACTGCTGAATTTTCATCCCTAGTGAGGTTACAATAGTATTTGTTTCAATGGATAACTGTTTTTTTCTGGGCTGTTTCTGACTGAGCTGTGTTGTTTATGCCTTAAGTACCTGTGTTATATGCTACATGTCACTTTGAATTCTGGTATCTATACATGTCTGTATATGTAAGCATATTAATTTACAGTGATATTTTGCTGTATTTGCCAGTATGTTTATATGAAAATTTTGGTCTTGGAAAATTTATGTATTTACCTTTATATTAACTTGTTTGGAGGTGTGCTTATGTCAGTGTATGAGAGTACAATTTGATGCATGTATGTTCAGTTCCTATTTGTATTTAAAAGTAACTCACATTGCCAAAATTACTTTTTAAAGTTGATTTTTTTGACGTTTATAGTTGGCCCTCTGTCCACAGGTTCTGCATCTGCAAATTCAGACAACCATCTATCAAAAATATTCAAGAAAAAAATAAATAATAATCTAATAAAAAATACAAATTAAAAACCAATACTATATAACAACTATTTGGATAGCATTTACATTGTAGGTATTAAAAATAATTTAGAGGTGATTTGAAGTATTTGGGAGAATCTGTAGGTTATATGCAAATACGATGCCATTTTATAAAAGCGACATGAGCATCCAAGGATTTTGGTATGCATGAGGGTTCCTGGAACCAATCCCCCAGAGATACCAAAGGATGACTATTTTAAAATAAAGCTGCTTCTTTCTTTACCTTTTTGTCAACTGTTGCCTTGGGTTTACTTACTTAGGAATGCACTTCTGAAAGTTTACCAACGTATTACTGCTCTCAAGAGACTATTAAAATAATTTAAAAAATTATTTCTTGTTTTCCTTTATTAAGTAGTGAGCATTTCTGACTATTATTATGGAAATTATGTTTATGCATTTGTTTATTTAAAATGTAGAGCCATAATAGAAATTTGAAGGACATTCTCATCAACTTGTTTTTTGCTTTCTCATGATGCCTTTATTCCATTTTTCTCATCCTTCAGGTAACCATTTTTATTAGATCTTGATTTAGGCTTTCAGCGTTTCTTTTTTCTTTTTTTAAATTATACTTTAAGTTCTGGGGTACATATGCAGAACGTGCAGGATTGTTACAAAATTATACACATGCCATGGTCATTTGCTGCATCCATCACCCCGTCATCTACATTAGGTATTTCTCCTAATGCTATCCCACCTCTGCCCTCCCACCCACCGACAGACACCCATTGTATAATGTTCCTCTCCCTGTGTCCATGTGTTCTCACTGTTCAACTCCCGCTTATGAGTGAGAACATGTGGTGTTGGTTTTCTGTTCTTGTGTTAGTTTGCTGGGACATTCTCAGTAACTTTATGTCCTGTTACAGGAAAGACTTGAAAACACTGGCTGGGGGAGACAAAACATCTGGGTTCTGGTTATAGTTTTTTCTACTTTCTTGGACTTAGTCTCTGTATCTGTAAAATGAAGGATTGAATTAAATTATCCTTATGGCCTTTTCTAACTCTTAAATTTTATGATTGATTCTTACTGGTTTAGGATGTGTTAACAATGGAATTACCCTAAATGCCAAATCCCATTGTTTTTTAGTAATAAAAATTACACTGAAATCATTTGAAGATATTTTATATTTAGTCATTGTAGAAAGGCAATTAAATATCCCTGCTTTACATAATTGAAAAGCAAGTAGTTTCCTTCACTAGGAATATAGAGTATAAAATAAAAATTATTCATAGTGTGCACCAAAGTTATTTATTACTGCTTTTTCTGGGACGGAGTCTTGCTGCCTCACCCAGGCTGGAGTACAGTGGCGCACCTCGACTCCAACCTCTGCCTCCTGGGTTCAAGTGGTTCTCCTGCCTTGGCCTCCTAAGTAGTTGGGATTACAGGTGCATACCACCACACCTGGATAATTTTTGTGTATTTAGTAGAGATGGGGTTTCACCACATTGACCAGGTTGGTCTCGAACTCCTGACTTCAAATGGTCTGCCTGCCTTGGCCTCCCAAAGTGCTGGGATTATAGGCGTGAGCCACTGTGCCCAGCTTAGTGTGCACCAAAGTTAAAATGTCTGACAAAGAGGATGAAAAATTTGAAATTATAAGTTTTAAAACATCCCTCCTTATTTTACAGCTAATGACATAGATTTTATAGGTTACAATACAAACTATGTTGGAAAATGATTTGAGGAAATGATTTTATGTACATTCATGATTTCTGCCTTGAAAGTTTTGCTTCTTTGCTTCACAGAATCAGCTTGAAGCTGTAATTAAAACTAAAGTGAAACTGTCAGGAATATTACATGACACTTTAAAGGATATATTCACAAGGTACAAACTTGAAAGTTACAAAAAAGGCATAGAGTGAAAAGTCTACCACAGTCCCCTAGTCACTCATTTTTGCTCCAGCCACTCACTTCTCTTTGTAAACAATAGTGTTGCCAGTGTCTTATGTCTCTTTCCAGAGACTATGTAAAAGCAAATAATTTATTTAAAAATAGGCTGGGCGTGGTGGCTCACGCCTGTAATCCTAGCAGTTTGGGAGGCCGAGGTGGGTGGATCACCTGAGGTCAGGAGTTCAAGACCAGCCTGACCATCATGGTGAAACCCCATCTTTAAAAAAAAAAAAAAAATTATGTTTACATTTGAATCGGTGATACATATAGATGGCAAGAAAATTCAAAAGGGCAGGCAGTAAAAATTTTCTTCGCTTACCTACAGTTCCCCTGTTTCTGTTTCCTCTGCAGAGACAGTCATTTCTTACGTATCTTTCTGGATGTTGTCTATCAATATGGAGGCATTATTAGTGTAAAACATGATGGTTTTATGAGCAATCCCAAGTGTAGTATTTATTAGGATAGTGCATTAAAATGATAAAGTTAATCATACATAGGAAATTATTGCAAAGTTTGGGAAAGATTCAATAAAGTAGGCATTGTACATGGCTTTCAAAATTTCAAACACAGGTGTGCACTTCTTAACCTCTCTTCTTTATGGAGTATTATAATCTTGGTATAAGTAAGTAGGAAAATATGAAACAAGAATATAGCAATTAAGCTGAGAACATTTTGTTTCCAGGATCTGGGAAAGAAACAAGCTTATGAACTCAAAAGTGATTGTAGAGCATCTCTGTGCTCCAAGACATGGGTTAAGTTGGTTTCAAGCAGAGCCCTTCAGGTGCAGATAAGCCTCCAGAGCGTCAGATGTCGCTGTGGTTCCGCGATGGGCGAGGGCGTGCGTCTCTGTGGTTATAAAGTTGGGGGCGGAGAAGCGTAGAGTGGCTGGGAGATGATGGCTGATGAAGAGGAAGAAGTCAAGCCGATCTTGCAGAAATTGCAGGTGAGGCCGACGATTAAAATCTGTATGTGTTTTTGTTACTCCGAAAGAAGCAGGGAGTCCAGTTGACGTAGTGCACCCGAATTCCCTGGCACATACGCGAAGCTGCGTGCGTCTGTGCGGTTACTATAACAACCGTCGAAGGTGCAGGCGCAGCCAGCCAGGGAGCCTCCCAGTGTGCTGGGACCTCCTGCTGCCGACCTGACTGCGGTTAATTTCAGTCCTGTATTAACTATTCATGTATATTTTTAGAGAGGACGTTGTTTTCTTGATTTCATCCATAGCGAATAGCGTATACATGTGTATGGCAGATCTGCATGAACTATTATCACATGTTGTTTTGATCCCTACAAAAGCCATTTAACACCTTTCTGCTTTGAATTTGGCAACAATCACACCAATGACCTGCACCACAAGTATCCTGGTTACTCTTCCTAGGACTTCAGTTTTGATTTTCAACATGTGTAATCCCACTTTGGGGTCTGATGCGGAGGTTTCCAGATTCCACGTAGTCCACAGGTGACTGTGCTTCTGAGTAAGACTAGTCTTTTTGGCTCGGTAGCGAGGCGTTAACTAGTTGCTTGGCTCTTTGCCTTTAAGGACCCAAGATTTTCATTAAACCTCAGGAACTCAGTTCTTCGTTCTAAAACAGCCTGTGATTTAAATATTAGAACTATGACAGGCTTGTAACTTGTCCAAACGCACAAATTTAAATATTGGTGAAATTTGTTTCTTGAGTACATTAAAATAGTAACACTTTTTAGAGTGTTCCAACTGATTTGGATTAACTTCGTTTTTTGCCCTAATTGTGACTGGCTGAAATCAGAGATTCTCAATTCTGGTTCTATATTATAAACGTTATTTGTGTATATATGTTTGTATCTGTACAGAAAATAGTCTGAAAAGGTATACAAATCAGTGGTTATCACTGAGGTTGTTTGGGGGAGTTTTTTACTTTCTGTTTTTTAATATGTATCTATTTGAATTTTAACAACTTACATGTATTGATTTTGCCTTGAGAATATAAGTTTCTACAAATGTTCGGTCCAGGGGAAAACAAAACGAAACAATAAAACCAAACAATTTCTTGAATATTTGCTTTAACAACTAAAACCAATCAAATAGCCCCTCTCTAAAACTCTTAATTTGCAGCCATGTTGATTGCAGGACAAAAGGAAACTGGTTTTTATGAGAATTTTTTATAAGAATTTTTTTTTATTTTATTTTATGAGAATTTTTTATGAGAATTGCCTTTTCCTAGGTTCATTTGTGGTAAATGTCCTAAGCAGCTTGGGAGAGGATACTTAGGTTATCTTGGGGGTGGGGTAGGTGCAGGAATGGAATGAGGGAGAGAAGAAGAAAAGGATTAGATAGTGGTGTTGCTGTTCATGGAGATGGTGGTAAGCTTTTAGTTTATTGTTATAGACATTTTAGTGTAAAAGTAATGTATAAAAGGATGTTTCTCAAAGTGTCTTTTACAGACAGTTTTCATTACAGTCATCTGGGGTGCCTGTTAAAAATGCAGAATTTTGAGTTCTGCTAAACTGTTAAAATCAGAGTCTCTGCAGGCTGAGTCCTGGATGTAATACAATAAAGTGTGAAAAGCATTACTGCAGAGAATGCTAGTCTGTTCTCTTCATTCTGGGTAGGATTTTAAATTAAGCATAGCACATATATATTTGTTAGAACAGGGATAGTTAATTAGCTAATTCAATCAAGTATATTGAATGAGAGCCTGGCATGTCCCAAGCCCTGTTCTGGTGCTCAGGTGTAGCTCGAAACAAAACAGATTAAAGGCCTTTCCATCATGGAGCTTACATTTCAGTGGTGGAGGCAGACAATAGACAATTAATGATAGGCCACATAATTTTAAATGTTAAGTATGAAGAAAAACGAGTGTGATTTAACAGTAGAGAAGGAAGGGATTCATTTAGGTTGAGTAATTAGGGAAAACCTTTCTGAGAGTTGATATTTGAGCTAAGATCTAAATGTTGATGAGGAATAAGTCACGCAGAGATCTGGAGAAAGTGTCTGGGCATAAGGAAAAGCATGTGTGAAGGCTTCCAGGTGGGCTGAGCTTGATGGGTTTGAGAAACTGCATGAAGGCCACTGTGTCTTGAGTATTGTAGGAGAGAGAGTGGTGTGAAGTGAAGTTAGTGTCAGGATGGGTGGTGGTAGGTCAGCTCATATAGTCTTCTAGGCCATGATAAAGATTTGGATTGTATTCTGTCTGCAATGGGAAGCTATTTGGAGGTTTGTGATATGATGTACGTTTTTTTGTAAGATCACTCCCACTACAGTGAGGAGAATGGTAGAGTACAGCAACAAGATGACTGGTTAAGAAGCTCTTGCAGTCCAGGCAAGTAATGAAGCTGATGTAATCCAGGAATGGTCATAGTGAGATAGACTCAAGTGGATGAATTCAGGATGTGTCGTGAAGACAGTTGACTAGACTTGATGGGAAGCGATTATATATTTCTGCTGCTATCCAGTTTCAGGAAAGAATAGGGTGAGTATCTCTTATCTGAAATGCCTAGGACTAGAAGTTTTTTAGATTTTGGATTTTTAAAAATTTTGGAATATCTGCACAGACATAACGAGATAACTCAGGAATGGGACCTGAGTTATGAAATATGAAACTTGGTGGCTTATGCCTGTAGTACCAGCACTTTGGGAGGCTGAGGTGGGAGGATTGCTTGAAATCAGGAGTTTGAGACTAGCCTGGGCAACCTAACAAGACTTTGTCTTTTAAGAAAGGGAAAAAAAAATTGTTTCATTTAGACTTTATACACATAGGCTGAAGGTAATTTGACACAGTTTTTAAAATAATTTTGTGCCTGAAACAAAGTTTTGACTGCGTTCTGACTGTGTGTCAGGTGTGGAATTTTCTGCTTGTGGTGTTGTGTCGGCATTTAAAAAGTTTTGGATTTTGAAGGATTTCAGATTTTTGGTTTAGGGATGCTTGACCTGTAGTGCAAAAGCTTTGCCCGTTATGACATGAAGACTCGGAGGCATTTAAGAGGAAAGAGAATATTTACTTGTAGAAAATCCAAGACAAGCAGAAGATGACTTGACAAAAAAATCAAACTAAACAAAACCACAATAAGCATTTCAAAGAATGAAATGCTGGAAAAATACCAAAGTCACCAAGTTCAAATTGGTATGTTTGTGATGGAAAACAATGACTCTCTAACATGTTTATCATATTCACAAAGGTTGTATTGCATTTTCGGATATCAGTGTATGAAAAATCAGGGATAAAATGCTTTTAGTTAAGAAGTCCAACTTTAAGCATAAATTTCAAAGTGTTACTCTTTGAGGACCAGAACCATGTAGAATGATCTTATTAATTTTTGGTTTATCTTAAGTTGCATGTTTCCCTCCTCATGGCTGTGGTATGTGAAGTGCTTAGTCATGTTAGGAGCCCTGCTGGGGCAGGGAGAGAAAACGGTCATCACAGTACAGACACTGGCATGGGACAAGATGGGACCATGAGAGCTGGCCTGGGGTACTGGCTGCTTTTCCTCATGATTTGTGGCATTTTGGTAAACCTGTCTACCTGCCTATTGTGCCATTCCTAGGTGAGATAAGAGAATTGGTATTTCTAGACCAAGAGCTGGTATGGCTAGCCAGTTTCAAGTTTCCCTGTCCAGTGCTCTCTCCACTTAATGGTTCCATTGTCATACTTTTTAGGAACTAGTGGATCAGCTCTATTCATTTCGAGACTGCTATTTTGAGACACATAGTGTTGAGGATGCTGGGAGGAAACAACAGGATGTGCGAAGGAGATGGAAAAGACCCTACAGCAGATGGAAGAAGTAGTGGGTATGAGCCATAGAGATTCTACAACCCCCCTCCGTCACTGAAATGTGATCAACCTTTACTCCTTCTTTGTAGACTCTTTGGTATGCTACCTGTTAATGCTGTAGGGTAGTACGACGTAATATTACTTCTCAGGGCCCCTGTGCAACCTTTCATTCCCTAAGCTACTTTTCCTAAAATTTGATTATAGCAAATAGCATGAAATGAAAGAGCATATTTATTTGAACTGTTGTAGTAATCTGACTTTCTGCCTCTAATTTCTTTTACTTACTTTTTTTTTTTTTTTTGAGACGGAGTTTCACTCTTGTTGCGCAGGTTGGAGTGCAATGGCGTGATCATGGCTCACCGCAACCTCTGCCTCCTGGGTTCAAGCGATTCTCCTGCCTCAGCCTCCCGAATAGCTGGGATTACAGGCATGCACCACCACGCCCAGCTAATTTTGTATTTTTAGTAGAGACGGGGTTTCTCCATGTTGCTCAGCCTGGTCTCAAACTCCCTACCTCAGGTGATCTCCCGCCTTGGCTTCCCAGAGTGCTGGGATTACAGGCGTGAGCCACCACACCTGGCCTCTTTTACTTTCAAATCCACTTGTATAATGACCATGGGCATGGTTATCTTTCTAAATCATTACTTCGTGCATTTAACCTTATCTTCCTATCTGCCTTTTTCTCTGGTATCTTTAAGGATTCATTCTATTGATTAGCTGAAGTCCAACCCCCTTAACCTGGCATGTAAGTGTCCATTGTTTTACTCTGTTTTCTAACGTTATCTATGACTAATTACTTATAGAGGAACTTTCTGTTTCATCCAGGTTGAACCGTCTATTCTCCCGTGATCATGGCCACATGTAGTTCTGCCCCTGTGTCTTTGTTTATATCATTTTCTAACCTGGAGGGTCTTTTCTTCTCTCTCTCTTTTTGTTTTAACAGTAGCTGTTTGTCCTGATTCTTCTTCTCTTGACTTTTTAAAGCCCATTTGTTGGGCTAGTGTCATATGCTCTTTTTCATGGTTTTAATTTTTAACGTCTATTCTTTGTCTTCTCCACCCCTCTAGGAAAGTTAGCAACCAAACTGATCCTTGTAGATAGGGGCCCGAGAAACAGATGGCAGAAGCTCTAGAAATAGTGCTTTCTTTGCATGGAGATTCTTCAGAAAATTAAAAAGAAAAAAAAAATAATATTTTCTTTGTTGCCCAATTAGCTAACATAGCACTCTGCTTATGGTGAGCTTTTAATAAATGTTTTGTTGATAAAGATTTTCATCAACTCTTGTTATTCCTGAAACTGACATGTGGTTATTTTTTGAGAGAAAGTGCCCTGGCATTAACTGTTGCTTGTTTTTTTTCCACTTTATCTTTTTTTCTTCTTCTTAGGTTCTGTCCAGGGCAAGGCACAAGTTCTAATGCTAACTGGGAAAGCACTAAATGTGACTCCTGACTATAGCCCTAAAGCTGAGGAGCTTCTGTCAAAGGCTGTGAAGCTGGAGCCCAAGCTGGTGGAAGCCTGGAACCAGCTGGGCGAGGTGTACTGGAAAAAGGGGATGTTGCAGCTGCCCACACCTGCTTCAAAGGAGCCCTCACCCATGTGAGCTGCCCACTATTCCTTTGGAAAACACAGATGGGAAGGATGAATTTCTTTGGTTCTATGAGTTTCCCTAGAACATGAAAACTAGAGTAGAACTGAGTTTGAACTAGGAGAAGAGAATCAGAAGGGAGGAAAGGTCAGAGAGCAGACCTGGAGGAGGAAAACAGAGGCAGAGGGCTGGGAAAGAAAGATGATGATGGGATCAGGTTCAGGTGGAGAAAGGAACTGAAGAAAAGTTAGCAACTAAGCTGATCCTTGTAGATGGGGGTTGAAGGTACAGATGGCAGCAAGACTTTAGATGAAAAATTTAGGGCTGGGTGTGGTAGCTTACACCTGTAATAATAGCACTTTGAGAAGCTGAGGCAGGAGGATCACTTGAGCTCAAGAGTTTGAGACCAGCCTAGTCAACATAGTGAGACCTTGTCTCTTTAAAAAAAATATATATATGTATATATATAATATATACACACACACACGTATGTGTACATACATATGCATATATATGTGTACATATGTACATATATATACACACACGTACACATACATATATATGCCAGACATGGTGGCTCATGCCTGTAATCCCAGCCCTTTGGGAGGCCAAGGTGGGCAGATCATTTGAAGTTAGGAGTTCGAGACCAGCCTGGCCAACATGGTGAAACCCTACCTCTACCAAAAAATACAAAAATTAGCTGGGTATGGTTGCATGTGGCTGTAATCCCAGTTACTTGGGAGGTTGAGGCACAAGAATCACTTGAACCCAGGAGGTGGAGGTCACTGTGAGCTGAGATCATGCCACTGTACTCCATCCTGGGCGACAGAGTGAGACCCTGTCTCAAAAAAAAATTATGGCCAGGTGCGGTGGCTCACGCCTGTAATCCCAACACTTTGGGAGGCTGAGGTGGGTGGATCACTTGAGGTCAGGAGTTCGAGACCAGCCTGGCCAACATGGTGAAACTCAGTTTCTACTAAAAATACAAAAATGAGCTGGCCATGGTGGTGCATGCCTGTAGTCCCAGCTACTTGGGAAGCTGAGGCAGGAGAATGCTTGAACTCGGGAGGTGCAGGTTGCAGTAAGCTGAGATCGCGCCACTGCACTCCAGCCTGGGCGACAGAGCAAGATTCTGTCTCAAAAAAATAAAAAAAGATGAAAAATTAGTTGTAGAAGATTTGAGTTCAGAATAGATCTAGAAAGAGGAGGTAGAATCAGGAAACCTGAGTATATGTCTTTTCTATTTGCAGTGCAGGAACAAAGTCTCTTTGCAAAACTTGTCAATGGTGCTTCGCCAGCTGCGGACTGACACCGAAGATGAACATTCTCAGCATGTCATGGACAGTGTCCGACAGGCTAAGTTGGCTGTTCAGATGGATGTCCATGATGGCCGCTCCTGGTGTGAGTGCTCTCAATCTTCAGCAGGTTTCTAGAGCAGATGTTTTCGATCATAGCAACATTTGCAGTCTGTCTTTTGAGTCTGACTCAGGTTTAAGCCAGGGCATCTTTGCTTTGAAGACACACGAGAGACATTTTGGTGAACTATTTTTCTAGGAACTCTTAGATCTTTTGATCCTAGTTTTCATATAAGCAAGGCAGGGCTTTTGTACATTCTGTTCAAATTTCAGTTTGGGGTCCATGTTTGTTACTCTATACTAGTGGAATTTTGGGTGTACTAAGTATTGTGTCATTCCTGGTTTGGGTTTCATGTGGGACCTTTCAAATATACTTTCAAGGATGATCAAAATAAGTCATATCTTTAACTTGGGCTCTGAGATGATTCATCACTGTGTTTCTCTTTCAGATATTCTTGGGAATTCATATCTTTCTCTTTACTTCAATACTGGCCAGAACCCTAAGATCTCCCAACAAGCCCTCAGTGCCTATGCCCAAGCAGTAAGTACTTATGGTCACCAGGGCAGATGAATAGGCAGCAACAGAAGCAAAAGCATCATTCAGTCTTCTTTGTGGCCCTTTAGCAAGCATCATGGGCAGTGGCAGTCTTTGCTGGCATCTCCTGTGTGATTTTGCAAAGATGTGTCTGCAGAGGTGACTGACTTCTTATAACTTGAGTGTTAGGAATGACTTGCATTGTGGTACATTGGTGTTGGATAGCTCCTTGACCTGTTTAGGTTTCTTACACGCATGTACAACCAAATCACAGAGCTGCCTCAACGTGTTCATCTTTTTTAATGGGAAAAAAGTCTATTAAAATAATGCTTATTAATATTTTTGTACGTTCATTCTAAAGAAAAATGAAAATCTATACTTCAGTGTAAATTAAGTGCTATCCCCAAATTAACTGTTAGACAGTATGGCTCTGGATTTTCTGTGGGCTGAAAGAGAAAATAGTGTGTAGCTTGTTCTGCATCATTTCCTAGGAATTAAGTGAAATAGGTTATTTAGGTTTTCAAGCATTTTTATATTGATAGACATTTGCATAAGGCTTTCCCTCAGACTTTGAGCGTCTTTTTTCTCATTATTAGAATTGGCTTCTCAGTTAACATTGGCCTTTGAGCACTTTTTATTTAGCTCTCATATTTACCTTTCTTCTTTTGCTTTCTTGCTTCTCTTGAGATAGATAATTGCTTTTTAACTTATCATTATTTATTCTGCTCCATGTGGTAGAATAAAGAACACAGCTACTGTATGTTCATGTTTGCAATTCAGGGACTGCCCTTTAAAATTTTTTTTTCTCCCCCGCTCCTGTCATCCTCCCCCGCAAGCATGCCTTTGACTTTAAACTGCTCTTTTCCAACTTGGGAACTTGTAGAGCAATTATATTTTACTCTAATTTCTTTTTTTTATACTTTTAAAAATATTTTTAAAAATAAAGACGGGGTTTCACCATGTTGGTCAGGCTGGTCTTGAATTCCCGACCTCAGGTGATCCGCCCGCCTTGGCCTCCAAAGTGCTTGGATTACAGGTGTGAGCCACCACGCCCAGCCTACTCTAATTTCTTAATTTGGTGTTTACATTTTAAAGAAGAGTATGATGTATTCCTTCAACATTTTATATTTGACTTCTGCTAAATAGTCACTTTTTAATCTTAATTTTTTTGCCCAGACCTGCATTTGTAAACATATCTGAACCAACTATTTAAACAATTTTAATTCATGGTGTTTTGCTTTTGCAATGCACCAGGTAATGAAGAGAATTAAAAAAATATAGTGAGCATAGTCATGAACATAGCCAGCAGTTTCTTCACAGCACATTGCCTGCGCTATCTCGTGGTATCTGGCCATCTGTTTTATCTTTTTTAAAAAAATTCTTTATCTGGCCATCTATTTTAGTTAGAACCTGAATTTGGCTTTCTATGTGTGTTTTAAGGGGACTTGGATGTAGAAACTTGATTCTGCATGTGTTTGGAGCCAGGTTTATGGGGAGAGGAAATGCATGAAATGAACATCATTTCCAGCCTAGCTTTTCTTCATTTATTACCAGCACCTCACTATTTAAATTTTTAAAAATCAAAATGATTTCACATATTTCATTTATTTATTTATGTATCTTTTTTGAGATGGAGTCTTGCTCTGTCACCCAGGCTGAAGTGCAGTGGCGCGATCTTGACTCACTGCAACCTCTGCCTTCTGGGTTCAGGCAATTCTCCAGCCTCAGCCTCCTGAGTAGCTGGAATTACAGGTGCATGCCATCATTCCTGGCTAATTTTTGTATTTTTAGTAGAGACAGGGTTTCGCCGTGTTGGCCAGGCTGGTCTTGAGCTCCTGACCTCAGGTGATCTGTCCACCTCGGCTTTCCAAAGTGCTGGGATTACAGACATGAGCCACTGTGCCCGGCCCACGTATTTCATTATATAAAGATTTATTCTGTCTTTATAATATTACATGGATAAATTATAATCACATTTGAAAGTCTCACATATACAAAAACACTTATATTCCTAAGGTTTTAGGGACTAACATACCCACACTGTTATACGGTAACTGCTTTTCTGATATAGGTAACATTTTGGCAAGGAAGAAACTTCCATTTTTCTAGGAAGAGGAGGTGTAGGACATGTTGGGCATGGCAATCCTTAACATCGAGACAGGATCCACTGATAAACTTTTTATTCCATTGTAGGAGAAGGTTGACAGGAAAGCTTCTAGCAATCCTGATCTTCATCTGAACAGGGCGACGGTAAGACCTTTGGGGTGTAGTCATCTGAGGGTCAAATAAATAAGACACCTAGATCTTAGCTTGTGAGGATAACTGAGTGTACATAGGGACAAGATAGGGTACAAACTGTGTGAGGAAAGCTGTGCTATTTCTGTAAAGAATTAGCTTGATTTGGCTTCAGTATCTAGTGTAGCCACTGGAGGGGAAAGGAGAAGGGGCTGAGGAGGTGGAAGAATATGTAGAAAATGGGGAGAATTTTTAGAAGACTTCTGAAATCTTAAGTAAATATAAAGCTTAAGTGACCCAATATATACAACTTAACTATTTTAGAGTTTGGAAATTAGCTTCTTTGAAATGATTCCCTCTTTGGGGTTGTGATCATCTTGGCTAGGAAGAAGGCTGTAAGGTGCTACCAGCTCTTCAGGTTGTTCATGGTAGCACAGGAAAATAACAGGAAGGAAAACAGTTCATTTCTCTAGATTCCTAGCCCATGGTGCGATTATTCCCTCAGCATAGTTTGTTTGGATATGCCTGTAATTGGAATATACTTCTTGTACAGTTGCATAAATATGAAGAGAATTATGGGGAGGCCCTGGAGGGCTTCTCTCGGGCTGTAGCCCTGGACCCTGCCTGGCCAGAGCCCCAGCAACGAGAGCAACAACTTCTGGAATTCCTGGATAGATTAACCAGCCTCCTTGAGAGTAAGGTAAAAATGTCTAAAGGGCTGAATTCTACTTTTTTTTATTTTGCCATGGGTCAATAAAATAAGAATAAATAGGTTTAGGAGGTAGTAACCCTATAGAAATGGTGGGAGGGAATCCGGATTAGAATCTCAAGGAAGGCGGTTAGTTTCAAGCTTCTTATCTATTTCCCCTTCTTTGTAGGGGAAAGGTGAAGGCCAAAAAGCTGCAGAGCATGCTGGGAAGCCTGCGCCCAGCCCATCTAGGTCCTTGCGGTGATGGGCACTATCAGTCAGCCTCTGGGCAGAAAGTGACCCTAGAGCTTAAGCCACTGAGTACACTGCAGCCTGGGGTCAACAGTGGTGCTGTCATCCTGGGAAAGGTGGTATTTAGCCTCACCACAGAGGAGAAAGTCCCCTTGTGAGTTTCTCTTGGAGTTTCCTCTTTTTACCCTTTTGAACTAATTGCTCTCACTTCCTCTTCTTTCTCTGGCAGTTGAGGGCATTGTTAGTGGTCACAGATTTATGACTTCTGATTTCCTCTGTGACTGTCTCATGGGCAGATACTGCCTAGGTGATATTTAACAGTCTTTTGATCACAGAGGCTTTTGTAGATTCTGTCACTGCCCATTTTTTAGCCCTGAGTTTGGTGCTATGTGGATTCCTATATCCATAGTTGAAATTTGGCAGGACATTTTTTTTTTATAAGACAGAAACCTTACAATTCTGTCCTTTTGTGTTTTCATGATCACAGAAGTTAAAGGAGGACAAATTCTTACTCCTGTTTGTACTTAGGTATACTTAGGCAGTTCTGAAAAGTGAACTTTGAGTTATAATTTAACGTCTGGTTGGGAGATTGTCTTAAATGTCATTCAACAAATTTTTATCGAGCATGTATATATGTCATAGGGAGTGAGAAAAAGAAATGTAAAGGACCCAGGTGCAGGTGCTTCTAGCAGCAGAGGAAATGAATTAAGAATATTTATTTAGAAAATTTTTGGATCTTGAAAAGTTAGGGTTTAGTGAGTGCCACGATTCCTTGATCCTTCACTCACTTCCTAATCCCTGGTGGACTGGCTTCCCCTTTCTCTCTTCTACTGAAATTGTTATTTTCCTCGGATCACCATTGTCTTTCTAGGCAGTGGATCCAGCGACTTCCGTTGCATGGTTCCAAAACATTCTGACTCTTGAATATCTCTCACTATTGCCTTTCACATCCCTTCTGTTCCAACCAAACGGAAATATTCACAATTCCCATTATATTCCCAAGCTTTCTCCATGGCATTTTCTACGGGTTTGTGTGTTTGATGAGTTGAAGAGCAAAAAGATAGTTGAGAACAGTTTGGTTAACTAGAGCAAACCCTAGAACTGAGAAGAATTGTAAAGGGATATAAACAAAAGAAGATTTTGGACAACCTTCAGAACAAATAGATATTTTGCAACTTCTTGGTTTCCCTTTTTCTGCCCAACTTTTAAATCTTGGGTTCCCAGGACTGTTTTTTTTTTTTTTTTTTTCTTTTTTCTCTTTATACCAGGATGGCCTCTAGTTGCCAACTTTGATCACTTGTCAGTGGTTGCATGACATACTGTGTAGAAGGATCCTGAGGCTTTGACTGGATCCATCAGGAGACTGCTTTGCTTGATTGCAGTGTTTCCTGTGAATTCAGGTGTGTCATGTGATGGCATGAGTACAGTTCTTCTCCATCCTATCTATAGATCATCGTGCCTTGTGATGTCGTATAAACCCAAACCTCCTATATGCTCACAGATATATCTCCAGCCCAAGCTTCATTTCCAAGTTTCGGATCCCTATAGCCAACTGCCTCTGGGTTCCAATAAAAAATCTCTAACTCAGTATTTCAGTATTATTCACCTAAATCTTTCTCTGTAAACCTGTTTCTCCTCCCTGGATTCCCTGCGAATGAATGGTATCACCTCTCAGTCACTTGATTAAGACTTTTGGAAGAATAGGCTTCTCCATTCTCTTGCATTGAGGGCATTGCCAAGTTCTATAGATTTGCCTTTTTTTGTCTGTAGACTTGACTTCTCTGTCTATCACCTTAATTCAGGCCCTTGTCACTTCTCCAAATAGGTCTCCCTGATTCCTTGCTTTACTCCAGTGTTCCACAGTGCTGTCATAGAAATGTTTCTCAGATGTAAATCTGACCATTGATACTTCTTATTTAAGATCCCTTATTGGTACTATATGTAGCTTTTGGGATAAAGTTTTTTTTTTTTTTTTTTGAGACGGAGTCTTGCTCTGTCGCCAGACTGGAGTGCATTGGTGCAATCTCGGCTCACTGCAACCTCCACCTCCTGGGTTCAAGTGATTCTTCCGCCTCACCCTCCTGAGTAACTGGTACCACAGGCATGTGCCACCACCACGCCCGGCTAGTTTTTTGTATTTTTAGTAGAGATGGGGTTTCACCATGTTGGCCAGGATGGTCTCGATCTCTTGACCTCATGATCCGCCCACCACGGCCTCCCAAAGTGTTGGGATTACAGGCGTGAGCCACCACACCCGGCCAGCTTTTGGGATAAAGTTTGAACTACCTAGCTTAGCATACAGAGTCTTTCATGATTTGCTCCTTGCTTTTCTTTCCATTAGCTTCTGTCACTTTCCCACATGTGCCTTTTGTTTCAACCATGGAACTATTTTGTTGGTTTTAGAACAGCTGTTTTCCGGCCTCTGTGTCTTACATACAGTTACTCTGCCTGGATAATCTCTAGCTTCTTCTTGACATGGCTAACATCTCCTTCTGCCCCCAACATTTGGTTATAAAAATTTTTAAACATACAGCTAAGTTGAAAGAATTTTACATTGAACATCTGTGTTCTCAACCACTTACATTCTACCATTAACATTTTATTTTACTTAGCTTATCACATATCTGCCTGTTTATCCTGTCATCAGAGTAAATTACAGAGATCAATATACTTTCCTCTACATACTTCAGCATTAACTGAGTTCAGTATTTGTTTCGACTTTTTCTTTCTTTTTCTGAGATAGAGTTTTGTTCTTGTTGCCCAGGCTGGAGTGCAGTGGGGCATGATCTTGGCTCACTGCAACTGTCACCTCCCAGGTTCAAGCGATTCTCCTGCCTCAGCCTCCCAAGTAGCTGGGATTACAAGCGCCCACCACCATGCCTGGCTAATTTTTTCATTGTTGTATTTTTAGTAGAGACAGGGTTTCACCACTTTGGCCAGGCTGGTCTTGAACTCCTGACCTCAGGTAATCCACCTGCCTCTGCCTCCCAAAGTGCTTGGATTACAGGTGTGAGCCACTGCGCCTGGCCCAGTTTCTTCTTTTTTATGTAAAATTTACATACAATGAAATGTACAAATCTAAGTGTACATTTTGTAGCTTTTGACAAATGGAAAATATTCATATAACCCGAATAGAGATCATTACCACCATTCCAGGAAGTTTCCTCATGTTCCCTCCAAGCCAATCTCTGTTCCTATCCCCCTAGAGGTTTTTAAAATTTTGACTGAGGATTAATTTTTCTATTTTAATTCAGGTGGTTTTTTGCCCTTTAAGATTCACTTTGAGCGTCTCCTCTTCAAGGACATCTTTCCTGCTTTTCAATTTTGATTTAGATATTTCTCATCTGGGTTCTCACAGTCCAATCTGTGGCTTCGTTGAATTCAGCACAAAGGAAAAGCTATTCTGTCACCCATCACACTGTACTGTTAAGTGATGACTTCATTGTCTGACTCCCACACTGTAGGTCGTTCATAGCTGGATTGGTATCTTACTACTAAACACAATGCTTGGCACATATGTAATATTTGGTGAAAGTTTGTGGAATTAAACTACACAGACAGTGATGGTTAGAGGCTTTGGTTAAGAGAATGATAATTAAATTGATAGATCAGGAATAATGTTACAACTGTAACATTTTGGTCTAGTTCATCATTAATATTTGTTGAATGGCTTCAGTATGCTTTGTCTAAGTTCTTAGCAAACTGACAGATTGATGAGTTTCAGAAAAATGAGGACTCAGATGTACAAAGTGGAGGATGGCACCTCATAGGTTTTCTAAGTAACTGAAAAAAAGCATTTGTTAGTATTTTAAAATATTTTGTTAGTATTTTATTTTTAAAATTTAATTAACTAAATTTTCATTTTTTTCCTTTTTTTTTCCTTGTCCCCAACTAAATTAAATTTTATATTTTATTTTAATTACCTGTCACCGATTTTAAGTCCAGTATTTTGCTGGTATTTTTAAACCACGGCTTCCGCTCTTCTTTCCTACCCACATACCTTTTTGTTTTCCTCTCTCCTAATCTCTCTTTACCTGGCAGTACGTTTGGCCTGGTAGATTCAGATGGACCTTGCTGTGCAGTGATGGTATACAATATAGTACAGAGCTGGGGAGTGCTCATTGGAGACTCAGTAGCCATCCCTGAGCCCAACCTGCGGCTTCACCGAATTCAGCACAAGGGAAAGGTGAGCGATGGCTAGGATTCTCTTCCAACTCATAGGCTCTAAAAGTAGAACCAAGCTTATCTTTTTATATAAGATATAGAAATAATGTATATATGAGTGTGTGTGTAGGCTATGTGTGTATATATTTGTGTGTGTATATGTTACATATATATATATATATATTACTAAAAAGGTAAACTGGTAAGCAAAAAAATAAAAAAATGGAGTGAAATATTATCACTCAGCTGTTATATTATCACTCAAATGTTACTACTGTTAACAGTTTGGTGTACAAACCTAAAGTCTTTTTTCTTTTTCATAAATATATGCACATATATTTTTATCTGTATTTTAAATCATGGGTAGGATATCATGCAAATGCTTGTGAATATTTCCTATGTTTTTACATATTTCACCACATTGAGTAGACACAGGGTGATGAAGATGGGAACAGTTAACATTTATTTAACACTTAATTGAGTGCTAGACACTGTGCTAAGAGTTTTATTGCCTGCCTTGCCTCATTCAATTCTTGCGAAAACCTTATATTTAACCACTGTTTAACCATTTAGATCAGGGGTTGGCAAGCCCATTAACCAAATCTGGCTCACTGCTTGTTTTTATTTAGAATGGTTTCTAGGCTGGGCATGGTGGCTCATCCCTATAATCCTAGCACTTTGAGGGGCCAAGGTGGGAGGATTGCTTGAGTCCAGGAGTTTAAGACCAGCCTGGGCAACATAGTGAGACCCTGTCTCTACAAAAAAAATGTTTAAAAATGTAGCCAGGCATGGTAGCACATGCCTGTAGTCCCAGCTACGAAGGAGGTCGAAGTGAGAGAATCACCGTATCGCAGGAGTTTGAGGCTACAGTAAGTCGTCATTGTCCCATTGCACGCCAGCCAGAGTAACAGAGCGTCTCTGCCTCAAATAAGAAAAAGAAAAAAAAAAGAATGGTTTCCATGTTCTTAAATGAAGAAAATTGACAGAAACGTAATATTTTGTGATATGTGAAAATTACAGGAAATTCAGATTTTAGTGTCCACAAATAAAGCTTTATTGGAACACAGCCCCACTTATTTGCTTACTACTGTCTGTGGCTATATTTGCACTATAGTGAGAGAGGTGAAATTCTGTAACAGAGACCATATGACCCACAAAGCCTAAAATATTTACTGTCTGGCCCTTTACAGAAAGACTTTGATGACCTCAGATCTAGATTATTTCTAAGTTTTTTTCTATTATAAAAGTACTACCGTGAGCATTTTTATGTCTTTGCTTGTATCTATGATTATTTCCTTAAATTAATTTATAATATAGAATCCTGGGTCCAAAGGGTATGCAGAATTCTGAGGGTTTTGATGCATATTGCCAAATAGTTCTTTGGATAATTGTACTAGTTAGTTGTCACTACCAGCAGTGGATGTAAATAAGTGTTTCTTTGTAGTTTTTTTCTCAACTCTGGGTAGAAACTTTTGAAAAGTTATTTTCTAATTTTATATGAAAAATATCGCATGAACATTATTTTAATTTATAGTTCTATAAATTGCCATTTTTTATGTCACTTGTCCATATTTCTGTGAAGATTTTTTGTAAAAAAATGATTTATGAGAACTTTTAAATTTCCTTTACTTGGACTTAAAAGAGCTCGCTTCTCACAGCCATAATTTTTGGATAAAGATTATTTAACATGTTTTACAACTTAAAATACACTGGAACTGATAAAGTGATCTGATACCTTTTTTGTTATTAGAAAAATAGCTACATTCTGTTACGTATTCTATATTTTCCTCTTGATGTAAAAGAGAAGTAACTTCAATTTGTATTTGGTGGATTACTTTAGGACCTTACAAACATTTGGACTGAGATTTTTCTCAGGATTCCCACTGGCTCTGGCTAGCTGTGTGTATCTAGTTAATTATCAGGAAACACTGTGGGAAAGGGAGGATTCTGTGAGAATTGGTTGCATTCTTTTGTTACGCAATTCCAGGAACCTGCCTTTGTTGAATCAAAGAACTGTCTCATTCTTGTAGTGACACTGCATGGCCTTACATGCTTTGTTTTCCTTCTGAAGATTGAAAACTTTGGGAAAATTTCATCCTCTTTGTTAGCTCAGTTTTGTCTGATGTGAGATGGAAGTAGAGGGGGTATACAATGGGGTATGCAATGGGGGAGGTGGTCCTGAAAGTTGAAAGTGGTGTATGTATCCCCCATGCTGGAACTTTTTCCATCTTGTGATCTGTAATGAACTTTTTTCTGTCTTTTCTAGGACTATTCCTTTTCCAGTGTTCGAGTGGAGACGCCCCTCCTGCTAGTGGTGAATGGGAAGCCTCAGGGCTCTGGCAGTCAGGCTGCTGCCACAGTGGCATCGCGACCACAGTGTGAATGACCTTCTTTGACTTCCGTGCTCAACAGGGAGTGGAGGAGAGGGAGACAAGGCCCTGGGCAGCTGGTCCAGCCACATCCAGTGATTCAGCAGGGATGGGAGGAATGTTTTAAATGAAGACTTTCCCATTCCCTGCCTGTATTACACTTTGTATTTCTTCTCTCTCTGTCCTCATGATGTTCCAGCTGTCTCCAGGGCCACATACTCTTCCGGCATATCTCTCCTGCCTCTTCCACTGCTCTCTATGTTTTAAGAAAAGAACATGGAATTGGTAGAAGTCTTGGGAGCTTGCCATGGGACAGAGTCCCCAAGGCTCCTGTTCTTGCCTCCTTCTTAAGCCTCATGTGTATATATCAGTTCAGTATTTATTGCTAAAGGAGGGGGCTTAATTTTATAATGGCTTTTTCTTTTTTTTTTTTGAGCAATTTTTATTTTTATTTGTAAAATTTAGGTCCTTCCCCTTCTTCGGGGCTGGAACAGAATTAAATTTGTTTGGAAAAAAAGTACCATGTAGTTTGGCCTACTTTATTCTCCCTAAGCTTGTAGTCTTGGTTTTAGGATCACTTCAATTTATTGGAGTAATACCACCCCCTTTTTTCCTTTATACAAAGTAGTTTATTTCTCTCCCAGTGAAAAGAATTCTGACAATAGACAGCCCAGGGCTGTCTCCACAAATTTTTTCTAGAGACCAGCTTCCTTCCATTTTCCCGTTCTGTCATTCCCTAGGGGTGGTCTTCACCATGGTCCAAGATGGCAGAGTAATACTGTTCTAACAGTGTTACTAGGCTGAAGGACTAGAGACAGTTAGATACTCAGTTTGTTTAGAGTGTAGTGACATGCTTTATAACAGTTTATCTTGATATCCTTGTGGTAAAATGGAGAAATATGAGTATTAGTAACCAACTGAATGGCTATAATACATTAATGGATACAGATGAATTTAGAAGACTTCTAGTGAAATGGCTCAGATCTTTGTTCTTGGTCCAGTCCCGTTCAATTCTTCATCAGTGACTTGAATATCATTGATGACTCATTAAATGTATAAAGAATGCAGAGGACTCCTCGGAGAATGGATGATAGAAATCCATTGATAAGAGAAGTTTATGTGTCAAGTCATAAAGGCCGAGTCTATTAAGATAAAATTTTCAGTGCATTCTTTTGGTCCAAAAAGGTTAACTTTCTTAGGCATAGCTTCAACATCATATGAAAATTACTAGAAATTTTAGTAGATAAGCTGAAGTCACTACGAGTAACCAATCTGGTATAGTTTGCAAAAACACTCTTTGTAGACTGCAGCAAGAAACCTGTGGTAGACAGATTTTATTACAAGTACTGTCTGTTTTTCCCCCACGTATGGAGTCTTAATTTAGTTTTTGGTGTCGATTTTGAGGCCTAGAGTCATTGAAGAGTGATTAGGAGCTTGTGCGCTGTAAAAATACCTTGAAAAATGGCTGAAAGCAACTCGGGAAGGTGGGAGTAGTAAGTGGTGTGTGAAAGCATTTGAGGCAGTAGAGATGTGGGACCCAAATACTGTTCCCCTTTTACTCAAGTTCTGAGATGAATTGACATGTTCTGTGTAGGGCTAGAGAGTAGAAAAATGACCAGTAGGTGGTAACCAGAGAGAGGCAGTGCATGCAAACAAGTAAGTATGAAAAATATGTGCATATGGTTTCAGGAATAACTGGAATACCCATAAAATATCCACCTGCCTTAGAAACTTGTACACCACTGATACCTTGGAAGCCCTTGTGTACCTCCCCATGATCTCATTTGTCTTCACAGCTATATAATATCTCATTGTATGATTATACCACAATGTATTCATCCTATTGTTAAAGGATATTTGGGTTTCCGGTTTTTCTTTTTTTGGTATCAAAGCACTAAATTATTAATATTCTTGTATATGTCCTGATATGTAAGTGCAAAAGTTTCTTTTATAGCAATGGTTCTTGAAGAATGGTTCCCAGACCAATAGCATCAGCATCCTTTGGAACTTCTTGGAAATGCAAATTATCTAGCCTCCTACCCCAGACTTACTGAATTCAAAACTCGGGGGGAAGAGTCCAGCAATCTGTGTTTAGTAAACCCTCCAGGTGATTCTGATGCACACGAAAATTTGAGAACCACTATTTAAGAGTACTGACAGAGAATGGAATTGCTGGGTCATAGAGTTCAACTTTTTCGAGACGCACTAAACATTTCCAAAGTTTATATCAGTTTATGTCTCTACTATCGATGGTTGAGTCTCCCCAGTGCTCTCCATCCTCTGCTGTGCTTGGTATTATCTTGCCTTTTAGGTATTGCAAATATAGGAGATTCGAGTATTATTTCCTTGTGGCCTTAATTTGCATTTTTTAAATTATTAATGAGCTTGAGCATCTTTTTGTATATTTAGAAGCCACTAATATTTTCTCTTGGTGAAATGCCTATTCATGTCCATGCACACTTCTGTATTGGATGTCAAATTGATTTATATATTCCCTGTAGTAATCTTGTGTCATTTTTTGTGCTCAGACACCTAACAGTTTTAGCTTGTCTTTTTACTCTATTGGGTCTTTTGCTGAACAGAAGTTCTTAATTTCAATGTTATCAAATTTATCTATCTTTTATGGTATTGATTTTTATGTTTTAAGAGGTCCTTAGCTATCCTGAAGCCATAAGGACATTTTCCCTATCTATTGTTTTATGAAGTTATATCATTTTGTCCTTTTCTTACAGTATCACTTTATTTTTATGATGAGGTATGTAATTTTTTTCATAATGAATAATTAAGTAGCCCAGCACCTTTTATTAAAGAATCAATCCTTTCCCTACTGATTTTTAAAGCCCAGTCTGTCTTAAACCAACTTTCCATCTCGCTCTCTCTCTTTGTCTCTCCCTACCTGTCCATCCATCCATCCATCCATCCATCCATCCATCCATCCATCCATCCACACTGATCTTTAAAGCCCAGTCTGTCTTAACCAACTTTCCATATGTATCTCTCTTCTTGAGTTCTCTGTTCTTTTTTTTTGACACAGAGTCTCACTCTGTCGCCCAGACTAGAGTGCAGGAACACAGTCTTGGCTCATTGCAGCCTCGACCTTCCAGGCTCAAGCAGTCCTCTCACCTCAGCCTCCCAAGTTGCTGAGACTACAGGTGTGTGCCACTATGCCTGGCTAATTTTTAAAGAATTAGCTGCTCAAGTGATCCCCTCGCTCAAGCGATCCTCCTACCTCGGCCTACCACAGTGTTGGGATTACAGGTATGAGCCACCATGCCTGGCCCTCTATTCTGATCTGTTCTGCTCTGTTTATGCTAGTACTACATTGCCTTACAGTTTTGTGAGAAGTCAGTATCTAATCACATAAGTTCTTTTATGTTGTTCTTCACAAGTGTCCCATTTACACTTTAAAATCAGCTTGTAACTTTTCATGAAAAATTCCCTGGAACTTTAATTGGGATTGCATTGAATTTATGGATCAGTTTAGGAAGAATAGGCATCTTCATAACATTGAATCTTCTTACCTGTTTTCTTTATGTAAGTAAGTCTTCTTCATTGTCTCTTTTTTTGTGACTATGTAATTTTACTGTTTCCATAGTAGTTACCAAATGTTCTAATTTCATTATTCCTTCTACATTTACTAAGTGCAATCAGACCCATCTATTTTTTGAATCCTGGCACTGCCCGTTGAGCTGTACAATCTTAGGATACCAATAGGGAAGAAAAAAATGGTCAGCTCAGAATTTTCTTTGCAGTAAAATGTGTATCTTTCCCTTGCTCTTCCTTTTCTCTCTTCCTGTTACTTCCTTCCCTCTGCTTTTGGCCATGGAGGTTGGCCTTGGTTGCTGGGTTACCTTAGTAGTAGGATTAGAACACTCTAGACAGCAGTGCAGGGAGGGAAAAGGTGAGCAGAGATGTGTGTTGTGGTGTATTAGCCAGCACCCAAGGATTTAAATAGGAAGTGGGAGGTAGTCACATCGAGGCACATTGGCAGCCACATTGGCAGCCAGCTAGCATGAGTACATGGAGGTATTAGGAGAATGTGAGATGGAGGCATGGAGCATTGGTGGTGTGGTTATGAGATTGAATTTTGAAACACATAAGGTACAAATAAGTAAATATATTAAGGTAAATGACAACCAGTTTCTGACTGTTGAAAAAAGAATAAACATGGAAAAGAAAAAATATCTATAAGTAATTCTAGTAGATCAGAATTGGAGGCATTGTGAAGACCTCTGGTTTTTGATATGTACACACTGACAAATATATAGGTGTCTGTGGTGTGTGTAAGAAATATATATGGTTGGCCGGGTGTGGTAGCTCACACCTGTAATCCAAGCACTTTGGAGGCCAAGGCGGGCAGATCACCTGAGGCCAAGGCCGGGAGTTCAAGACCAGCCTGACCAACATGGTGAAATCCCGTCTTAAAAAAAAAAAAAAAAAAAAAAAAAAAAAAAAAAGAAAGAAATATATATGGTTATTAGCTATGTCTATTGAGAGGGTCAAATGCCTCACTGGTAGGAGGGATCATAGGTAATACTCTTGGTTTCTGCATAACAGAGGAGGGAATCATATTCCTTAATGAAATTGCCAGTATCAACATGGCATCTGGAATTGTCTAAGCTGAGAATAGAATTTCCTGTGTAAAAATATGAACTTTTAAAGTCTCCTACTGGCCAAATCTGGCACATAAGCATGAAAATAAGTGATTGTAACAAAATGGAGCCCATTGGATAATATACTAATTGAGGAGTATTTTTAACATGAAGGTAAATAAAAGAAAATAGATAAATGGAGGAGAAAGGAGGAATACTCCTTAGAGTAGATGTCAACTACAGGATGTCTAGAGCTGCCATTAGGCAATCGTCATAGTATTATATGGTTTAGATAGGAGTTAATACAAAAAAGGCTGGTTAGTGAAGATGTGATGAGGAGCAGCTTACAGGCATTACCTTAGAATATCTCTTCACAAAATACTATTCAACATAAAGTAAAAAGTGTAAATTAAAGCTGGATAGGCCTGGGAGATACCAACCAGACCAGGTCATTAATGGTTACATCACCAGGGTGGGATGGATAGCAACTGTGGCCCCTGGTCGGAGGTATTAAGGGCACAGCACCATTTCTGTATTCTTCCTGCCAAGGGAACATCACTGAATCTGGTCACGAAGAATCATCGGAAACATCCAGTAGGGGATCATTCGATTTCATGTAGGGTATTGAAGGTGAGAAGTGCAAGGAATGATGAAGAACAGTTTGAGACTGGAGAAGAAGAAAACGGTAGGACCCCCAAGGGCAGCACATTTTCCAGGGTGGGGATCCTGCAGCAGAAAGGAAAAGACACTGTCACATATGACGGAATATTTGAAGGGCATCTGTGGCTTGGGCAGACATGTTTTGACACTGGTTTTTGACTTAAATGGTAGGATGATTATGTAGAGAAAATTTTTACTTTGGGGGAAAACCACAATGGGAAATTTAGGGGTGGACACCATCCCTGCCTCTTTTATGTTTTAGAAAAACAAAATGAATAAAATGCCATAATATATAAAGCAAAAAAGGTTATAAAGCAAATGAGGTAAACAGTTTAACAGTTGAGGAATATGGGTAAGGGATAAATATCCACACATTTGAAATTATTTCAAATTATTTTAAAAATTAAAAATGATTAATTGGCATTTGCTATGGTCCAGATGTATTCCCCAAATTTCATATGTTAAAACTTACTTACCCATGTGATAAGAGGTGGAACCTTCAGGAGGTGATTAAGTCATAAAGACAGAGCTGTCAGAAATGACAGTCGTGTCCTTTTAAAATGGCGTGAGAGAGTAGGTTCATACCCTTTTTGCCCTTCTGCCTTCTGCCAAGTGAGGATGCAGCAAGACACCAGACACTGAATGCTGGTACCTTCATCTTGGGCCTCTCAGCCTGCAGAACCATCAGAAATGATTTTTTAAAAAAATCAGTTATCCACTATCAGGTATTTTGTTAGCAGAACTAACAAACTATGGAAACATTGCATATTTTTGATGGCTAAAATGAAGTTGGATATTGTTAAATGTATTTGAATTCTTTGATTTTCCTAAATATAATGGAATGATCTGCATTTTTTCCCACCCAGTTTTCTTTTGTTTCCTATTTTTAACATTTGTGTAATTGTGAGGAGTACAAGTGCAGTTTTGTTACATGGATGTATTGCTTAGCACTGAAGCCTGGGCTTTTAGTGTAACCATCACACAAGTAGTGTACATTGTACCCATTAAGTAATTTCTCATTCTTTACCCCCCTATTACTTTCCCATCCCTTCCAAGTCTCCATTGACTATTATTCTACGCTGTGTATTCCTGTGTACACATTATTTAACTCCCACATGTAAGTGAGAACATGCTGTATTTTACTTTCTGAGTTGTTTGACTTAGGATAATGGTCACCAGTTCCATCCATGTTGCTGAAAAAGGTATGATTTCATTTCTTTTATGGCCAAATAGTATTCCACTGTGTATATATGTAGATACATACATACATACATACACATACACACACACCCCACATTATCTAGTCATTCATTGATGGACACTTAGGTTGATTCTATGTCTTTGCTATTGTAAATAGTGCTATGAGAGACATGAGTGTAGGTGTCTTTTTGGTATCATGATTTCTTTTCCTTTGGGTAGATAACCAGTAGTGGGATTGCTGGCCTGAAAGGTAGGTCTGTTTTTAGTTCTTTGAGAAATGTCCATACTGTTTTCTCTGGAGGTTGTACTAATATCCATTCCCACCAACAGTGTGTAAGAGTTCCCTTTTCTCTGTATCTTCTCCAACAGGTTATTATTTTTTGATAATAGCCATTCTGACTGGTATAAGATGATATCCCATTATGGCTTTAATTTGCATTTCTCTGATAATTTGTAAAGTTGGGCATTTTTCATATGCTTGTTGGCCATTTGTATGTCTTCTTTTGAAAAATGTCACTCATTTCCTTTGCCCATTTTTTAATGGTATTTTCTTTTGTTTTGAGATGGAGTCTTGCTCTCTCGCCAGGCTGGAGCACAGTGGTGCAGTGCTGGATCACTGCAACCTCCGCCTCCTGGGTTCAAGCGATTCATCCACCTCAGCCTCCTGAATAGCTGAGACTACAGGTGTGTGCCAAATGCTCGGCTAATTTTTGTATTTTTAGTAGAGACGGGGTTTCACCGTGTTGGCCAGGATGGTCTCAATCTCTTGACCTCGTGATCCACCCACCTCGGCCTTCCAAAGTGCTGGGATTACAGGTGTGAGTCACCGCGTCCAGCCTTAATGGTATTTTCTGTTTTCTGTTATTGAGTTGCTCGAGTTCTTTGTAAATTCTGGATATTGGTCCCCTGTTAGATTCATAGTTTACAAATATTTTCTCCCATTCTGCAGGTCATCTGTTTACTTGGTTGACTATTTCTTTTGCTGTGCAGAAGCTTTTTAATTTAAGTCCTATTTGTCTATTTTTATTTTTGTTGCTTCTGCTTTTGAAGTCTTGGTTATAAATTCTTTAGACCAATGTCCAGAATAGATTTCCCTGGATTTTCTTCTAGCATTTATAGAGTTTCAGATCTTACATTAAAGTCTTCAATTCATCTTAAGTTGGTTTTTGTATATAGTGAGAGATAGGTATACAGTTTCGTTCTTCTGCATATGGCAATCCAATTTTGCCAATACCATTTTTTGAAAAGGGGTGTCCTTTTTTCTCGTGTATGTTTTTGTCAACTTTGTCAAAGATCAGTTGGCTGTAGATATGTGGCTTTATTTCTGGGTTCTCTATTCTATTTCATTGATCTATGTGTCTATTTTTATACTAGTACCATGCTGTTTTGGTTACTATAGCTTTATAATATAATTTGAGGTCAGGTAGTGCAATGCTTCCTGCTTTGTTCTTTTTGCTTAGAGTTGCTTTGGCTATTTCAGCTCTTTTTTTTTGGTTCCATATGAATTGTAGGATTGTTTTTTCTAGTTCATGGAATATTTTTCCCTTTGTTTGTGTCATCTACAGTTTCTTTCATCAGTGTTTTGTAGTAAAGATTTTTCATCTCCTTGGTTAAATATATTCCCAGATATTTTATTTCTTTATAGCTATTGTAAATGGGATTACTTTTTTAGTTTGGTTCTCAGCTTGATTGTTATTGGTGTATAAAAATGGTACTGATTTTTGTATATTGATTTTATACCCTGAAACTTTGCTGTATTTGTTTATCAAATCTAAGAGTTTTTTTAAAAAAAGTATTTAGGGTGTTTTAGGTATAAGATTATATCATCAGTGAAGCAGAGATATTGGGTTGGTGCAAAAGTAATTGTGGCAAATGGCAAAAATCGCAATTACTTTTGCATCAATCCAATAGTTTGACTTCTTGTTTTCTAATTTGGGTGCTGATATAGTTTGGATGTTTGTTCCTTCCAAGTCTCATATCGAAATGTAATTCTCAATGTTAGAGGTGGAGCCTGGTGGGAGGTGGTGCTTGTGTCATGGGGGGTGGATCCCTTATGAATGGCTTGGTGCTGTCCTCAACATAGTGAGTTTCGTGAAATCTGATTGTTTGAAAGTGTGTGGCACCTCCCCCACCACTCTCCGCTCCTGCTCTTGCCGTTTGATATGACTGCTCCTGCTTTACTTTCTGCCATGATTGTAAGGTTTCTGAGGCCTTCACCAGAAGCAGATGCTGGAGCCAGGCTGGTACAGCCTTCAGAACTGTGAGCCAATTATACCTCTTTTCTTTATAAATTACCCAGTTTCAGGTATTTCTTTTTAGCAATGCAAGAATAGCCTAAGACAGAAAACTGATATCAGGAGTGGGGCATTGCTATAAAGATACCTGAAAATGTGGAAGCAGCTTCCAACTGGGTAATGGGAAGAGGTTGGAATAGTTTACAGGTCTCAGAAGACAGGAAGATAAGGAAAAGTTTGGAACTTCTCAGAGACAGGTTCAATGGTTGTGACCAAAATACTGGTACCCAAGACTGGATAATTTGTAGAAAAAAAAAAGAGGTTTAATTGACTCACAGTTCAGCATGGCTGGGGAGGCCTCAGGAAACTTAGAATCATGGTAGAAGGGGAAGCAAACACATCCTTCTTCACATGGTGGCAGGAAGAATAAGAATTCAGCAAAGGCGGAAAACTGTCCCCATGATTTACCTGTTCCCTCCCATGATATGTGGCGATTATGGGAACTACAGATGAGATTTGGATTATGGGAACTTCAAGATGAGATTTGGGTGGAGACACAGCCAAATCATATCAGTCTCAGATGGAAATGAGGAATTTATTGGGAACTGGAGTAAAGGTCATCCATGTTACACCCCAGCAAAGAACTTGGCTGCATTATGTTCATGCCATAGGGATCTGTGGAAGTTTGAAATTAAGAGTGATAACTTAGGGTATTCAGTGAATGAAATCTCTAAGCAGCAATCGTTCAAGATATGGCCTGGCTGCTTTTAACAGCCTATGATCAGATGTGGGAGCAAAATTACTTACAGTTGGAACTTATATTTAAAAGGGAAGCAGAGTGTAAAAGTTTGAAAAATTTGCAGCCTGGCCATATGACAGAGAAGGAATCCAAGCAGGTTGTAAAGCAAGCACTTGCTAGAGAGATTAGCATGAATAAAAGGGAGTCAAGTGCTAATATCCAAAACAATGGGGGAAAAATGGCTTTGAAGGCATTTCAGAAATCTCTGAGGTAGCCTCGCCTATGACAGGTAGAGGCCTAGGAAGAAAGAATGGTTTTGTGTACCAGTCCCAGAGTACTGCTGCCCTGTGCAGCTTTGTGACATTACTCTCCACTTCCTGGCTGCTTCGACTCCAGCCTTGGCTCAGAGTCCCCAAATACTGCTCATGCTGCTGCTCTCAACAGTGTAAGCTGCCATAAGCCTTGGTGGCTTCCATGTGGTGTTAAGTCTGTGGGCGCATGGACTGCAAGAGTGAAGGGGACTTGGCAGCTTCCCCCTAGATTTCAAAGGATGTATGAGACAGCCTGGGTGCCTAGGCAGAAGTCTGCTGCAGAGGTGGAGCCCTTATGGAAAACCTCTACTAGGGTGATGAGGAAGGTGAATGTGTGTTTGGAACCCCTACACTGAGTCCCTACCAGGGCACTCCCCTCCAGATACCAAAGTGATAGATGCATCAGCATCTTGTACCTTGCTTCTGAAAAAGTCACAGACATTCAACTGCAACCTGTGGGAGCAGCCATGAGGGCTGTACCTTGCAAAACCACAGGGGCAGAGCTGCCACAGACCTTGGGGACTAACCTTTTGTATCAGTGTGCCCTGGATATGGGACATGGAGTAAAAGGAGATTATTTTGGAGCTTTAAGATTTGATGACTGCTTTGCTGGGCTTCAGACTTGTGTGGGACCTATTACCACCTTCTTAGGCCAATTTCTCCCTTTTGGAATGGCAATGTTTACCCAATGCCTGTATTACCATTGTATTTTGGAATTAAATAGCTTGCTTTGATTTTACAGGCTCATAGGTAGAAGGAGATGAGTCTCAGGTGAGATTTAGAACTTTGAGTTTGATGCTGGAATGAGTTAAGACTTTTGGGCGCTATTGGAAGGGGATGATTATGTTTTGCAATGTGAGAAGGATATTAGATTTGAGGCACCAGGGGTGGAAAGATACAGCTTTGACATTTGTCCCAACCACATCTCATATTGAAATGTAATCCCTAATGTTGTAGGTGGGGCCTGGTGGGATGTGTTTGGGTCATGGGGGCAGATCTCTCATGAGTAACTTGGTGCTTTCCTTGAGACAGTAAATTCTCATGAAATCTGATTGTTTAAGAGTGTGACAGTTCCTCTTCTCTCTTGCTCTCACTCTCACCACGTAACATGTTCTGCTTCTGCTTTACCTTCTGCCATGATTGTAAAGTTTTTGAGGCCTTCACCAGAAGCAGATGCTGGAGCCATGCTGGTACACTCTGCAGAACTAAGAGCCAAGTTAACTTCTCCTGTTTATAAATTACCCAGTCTCCGGTATTTCTTTACAGCAATGTAAGAACAGCCTAACACAGATGCCTTTTATTTCTTTCTTTTGCCTGGTTGCTCCGGCTAGGACATCTAATACTATGTTGAATAGGAATGGTGGAAGTTGGCATCCTTGTCTTATCCAAGTTCTTAGGTGGATTGCTTTCAACTTTTCCTCATCCAGTATAATATTGGCTGTGGTTTGGTAAAAATGTTCTTTATTATTTTGAGATGTGTTTCTTCTATGTCTAGTGTGTTGAGGGTTTTTATCATGAAAGGATGCTGAAGTTTATCAAATTCTTTTCTGCATTTGTTGAGATGATCATAGGGTTTTTGTTTTTTAAATCTGTCTATGTGATGAATCATATTTATTGATTTACATATGTTGAACCATCCTTGCATCTCTGGAATAGAACCCACTTGATTATGGTGTATTATGTTTTTGATGTACTGTTGGATTTGGTTTGCTAGTATTTTGCTGAGGATTTTTGTATCTATGTTCAGCAGAGATAATTGGTCTGTAGTTTTGTTTTTTAGTTGTATACTTGCCTGGCTTTAGTATTGAGATACTGACTCCATAGAATGAATTAGGGAAGATTTTTCTCCTTCTTGATTTTTTAGAGCAGTTTCAGTAGGAGTGGACATTAGATAGAATTGAGCTGTGAATTCATTTAGTTCTGGGATTATTAGTTGTTTTTGGGAGGATTTTTATTATTGATTCACTTTTACTACTATTTATTGTTAAGTTTAGGATTTCTATTTCTTTCTGGTTTAGTCTTTTGATATCATTGTATACATTCTCCAGAAAGTTTGTTTATAACTTTTATTAAATTTATGCCTAGCCTCTTTATAGTTTTTTCTGCCATCGTAAATAGTATCATTTTTAAGAATTAAATTTTCTAACTGTGCTTTGGAATAGAAACACAATTAGTATTTCATTTATTTTTTGCAGCTATGGCCTTTTTAGAACTTTTTCATTCTAATAATTTGATGATTCCTTTGGGTTTTCTGTATACAAATAAGGACCATTTGGGGTCTTCTGCAATCCTTTAGCTTTTGTTTAGTTTTTTTTTTTTTCCTGCACTACTTAGGAGCTCTAGTATGCTTAATAGAAATGGTGATAGCAGGCATTCTTGTCTTGTTTCTGTACTTAAAGAAAATACTTTCAACATTTTCTTGTCAAATATGATGTTCGTTGTGGGGTTTTATATATAATTGCTCTTAGACCTAAGTTTGTTATGAGCTTTTATCAAAAGTTTTAAATTTTTCTAATTTATCTTTTTCTATCTAATACTTTTTTTCTATATTTATTGAAATAGTAAATGATTGTTTTCTGTTCCTTAACCTGTCAATGTGGTGAATTAGAATACTCAACTTTCAATCAATAAATCAAATTTGCATTCTTGGTACAAACTTTACTTGGTCAAGATATATATATGTGTGTGTATATATATGTGTGTGTATATACACATATATACACATATACATATATATACACATATACATATATATACATACATATATGTATATATATATGTGTGTGTGTATATATATATTCTTGTTTTTTTTGAGATAAGATCTCTCTCTGCTGCCCAGGCTGGAATTCAGTGGCACGATTTTGGCTTACTGCAACCTCTACCTCACAGGTTCAAGTGATTTTCCTGCCTTAGCCTCCCAAGTAGCTGGGGTTACAGGCATGCGCCCCCATGCCTGGCTAATTTTTGTATTTTTAGTAGAGATGGAGTTTCGTGCCATTGTTGCCCAGGCTGGTCTTGAAATACTGACCTCAAGTAATTCACCCGCCTTAGCCTCCCAAAGTGCTGGAGTTACAAGCGTGAGCCACCGTGCCTGGCCTAGGATATATATATTCTTATACATTGCTGTATTAGTTTAATTAGGTTATTGTGTCTGTGGGTGACAAGTGAGTTTAGTTTAGTTTTTATTTCTTAATGTATTCTAGTTTGGTTTTTGTATCAAATGTAAGCTCGCCTTATACAATGAGTAAATAGTGTATCCTCTGTGTGATTATTTTAAGAATTTATTTAAAATTGGTTTATCTCTTTTTTTTGGTACAATTTACCTGGAAAGTCATCAACATCACACTTTTTTTTTTAAATAGAAAGCTTAACTACTGATTTAAATTCTTTGATGTTTATCGGTTTGAATTATTCAATTTTTCTCTTAAGTCAGTTTTAATATTTTGTATTTTTATAGTAATTTATCTATTCATTTACATTTTCAGATTTGCTCCTCTGAACTATTTGTAATATATGCCCATAACATCCTCTCATTTTTCTTTTTGTGGGAACCTGTGTCTCCAGCAAACCAAGAATCTTCTTTAGTGATATCTAGGACAGATTGTTCCTCCTCGTCTGTCAGTGACCCATCAGCCTGTTGAGTACTAGGGAACCACAGTGCCTGGTACTGGCAGATTTGTTGCTTTCATTCTTTCTAATCTGGACCTTTTATGCTGAAGAGTTACTTTATTTATCTATCTTAAGTAGATATTTGGACAAAGATGTTATTTTTAATTTCAAAATGAAAATTATGTTGTTACGATTAGTCTCTGTATAAGTCAGAATCACATTTTAAATTTTCCTAGGACTTGGTTGGTTTTCTCAGCACATTCCCAGCTCCTGGCAGGTTTGCACAGAGCAGGCAAATAGGAAAGTTCTCATAGAAAATTTTGCATGTATATGTGGATAGGGAGGTGATGGAATGGGGCATACATGGGAAGATACAGGAAAAAGAAAACTGTTCTTACTCCTTACCCCCCATAGGAGATGGTGCCATACAGTGGGAAAGAGAACTAGATTATAGTTTTCTCCTTCCTAATTGTAACTTTCATTTATTTCAGGAAGTTATGTATACAATGGTGTAAAACTGAAAAGTTGTTAAAAACTCCCTTTTACCCGACCTCTACTTCCCAGTTTTTAATAACTTTAAAAATTCCCTTTCACCCCTTCTCTTACTGGAGTAACTACTCCATTTTCTTGTTTTCCTCCAGAGATATTCTATCTATATAAGCATAGTAGTATATGGCTTAAAAATATACAAATAACACTCCTGTGTGATTTTAGGCAAATCTCTTGAACTTCTCTATTAACTTCTTCTTTCAATTCCTAGATGAAAATATTTATACAGACCTGGAAAAACTCACAGTGATTTTGTAGAAATCAATCAAGTAGTGTTTATGAACATGCTTTGAAAGTCATCAGGTATAAGTGTGAGATGAAGGAGAGATTAGTCATGGAAGTTTTATTGTTCTACACAAAAGACAATGAGTCACATGGGATGTGACTTGACAAGAGCGATTCTGAATTGGTAGCTGGGCTGTGTGTCAGTAGCCCCTGGCTAACTCCTCTCATATTGTGTTGGGATTTTCTTCATGGCTAATGAAGAGATCTGTCTATTAGCTTGGGATAGGAAGTGGAAGCTTGCCAGTGTGTGAGACACCTCACCTTCCTCCTTCACTCCTTCCCTTTGCTCCTTCCTCACGTCAGGGAGTTAGTATTGGAACTTGGCTGATGCAACAGTTTGAGTCACTGTCCCTCTGTGCTGTGGGACCCACTCACTTTTAATTGGGAGTTGATGGAATCGCTTCTCCCTCCCTCACCCTAACTTCCTGCTTTAATTGACTCTCAGGGGACTGCAACTCCTGCTAATCAACCAAGGCAGAGCTGCTGCAGAGAGCCCTAAACTGGCATTCGGGGACCCGGGTTCTGCTGTGACTCAGCTTCTTCAACTTTGTTTTCTAATCTGTTAAAACAACTTTGCCTTTGGATTAGGCCTGGGAGAATAGGGTTCCTTTGGGCATTGCCTTTGCGGAGACAGCTTTAATAATGCCAGTGTCTTCTAGACTTTGCCAACTATTGTGTTCGGCCTGAACCTTTTTGTTCATGCTGGCAGAGAGGGGAAAAGATTAGGTATCTGGTTCATATGTCCAAAGCTGGGGTGGTGACTGATGGGAGTGATGAGTAGATGAAAAAGCACATCATTTGAGGAATGGGAGCCTCAACCTTTTGGTCTACATTCTGCGTCCCTATTAGCAAAAAGCCTTGTGGAAAACTTATCTTGTCTGCTTCTGTTTGTCATTATCCAAAGGAAAGGAAATCTAGTTGTGCAGCTTTGGCCAATATTATTATTGGATTACGTTTTAAAAAATTATTTAAAAAATAGACTTTGTCTTTTAAGGCATTTTCAGGTTCACAGCAATATTGAATGGAAAGTACAGAGGGTTTCTATATACCTCTTCACCTGCCTCATGCCCAACCTTCCCCACTATCAATATCCCATCCCAGAGTGTACACTTCCTATAACTGATAAACCTACATTGACACATCATTATCATTCCAAATCCATAGTTTACATTAGGGTTCACTCTTGGTGTTATCCATTTTATAGGTTTTGACAAATGTATATTGATATGTATTTATTAAACTATCAGCGGGGCGCAGTGGCTCACGCCTGTAATCCCAGCACTTTGTGAGGCAGAGGCGGGTAGATCACGAGGTCAAGAGATCGAGACCATCCTGGTCAACATGGTGAAACCCCGTCTCTACTAAAAATACAAAAAATTAGCTGGGCATGGTGGCACGCGCCTGTAATCCCAGCTGCTCGGGAGGCTGAGGCAGGAGAATTGCTCGAACCCAGGAGACGGAGGTTGTGGTGAGCCGAGATCGCGCCATTGTACTCCAGCCTGGGTAACAAGAGTGAAACTCCATCTCAAAAAAAAAAAAACGAAAAAAAAAAAACAAAACTATCATACAGAATAGTTTCATTGCCTGTAAAATCCTGTGTGATCTGTCTGTCCTTATATCCTCTCCTCCCTCACCCCTGAAAACTACCATCTTTTTTCATTTTTTTAATAAAATTTGTTTTTCTTATGCCTCCCAGGCCTTCCTTGCTAGAAACCGCTATTTTTTTTTACTGTCTCTATACTTTTGCCTTTTTCAGACTATCATAAGGTTGGAACCAGAGTATGTAGCCTTTTCAGGTTGACTCTTTGCTCCTTGGATTACATTTCAAAATGGACATTTAAAAATAATTTTAGAATGATTCTAAAGCTACAGTAGAGGAAAAATGTATCTATGGCATACCAAAGCATATTTGTGTAACCTCTTTTTTAGGGGGTGAGGGCACAGGGTCTCACTCTGTTACTCAGGTTAGAGTTCAGTGGAATGATCATAGCTCACTGCACCCACAAACTCCTGGTCTTAAGCAATCCTCCTACCACAGCCTCCCACATAGCTGGGATTACAGGCGTGTGCCACCATGCCTGGCTAAGTTTCATTTTTTATTTTTCTCAACCTCATACCATTGACATTTTGAAGTTTTAAAAATTCTTAGTAGAGATAAGGTTTCACTATGTTGCCCAGGCTGGCCTCAAACTCTTGGGCTCAAGTGATCCTCCTGCCTCGATCCCTCAAAGTGCTGATAATAAGTGTAGGCCACTATGCCTGGCCTGTAACCTTTGTTTTGACAAATGGATAGTATTAAAGAAAATTTTCTTGTTACCCAGTCTAGTCTGTTCTTGGAGAAGCAATGCAGTAGGTTTGACTTTGAGTGCTTTATTACCAACACTTTGTGGCCAGGCCACAGTTAAGGTCCAGGTTGGAAAACACTTGTTGAAAGTTGAATTGTAACCTTTTTACTGGACGATAGGGTAGTTTTTAGCACATAGATAAACTTGCTTACAAAACCAAGAAAGACATGAAATCTCAGTCTATATGTAGTTTTATAAGTGTTCATTGGAAACTGTGTTCTGGATAAAGCAATCATATGTATACATTTTTATTATGTAATGTATAAGTGATATGTAAATTATAAATATCTTCTAAGATACTGTTGTGTTTTCTAGATAGAAAATATATCTTTCTAAAATGTGTGCCTAACTCTAGTGTCAATTTATAGTATACAATAAATGTTGAATGAATAAACATTCTGTTGTTGATTATAATTCTCTGAACACAAATTTTCCTATACCTGCTTACTTTAGATTTTAAAGAACAGATTCTCACATTTTTCCATGTAGTTACATATTTACATTGATAGAGAGGGTAAACAAACAAACAAACAAAAAAGGCTTCATGGTCCTGTTTATCTTTGCTCAGGGCAGGATGGCTGTAGAGGAAGTTACACCAGAATCTCAGCAGATAAATATAGAAATAGATCCACGGTGTTAGGATTTTGGAGCATAGTCCCACTGAATGGGAGAGTACATAGTTGACCAGTGTGGATAGGGAAAAAGCAATGCTTCCCAGGATATATGGAATCCCGGTATGTGACTATGCCCGCTATCCTTTTCACGTTCTCCAGTTTTGCTTCTTATTGTACTCCTTTTCTGGTGTGGTCATTTTCTCTCTGCCCTGCCAGATGGTTAAACAATTGGGAGGGGATAACTATACCCTTCATTTTATGTATTTGTCTATCGCTGTAGCACCACTCGTAAGTTGGCAAGCAGAGAGGAGACTTTTACTTCACTAGTTCTCTGAGACTCAGTTCCTAGTTAAAGTCATAAGTGTTTACCGCACACCTTCTCTTATATAGGATATAGCAGTATGACGGTTTGAAGATAAAAAAGGTCATACAGCTGGTAAGTGGTAAGCCTAGGCTTCAGTCTGGGACTCTTGCCATCAAGTGAGTACTTGCCACCAAGTCAGTACTTCTATGCCAGGCTGTTTTGTGAGGTTATTACATCAAAGTAAGAAAGTGAAAATAATTGTTTTCTTATTTAAACCCATGAAAAGACAATGCAAGAAAGGTTAAAATTCTGTTTAGTGAATATAGTGCCTAATTCTCCTTAAGTGTTTAGATTAAATTTTTAAATGTAGTTTTTTATATATTTGATGTTTATACTTTCCTGTTTTATAGAAAAATATATAATTGAGGATAAAACTGTCAGTCTAGCCTTTTAATAAAACACTTGTTGGATTTCTAGGTCCTAAAAAAAAAAAAAAAAAAGAGAGAGATGCTTGCTTAGGGATGGTATGTTTGGAGTGCAGTGGCGTAATCACAACTCATTGAAGCGGCAACCTCCCAGGGTTAAGAATCCTCCCACTTCAGCCTCCCAAGTAGCTGGAATGATAGCACACGCTACCATGTCTGGCTGATATTTTTTTAAAGACAGGGGTCTCCAGCTCCTGGCCTCAAGTGATCCTCCCTTCTCAGATTACAGGTAAAAGCCACTGCACCTAGCCTGGAATGTTTTGATACTCAATATCAAAGGTGTTCTTTTTTTTTTTTCTGGTCAGCAGTTAACTAGAAAATTCTATTAACCAATATACTCCTTTCTTTTCTTTTCTTTCTTTCTTTCTTTTTTTTTCTTGAGACAGGATCTTGCTCTGTTGCTTAGATTGGAGTGCAGTGGTGTGATCACAGCTTACTGCGGGCCTTAAGCTCCTGGACTGATGTGATCCTCCCACCTCAGCCTCTCAAATAGCTAGGACTACAGGTGTGTGTATTTTTTTTTTTTTTTTTTTTTGCAGAGATAGGGGTCTCAATATATTGCTTAGGCTGGTCTCAACTCCTGGGTTCAAGTAATCTTCCTGCCTCAGGCTCCCAAAGTGCTGGAATTACAGGCATGAACTGCCATACCTGGCCTATACTCCTTTTCATGTTAGTTTTGGATGGGTTGAGGTTTTTCCTGTTGCATGCTTAGGCATACCAATGAAGCATAATGATCATTAGAGGTCAGTAGAGCACATGTAGATAGGTAAGACCAGGTTCTGTCCTACAGTAGAAAATCTGCAGAGCAAAGATTTTTCTTCCAGATTTATTTGGAGAACAAACTTAGATAAATAAAAAACACTTTATTGAGATATAATTGAAATGCAAACGTTTGTAGTTATATAATATATACAACTTGATGCCTTTGGAGAGAAGTATACATCCGTGAAATCATTGCCACAATCTAGGCCATAAACATATCCATCACTTTCAAAAGTTTCTTCCCATCCACTTATTATTAATCATTATTATTATTTTGTGATAAGAACATTTAACATAAGATCTACCCTCCTGGCAAAATTTTAAGTATATGAAGCAATACTGTTAACTATAAGCACTGCGATGTCTGGTAGATCTCTAGGGACTTACCTTGTATAACAGAAACTTTGTACCCTTTGACTAATACCTCCGTGTTTTGCCCTCCCATTAATCCAGGCAAGTACCATTCCAGGCTCTGCTTCTATGAATTTAACTATTTTGCATTCATCATTTATGTTGTATTTGTCCTGTATCTGGCTTATTTCACTTAGCATAATGTCCTCCAGATTCGTGTTGTTGCAAATGGCAAAATTTCTTTCCTTTATAATGTTAAATACTATTACATTGTGTGTGTTTACCACATTAAAAAAAAATCCATTCATTCATCAATAAACATTTGGATTGTTTCTGTGTTTTGGCCATTGTGAATAATGCTGAAATGAACATGGGTGTGCAGATATCTCTTCGAGATCCTGATTTCTATTTTTTTTTTTTTTTTTAGATAGAGTCTCTGTCACCCAGGCTGGAGTGCAATGGCATGGTCTCAGCTCACTACAACTTCCACCTCCTAGGTTCAAGCGATTCTCCTGCCTCAGCCTCCTGAGTAGCTAAGACTACAGGCACATGCCACCACACCATAAAAAAAAATACTAATTTTTCATAGAGATGGGGTTTCACTATGTTGGCCGGGCTGGTCTCGATCTCCTGACCTCATGATCTGCCTGCCTCGGCCTCCCAAAGTTCTGGGATTACAGATGTGAGCCACCGCAACTGGCCTTGATTTCAATTCTTTTGCATACATACCCAGAAGTGGAATTGCTGGATTATATGGTAGTTCTCTTTTTAATTTCTTGAAGAATTTCCATGTTTTCTACACTGGCTGTGCTAATTTACATTCCCACTGACAGTATTTGAGGGTTCCCTTTACTCTCATCCTTGCCAACATTGATTATCTTTGGTCTTTTTGGGAGTAGCCATGCTAACATATGCGAGGTAATATCTTATTATGGTTTTGATCTGCATTTCCCTGATGAAAAATTTACTCTTTTAAAGTATACATTTCAGTAATTTTTAGTATATTCACAAGGTTGTACAACTATCACCACTATCTATTTCCAGAACATTTTTATCACCCCTAAAGAAACTTAGTACCCATTAGCGGTGGTCCTTTCTCATCCTCTCCTTCTAGTCCATGGAAACTGCTAACCTACTTTTGGTCTCTAAATGTTAGGGGCTAAAAAACTTGTTGTCTTAGTTTGTTCAGTTTGCTATAAGAAAATACCATAAACTGGGTAATTTATAGACAACATAAATTTATTTTTGACAGTTCTGGAGATGGGAAAGTGCTAGATCAATGCATCCACAGATTTTGTGCCTAATGAAGGCCCATTACTTAGGTCATAAATGGTGTTTTCTTGCTGTGTCTTCACGTGGCTGAAGGAGTGAATGAGCTCCCTTGGCCTATTTTATAAGGGCACTAATCCTGTTCATGAGGGTTCCACGCTCATGACTTAATCAAATTTCAAGGGCCCCACCTCCTAGCACTATTGCCCTGCGGGTTAGGATTTCAACATATGAATTTGGGAGGGGACACAAACCTTCAAGCCATGGCAGTTGTCATTTCATTTTCTTGATAGTATCCTTTGAAGCACAAAAATTGTTATTTTGATAAGGTCCAACTTACTGAAATTTTCCTTCGTTGCTTGTGCTTTATGTGTCATATCTAAGGCATTTATGCCTAATCCAAGGTTGTGAAGGGTTTTGTAGTTTTAGCTTTTGCATTTAGATTTTTGATTCATTTTGAGTTAATTTTTATAAATGGTGTAAGATAGGTATCCAACTTATTTCTTTTGCATATGGATATCTACTTGCCCCACCACCATTTGTCTCACACTCTTTAGGGCATCTGATTTACCAGTATTTAGCCAAATTAAAAATGCACATTTCCTACGTTCTATAAATTATTCCTGTAACTTATGGAATATCAGTGTGGATCTATGAGGCCATATTCAAAGATATTAATTATAGCATTCTTTTAATTATAAAATATTAGATACAATATAGTATCATTGAGTAATGAATAAATTATGAAACATTCATATAATGGAACATAATGTATCTGTTAAATGGAAAAATTATATGAGCTGATTTTGAAAGCTACCATGATATTTTACTGAGTTAGTTTTTTTTAAGCTGATGTTTATTAAACTTTACTGTTTGTCAGACACAGTTCTAAGTGCTTTGTAAATATTAAGTCATAACAAACCAACAACTCTAAGGTGTTATTAATACCCCATTTTACAGATGAAGTTCATAGCATTTAAGCAACTTGTCCAAGGTCACACAACTAGTATAGTAAGCAGATAAGCCAGGACAAAACAAGTCTGAATCAAAGTCTGTAGTCTAATCAATCGCCCTATGGTTGCCAAATCTGTATGTATCCATCTATATACATGTATCTAATATATATACATACATATGTCTTATATATACATATATAAAATATGATATATATACATATAAAAGATATATACATACATATATGAAGATATTTCACATATTTATATAAACTACATATATAAAATATACAAATATACATAAGATATATGATATATAATTATATATAAATATAAAATATATATCCATCCCAACTTGGTTTTTAAATAAGTCATCTTTAAGTATATAGGTTTCCATGAACACTGCAAAACATCTAAAGATAACCAGGAAAGTATCAATAGTCAGGTCTGAAAGACAGGAAGGAGAAGAGAACAACGTGTGCTCAGAGCCTCCTATATGTCTCTTTCTGTAGTATGGCTCTTTTCGGAAATGATCAGATTTAATTTCCTGACATTTTTACAAGGTATGAATTATACTCATTTTACAAAATAAGAACTTAAGAATTTAAGTGTTAACTAAATTCTTTGCATAGCAGAAGATGAGGTGAGGCTCTCTAGGTTGAAAGAACAGCCTAGCCAGGCACGGTGGCTCATGCTTGTAATCCCAGCACTTTGGGAGGCCAAGGCGGGCGGATCGCCTGAAGTCAGGAATTCAAGACCAGCCTGGCCCACTTGGTGAAACCCAGTCTCTACTGAAAATACAAAAATTAGCCAGGCATGGTGGTGGGCGCCTGTCCCAGCTACTTGGGAGACTGAGGCAGGAGAATCACTCGAACTCAGGAGGCAGAGGTTGCAGTGAGCTGAGATTGTGCCATTGCACTCCAGCCTGGGCAACAAGAGCAAAATTTCAACTCAAAAAAAAAAAAAAAAAAAAAGAGAAAAGAAAAGAAAGAGCAGCTTAAGAAAAAGTGAAAAGATGATAGAGTGGAATAAAGTAACTGGCTTGACTAGGGCTGAGGGCCGATGTTGGGAAGAAATGGAAAACAAATGAAATAGATTTAGTGGTGATGTGTTACGAAGTGTTGAATGCCAGAGGGATTTAGATGTATTGACTCTGAGGAGCAAAGAGGAAAATTGGTGAATATGGTAGCAAAGATGGAAATTCTTCCGTATTGCTTGAATTTGTTACACAATCTATATTATTTTTGTAAGTAAAAACATTGAGATAGAAATATTTTTAAAACATGTTTGAGGCCTTACTGTTTGCTGGGTATTGTGTTACTATTGATTTCCATCAGGCAAATACTCCTAGGAACATACCTGTAGTTGAACAAAGTTGGGTTTATTGTCTTGTTGCAATGAGGAAGAAGACATACAAAGATGAACCATGGGGCATGTCAGCAGGAGGGCATCTCAAATAGCAATTCCATTTTATCATTCTAATAAAGACAGGCTTTGAAAACTTTTTAGTGGATGTTGAAGACCAGTTAGTTAAGGTTCAAGTAGTAAGTGTTGAAAATGTATATAAGCTGGGCACACTTCCAGGTGAAATATACAACCTGTAACTACTCAGACTGAGGACTAAAAGACTGCTGAAAGAACTGATAACATCTCTTGTTCTTCATTAGAACTTGTAAGTATGGCACATCTTTGGCTCACGAATTTTGACTAATTCTCTTTCCAAACAGGACATTTCTCAGAGCAAGTTTCATGTCCTTATTACGAAGACTATAGATCAGAGGATTAAAAAGAGGAGTCATTACGGAATACACCAGTGTAAGGATCTTCTGCAATAAAGTTGGGATGCCATATGTAGGACTTACGTACATTACCATGACTGTCCCATAGAAAAGAGATACCACAACCAAATGAGAACCACAGGTAGAGAAGGCTTTTCTCCTACCAGCTGCAGAAGGGACCTGAAAAACAGCTGTTATCAATAGGGTATAGGATCGAAGAATGTACATACTAGTGAAAAAGAGGACAAGGGAGCTCTGAGTATAGAAAATACATTCAGTTATGGGAGCTGGGGCACAGGATAGAGCCATCAATGGGTCCATGTCACACAGGAAGTGATCAATGATATTAGGACCGCAGAAGGGGAGTTGGGAGATGAAGAAAATGGGAATTGGGTATCCAAGGAATCCAATGAGCCAACAGAAAGACACCAGCTTACCACAGAACCTTCCAGTCATGATGGCGGGATACTGCAGTGGGTGGCAGATGGCCAGGTATCGATCATAAGCCATTATTGCCAGAAAGAGACATTCAGTTGTTCCCAGTGAAAAGAAGAAGTAGAACTGAAGGAAGCACCCAGAAAATGAGATGGCCTTAGTCTTGGAAAGAATGTTGGCTAGCATGTTAGGAACAGTGGAGGAAACATACCAGATCTCAAGGAAGGCAAAGTTTCCCAACAGAAAGTACATGGGGTTGTGTAGTCGTGGGTTGCATCTCACTGCATAGATGATGGCTCCATTTCCCAGCAAGGTCAAGATATAAATCACCAAAAACAATGAGAAGAGAAAAATCTGTATCTTCCAGGAACCAGGGAATCCCAGGAGAATAAACTCTGTTACAATGTGTGTTGCTGACCTGTTCATGGATCTTAAATCTACGAAGAAGAAAGACATGAGTGTAATCCAAGTTTCTTTGCTTTCTACACATCTCAAGACCTTTATCAAGATGAGAACTTGAACTACACAGGAAAATACACAAGATATTCTGAGACCAGGTGGGAGTACATCCTACCATATTTTGAATTGATTGTGGTTCTAAGTTTCAGTGTTATTTTGCTAGAATCCAATGCAGCTAGAATTTTCTACGCTAGTGGCAGAACTAGACAAATTTATTTTCTTTCTTTTCTTTGATGCTCGAGAAGACCTTTTCAGCTTTTGATCTGTTTTTCCAGTGTTGATTATGGGTTTTCTAGCACAAGCTTATCAATTTTCTCTTACTTAGCCTAACTTGTTAAAAAAGACATTTTGAGGATAACTGATATGAAATTGGGTTAGATCTTTGACAACAAAATAGTTTGCTGCATAGAGACAAGTCCATGATAATATTTTAAAAATATCTCTAATGATTTGGCAGTGTTTATTTTTATGTTTTTTACACATACTATACAAAAGGAACTATCTTACTTTTTATAATCAGATACCATGTAGATGAAATAAAGAAAATGACATTTTCAATATAAAAATTTAGTTTATTTAGTGAGCATTTTGGTTGATAAAAGCAAAGGGATTTTCTAAAAGAATCTGAGATTAAATGGGGTTTTATGTGCAATCTTATCTATTAGAATTTTGTTTACTGAAAGGAAGGAAAGAACATTTTCAAATATTTGACTAGGTATGTACTTTTCAGTAGCAACAAGTTTATGTATTTAAGAATTAAATAAAATATACAAATGTGTTTAAACATCAGTAATCTCATACTTGATTAATACTTAAAATGTGCTGATTAAGCCTTAAAATAGTGGTAGTTTTGGCTGGGCACAGTGGCTTATGCCTGTAGTTCCAGCAGTTTGGGAGGCCAAGGTGGGCAGATCACTGAGGCCAGGAGTTTGAGACCAGCTTGGCGTACATGGTGAAACCCCAACTCTACTAAAAATACAAAAATTAGCTGGGTGTGGTGGTGCATGCTTGTAATCCCAGCTACTTGGGAGGCTGAGGCAGGAGAATTGCTTGACTCAAGAGGCAGAGGTTGCAGTCAGCTGAGATCGCACCACTGGACTCCAGTCTGGGCAACAGAGCAAGACTCCACCTCACCAAAAAAAACAAAAAACAAAAACCCCCAAAAACAAAAAGGTAGTTTCAATATTGAGTTTCTTGTTAAGTTCAGATCTCTTGTCTTGTGTATCGCAGGTCACCAGTCATAACTTTGTCAGGAATGTAAGAGAAAAATGTGAAAGGCAATAAAGAATACAGAATTTGAAGGAAAGATCATGTATCCTTGGGAGTACATGATGTGGAATACATGTGGAAGATTTGAACTTCCACATCACTAGTTCTTTGGTAGTTTTTAAAGATGCTTAAAAAAAGAAATTTGGAGCATCCAAGTTCTGAAGTTGTCCAGCTTTTTAATTAATGGCGAATTTAAAAGGTATTTTTTACCATCGTCCTTGAATAAAGTGCCCAATAGGTGATTTCCACATTGTTATTTATGAAACATAAATAAATCACCTTCTCTACTATACACAGGTCAGAGAACAAGTCCAGGCTCAGATTTAAATTGGGAACCAAGAATTGGGAGATCTGAGCGTCTTGCCCTTTGTTCTGAAAAATGGACCATGCCTGCTTGATGAGAATAACAGTTTAGGACATTCTCCATTATACACTGACAACTTCACACCACATTTCATCTTTTCTACTACCCTACCCTATAAGTACTTTATTAGCAGCAACATTGTTTTTCCTGAAGCCTTTGGAGAAGTATAGATAAGTAATGGAATGATCAAAGGGTGGGGAGCTTAATAGAAAAACCCAAGGAACCAATTTCAGTTTCCACATTGATGGAATAACCTGATTCCACGGAGTTCCATATAACGTCACCCTCCAAAGTCTCCAAAATTCTGTCTGGGAATAGTTAGGTAATTAGAATGGACTATTCACTATTTTATGCCACAAACATACTGTTTCCCTTGTTTTTGAGATATATCATTATTTGAGCTACAATCCTAGGAGACCAGCTCTTTCATGCACTGTACTCCTTTCCAGTACAAGAAACCACCAATCAACCAATCAACCCACCAGTCCACCCACCCCAAGTGTGATAGCTTGATTTAATAGCCTTCTTTCGAATGTCCCTCATTTAGTATACTGTCTTCCCAGGTAACCTGAGAGAAGGAATATACCACCTGATTACTCCTGGCAAGTAAGATTGTTTTCAGAAAGATGGTTGTTAATAACCACAAAATCATAGAATTAGAAGAAATGGTATAATGATCTAACTTCATTTTACAAATGAGGCTGACAGAAGGGCATGACTTTTTATCCAATGAATATATGTCCTGGATTCACATATGGAATTTTACCCTATACTATTTTTTTTTCTTTTTATTTATTTATTTATTTGAGATGGGGTTTCACCATGATGGCCACGCCGGTCTTGAACTCCTGACCTCAGGTGATCCACCCACCTCGGCCTCCCAAAGTGCTAGGATTACAGGCGTGAGCCACTGCGCCCGGCAACCCTATACTATTATACTGCCTCCTTTGAGTCTTTGCAGAGAAACAGTGCCTAATCAGATTTATAAAGTCAAAGAGACTCTGTAGTATATCACAGCAGTGGTTGTAGCTCAGACCATGAATCCTTTTCTTTTTCTTACACAGAGTGATGGCTTTCCTGGCTCAGCTTGGAGAGGGCGGTGGGCACGGGAGAGTTGAGCATAACCTCAGCATCAAGCATCTCCTCCTCACTGGCTCTGATGAGGAAAACTCCAGGTGAGGGCATTATATGTAGTTTGTTGCCTTTCATTCCTGGAAACTCCAGAGGCTTTTCTCAGAATTTGCTGAGATGTTTAACATGCGAATCTATGTTTAATCTATGTTTCCTCTCAGGGATTACTGCAAAGCCCTGTGTCTCTCCCCACGTGGTCTCAGTGGCTTACCCTAATTTCCCTGGAGAGCATTCTCTTTCCAACCCTTGGGGCTCACCTAGAATTTTGTATATTAGCTTGTATATATGTATTATTAATTCTAGTATATTGGCTAGAATTAGGGAAACAGAGGAGCGGGGGAATTACCCGACAAATTTCAAGAGGCTTTCTATTAGAAAGAAATTGCGTTCCATTAAGGAACTCTGTGGAGTTCAGTGAAATAAATGGTAGTTTTGCCTATGACTATAATTCTGAAGCTGAGACATATTGGTAAACACATCTTTTCTCTGTAGCTTAAATGAAGTGCTTTAATACAGAGAAACAGAAAAGTATATTCTGTTGGTCACTAAAAAATTAAATTCACTAAATATTCTTGAAGTTTTTCACTGTAAAGACCACATGGTTGGTGTTGGGTGGGAGCAGACTTGAGTGACCCAATCATGTGTAATTAATGTGCAAGGAATTCCAAAATTGTTCATGTACAGAAGTCATTTAATCGACAAATTTAGTCAAATTGTCTGTTTCCACTCATTTCGCTTTCTAACAGTGGATAATTTGAAACTAGTGCAAATTAGAAATAGATTTAGCTTCAATTTTTTTTTTTTTTTTTGAGATGGAGTCTTGCCCTGTAGCCCGGGCTGGAGTGCAGTGGCGATCTCACCTCACTGCAACCTCCACCTCCCAGGTCCCGGTTCAAGCAATTCTCCTACCTCAGCCTCCCAAGTAGCTGGGATTACAGGCACGAGCCACCATGCCCAGCTAATTTTTGTATTTTTTAGTAGAAATGGGGTTTCACCATGTTGGCCAGTCTGGTCTTGAACTCCTGATCTCGTGATCCACCTGCCTCAGTCTCCCAAAGTGCTGGCATTACAGGCGTGAGCCACCACGCCTGGCCTTGGCTTCAATTTTTAAAAAAAATAATTGGCCTTTTGTTTTTCTCCTAAAAAATTGGAGTTTCTTGCTAGGATCCTCTTAATCTACTTCTTCAAAGATGACTCCTAAGGAAAGGTGACAATGATAGGCAAGGAGAAAATCTTCAGTGACGGCGACTGGGGCAGCTTGTAAGTGAAATTAAGATTCAGTGACAATCTGTGGTAGGAGTTCTCAAATTTTAATGTGCATATGAGTCACCTGGACATCTTGTTAAATTGCAGAGTCTGATTCAGAAGGTTAGGACCTGAGAGAGTGATTTTCTGACAAGCTCTTAGGTAATGCTGACCTTGCTGGTTCACAGGCCACAATGAATAGCAATTGTCTAGGCCAGTCATTAGAAGCACATGAGGGGACTATTTAACACTCTTTCTTTGGCTACAGTCACACAGTGAAAAAGAAAAAAAACAACCCTCTTGATATCCAGGTCTTATGGCAGACGAATTACATAAAAATCTCTGGATCGAACCCCTGCATTGGTATTTTCTATACTTAGTTATATGGTTTGGAGGTTTGTCCTCTCCAAATCTTATGCTGAAATATGTTTGAGGTGGGGCCTAGTGGGAGGTGTTCGGGTCTTGGGGGTGGATCCCTCACAAATGGCTTGGTGCCCTCCCTGCAGTAATAAGTTCTCTATTAGTTCACGCAAGAGCTGGTGATTAAAAGGGACCTGGCAGCTCCTCTCTTGTTCTCTCCCTCACCACAGTGTGACACAGCTGCTGTCCTTTCACTTTCTGCTGTGAGCGAAAGCTTCCTCACAAGAAGCTGAATAGATGCTGGTGCCATGCTTGTATAGCCTCCATAACCATGAGTCAAATTAAACCTCTTTTCTTTTTTGTTAAATATACTTTGTGGGATTTTATTTAGGTCAAGTTCTTAGTACATGGCAACAATTCCAAATACAATTAAAAAATTAAAAAGTGATGTTTCTCCACTCATCTGGAGGTGGTTTAATGGCACACAAGGAACATTACTGGCAATAGACTGCTCCCTCAAGTTCTCCTGGATGGTTTTTACTCAACTCATAGTATCACCAACTCTCCCTCTGGGAGCTAAAAGCACAACTGGCCAGATCACAAATTGTTTACATTCTTTTTTGCAAGCCATTTTTTTTAAGAAAAATGGCGCATGGACACAAAATATGATAAAAAGTTTTTCCATAGAATTCTTAAGTTGCAAAAGAGATTTCATTTTAATGTGAAAATAAGCTTTTTTTGATTTTTTTTTTTTTTTTTACAAAAAACCTTAAGATATTCAGCAAGGTATGCCACGTTTTGATAAAAACCTCTTTTCTTTATAAATTACCTGGCCTCGGGTACTTTTTTTGGTGTGATAGGGTCTTGTTCTGTTGCCCAGGCTGGAATGCAGTGGTGCAATACTTGGCTCACTGCAGTCTCGACTTTCCAGGCTCAACTGATCTTACCACTTCAGCCTCTCAAGTAGCTGAGACTACAGGTGTGTGCCACCATGCCTAGCTAACATTTTTTTTTTTTTTTTTGTAGAGATAGACTATCACTATGTTGCAAAGGCTGATCTCAAACTCCTGGGCTCAAGTGATCCTCCTGCCTCAGCCTACCAAAGTGTTGGGATTACAGACATGAACCACCACACCTGGCCTCAGGTAGTTCTTTTATTTTTTTAAATTTATTTTACTTTTGGTGCATACTATATCTGGCATTTCTCCCCATGTTATCCATCCCCACCTTCCCTTCCCTCCCCACCCCCAGTTGTCTCTCCCCTACCCCCTAACTGTCCCTGTGTGTGATGCTCCTCTCCCCTGAGTCCACGTGTTCTTGTTGTTCAACACCCACCTATGAGTGAGAACATATGGTGCTTGGCTTCCTGTTCTTGGGTCAGTTTGCTGAGAATGATGGTTTCCAGATTCATCCAAGTCCCTACAAAGGACACGAACACATCCTTTTTTATGGCTGCATAGTATTCCATGGTGTATATGCACCACATTTTCTTTGTCTAGTCTATCACTGATGGGCATTTGGGTTGGTTCCAGGTCTTTGCTATTGTACACAGGGCTGCAATGAACATACGTGTGCATGTGTCTTTATAGTAGAACGATTTATAGTTCTTTGAGTATATAATATCTTTATTTCTGCCTTCATTTCATTGTTTATCCAGTCAACATTCAGAAGCAAGTTGTTCAGTTTCCAAGTGGTTGTGCGGGTTTGAGTGTGTTTCTTGATCCTGAGTTCTAGTTTGATTGCGCTGTGGTCTGATAGACTGTTTCTTATGATTTCTGTTCTTTTGCATTTGCTGAGGAGTGATTTGTTTCCAATGATGTGGTCAATTTTAGAGTAAGTGCAATGTGGTGCTGAGAAAAATGTATATTCTGTGGATTTGGGATGGAGCATTCTGTATATGTCTATTAGATCCATTTGGTCCAGCTCTGCATTCAAGTCCTGGATATCCTTGCTAATTTTCTGTCTCGTTGATATGTCTAATATTGACAGTGGAGTATTGAGGTCTCCCACTATTATTGTGTGGGAGTCTAAATCTTGTTTTAGGTCGTTAAGAACTTGCTTTATGTATCTGAGCGCTCCTGTGTTGGGGGCGTATATATTTAGGATAGTCAGCTCTTCCCATTGGATTGATCCTTTTACCATTATGTAATGTCCTTCTTTGTCTCTTTTGATCTTTGTTGGTTTGAAGTCCATTTTATCAGAGACTAGGATTGCAACCCTTGCTTTTTCCTGTTCTCCATTTGCTTGGTAAACCTTCTTCCATCCCTTTATTTTGAGTCTATGTGTGTCTTTGTGTGTGAGATGGGTTTCTTGAATACAGCACATGGATGGGTTCTGACTTTTTATCCAGGTTGCCAGTCTGTGTCTTTTGATTGGGGTGTTTAGGCCATTTACATTCAATGTTAATATTATTATGTGTGAATTTGATCCTGCCATTTTGTTACTGGTTGGTTTTCTTTCTCATTAGTTGACTTATTTTCTTCATTGCATTTTTGGTCTTTGCCAACTGGTTTGCTTTTGCAGTGACTGGTACTTGTTCCTTTCCATGCTTAGTGTTTCTTTCAGGAGCTCTTGTAGGGCAGGTCTGGTGGTGACAAAATCTCTCAATAGTTGCTTGTCCATAAAGGATTTTATTTCTCCTTCACTTATGAAGTGTAGTTTAGCTGGATATGAGATTCTGGGTTGAAAGTTCTTTTCTTTGAGGATGTTGAATATTGGCCCCCCACTCTCTTCTGGCTTGTAGAGTTTCTGCCGAGAGATCTGCTGTGAGTTGATTGGCTTCCCTCTGTGGGTGACCTGACCTTTCTCTCTGGCTGCTCTTAGCATTTTTTCCTTCATTTCGACCCTGGTGAATCTGACAATTATGTGCCTTGGGGTTGCTCTTCTTGAGGAATATCTTTGTGGAGTTCTCTGTATTTCTTGAATTTGAAATTTGGACTGCCTTGCTAGGCTTGGGAAGTTCTCCTGGATAATATCCTGGAGTGTGTTTTCCAGCTTGGATTCATTCTCCCCGTCATATTCAGGTACACTGATCAAGCGTAGATTAGGTTTTTTCACATAATCCCATATTTCATGGAGGCTTTGTTCATTTCTTTTCACCCTTTTTTCTCTTGTATTGCCTTCTCTTTTTATTTCATTGAGTTGATCTTCAATCTCTGATATCCTTTCTTCTGCTTGATCGATTCGGCTATTAAAACTTGTGTTTGCTTCATGTAGTTCTTGTGCTGTGTTCTTCAACTCCATCAAGTGGTTTATGTTTTTCTCTAAGCTGGTTATTCTAGTTAGCATTTCATCTAACCTTTTTTTCAAGGTTTTTGGTTTCTTTGCATTGAGTTAGAATGTGTTCCTTTAGCTCTGAAAAGTTTGTTATTATCCACCTTCTGAATCCTGTTTCCATCAATTCTTTGCACTCCTTCTCGGTCAAGTCGTGATCCTGTGTTGTTGAGTTGTGGTCCCCTGAAGGAGAAGAGGTGTTCTGGTCTTTGATGGTTTCACCTTTTTTGTGCTGTTTTTTTCCCATCTTTGTGGATTTACCTGGCTGTGGTGTCAGAGCTGCTTGATGAGGTCACTTGTCTGTCTGTGGGGGTGCTACTGGGTTTCTAGGGACTCCTTCAGGTTACTAGGGGGGCTTCTTGTGTCTTTTTTGTTTATGCTGGGAGATTAGGCCCGCCTCTTCCGCTGACCTGTAGGCGCTGCTGGGTTGTCAAAAACACCATCCCGTTGCTACATAGGCTTCCTGTGTTTTTTGTTAAAACATGTAGCCCAGTCCCACCCGTCTAATGGTGGGTTGTGCCCTTCCTCCACTGGGCTGGATCATTCAGGGTTCATCTCAGACTGTGGCACTGGCTACGTAACCCACTAGAGTCAGAGCTTCAGCCCTCTGGGGTTTGTGGGGGGAGGGTAGGGACCCACCCAGCCGCACCCAGCAGTCTCCCCCTTTCAGCTTTCTCTTTCTCTGGTCATGGGGTAGGGGCTGCCCAGCTGCTCCTGCTTACAGCTCCCTCTCTCTCCGGGCACAGGGAGATGGCCATAGCTCAGTCTGCAGATTCTTACTCAACTCCACACTTGTAATTCCTGGCGTTTGACTGGCAAAGATCCCCTGTTCTGTGTATTGCTGAGGCTTTGGGCAGAGTGCTGTATCTGGACTGGAGCGCCAGAGGTGGAGCCTCCGAGCTCGCTGGTACAATGCACTTTCCGGGTGAAGCAGCACCCTTCCCTGCCTCTTCTGCCCTGAGTGGGCTTTGCTCACCCTCGGACCAGACCCGTTGAAATGCACCTGGTACCTTGGTTGGAGCTAGAAGATCTCTGGGTTTCTGTGTCTCTTTCACTGGGTGTTGTGAGCTGGAGTTGTGTCTAATCCGCCATCTTGGATCCCTCCCCCAGGTAGTTCTTTTATCAGTTCTGGGAGCTTTCTGGAGGAGTCTTTAGGGTTTTCTAGGTAAACAGTCATATTATCAGCAAACAGCAACAGTTTGACTTTCTCTTTACTGATTTGAATGCTTTTTATTTTTTTCTCTTGTCCGATTGAAAACTTAATCCCCCAAATATGTTTTCCAAACTTTTAGATTTCTCTTCTTCAGGAACACCAATTATTCTTAGGTTTGGTCATTTAACATAATCCCAGACTTCGTAGAGGGTTTGTTCATAGTTTCTTCTTTTTTCTTTGTCTTTGCTGCATTAGGTTAATTTAAAAACCTTGTCTTTGAGCTCTGAAGTCCTTGCTTCTGCTCATTCAATTCTATTGCTGAAAATTTCCAGAGCATTTTGCATTTCTATAAGCATGTCCATTGTTTCCTGAAATTTTAATTGTTTTTTATTTATGCTATCTCATTGAAAATTTCTCCCCCTCATTTCTTGCATCATTTTTTTTAACTTTCTTAAATTGGGCTTTGCCTTTCTTTGGTGCCTTCTTGATTAGCTTAATAAATACTTCTGAATTCTTTTTCAGGTAAATCAGAAATTTCTTCTTGATTTGGATCCATTGATGTTGAGCTGGTATGCTATTTTGGGGGTGTTAAGGAGCCTTGTTTTGTCATATCGAATTGGTTTCCTGGCTCCTTCTCATTTGGGTAGGCTCTGTCAAGGAAAGGTCTAGGGCTCAAGGGTGTTGTTCAGACTCTTTGTCCCATGGGTGATTCCTTCATGTAGTGCTCTCCTCATTTTCCTAGGAATGTGGCTTCCTGAGATGTGAGCTGTAGTGATTGTTATCTCTCTTCTGGATCTAGCCACCTAGAATGTCTACCATGCTCTGGGCTGGTACTGGAGGTTGTCTGCAGAGAGTCCTTGATGTCAACCAACCTTTGGTCTCTCAGCCATAGATACCAGCACCTGCTCTGGTGGAAGTGGTGGGGGGCAGGGGAAGGAGGATGGGGGGGCTGGTAAAATGAACTCTGAGGATCCTTAGCTTTGGTTGTTTAATGCACTATTTTTGTGCTGATTGGCCTTTTGCCAGGAGGTGGTGCTTTCAAGAGAGCATCAGCTGTGGTAGTATGGGGGAGGAACAGGTGGTGGGTGGGGCCCTAGAACTTCCAAGAGTATTTGCGCTTTGTCTTTAGCTACCAGGGTGTGTAGGGAAGGACCATTAGGTGGGGTCAGGGCTAGGCCTAGCTGAGCTTAGACTCTCCTTAGGTGGGTCTTGCTGCAGTTGCTGTGGGGGCTGGGGTGCAGTTCCCAGGTCAATGGAGTTATGTTCCTAAGAGGATTATGGCTGCCTCTACTGTGTCATGCAGGTGTCAGGGAAGTAGGGGGAAAGCCAACAGTCACAGGCCTCACCCGGCTCCCACGCAACTGAAAAGACTGGTCTTACTCCCACTATGCCCCTCCCCCACAATAACACCAAGTCTGTTTCCAGACAGTGGGCAAGCAGGATTGAGAACTTACCCCAGCCTACCCGTTTTCCAGCTGCGAAAGCAAGTAGGGCTGTGGAGTAGGCACACCGGATTCACGTCCTTCCCCGAGTTCTGGCCAGGTGACTTCTGGATTAGTTATAATTGTTATGAAGTTCATCTGGAGTTTCCCTTCTCCCTGTGACCCCTTCCCCCAGTGCCTCTGGCAGCCCTCTCTGAGGACCCCTGTGAAGCAAGGCAGAAATGGCTTGCTAGGGGGACCTAGCGAGCCCACACGGCTTTTCCTGTTTTCCTTTACCCCTTATTTCACTCGGCTCTCTAAAATGACTCAGCTCCAGGTAAGGTCAGTATCTTCTCCTGTGATCTAGACCATCAGGTTCCACAGTGAGAATTTGTTTTTGGGCATGGACAATTCCTCTTTCCCACTTCCACAGCTTGGGCACTCACAGTGTTTGTGGTGTTTCCTGGGTCCTGCAGGAGCAATCTACTTCTTTCAGAGGGTCTGTGGGTTCTCTTAGCTTTCCTAATTTATTCCTGAAGTTGTTCTGAAGTAAAAGTTCATGATGTGAGCCTCCACACACAGCTCTGTCTGTCTGAGTGGGAGCTGCAATCTAGTCTGTTTCCTGTCTGCTGTGATCTCTCCAATCAGCATAATGTTTTTGAAGTTTATCTGTGTTGTATTGTGTTTCAGTACTTAATTCCTTTTTATGACTGAATAATATTAAATCACTTGGATAAACCACATTTTAAAATACGTTCATTAGTTGATGGATGTTTGGGTTTTTTGGCTATTGCGAATAGTACTGCTATGAACATTCATGTACAGGTTTTTATTTGAAATATGTTTTTATTTTGGGTATACACTTAGGAGAGGAATTGCTGAGTCTTATGGTAATTCTATTTTTAACTTATTTAGAAACTGACAAACTATTTTCAAAAGGGGCTGCATCATTTTACATTTCCTCCAAGAATGTATGAGAAATCCAATTTTTTTTCTCTGTGACTCTAGCCAAAGAAGAGATTCCAATTTTTTCATATTCTCATCAACACTTGTTATATTCAGTTTTTTAAGAAAAATTATAACTATTCTAGTGGATGTAGAGTGGTACCTCATTGTGGTTTTGATTTGCATTTCCCTAATATGATATTGAGCATTTATTCATGTACTTTTTGACCATCTGTATAGCTTCTGTGGAGAAATGTCTATGTAAGTCCTTTGCCTATTTAAAAATTGGGTGCTGAGTTGTAAGAATTCTTTATATATTCAGGACACTAGACACTTAACAGATATATGACTTGCAAGTATGTATTCCCATTCTGTAGGTTGCCTTTTCATTCTATTGATAGTGTCTTTTGATGCACAAAATTTTACAAATTTTGATGAAACCCATTTATTTATTTATTTTGACAGGGTCTTGCTCTGTCACTAGACTAGATTTGGCACCATCATAGCTCACTGAAGCCTGGAACTCCTGAGCTCAAGGGATCCTCCCACCTTACCCTCCTGAGAAGCTGGGACTACAGGCATGCGTACTTAGCTAATTTTTAAGTTTTTTTTAGAGACAGGGTCTTGCATTGTTTCTCATGCTGGTCTTGAGCTCCTGGTTTCAAGTGATCCTTCTCTCTCAGCATCACAAAGTGCTAGGATTAGAGGCATGAGCCTGGCTGACTTATCTATTTTCAAATTTTATTTCTTGCACTTTTCATTGAAAGAACCGTTGACTAATTCAAGGATACATAGGTTTAAATCTATGTTTTCTTCTAAGAGTTTTATAACTTTAGCCCTTATATTTAGGTGTTTGATTAATGTTATTTTTTATGTGGCATGAAATAAGAGGTCAATTTCATTCTTTTGCACATGATATCCAGTTGTCCCAGCACCATTTGTTAAAGAGACTATTCTTTCTTCATTGAATGATCTTGGCACCCTTGTTAAAAATTAACCACGGACATACAGGTTTATTTCTAAACTTCCAATTCTGTTCTGTTGATCTATATGTCTATTTTTTACCAATACCACACTACCTTGATTCCTATAGCTTTGTAGTAAGTCTTGAAATCAGAAAGTATGAGTCCTTTCACTCTTTTCTTTTTCAAAGATTTTTTTTAGCTATTTTGGGTCTTTTGAGATTCCCTATAAGTTTTAGTATTGGCTTTTGTATTTCTGTGAGAAAGGCCATCGGAATTTTGATATAGATTGCATGGAATCTGTAAATCACTTTGAGAAGTATTGCCATCTTAATGATGTTATGTATTCCAATCCATGAATGTGAGATGTTTATGCATTTACTTGTCTTAAATCTACTTCATGATGTTCTGTAGTTTTTAGTGTATACGTCTGATACCCTTTTAGTTGATTTCTAAGTATTTAGCTATTTTGATGCTATTATAAATAAATTTGGCTTTTTTGTTTTTTTGAGATGGAATCTCACTATTTTGCCCAGGCTGGAGTGCAGTGTCATGATCTTGGCTCACTGCAACATCTGCTTCCTGGGTTCAAGCAATTCTCCTGCCTCAGCCTCTTGAGTAGCTGGCACTATGAGTGCATGCCACCATACCAAGCTAATTTTTGTTTTATTTTTTAGTAGAGACAGGGTTTCACTATGTTGGCCAGGCTGGTCTTGAACTCCTGACCTCAAATGACTCACCCGCTTCAGCTTCTCAAAGTGCTGGGATTACAGGTGTGAGTCACAGTGCCTAGCCATGCATTTGGCTTCTTAATTTCCTCTTCTGATTGTTGACTTAGTGTAGTTAATGTAGTATATTGACGAATTATTTTCTTATACTGAGCTACCCTTTCATTCTTTTTTTTTTTTTTTAATTGTACTTTAGGTTTGGAGGTACATGTGCAGATCATGCAGGATTGTTGCATAGGTACACACATGGCAATGTGGTTTGCTGCCTCCATCCCCCTGTCATCTACATCTGGCATTTCTCCCCCGTGTTATCCCTCCCTGACCTCCCCACCCCACCGCTGTCCCTCCCTTGGCCCCCTTGCAACAGACCCCAGTGTATGATGCTCCCCTCCCCTGTGTCCATGTATTCTCATTGTTCAACACCCATCTATGAGTGAGAACATGTGGTGTTTGATTTTCCATTCTTGTGTCAGTTTGCTGAGGATTATGGTTTCCAGATTCATCCATGTCCCTACAAAGGACACGAACTCATCATTTTTTATGGATGCATAGTATTCCATGGTGTATATGTGCCACATTTTCCCTGTCCAGTCTATCGTCGATGGGCATTTGGGTTGGTTCCAGGTCTTTGCTATTGTAAACAGTGCCACTATGAACATATATGTGCATATGTCTTTATAATAGAATGATTTATAATCCTTTGGGTATATACCCAGTAATGGGATGGCTGGGTCAAATGGAATTTCTATTTCTAGGTGCTTGGGGAAGTGCCACACTGTTTTCCATAATGGTTGAACTAGTTTACACTCCCACCAACTGTGAAAGTGTTCTATTTCTCCACATCCTCTCCAGCATCTTTGTCTCCCAGATGTTTTTCTGATCGCCATTCTAACTGGCGTGAGGTGGTATCTCAATGTGGTTTTGATTTGCATTTCTCTAATAATCAGTGATGATGAGCATTTTTTCATGTGTTTGTTGGCCTCATATATGTCTTCTTTTGAAAAGTGTCTGTTCATATCCTTTGCCCACTTTTGGTTGGGCTTGTTTGTTTTTTCTTGTAAATCTGTTTTAGTTCTTTGTAGATTTTAGATATTAGCCCTTTGTCAGATGGGTAGATTGCAAAAATTTTTTCCCATTCTGCAGGTTGTTGGTTCACTCTAATGATTGTTTCTTTTGCTGTGCAGAAGCTCTGGAGTTTAATTAGGTCCCATTTGTCTCTTGTGGCTTTTTTGCCAATGCCTTTGGTGTTTTAGTCATGAAGTCCTTGCCTATGCTTATGTCCTGAATGGTTTTGCCTAGGTTTTCTTCTAGGGTTTTTATGGTGTTAGGTCTTATGTTTAAGTCTTTAATCCATTTGGAGTTAATTTTAGTGTAAGGTGTCAGGAAGGGGTTCAGTTTTAGCTTTCTGCACACTGCTAGCCAGTTTTCCCAACACCATTTATTAAACAGGGAATCCTTTCCCCATTGCTTGTTTTTGTCAGGTTTACAAAAGATCAGATGGTTGTAGATGTGTGGCGTTGCCTCCAAGGCCTCTGTTCTGTTCCGTTGGTCTATATCTCTGTCTTGGTACCCATACCATGCTGTTTTGATTACTGTAGAATAGTTTGAAATCAGGTAGCATGATGCCTCCAGATTTGTTCTTTTTGCTTAGGATTGTCTTGGCTATGCAGGCTCTCTTTTGGTACCATATGAAGTTTAAGGTGTTTTTTTTTTCCAGTTTTGTGAAGAAGGCCATTGGTAGCTTGATGGGGGATTGCGTTGAATCTATAAATTACTTTGGGCAGTATGGCCATTTTCTTTTTTTCTTTTTTGGAACATAAGAATGTGTTTTATTTAGCAAGTGATTTTTTTATTTTTTAGGCACAATTCTCGCACATTTTTACATTATCACAATTTTTCCATATTTTTAAACTTTAGATACACAATTTGTTAGAAGTTAAAAGGGAAAAACATTCTTTTTGCTGAATAATATCACATTATATTTAACTTAAAGATTATTAACTTTTTGAATATCAAAAATTCAAGCTGCTGGGAATCACATTTATTTGTAGGTCCCAAAATAGCCCTGAGGTCTGAATAGGAAAATATCTTTTATAAACTCTAACAAAACTCTCACCTCAAAATAAAACACTATGAAATTTACACAATTTTATCTGTACTCAGTATCTTTACAATATCCAGAAACCTACTGGATTTTTAGAAACGACAATGCAAATAGGTTTACAGAGGAGAGCTTATACTAAGAGGACCTAACTTGAAACCTGTCACCCTGTGCAGGAATCTGTTCAATCCTTAGAATGGTCATAAAGTCATCTTTGTTAAAAACGGAGGTCCTTGGACACCCACAAATGCCAGGCAGAATGAAGAGAATTCCAGTACATTGGCTTTTACTGTTCATCTGAATGGGGTATAATTGCTGGTCATATTTCTGGGCCTGTCATCGCCTTTTGCAGTTTTCATTGGGTGTATCCATAGCTGTGCAGTTCGAAACCAGCTTCTAGAACTTTTGCTTAAAAATTGGTGTTAAGATGCCTCCATACCTATCTCCCAAAACTTCATAAAGCATCAGGCCAATGTGGACCATTGCTTTACCTGATGGATAGCTTCATTTTTTCTTCTTTTTATTTAAAAACAATAGAAGGATGTAGTATTATGACAAAACTATTTCCCTTAAAAACCGAACTGTGTTAGCATTGATTAGAGTATCTGATATGTAGGCAGACCTGGGAAAATACCAGGCTTCCTCAGGAGATGTTGATTCTGAGGGTAACCCACAGCCACATGCTTAGGGCTGAATGCCTGGGGAGCTCTTCCGGGGGTGGGGAAAGAACTCTCCTGGGCCTGAGCCCCTTGGATCTGGGTGCCTCCATGCGACCAAGGCAGGGAAGAGGCAGGGAGATGGCAGTATGGCCATTTTCATGCTATTGATTCTCCTAACCATGAGCATGTAATGTTTCCCCATCTGTTTGTGTCCTCTCTGATTTCCTTGAGCAGTGGTTTGTAGTTCTTCTCGAAGAGGTCCTTTACATCCTTTGTTAGTTGTTTTCCTAGGTATTTTATTCTCTTTGTAGCAATTGTGAATGAGAGTTTGCTCATAATTTGGCTCCCTGTTAGTCTGTTATTGGTGTATAGAAATGCTTGTGATGTCTGCACATTGATTTTGTATCCTGAGACTTTGCTGAAGTTGCTTATCAGTTTCAGGAGATTTTGGGCTGAGATGATAGGGTCTTCTAAATATAGAATCATGTTGTCTGCAAATAGAGACAATTTGACTTCCTCTTTTCCTAATTGAATTCCCTTTGTTTTATTCTTGCCTAATTGCTCTGGCTAGAACTTTCAATACTATATTGAATAGGTGTGGTGAGAGAGGGTACCCTTGTCTAGTGCTGGATTTCAAAGGGAATGCTTCCAGTTTTTGCCCATTCAGTATGATATTGGCTGTAGGTTTGTCGCAAACAGGTTTTATTGTTTTGAGATATGTTCCTTTGATACCTAGTTTATTGAGAGTCTTTAGCATCAAGGCTGTTGAATTTTGTCGAAGGCCTTCTCTGCATCTATTGAGATAATCATGTGGTTTTTGTCTTTGGTTCTGTTTATGCGGTGGATCACATTTATAGACTTGCGATGTTGAACCAGCCTTGCATCCCTGGAATGAAGCCTGCTTGATCGTGATGGATAAGCTTTTTGATGTGCCATTGCAATCGATTTGCCAGTATTTTATTGAAGATTTTTGCATCTATGTTCATCATGGATATTGGCCTGAGGTTTTCTTTTTTTGTTGAATCTCTGCCAGGTTTTGGTATGAGGATGATGTTGGTGTCATAAAATGATTTGGGAAGGATTCCCTCTTTTTGTATTGTTTGGAATAGTTTCAGAAGGAATGGTAAAATCTCCTCTTTGTATGTCTGGTAGAATTCAGCTGTGAACCCTTCTGGACCTGGACTTTTTTTGTTTGGTAGGCTATTAATCGCTGCCTCAACTTCAGCCCTTGTTATTGGTCTGTTCAAGCTTTCAACTTCTTCCTGGTTTAGGCTTGGGAGGGTGCAAGTGTCCAGGAATTTATCCATTTCTTCCAGGTTTACTGGTTTATGTGCATAGTATTGTTTGTAATAATCTCTGATGGTAGTTTGTATTTCTGTGGAATAGGTGGTGGTATCCTCTTTTTAATTTTTTATTGCATCTCTTTGATTCTTCTCCCTTTTCTTTTTTATTAATCTGGCTTGTAGTCTATTTTGTTGATCTTTTCAAAAAACCAGATCCTGGATTTATTGATTTTTTTGAAGGTTTTTTGGTGTCTCTATCTCCTTCAGTTCTGCTCTGATCTTAGTTATTTCTTGTCTTCTGCTAGCTTTTGAGTTTTTTTGATCTTGCTCCCCTAGCTCTTTCAATTTTGACAATAGGGTGTTGATTTTCGATCTTTCCTTGCTTCTCTAGTGGACATTTATTGCTATAAATTTCCTTCTAGACACTGCTTTAAATGTGTCCCAGAGATTCTGGTACATGGTGTCTTTGTTCTCATTGGTATCAAAGAACATCTTTATTTCTGCCTTCATTTCATTGTTTATCCAGTCAACATTCAGGAGCAGGTTGTTCAGTTTCCATAAAGTTATGTGGTTCTGAGTTAGTTTCTTAATTCTGAGTTCTAATTTGTTTGCCCTGTGGTCTGAGAGACTGTTATGATTTCTGTTCTTTCACATTTGCTGAGGAGTGATTTACTTCCAATTATGTCGCCAATTTTAGAGTAGGTACAATGCGGTGCTGAGAAGAATGTATATTCTGTGGATTTGGGATGGAGAATTCTGTAGATGTCTATTAGGTCTGCTTGGTCCAGATCGGAGTCCAAGTCCTGGATATCCTTGTTAATTTTCTGTCTCGTTGATCTGTCTAATATTGACAGTGGAGTGTTAAAGTCTCCCACTATTATTGTGTGGGAGTCTAAGTCTCTTTGTAGGTCATTAAGAACTTGCTTTATGTATCTGGGTGCTCCTGTATGGGGTGCGTATATATTCAGGATCATTAGCTCTTCTTGATGCATTGATCCTTTTACCAATATGTAATGACCTTCTTTGTCTCTTTTGATCTTCGTTGGTTTAAAGTCAATTTTATCAGAGACTAGGATTACAACTCCTGCTTTTTTTTGCTCTCCATTTGCTTGATAAATCTTCCTCCATCCCTTCATTTTGAGCCTATGTGTGTCCTTGCACATGAGATGGGTTTCCTGAATATAGCACACTGATGGGTCTTGACTTTTTATCCAATTGCCAGTTGGTGTCTTTTGATTGGGGAATTTAGCCCATTTACATTTAAGGTTAATATTGTTATGTGTGAATTTGATCCTGCCATTTTGATGCTAGCTGGATGTTTTGCCCATTAGTTGATGCATCTTCTTTATTGTGTCGATGGTCTTTACCATTTGGTAAATTTTTGGAGTGGCTGGTACTGGTTGTTCCTTTTCTTTTTTAATGCTTCTTTCAGGAGCTCTTGTAAGGCAGGCCTGGTGGTGACAAAATCTCTCAGCAATTGCTTGTTCATAAACAATTTTATTTTTCCTTTGATTATGAAGCTTAGTTTGGCTGGATATGAAATTCTGGGTTGAACATTCTTTTCTTTAAGATTGTTGAATATTGGCCCCCATTCTATTCTGGCTTGTAGGGTTTCTGCTGAGAGATCCACTGTGAGTCTGATGGGCTTCCCTTTGTGGGTAACCCGATCTTTCTCTCTGGGTTCCCTTAGCATTTTTTCCTTCATTTGAACCCTGGTGAATCTGACAATTATGTGGCTTGGGGTTGCTCTTCTTGAGGAATATCTTTGTGATGTTCTCTGTATTTCCTGGACTTGAATGTTGGCCTGCCTTGCTAGGTTGGGGAAGTTCTCCTGGATAATATCCTGAAGAGTGTTTTCCAGCTTGGATTCATTCTCTCCTTCACATTCAGGAACACCTATCAAATGTAGATTAGGTCTTTCACAGAATCCTATATTTCTTGGAGGCTTTGTCCATTTCTTTTCACTCTTTTTCTCTATCCTTGTCTTCTCATTTTATTTCATTGAGTTGATATTCAGTCTCTGATATCCTTTCTTCTGCTTGGTTGATTTGGCTATTGAAACTTGTATATGCTTTGCTAAGTTCTCGTGCTGTGTTTTTCAGCTCCATCAAGTCGTTTATATTCTTCTCTCAGCTGTTTATTCTAGTTAGCATCTCAGCTAACCTTTTTTCTAGGTTCTTAGTTTCTTTGCGTGGGATTAGCACATGTTCTTTTAGCTCTGAGAAGTTTATTATTACTCACCTTCTGAAGCCTGTTTCTGTCAGTTCATCAGATTCATTCTCCATCCATCTTTGATCCCTAGTTGGTAAGGAGTTGTGATCCCTTGGAAGAGGAGAGGCATTCTAGTTTTTGGTGTTTTCATTCTTTTTGCGCTGGTTTCCTCCTGTCTTAGTGGGTTTATCTACCTGTGTTCTTTGTAGTTGGTGACTTTCGGATGGGTCTCTGAGTGGACGTCCTTTTTGTTGATGTTGAAGCTATTTCTTTCTGTTTCTTAGTTTTCCTTCTAACAGTCAGGCCCCTCTGCTGCAGGACTGCTAGAGGTCCACTCCAGACTCTGCTTGCCTGGGGATCACCCACGGAGGCTGCAGAACAGTAAGGGTTGCTGCCGGTTTCTTATTCTGTTATCTTCGTCCCAGAAGGATACCCGCCAGATGTCAGCCTGAGCTCTCCTTTATGAGGTGTCTCTTTGGGTATATGGGGGTCGGGGAGCTACTTGAGGAGACAGTCTGTCCCTTATAGGAGCTCAAGTGCTGTGCTGGGAGCTCTGATGTTCCGTGCAGAGCTCCTGGGCTGGTACCTTTAAATCTGCTGCAGTGGAACTCATAACCCCTCTTTTCCCAGGTGCTCTGACCTAGGAAGGTTGGCTTTATTTATAAGTGCCTGACATGCTGCTGCCTTTTTCAGAGATGCCCTGCCCTGCACGGAGTAGTCTAGTCACAGTCTGCCAGCAGAGGCGTTGCTGAGCTGCCACAGGCTCTGCCCAGCTGCTGTGTGAACTGCCTTGGTATTGGCGGACTGCCTCAGTAGTGGTGGATGCCCTTCCCCCCCAACTGAGCTGGACTGTCCTGGGTCCAGCAGTGCTTGCTGCAAAACTCTCAATCCAGAGCATTTCAGATTGCTTGTTTTGTGGGAGTGGTACCTGCTGAGCCAGATCGCCTGGCTCCCTGTCTTAGTCCCCTCCCTTTCAGTTGACTGGGCGGCTCTGTCTCCCAGGTGTTCCAGGCACCAGTTGAAATGGCCAGCCACCCAGATTTGTGTGAGTTTCTGTGCACCAATCCACTGCACCAGCCGTGCTGAAAACTCATGGCGCTTTTCAGCCTGGGAATCTCCTGGTCTGTGCTCAGTGAAAACTTGTTTGGATATGTGGTGAGCACTCACCCTCTGCGTTGTTCTTGCTGGGAACTGCACTCTGGAGCTGTTCCTATTTGGCCATCTTGGATCCTCCCCTGACACTGTTCTTATCTTCAAAAGCCTAATTGTCTAGGGGAAGAGACACCGACACATAACAGACCTCATAGTCTTTAGGTACAATAATTGGAATATGAGCTTGTGTATTCTATATATATCAAGAAGAGAAATGCAGTATAGATTGGGGATGTGAGAATGGCCTTTGGATAGAAGTCATCTCCAAGCTGAATATTAACAAAAGAATAGGTTTTTGACAGGTGATGCTACAGATTCAACAACTAATAAGTTGCAACAGTAGGATGCTTTGAGTTATTGAGAGTAATACAAAATATTTGCTGCCCCTTTTCAACTAATGAGTTCAGCTGAGCCACTGAAATATTAGGGCTGACTGAAGGCAAAACCGTGTTTTGTAGTTCAACCTTATCTTTATTACCATCCTAAGCAGATTTTAAATTCCATTCCCTTTATTTTTTTTTTGCGACAGAGTCTTACTCTGTCACCAGGCTGTAGTGCAGTGGCGTGATCTCGGCTCATGGCAACTTCTGCCTCCCGGGTTAAAGTGATTCTTCTGCCTCAGCCTCCCAAGTAGCTGGGATTACAGGTGTGTGCCATCACACCTGGCTAACTTTTGTATTTTAGTAGTGGCAGGTTTTCACCATATTGGCCAGGCTGGTCTTGAACTCCTGACCTTGTGATCTGCCCGCCTCAGCCTCCCAAAGTACTGGGATAACAGGCATGAGCCACTGCCCCTGGGCCCCTGGCTAAAGCATTCCTTATTTTTTTTTTTTTTTTGGAGTCTTGCCTGTTGCCCAGGCTGGAGTACAGCGGTGTGATCTCTGCTCACTGCAACCTCTGACTCCTGGGCTCAAGTGATTCTCCTGCCTTAGATTCCTGAGTAGCTGGAATTCCAGGCACGTGCCTCCACGCCTGGCTAATTTTTGTATTTTTAGTAGAAACAGGGTTTCATCATATTGACCAGGCTGGTCTCGAACTCCTGATCTCATGATCTGCCCGCCTTGGCCTCTCAAAGTGCTGGGATTACAGGTGTGAACCAACACATATTGCCCATTTACCCATTTCTTAAGGCCCTTCTACCCACCCTGAAGCATAATGTTTTCTGATTGTCCAAGGGGGCTTTCCAGGAGAGTCCCTTGGTCTTTCATGTAGGCGCTTTCTTCCTCTCTTAGGCTACAGTGACATTTAAACATTTGTAGCTACAACTATTTTATTGAATGATTTGTACTTGGTAGGATATAAATATAAAAGAGCTTGATTCTTCCCCCACTATGTCTATTGTAAACACTTTCTGATGTGTGATTTATTTTCACCTATGGATACTATCTTGGGCTGGTAGCTTTTATAACTACTTTTATTTTTAATATATGACCTCCTTATCCAGGCCATTAGGAATTCTAGTATATTTTTTTCTCAGTAGACATGAGGGATTGGTTCGAGGACCTCCTGTGGATACCATAATCCACAAGCTCAAGTTCCTTGTGTAGAATGGTGTAGTATTTTCCTATCACCCACACTTTATTGCACATCCTTCATTATACTTTATTCATTTTATTTTTTATTTTTTTAAAGACAGGGTCTGTTGCTAGGGCTAGAGTGCAGTGGCACAATCAAAGCTCACTGTAACCTCCTCCCATATACTTTAAATCATCTCTAGGTTATGTATAATACAAGTGCGATGTAAACAGCTGTTATACTGTATTATTTAGGGAATGGTGACAAGAAAAAATCTGTACATGTTCAGTAAAGATACATTTTTTTCCCCCAAATATTTTCAATCTGAGGTTGGTTGAATCCATGGATGTGGGACCCATAGATAACTGAAGGTTGACTGTATAGTTTAAAACTAAAATTTTAATTTTTTTAACCAAATTAAAACTCATTCCTCTAAACTGGATCTGATTTAGGCTTGATCTGCTTGTTTCCCTCTGACCTTTCATTTCTCTTTCCTACATTACTCTGCTGACTCTGGTTACTCTAGATTTGGGGTGGGAAAGAAGTAAAGGCAGAAAGTCTTTTTCCTGACTTAGATATTGTTGCCTTATAGGCTTAACAATAGTCTAAATGTTGTTTTTTTCACGAAATAATTTCTTTTTTTGAGGTGGCTCTCCAAACTGCAGGTTCTCTGATATGGGCAATGCTTTACTGGCTGACTCCATATGACTTCTTTAACCCTGGATTTGGGTGACTTACTCTGTATAGAGTTACTTTTGAAATGGCCTTACTTTTCCAAGTAGCACTTTTGGGTAGGGTTCCTTTTAAGACAGCACAAGAAGATTACTTCTCATAGGGTCTAACTAGGTCAAATGTGGGGTATTCTATAATTTTTCTGTTATGGGTGGGAGTTTAGTTTGCTCCTGCTATAGCCCATCTCCTTTTACTCTCTCTCAGAGTCATCTCTTTCACAGTCTTTACATTTTTTCAGGTACAAATCAAGGACAGTCAAGGTGTCCCTCAAATTTCAGGGGACAAGGTCAAGCCCTCTAAGTGGTTCTTTTGATGTGACCCTTACTTCACTTAGCAGGACTACGTAATAACAACTCTCTGTAAATCTAACTTCCAGCCTCCCCCTTGTACACTGTTGATGAAAATGATGAATTAAGAATCATGAAACTTGAGTGTTCAAGACCATACTAGAAAGAAAAAAAATAAAAATAATAAAAAAAAAGAATCATGAAACTGAATTTACAATCTCTAAGTGTATCTTAGTGTATACAGGGATGTGTCACCAAGCATCCAGGACAACAGGCATATTGTGTCTTTTTAAAGAAGTGATAGACAACTATGTTCACAAACAATCAATTTGATTAATATGTTTTAGCAAAATTGTGTGGATACAGACTGCACACCAAAGTAAAAACCTTTCTGGAAATAGATATTAAGATTTTTAAGTGTTATTTTTACCATGTGTTGGGGCCAATCTGCTCCCATGGAACACATTTCTGAAACTAGAAGCTTATCAAAATATGATTAGATACATGAAGAGTTTTGCTTGTACAAAAGGACTGTGATGACCATGAATAAAACCAAGTCAGTTTGTGTTAAAAGACGAAGATTATTCTTCCAATTGCCTAAAGAGTTATTGAGTTATAAAAAAAATCTATTCATGAGCTCTGGATAATTCTCATTGCACAGAAGACATGATGGAGGGCATATTTCATGTCCTTGTTGCGAAGGCTGTAGATGAGGGGGTTTAAGACAGGTGTTACCACAGAATATATCAGTGTGATAACCTTATGCATAGCAACTGAGTTGCCAGATGCAGGACTCACATACATCACCATTATGGTTCCATAGAACAGAGACACCACAACCAAGTGCGATCCACAGGTAGAGAAGGCCTTTTGCCATCCAGCTGAAGAAGGAATCTGAAGCACAGTTCTGAGCACTAAGGTATAGGACCCAAGGATGTACACCATGGTGAGGATGATGAAAAGAGAGCTCACAGAATGGAACACACACTCTATGATGTGAGTAGGGGCACAGGACAATGCCATCAGTGGGTCCACATCACACAGAAAGTGATCAATGATGTTGGGGCCACAGAAAGGTAGTTGAGAAATGAGGAAAATGGAAATTGAATGTCCAAGGAAACCAATGAGCCAACAAAGAGATACCAAAATGGCACAGAGCTGACCAGTCATGATGGAGGGATAGTGAAGAGGGTGGCAGATGGCCAGGTACCGATCATAAGCCATGACACAGAGGAATAAGCATTCAGTTGTGCCCAGGGAAAAGAAGAAGTAGAACTGAGTGAAGCATCCGGAGAAAGATATGGTCTTGGTTTTGGAAAAAAAATTTACCAGCATGTTGGGGACTGTGCAGGTCACATACCAGATCTCTAGGAAGGAGAAGTTGGCCAGGAGTATGTACATAGGTGTATGAAGCCGGTGGTCCCACCTCACTGCACAGATGATGGCCATATTTCCAGTCAGAGTCAAGATGTAGACCAACAAAATCATTGAGAAAAAGATGATGGAATTTTCCAGGGACCAGGAAAGCCCAACAAGACAAACTGTGTCACAGTAGATATCTGTGAATTATTCATGGTTCCCCCAGACTGTGGAGAAAACACAGATAGGCAATGAAAATTTACTTTGCTGATGAGGCATCTCGAAGCTTTTTTTGGGGGATAAGGAGTTTGACTCTTTCAGGTGAATATATTGGATATTCTAAAAAAAATTCTTAAGCAAACCCTGATTTATCTTTCTTGAATGAGTCCTTTGGCTTTGATTCTTGTAAACTCCAGGCTGTTTGAATTTTCTGTGGCAATGGACAAAATCAACATTTCATCTTCTTTTGATATAAAGAAATTCTTGAAATAGAGGCAAAAATGGTTTGTTTTGTATCTAATTTGTTTTTCAGTAAAAGATGTTCATGTATAGCAATTACTTAGTGCTCTTCACTTCAAAATATGAAGACACACGCCATGATTTAAAATATATTCAAATCTGAGACTTTTGACAGCTTTGAGTGGTTTGTGATTTGACATTATTTCGTATTCTTTCTTTCTGGAGCTATTTTTATTTTAGGAGTATTTATTTTCTTCCAACTTTTCTGTTTAGTGATACCAACAGAAAATCAACAAGGACATTTAGATGATAAAATTCTTTATATATTTTGCTTTTTCCTATTTAGAGATATTTATATTATACTACAGCTTACTTACAATTTGATATTTAATCATTTGCTTTTAGAATAAAATGTCATAATTATTCATTTCCTGATGATTATTTTTACATTATAATTTATCATGCTCCATATACACTTAAAAAGAAATATTTCATTAAAGATAACGTATAAGATATTTTAGAGAATAAAACTACAGTTACTGAGATATTTTCTTCTAAAGCTCTTATTTTGCTAGAATTTTCTCAAAAATTCACTATTTGGAAGATCTTTCTTTAGTATATGTAAAAAAATAGCCTCCAAATATTCAAAAAAATATACAAGAGAATCAAAGGTGTTATTTCAAAAATAATTATTTATTCATTTTCCAAATTTGGTTTGTTTTCTTTAGAACACCATCACCAAAGAACACATATTTTCAAGAATCAAATACAACTCTAAGAAAAGAGTAAATGATGGCTTTAACATAGGGGACTCTTCAGAAAAATTTTAACAAGATACCTTTAACTTTTTTGATTGATAAGAAGGTAATTTGCCTTAGATTTTTCTCAAAAGTAGCACATGTATAGTATTTGATAGAAGTGATATATACATTTTATATATAAATACATATATATATACACACAATATATATTTGTGCATATATGCATATATATAGTATTTATAGTACTCATTGAATATAATCAAATAGGAAAAAAACCCTCCTATTCAGTGAGGTTATATTAAATAAGAAATACATTCATGATTATACAGCTGTTGTAGGCCCCACAAGTTAGTAATGCACAAGGTGATCTATGAATCTACTCTGTTAGAAGGAAACATAAACCTTTTCATAGAGCTGGTTTTGCAAAAGGCTGTAGTCTGGTAGACAAGAAGCCAAAAGAGAAAGAAACTGCAAGATTGGGATCAGTGATTTTTAAGCTTTTAAACTAGGATGATTATGAAGAACTAAGCTAAACCTACATTGAGGGTCATTTTTGTAAGACATCATGAAAGAATATTTTGCCTCTATGGGTCCTCTGTATGTTCTCCTCCTTTCCAAGCAAGAAACCCCTCTCCTCAACAAGATGAGAAAGCAGTGATGCAGAGAGCAGCCACTTGGCCTTGCAACAGAGAAGAAACAACATGATTTTGAACTCAAATTCACAGACTTTGACCCAATATCAAAATGCACAAGTCCAAGCTGCTTCTTTAAGCTTAGACTACTTTCATTGACACTGAAAACAACAAACAAACAAAAACCTTGCAGAAAAATTATTAGCCATAGGGAAAGCATGGTAAATAAATTTCACAGATAATTTTCCAACATACTTGTAAGAAACAATTCCTAATATATTCATTACTAAATCTATGTGAGATCTTAGTCCTCAAAAACATTGATTTGATTTTTATCCTTTCTTCTTTTTAAGTATCACTTCTCCTGAAGGTGCAGAGCAAGTAACGGAATGGACAGAGAGAGGAAAACTGAGAGAGAAGATTAAAAAAAAAATTCAATTTTCTTTAGGTTTTAGTCCCAATGGATAAAGCTAGTTCCATACCATTAAGCTCAAAATCTCTACAAAAGTCATAGCATTCCTGGTGCCTCAGGCACTTCCTGAGAAGGGAAAGACCTGTGGATGACTAGTGCATTTATTTTGGAAAGTGTGAATTGCATGGTGATCTGAATACTCTGAGGGATTTTTTTTCCTTTTTTTTTCTTTTGGTTTTTGAGCTGAAAGACAAACCAATATTCTTTGATACTCAATCTCTGAAGCATGTGGAATGAACAAATGTATAGGCGAGTAGTCCATCTGTGGTGTATAACAGCAGCAATGCCCAACAAAGAAGACCCCTTCTGCATACCAGCATGCCAGGAAGCTTTCCTAGATCATCTTGTAGAAAGCCCGCAGGGGGGCCACAAGGACTCTCTCCTTTATTGGCTCTAATACGGAAGTCCTGGGTGAGAGCTTCACCAGTGGCTTATTTCATTTTTCTTGTACCCTAAGATTCTAGAGGTTTGTTTCTCATTGAGAGTGTCGAAACTATGTGTTGGTCTTAATTTATGCCTCATTTGAGCCAGTGTGGAGAATTCTCAGGTCTCCCTTCATGTTCCAGTGATTGTGTAACTTTCTGTGCTGTCCCTAGGGACCTTTATACATCTTGCCTGGGGGTTTAATTGATATTTTTGTTAACATTTCCTACAGGGATTATTAAAAATAATGTGTTATATTAACTCTGAGGAAACCCCATGGTCTCCTTAAGTTTGTGCTTAAACAGCATGTGGTTTTATGCTATGGAATACGTAAAGCCCTAGATTAAATGTGTTCCTGTGGTACCAATTTGTCACGGAAACTGCTGGTACAAATAAAAATATGTTTAGGGCATTGTTCCATATTATAAATGATATTGGGGTTGTCACAACTAATTTAGAGAGGAAGTACTGTGAGTAAAGATACCCAGTTGGGACTAAGTATGTCTGAGGACTGATCATCATGAAGTGCAAGACTTGTACAGTGTATCACTAGGAGAGAAAACTGAATGGGCCAGTCTATTGAGTGAAGGCTTTGAATGGCAAAGAGTTTGGTTTTCATCTCTAAGGGACAGAGGTACGAAGCATAGAGGGTTAAAGCATGTTCTGTTCTTGGTGTGAAAGACAACCTCAAACAATGAAAGATGTCTATTGCTAGGTTTTTTTCTGGTGGCCTCTTGACACACAAATATTCTTTAAGAATGTTTATTTTCTGGCCGGGCATGGTGGCTCATGCCTGTAATCCCAGCACTATGTGACGGCAAGGCTGGTGGATCACTGAGGTCAGGTGTTTGAGATCAGCTTGGCCAACATGGTGAAACCCCGTCTGTATGAAAAATACAAAAATGACCCCGTCTCTACTGAAACAAAAATCAGCCAGATGTGGTGGTGGGCACCTGTAATCCCAGCTACTTGGGAGGCTGAGGCAAGATGATCACTTGAACCTGGGAGGTAGAGTTTGCAGTGAGCTGAGACTGTGCCATTGCACTACAGCCTGGGCAACAAGAGTGAAACTGCATCTCAGAAAAAAAAATATTTTCTGAATTGAAAAGATTTCACTTTCTTTTTTTTGAGATGCAGTCTTGCTCTGTCATGCAGGCTGTGGGGCAGTGACATGATAGCTCACTGCAATCTTCACCTCCCAGGTTTGAGAAATTCTCATGCCTCAGCCTTTTCAGTAGCTGGTATTACAGGTGTGCCATCATGCCCAGATAATTTCTGTATTTTTAGTAGAGACAGGGTTTTTTTTTTTTTTTTTTTTTTTTTAAGACGGGGTTTCACCATGTTGGTCAGGCAGGTCTTGAACTCCTGACCTCAGGTGATCCGCCTGCCTTGGCTTCCAAAGTGCTTGGATTACAGGTGTGAGCCACCGCGCCCAGCTGAGACAGGGTTTTATCATGTTGCCCAGGCTGGTCTTGAACTCCTGATCTTAGGTGATCCTCCAACCTTGGCCTCCCAAAGTGCTGGGATTACAGGCATGAGCCACTGTGCCTAGCCAGATCTCACTCTTTTGAAAGGCTTGGGTACATATGCAACTGATATCTTCTGTCAGCTAAGATTAAAACTAGCAAAGATACATCACAGAAAAATAATATACGTATATATGCACCCACCCACCACATAACTACTCAATGAGGCCACATATGTTTAAAATGTTTTATTGAGCATTGGCATTTATAATTCATGAGCTGAACTTGAACTGCTAAGAAACTGTGAAAGATAAGTCTGTCTACCTGAGGGTGAGCCAGAACATGCTACTGAAGCTACTCTCTATAGTTATAAAAGTTAAAATCAGAAGTGACCAATTTGGCTTCTTTTTCAGAGATATCTCAGTTTTGGCTGTTAACCGCAGGACTCTCTTCAGAGCATCTTTCATGTCCTTGTTTCGGAGGCTGTAGATAAGGGGGTTTAAGAGTGGAATGATTGCTGAGTATACCAGAGTGATGATCTTCTCCATTCCTGCTGAATTCCCTGATGTCGGGCTCACATACATCACCATAAGGGTTCCATAGAACAGAGACACCACCATTAGGTGGGACCCACATGTGGAGAAAGCTTTAGTTCAACCAGCAGCAGAGGGAATACAAAGCACAGCTCTGATGACCAGAGTGTAAGACCCCAAGATGGAGAGGAAGGGCCCAAAGATAATCATCGAGTTGAAGGTGTAACAGATAAGCTCAGTGGAAGGAGCAGAAATGCAGGCCAGTGCAAACAATGGGCCTGGGTCACACACAAAATGGTCAATGATGTTGGGCCCACAGAAGGGAAGTTGGGAGATGAGAACAATAGGGACTGGATAGCAGAGAAATCCGCCTACCCAGCATACACAGACCAGAATTACACAGAACTTCCCAGTCATGATGGAGGGGTAGTGTAACGGGCGACAGATGGCCAGGTACCGATCATAAGCCATAAGTGATAAGAAGAAACACTCTGTTGTACCCAATGAAAAAAAGAAATAGAATTGCAGGAAGCAGCCAGAGAAGGAGATGGTTTTAGCCTCAGAGAGGATATTGACTAGCATGTTTGGGACAGTGGAGGAAATGTACCAGATCTCTAGAAAGGCAAAGTTTCCCAAGAGGATGTACATGGGCGTGTGGAGCCGCCTGTCCCATTTCACCGCACAGACAATTGCTCCATTCCCTAGCAGTGTCAGGAGATAGAGAACAAGGATGAATGAGAAGAAGAAGCTCTGCATCTCCCTTTGACCATGGAAACCCAGGAGGACAAACTCAGTTACGAAATGCATTGTTCTGTTCTGGGATCCCCAAAGCTGTTAGAAAAACAGAAGTAATCAAAGAATGAATAATAAGGAATATTTGGAGATTTTGCTAACTCATGTTGGACGATGTAAAAGCATTTTAATATACATTATCTCATTTGATCTTCCAAATGACCCTTTGAGATGCAAGGAGGTATTCTTTACCCTTCTCTTTCACAGACAGGATGACTGAAGTTCAAAGAGATTTGAAGGGTTCACTTAAACATATGTACAAAGCCAGAATTGCCTAGATACACTGGCCTATTTGGAGACTGGCTTGGAACAAATCACATTTCATTTCAAATGTTTCTATAACCCTGAGTCTCAGTAATGTTTCATGTTTAATGGTAAAATTATTGCCCCTTAGATACTTTACATATAAATATAAATGTTGGACACATCCTTTTACTTTAAAGCAAAATTGAATATAAATCTGAAGCAAAAATAGCTGCTGTATTAAATTGACAGAGCTTCATATGCAGAAGTCCAATAAAAAGCAGATAGGAATAAAACTTTGGGGGAGTCTTCAGCTCCCTTCCTTTTGCTACTCTCAGGGGAGGAGCTAAAGAACCCTTAGGAATCTAAAAATGGTTTGAAAGCTACATATGTAGTTCCTTCTAGATCACATTCTCCCTGGTGGCATCTGGATTTGATGAATAATCCAGCCGCTTTTCTTCTGAGGTGCTCTAGTTCTCTCAAAGCCCTTCTTTATGGTGAGCAAGCTTTGTCTCCTTTATTATTTTTATCCATTGATCCTGGCACACCCCAAGTCAACAGGTAAACTTCAACTTGGTTGAAACTACACAAAATAAGTCTAATTCCTTTCCCGTGATGGTGGCAGTGAGGTCTTAAATAACTGAAGGCAGCTGTTATATCTCTTACCCATGACTTCTTTTGCAGGCCACCATTTTCCCTGCTTGTCAGCCGCCTTCTCCACCAAATTGCACTATTCTACATCATGGCTCAGCTCTTGAGGCACTTTGCCGTTGGGTAAGTCAATTTCTCTAGTAATAAAACCACATGCCTTCATTTTTGCTAGAAATTAAGCCCTAAACTTTATAATTTGTCCCTTCATTATTTTGCTTTTACCGAAATTAAATAATGAATAAAAGGGTCACCTCAAGATGTGCAGAGACCAGAAAGATCTTTCTGATATTGGGTAAATCAGAAGTTGAGAAAAGACTAACAACTTAGGTATTTTGCTAACAACCTCCTAGAAACTATTGGTCCAGCAGGCTTATTTCTATGTCCTCAAATATCCTTATTAAAGTTCAGAATATGTGATTGGGTAAGCCACTATCAATATTTTAAATTTAGAAATATAATGACTTTAAAAGTAGGATAATTTACTGTATTGTTAGTGTCACTGTTAAGATACTCACAAAATTCCATCTTTACGTCATTTATACGATCCACAGAGAACAAGAGGCCTGCCCTTCAATACTTGATCAAACCTGGAGCAAACCCAAAAGCATAAATATTTTATTGCTGAGGTAAATTTGGATATTCGTGTTAACAATATTTTAAGAATAATTCAACAATCTCTCTAATAAACATGATTTTTATGAAAATGTAAATTTTGTCCAAGCAGTTCAGTTTAATGAATGAATAATAATCATGATCACATGCATCAAAAGTTTTAGAACAGCTGTAATTTCAAATATACTTTTTATAACTATTTATATTTGCCAGGCTTCATGCTATATCATTCTTGGAAAATATAATTACTGGGCTTGCAATTAAAAAAAAGAGGTTGGATGCTAAATTTAAATTGTAGCATATCATATATTTATTTATTTGTTTATTCAAGAATTTAACACATGTTTATTCACCATTTATTATATTGCTAGCAGTGTGTTGAGTTCTGGGGGTATAATGGTGAATGTACAAAATAAATTTCCTACCCTTTTGGAACTTAGTTTTTATAAAAGCAATCATGACTGCAGCCTACATCTGCACAGTCATGTGCGTAGACCGGGGGTTCCCTGAGCCATGTGCTTCTGTGGCATGTCCAACTGCATGCTGTGGGTCTGAAGAAAGATATTTATTCCAGTTATGAATGACTTGAATAAATCTATGTAGTACAGGAGACATAATAACAAATTTTATTTGGCGTAAATTAGATATTTGGGACTTTTCGAGGCAGTAGGCAGAGAATAAGACATGAATTAATTTATCCTACTCACAGGCCAGGAAATTGTTGATACTGAGAAGAGAAATATAATTCCAACTGATGGCAATTGATCTGGAACTAGACCTCATGAGGTTTGACTCCCACCTCATAAATTTTGAAACAGAGTCTCACTCTATCCCCCCCAGCTGTAATGCAGTGGTATGATCTCGGCTCACTGCAACCTCCATCTCCCAGGTTCAAGCTATTCTCATACCTCAGCTTCCTGAGTAGCTGGGATTACAGGCACCTGCCACCATGCCCGGCTACATTTTGCATTTTTAGTAGAAACAGGGTTTCACCATGTTGGCCAGGCTGGTCTTGAACTCCTGACCTTATGAGATCTGCCCACCTTGGCCTTCCAAAGTGTTAGGATTACAGGCGTGAGCCACTGTGCCCGGCACCTACCTGCTCATTGTTTGACTTCAAAACGTTCAAGACCTTGGTGACGTTATTTCAGGTGAAGTGAAATTTTAGTTATCTATGGAATACAGGGTCAGAGAAAGATGGATAAATAAACTTCACAGATAATTTAAAAATCTCACTGCATTCATTTCTATTGCCTCTACCACCAAAGTATATCTATTAGCAGCTCAAATAGTAAGTTTAAATTCACCTCTTTTGTCTTTCTATTCACCTCAAGTGAGGGTACAAATGGGCAATTGGAGAGGAGGAAGAAAGCGCTTGGGCAATACATTCTATGTGAACTGACAAGGAAGCCACATCCTCCTCCACAGCCCCATTGGCTTGCTGGGAATTCTATAAGAGCACTTTTAGAATTACAAGTGTGAGGGCTCTTCTTCTCTTAAGTATTTATGTTTTAAAAGTTAATCTGTAGGTAAATGCAAAGGAAAGAGAGTCTGCTGTTCTACTTCCCTCTCGGTCTTCACTTACCACTTGTCACTTGCCAACTGCTCTGAAAAAATAACAGCTTGCTTTATTGCTCCAGCTGAAGAATAGTCTGTCTGTTAAAAACTTCACTGACTAATTTATAAACAAAGAGGCACAAGACTCAGGATAAATTCTAACTGAAGGGAATTTAATGGTCCCCCCGAAATAAGCCAGACATTTGACGATTATTTTCCCTAGCTGAGTTGTGTAGTGGGAACTCTGAGATACCTGAGTGAACCCTTAATGTGAATATTAACCCGGGCATTCTTTAGGAGTATGCTGGGAGAAGAGAAGTGAGGGTCCAATGTTCCTGCAAAGAGCAAAGGAACAAATAATTAACAGATTTTCAGAAGAACCATATAGTCTTAGCATCTGGCAGTACTGAATGCAGGGGAGCAGTGGTGTACTGATACAGGCAGACTTTCCTTGCATACCTAGTGGCATTTCCGGCTCCATGAGGAAGATGTGAAACAAATTCCAGATGCAGGAGTCTCCACATTTGCACGACCTAAAAGTTGAGTCATGGTTGAAGAATGTTACCTGTGGTTCCAGAAACTTGCTTCCTTTAGTATTCTGAACGAAATGAAATGTGTTTTTCACATCAGCAATTATTGGGAATTTACAAATCTCTTCTGAATCGGATCCATAGTTCCCCAGTGTTCATTGCCAGCCACCTACTTCCTGTGCCTGTATTTCTAAGCATGCATCGAATTCTATTTATATCTTTTTATAGTTTTTGTTTTCCCCCAGTGGTTTGACTAGTGAGACACAGAAGTCAGAATAACTATCTAAGAGACACCATAAACACTTTCCCCTTTGTGGAGGTATCCTCCCTCTAAGGAACTGATCTACCTGGGGGTGTGGTGGGGGTAGTTAATGCAGGAGGAGGAGGAGAGAGAAAGAATATGTGTGTATATGTGTGCATCTGAGTGTATGTGTTTGTGTGTATTTATTTGTATATGATTTTCTCTCCAAAATAAACTTCATTCCTTTTTTAAAATATTCCATATAATTAACAAACATTTGTCAGTTATACATTAACTATGCACCTACTATGTGTCAGACTCTGAGCTAAACCTTGAGTATACATAGACAGGAGCCAACAAGGTCAAGACTTCACAGAGATTACATACTTGTTTTGGGCTCAAACATAAAGATATGAAGCAAATCTCTATTATATAATTTGAACTAGACTTGCTTCATAGTTGGTGCCTAACCTGGAAACACTTAGAAAATTTTTAAAATCTATATGTCAATTCCTTAATTTTGTTATAGTGAACATAAGATAAAGAATCTCCTTCATCAATTTAAGTATAGTTTGAACACATGTGTTTGAAAAAGTTTAGTTACCAGTAAAGACAGATTTGTAATTCTGTTGACTGACATGATACAATATTAGTGAAAATGAAAGTTTGGCACTATAAATGGTTATGAATTCTTTCAAGGATATAACGGGAAAAAGAAGAAACAAATTGAGGTGAGAACCTGAGATTAACATAAACATAGCAAGAGCTCAAGTAGGGAACACAATTGAGCTTAAGGGTAAGGCTGTGTAAGTGTAGAGTGAATTCTTGAAAATGTAATCCCTGTACTAGCACTATTAGTATCACTTGAGACCTATTAGAAATACATGATCTTAGTACTTACTTAGATCTAGTGAGCCAAAAACTTGGAATGTAGAGCCCAGTTGTCTAACAAACTTTCTAGGTGTTTCTAAGGCACACGGAAGCTTGAAAGCCACTATGGATGACCATAGAACATTAAAGTTTGGGTTAGGGATATTTGAAACTGCTTCTAAGTTTGGGAGGGATTTCAGTAGAATTGGGAATTAATTAAACATGTTTGTGAGACAGGGTTAAGAATGATATTTGAAGGGATAATTGGCCCATGGAACTGAGTTACAGGTGATTTTTGGACCATGGAACTGAGTTACAGGTGATGTTGTATGTCAGACTAAGACTTTCGTATTTAGAAAACCATTACTAGATTAAACATCTAGAGGAGCTTTTGAAAGAGGTCTGAGATAGGCAGAAAGTAGTGGAGAAGATTATTCAGGCATCGTATGAAATGGGGTGACCTAGGTTAAAAAAGGAAGCACTTGGGTGGGAGCAGAGTTGAACTTAAAGAGAAGGTGGCGAGAAAACAGAAAGAAAATTATGATATAGAAAGTATCAGTCCTAGTTTGAATATTTTCACTTATTAGCTGTAAGAGCTTGGTGTGCTCCAGTGTCCTCAAATACCATGTTTATTGTCCCTGTGTAACTCACAGGACTAATACGATAAATGAGATAATAGAGTTGAAAATATTTTATAAATGTTTAAAATAAATGTAAATTTATTTTAAAATTTTTATAATTATATAATTATAATTAAGTGTCATTAAAGAGCCTCAGAGGTAGATTTCTAATTTCCTATTGTCTCTTAATTAATGTCATAGACTCATTCCAGAATTAGAACTTCTTAGGGTCTAGAGGACTTCCTATTCCTCTTGGGCAACTATAGGATTCTTTTCCCCTTCCTAAATATATATCCTCAAATAGGTTACAGATACAAATTCCTTTAAAAAGCAGGGAGTGGTGGTACACACCTGTAATCCCAGCACTTTGGGAGGTTGAGGCAGGAGGATCACTTGAGCCCAGGAGTTCGAGACAGCCTGGCCAACATGGTGAAACTCTATCTCTACAAACAAACAAACAAGCAAACAAACAAACAAATAAACAAATAAACACCAAAATTTGCTGGGCGTGGAGGCACATTCCTGTAGTCCCAGCTACTTGGGTAGCTGAGGTGGGAGGATCATGTGAGCCTGGTTGAGGCTGCAGTTAGCTGTGACTGCATCACTGCATTCCAGCCTGGGTGTTAAAATGAGACCCCGTCTCAAAAAAAAAAAAAAAAAAAAAAACCAAAAGTATAAAAAATCCAAAGTTTTTAAATTTGACAATTAGAAATAAGAGTTTTAAAATGCCCTTTTCTTTCTCTAGTATATTGCCAACTTATTTTTTTTTTATTGTCTGTCTCTCCCTTATGAAAGTGTAAACTCCCGGTAGATAGTGATTTTGACTCTTTTGGTCATGATATGTATCTAGTGCTTAGTACATAACAGGTGTTCAATTAATATTTGCTGAAGGAAAGAATGACCACGATTTTACTATTTTATGTGATGTTAAAACATACGCTGCTTACATAAGGATTAAACTTTCAGTTTGCCTTGTCTGGAAGACTTTCAACCATCAAGAGCCAAGGAGGGGAGGGGCAAGAAAATTGTTCTGTTACGAAATCCTTTGGTTCTGTATTCATTAGACGTTTAAATTTGATTCTTTCTTTACTTTAAACATATTGAACAGTCTTAAGAAATACCTTAAGTATAACTGCTCTTCTATCTTCCACCCCTCTAGTAATCAAAACTATACAGTATGAAATAGGACAGATAAAATGCCCTCATATATCATCTACTGGATTCACCCATGTTGAAAATATGGTTGTTTCATTTGGAATGTAATATGAATCAACTATGGTTTAGCTCTGCCAGGTTAGTTGAGAAATAAAACAAAGAGGGACCTTGCTGAGAAAATATCATCTTTAAAGTGTGTAATGGAGAAGTAGAATCAGAAAATCAGGTCTTTCTTAATTAATCTTTTATGTCTGGACAATGGTTTGCTTGGTCTCATGTAGATGACTTCATTCTCATTCTATCCTCAAGACTTTCTTCAATGCAGCCTTCATCTCCTTATTTCGTAAGCTGTAAATCAGGGGATTTAAGAATGGGGTCACCACAGAATAGACAAAGTTATAATCTTCTGAACTGCAGCTGGGTTATCAGTTGGGGTGCTCACATACATTGCCAATAGGGCCCCAAAGAATAAACACACCACTGTTAGATGAGATCTGCAGGTAGAAAGGGCTTTCTGCCAGCCAGCTGCTGAAGGGACTTTTAATACAGCTATCAGTAAAAGCAAGTAGGAACCACAGATGTACAGAAGAGTGAGAATGATAATGAGGGAGCTCAGGGTATAGAAGATGATCTCAGTGATAGGAGCAGGGGCACAGGACAGAGCCATCAGTGGGTCCATGTTACATGCAAAGTGATTGATGATGCTGGGCCCACAGAAAGGCAATTGAGAGAGTTGCACAGTGGAGACAGAGTAACTGAGGAACCCAAATACCCAGCAAAAAGACATCAAGATGTAGCAGAGTTGTGGGGTAATGATGGTGGGGTAGTGCAGTGGGCATCAGATAGTGAGGTACTGATCATATGCCATGATGCAGAGGAAGTATGCTTCTATTGTACCAAGGGAAGTAAAAAAAACAGAACTGGAGGAAACAGCCAATAAAGGAAGTCTCTGAGAGGAAGTTGACTAGCATGTTGGGTACAGTGGAGGTAACGTACCAGATTTCAAGAAAAGCGAAGTTTCCTAGGAGAATATACATTGGGGTATGGAGCCGTTTGTCCAATCTCACAGCACAGACAATGGTCCAGTTTCCTATCATGGTAAATACATAGATCACAAAGAACAGCGAGAAGAGGAAATTTGCATCTCCTGACAACCAGGAAAGCCAAGGAGAACAAACTTCATCACAATGCTTGTCTCTGAATTGTTTGCGAATTCCAGGGCTGCAGAGATGACAGAACACACCAGTTATACAGATTGTTTTGTTTTCTGAAAAACTTGTAGGAAAGCTATGTAAGCTACCTATGTTGGCTATTTGGCAATTAGTTTGCAGTAACCCATCCACTGACTCCTAACTTTTATTCAGAAGCTACAAATCAACAATGCTAATGATCCCAAATTTCTTTAAAATTAGGGTTATAACAATAGAATCTACATTTTTTGGATATTCTTCATCAGTGGATTACTTTTAAGAATTCTCTCTTCACTTTGAAATTTTGAAAGCTGAGAACCATTATCCTCTATGAAAGTCAGCAGAGTGGCTGTTTGTATTTCGTTTTCCCTCCCATAGTTAATTATTTCTACTAGAGCAGCTGTTAGCTGCTGTTAGCTGTTAGCTAATTATTTAAACCATGAATTAGCAGTAAAATAACTACTTTTTCTGACATCTTTCTCAAGGTGGAAAATACTTGACATACTTCTCAGATACTTGAGAGCTATGAGTGGCCATTATTTACTCTGTATTAGTGAATTTTAAGTCTAAGCATAGAATCCAAGAGAAAATGTCATGGCAATATTTCTCTGGAGAGTAGAGAGTTAATAGTTACCTGAGATTATTCCTGAATTTACTTCACACTTTTAAACTTCTCTGTAAATGGAATTTCTACCACTGTAAACAAATGGCAGTGTTTTGAATCATTTATCAATAAATCTCTCATTAAAATAATTTGTTACAAAATACAATATTCTGCTACAAGAATTCATTCTTGTACTATTACATGTTACAGACTATAGGTTTTGACATCTCAACTGTAATCTCAACTGCCCACCTACAGAAAACTCAGAATCTAGATAAGTTTGGAAGGTTAATGATCAAAAGTCAAAGAGAATGAATAGATAAAGAAAGTGTGGTATATGCACACAATGGAATACTATTCAGTTTTTAAAAAAGAAGGAAATCCTATCATTTGTGACAATATGGATAAATCCAGGGACATTGTGCTAAGTGAAAAAAGCCAGGCTCAGAAAGACAAATACTGCATGATTTCACTTATATGTACGTGTGGAATCTAATTGTGGTTACAGGAACTGGGAGGTTGGGGAGATGTTGGTCAAAGGATACAAAACTTCAGTTAGACAGATGAAATAAGTTCAAGAGATCTATTATACAACATGGATAACTATAGTTAATAATTTATTTTTTCCTTGAAAATTGCTAAGAGTAGATTTTAAGTGTTCTCATCACAGAAAAGTGGTAAGTATATGAGGTAATGCACATGTTCATTAACTGGAGTTAGGTATACCATGTATACATATTTCAAAACAACATGTTACACATAATAAATATATACAGTTTTTTATTTGTTAATTTTAAAAAGTGAGACATAAGTAAACATAGCTCTAAATGTTGCTAATGGTTAATTCTTGCTGAACACAAATGATATTTTCTTTCATTTGGAGATGAAAGAAAATATATATGAACAAATATTCAATAAGCCTTCTCCAAATGCAAGGATATTTATTAACATTAAGTTTTTCAATACATTTCAAATGATCTAAAATGCTTATGTCTTGTTATGTAAGTTTATTAAAGCTACAATGTTCAAAATTTACTTTATCAAAATACTATAATTGTTTTTTGTAATTATAAACATAAAAGATATAGAAAAAGAAAAAACAAAATGCTATCTCCCAGATAAAACAAATTTTTAACTTTTTGGAAGAGTGTGTTCTTCTCTTCTTTATAATGAAAATGGATTTTTTCAAAATAATCTGTTTTATAATCTGTTTTTAAATAACATATTTGTCTTTTTTCCATGTCAAAAATACAGTTCTGAATCATCAACTCAATGGCTGCATTGTTCCTCTTGTCTCTAGATTCAAACAACCCTCTAAGGATAGATTTAGATTGTTATCAATGTTTTCCATTATAATCACCACTGTGATTATTATTTTTGGACATATATCTTGTATAGTTTGACTCCTAAATACTGAGCTTATAATGATTTAAAAAATTAATAATTATACTTGTCAATATAGGATGTCTTAGTTTTTGATGATGATTTTTAGATATCCTTTTGATAGCTATCATATATTAAAGTCAGCAAGACAAAACTGTAACATAAATTTCCTGTTTAGTATTTATATAGCATATTATATATATTTTTTTACTAGAACGTGCACCATAATGACCAAATCGTATCGTTTTGTGTTACCCTTTAGACTGAAAACATCTATAATTCACAAATGATGTTAAATTTATCTTCCATTTCTCAGATGACTCAGTTTCTGGTAAACCGTAGGCACTTGTTGAATAAATTACTGGTTGGGCAAATTTCAGACTTGGCAAGCCTGTCACCAAAAAGCGAATCTGAGTTTATGAACATCACCATCACTGAGTCCTCAGTATGAACATCACTGGGCAGTCTTGGTCACATTTAGCAAGATCACATTTAACTCTTGTGATCCACTAATTCCACCTTGCCTCATGACCCTGTCATTTTTGAGCATCCACTCTAAGTATTGGCTTCTCTAGTCATTTATATTTTCAAACATGTAGTCACAATTTTGCTCAGTATTTGTCTTTATTCCATCTTTTTTCTTTGTAAGGGCTCCCACTTTGTACTTGCTACTTGGCAAATGGCTCCACTCTTCAGTCGCCAATCCATTTAGCATTTACTAAAGCCAGAAACTTGAGAAGCACTGAAGGAACCATTTAATTTTGTCACTTCCTATGTGCAGTCAGCCTCCAAATCCTGTTGATTTTCTTTCTAAAAGTTTGTACACACACACACACACACACATGTGCAGACAGAATCTCATTCCCTCACCCAGACTGGAGTGCAGTGGTGCAATCTCGGCTCACGGTAACTTCTGTCCCCCTGGGTTCAAGCAATTCTCCTACTTCAGCCTTCTGAGTAGCTGGAGTTACAGGCATAAGCCACTATGCCTGGCTAGTTTTTTGTATTTTTAGTAGGGATAACTTTTTTTTTTTTTTTTTTTTTTTGAGACAGAGTCTTGCTCTGTCGCCCAGGCTGGAGTGCAGTGGCGTGATCTTGGCTCACTGCAACCTCTGCTTCCCGGGTTCAAGTGATTCTCCTGCCTCAGCCTCCTGAGTAGCTGGGACTACAGGCTTGTGCCACCATACCTGACTAATTTTTTGTATTTTTAGTAGAGATGGGGTTTCACCATGTTAGCCAGCTGGTCTCAATCTCCTGACCTCATGATCTACCTGCCTTGGCCTTCCAAAGTGCTGGGATTACAGGTGTGAGCCACCACGCCTGGCAGGGATAAGGTTTTGCCATGTTGGCCAGGCTGGTCTCGAACCCCGGACCTCAAGTGATCCACCTGCCTGGGCCTCCTAAAGTGCTGGGATTACAGGCATGAACCACCACGCCTGGCCAGTTTTCCTTCTCAATTTTTCAACACTGAGTTGTACACATGGGAGATGATTGTAAATGCTGGATGTTACCACATAAATTGGATAGTCCAGTGGTGGGGATGCAGCAGCTACACATATGAACTGAAAGAAAAATGAGCTGCTCTTTAGGAAGAACTGGGAGCATAGTTTTAGGAGGCAAGCACATAGTTTCGTGAGGAAGGAAGAGAACACTGACTGTAGTAGTCTATGTGGTGACATACCACAGTTGGATTAGGTTCACGACTGATTGACTCACTCCAGTAATAACTTGACAAAGTAATCCTGTTATATACTGCCCTTAAAAGAAAATAAATGATAAAGTAAGATTGACTTGGGTTCAAATACTGTACAACATACTATGTGCCTGTGGCAAGATACCAACTATTTTGCTGAGCTTTTGTGAAAATATTGTTGAAGTACAGTTTCCTAGTACATGTTGTAGTGCCTAGTACAGTTCCTGGAATACATTAGGACCTGCAACATTTATAGCTATTAGTGTTCATAAGACTACTACGAACAAATATAATTACAAAGTAACTAGTGTAATTTTTTTTTATTTTTATTTATTTTTATTTTTATTTTTTTACCTTTTGAACAGTAACAAACTAGTGTAATTTTTTAGCGTAATCATTTAAAACCTAAATGAAAAACAAATTTATTTTTAATATTTATTCATTTATGTTTGAGACAGGGCCTTACTCTTTCACCCACACTGGAGTGCAGTGGTGGGATCATAGTTCATTGCAGCCTTGACCTCCCAAGCTCAAGCTATCCTATTGCCTCAACCCTCTGAGGAGCTGGGAGATAGACGTATGCCACCATGCCAGGTTAATTGTGAAATGTTTTGTAGAGAAAGGTTCTCCAACCTGGAGAACCCTTGGCCCCTCAAAGTGTTGGGATTACAGGTGTGAGCCTTTGCACCCAACCAGTGAATTTATATATATATGTATACATATATATATATATATATTTTTATTGCATTTTAGGTTTTGGGGTACACATGAAGAACATGCAAGATTGTTGCATAGGTACACACATGGCAGTGTGATTTGCTGCCTTCCTCCCCATCACCTATATCTGTCATTTCTCCCCATGCTATCTCTCCCCAACTCCCCACCCCGCGCTGTCCCTCCCCTTTTCCCCCCCCCGACAGACCCGTGTGTGATGCTCCCCCTCCCTGTGGTGAACCTAAATGACTACATTAAAAAGTCACTCAGTTCCCATTTATCTCATAGTGAAGCTGTGGGCAGCTCCTTTTAGTTGTTCAGATTTATTTTTCCGACCTTCTTGTATATTCTGGCCCTTAGAAATATACATCTTGGTCTGACATAAAGAAAGAAGATATAAAAACACAGCAGTGTTAATAATTCAAAAGGCAGAAAATAAAGTATTAAAGGGCATTACATTTCCTGGGATGTGCATAAAAGCAATGGGAATAAGTTATATTTAATCAGGGGCATTGTAGAAAGTGAGTTATTAAGCATGACATCAAGCAGCCTTCTAATACCAAATTATGTAATTTATCAAATTTCTGAATAATGAGGCATTCCTTGCAAATTATTAAGCCAGAACGTTTAAGGAAGTGTTCAGCTGAGGAAGAGCTGGGTAGCTGGGCACAGGTGTCAACAGTTCATTGTAACACTTATTATAATACTGGAGATGCTGTGCATGAAATCACGTCTGGAACCTCACAGAATTTTGCAAAAATATGTTAATATTATAAAGGCATTTCACTGGATCTGGGTAGCTGGGCACAGGTGTCAACAGTTCATTGTAACACTTATTATAATACTGGAGATGCTGTGCATGAAATCACATGTCTGGAAACTCACAGAATTTTGCAGAAATATGTTAATATTATAAAGGCGTTCCTGAAGAGCTCAAAAGAAACAGTTATGGCAATAGGATAATTCTGTTGGCAACAGTTGTAGCCAGAGGAAAGAAGCACACTCCTCCTATGGTCAGCCCTTGAGATGTGGGCCTCAACTGACAGGGTGGTATTTTCATCAAGGGCTACATGCAGGACCTCAGTCACCTCCAGGCACCCAGACCTTCCAATTGTCTCGTCCAGCAGAGAAAGGCCAACAGGTGAGTTTTATGTATTAATTACTTTGTGGCAGAATAGCTGAAAGCAGTGGCATATGAACCTCATGAAGAGATGCAGGTGATGAAGAAGTGAGTGTCGTTGCGATTCAGGGGTGCAATTAAAGTTTTATTTTGGAGATTGTTGTGATGTCTTCAGTCTTCCCTTGGGCTGGTTTATGACTCCCTCAAGAGTCCTTGTTATAGCATCCTTTCTTCCATCCATAGTTTTCATGTAGTTCAGGGCAAATTGGGCCCCAGAGCAAAGGCAATAAGAATATCTTGAAAGGCAATGATGAGATGTCTATGTGGAATTCCAGATAACTTGTTTTTTGTTCTTAGGAAAAGTTCTAAAAAACTGATTTCTAGAAAATTAGCTGTGATGTCCTCACTTTCATTTCTAATTTATGTTGAGTCTTCTTTTTTCCTGAATCAAGCTAAAGTCTTGTCCACTTAGTTCATCTTTTTGAATAACAAACTTTTGGTTTTGTTCATTTTCTCTACTGTTTTCTATTTTCTGCTTTATTTATCCTTGCTGTAATCTTCATTATTTCCTACCATTTGCTAGCTTTGAATTTAGTTTGTTCTTCTTTTTGTAGTTTCTTATGGTGTAAAGTTAGGTTTTTGAGTTGAGATTTTTCTTCTTTTATGATGTAAGCCTTTATAGCTATAAATTTCTCTCTTAGCACTGTTTTCTTTTCATCTTGTAAATTTTGGTATGTCATGTTGTCATTTTTATTTGTCTCAAGATACTTTATAATTTCCCTTGTGACTTCTTCTGTGACTCATTGCTTGCTTTAGAGTGTGTTGTTGAATATCCACATATTTGTGGAGATTTTAGTTTTCTTTTGCTGTTGATTTACTGTTTTAGTCCATTGTGATTTGAGAAAGATAGGTATGATTTTAATCTTTCAAATTGATTAAGGCTGTTTTGTGACCTAACATACAGTCTAGGCTGGAGGATTAAAATATTTTACTTAGAAATTTTGAGGTGCGTCAATTCATAAAACAAAGGAAAGAGAATGACAAAGTCTTTAAAAGGAAGCCCACAGACTGGGCAACATAGAAAGACCCAATTTCTACCAAAAGAGAAAAAAAAATTAGTCAGGCATGGTGGCATGTGCCTGTGGTCCCAGCTACTTGAGAGGCTAAGGTGGGAGGATTGCTTGAGCCCGAGAGGTTGGGGCTGCAATGAGCTGTGATCAAACCACTCTACTCCAGCCTGGGTGACCGAGGTAGACACTGTCTAAAAAAACCCCAACAACAACAACAAAAAGAAAGCATAACACCTTTGAACAAAAAAAAAAAAAAAAAAAAAAAAAGAAAAAAATAGATTACAGCCAGTATAATAGGGAAATTGAAGAAAATGGTATTTATAAAGTCAAACAAGAGCTGAACCATGGTCAGAGTCTTCCAGGGATGACTTATTTCTGATTCCCTTCTGAGTGTCATCAGTGCTAGCTCTGGTTCATCCTTACCTGAGGATGAAGACCATTAGGGCACCAGCTTTCTGTGACCCCTTCCCCACTGCCCCCGATCCCACCCCAGGTTCCTATTTCCATCTCCTTAGCTAGGCATTGTACTGAAGCATAAGGATTTGAACTACAGCATAAATGGCCTTAGTGCTCACCTCTCAGGCTTTCATAAAAAATGATTTAGCTATTTTCTGTTCTCTCTTCAGATTGTCAATGTTTTTAAGTTTTTTTTTTTAATTTAGTATTTTTATTTGTTTTCAGCAAGATGGTAGATTGAAGCAATTCAACTTTCCATTACTAAAATCGGTATTTACTTAACATTTTATATAATATCTCTCTTTGATCTTCAGTTTATATTATTATGATTATTATTTTGAGATGGAGTTTTGCTCTTGTTGCCCAGGCTGGAGTACAAGGGCATGATCTCGGCTTACTGCAACCTCTGCTTTACAGGTTCAAGTGATTCTCCTGCCTCAGCCTCCCAAGTAGCTGGGATTACAGGCATGTACCACCATGCCCGGCTAATTTGCATTTTTCTTAGAGACAGGGTTTCACCATGGTGGCCAGGCTAGTCATGAACTCCTAACCTCAGGTGATCCACCTGCCTTGGCCTCCCAAAGTGCTGGGATTACAGGTGTGAGCCACTGCACACGGCCTGTATTATATTTTAGAGTCAAACTTGCTTTGTCTCTGGGACCTACATAGTAACCACTAGGAGTGGTTGATTATATGATGGTGTAAGATAATTTCTAGAAGCACTTCTATTGTGTAACCTGAGGTGCACTTGCAAAAAGTCAATGCCTATGCTGTGCTTACAACCTCTTTCACAGAAGCTCTATGCTTACCCACATGCACCTTCCCATGAGCTTCCATGGAATAGATTGCCTAATAATAATTAGGCCTTCCCCTCTCACTGAGCTTTTGTTACTTAACAAAAAGGAAACCTTGCAATTTTGTATCTCTATCACGAAACTGTGAATTCTATGAGAGAAGAAAATGTGTCTTATATATCTTTGGCTCAAACTCATTTCCGGCTCAATGTTTGGTACATTGTAGGTACTGAACAATGGCAATAAAAATCAATAATCGAAAAATAAGGGAGATCATGTCTAAATATAAATGTGATAAAACTAGTTAAAGTTTTATAACAGGATATTTGTACAAGCCCTAAGTTGAGGAAGACATAGCTCAGGATTTTTCTAAAGTACAAAACTGTTAGAATGAAGTGATGTTAAGGTGCTCTAAAGACCCCACTTCAACTTTTCTATCAATTAACAGGCTCCTAAAGGAAACCTATAATTGTGGGGAAAAAATGATTTTCCGATTCTAATGATCAGAAAGTTCCCCTAGAAAATTGTTTTTTGTTTAACTAAAGAACTCACTCATATAACCAAACACCACCTGTTCCCCAATAATCTATGGAAATAAAAAATTTTAACAAAATATGTTTTATTTATTTTTTAAATAAATAATATGGGCACATAGTACATAATTTGAAAACACAAAAGGGGTTATGAAAAAAAGTCTCCTTTACTGTCTTGTTCCTTAGATACCGAATTCTTCTCACTTGAAGCAACCCTTTTTTTCAGTTTCTTGGAGCTCTTTCAGGAGATACACACATTTCCATGGAAGGCAACTACAATATACTCTGCTATTCACTTTGCTTTCTTCACGTAACACTATGTCTTGGACATATTATATTTCACTGCATATGGAACTGTTTCATAGTTTATAAATCAAAGACATAATATTCCATGGTGTAAGTATAATGCACCATAGCTCATTTTGCTAGTCTTCTATTAATGGGAACTGATGTTTTTCTTAATATTTTGCTATTACAACAATGCTGCAGTAAATATTCCTGTACTTTCATCATTTCCCATGTGTGTCAAAATATCTGTAGGCTAAGCACCTTAAAAGTTGAGTTGCTGTTTTAAAAGGTATGTGCCTTTGAAATTTTGAGAGAGGTTGCCTTGTCACTCTATACAGAGTCTGTAAAACTTATATGCCCACTAGGTAAGTGTGAGAGAACCCATTTCACAGTCCTGAGACATACAATGTGTTGTCAAACTTCTTGATCTTTGTCAATTTAATAGGTAAAAAGTGAGATATATTTATAGGCTTATTTTTAATCTTTTTTATGAATTAGTACCCTTTCCATATGTTTAAGAATCTTTTCTGGATGTTAGTTGTTTATATCCTTTTGCTCATTTTCTTACTGGGATGCTGTTCTGTTCTCTTGCTATTTTACAGAGCTTCATGTGTATTAAGAAACTAACCTTATTGTGACATGACTGGCAAATAAGTGAGAAGTCCTAAAGAGGAATTAGGGTTACTTTTCAAAGAAAAGGGAACTTGGACTAGTTAAAAGGGTGGTGGATAGAAAGTTTTTTTTTTTTTTTTTGGTAATTATTAAAGTCATTATCCTCAGTAAATTGCTTCCTGATTTTGAATTCCTGTTTATTTCACCTGAAAAATAGGCATTTGGATTAGTGAAGACACTTCAATCTTAGCATGACCTTTCAGTCCAGGCCTATGAAAAAGTTCAAGGAGAACTAGCCCAAGTTTCTAATACAAATTCTGAGTAACTATTTTTACTGATCTACAATTATTGGGTGCCTTCCATTAAAAAAAGGCCTAAATCTGTGGTCCTGGTTTTATCATGTATTTTACCATAAGTAACCTTTCCCCTGCTTCTTGAAGTGGAAGAGTCCTCAGGGATTCTTCACTGGTTGCAATGAAAAGAAAAGCAGGTCTGCATCCCAGATACATGTTTATGCTGGCCTCTATATCCACCTGTCTCTCCAGTTTGTGGACTTTTGAACACACATGCTATATGATCATCTTGTGAAAGTGAAGGAAGAAGAGAGAATGTATGGAATCCAGACAGAATAGAAAAAACTTTCTGCTCATGATTGAAAAACTTGTATTAAACCAAAAGTAACTTACATCAAAAGTAAAATCTGGACAAAAATGCATAAAACAATTATTTGAAGGCACTCAGAGCAACTGACGTAGGCAAGACTTCATGGGCTACCGTCCAAGATGAAAGGAAGAAAATGGAGGTGAGTTTCACATTCACCATGTGTTTTCCCTGAGGATATTTGACCATTTAATGGTTGGGAGAGTATGAGGATGTGGAGGCATTTGGGAAAGAAGTAGGGAAAGGAGGAATAAAGCTTCAGCAGAAAGCAGTAGTTTTATTGAACTGAGAAGGTAGAGAATTTGGTGTTTTCAGTCACCAAAGCAGCTGGCATTTGAGATACAAATCCTGGAGAGGGGGAGGACCACAGAAACTACACTAAAAAGGTGATTCAATTTCCCTTCAAGGCATTTTTGGATTTCTAAGCTGTATGTGTACATGGTGAGACCTCAAAATAGCTAGCAGAAACTAAAGCTGAGAGTGTAAAGAGCAAAGCAGAAGTTTCAAAGGTGATGGGATTCAAGAAGTACTGAAACAGGAGGCCAGAATCAGCTGAAGTGGAGGGGCCTTCTAAACACTCCAGATTTGCACCTGAGGTCTCAGAAAGGCTATGTTCCTGCAGTAAAAACCACAACCTCAGAGTAAATCTAAAACTAGCACAGACCATTTTAAAAACACATAGAAGTAGTGCTTAAATAGAATCAGTGTGATCTGCCTCTACTCCATCTACTTGCTAGAAGAAAACTTAACCTTCATGACCACACACATTGTCTTTATAGTTCTTAAAATACAATGCCCAGCAGTCAATTAAAAAACATTGAGGCATGCTAGACAACTGGGCAATAATCAAGATCTGAAAGAAGAAATAACAGAAACGTGCTCAATGGTGTTTTAGCTTTGGCCAAAAACATGAACAATTAACTGTATCAAACCAGTTTTTTTTTTTAAACCCCAAAATTAAAGAGAAGATTAGTTACACAAGGACTTTTTCATTAACATTTTATGATCCCCAAAATTTCTTCAGAGCTTTTTTCATATCTTTGTTCCTAAGACTATATATCATAGGGTTAAGGAATGGGGTAACAACAGAATAAAACAGAGTCACAGTCTTCTGCTTTCCAGCTTCATGCTTAGATGTTGGGCTCACATACATGACTATTACTGAACCACAGAACAGTGAAACTACAGCCAGGTGAGACCCACAGGTGGAGAAAGACTTTCTTCTCCCAGCTGCTGAAGGGACCCTCAACACAGCTCTCAGGACCAGAGCATAGGACCCCACGATGAAGAGAAAGAGCATAAAGACAGGAAGAGGAGTTAAGATACTGAAGACAAGCTCTATCACAGGGGCTTTTTTGCAGGTGAGTGTTAGAAGAGGACCTGGGTCACATAGGAAGTGATCAATAATCCTGGATCCACAGAAGGACATTTGGGAGATGATGATGATAGGAATCAAGGACCAGATGAAACCAAGTACCCAGCAGCTGACCATGAGATTGGTACAGAGATGTCTGGTCATAATGGTTGGATAGTGTAGAGGCTGGCAGATGGCGAGGTATCGATCAAATGCCATAACTGCCAGGAAGAAGCATTCTGTAGCACCCAAGGAGAAGAAAAAGTAGAACTGGAGGAAGCACCCAGAGAAGGAGATGATCTTGGTGTCAGAGAGGAAGTTGGCCAGCATGTTGGGGACTGTGGAGGTGACATACCAGATCTCCAGGAAGGAGAAGTTGGCGAGCAGGATGTACATGGGTGTGTGGAGTCTCTGATCCCAGTGCACAGCACAGATGATGGAACCATTGCCCATGAGGGTCAGGAGGTATACAGCAGAGAAGAGCACAAAAAGAGGAGGATCTGCCCCTCCCTGGGGCAAGGGAAGCCCAGGAGGATGAAGCCAGTGAAGGTGCTGGAGTTGCTGGGGGTGTTGAAGATTTTTATGTGCCTGTGAGCCGTAAAAGCACCAGCAATTACTGAATGACAGTGCAAACATAGATAGGGAGTCAGATTTATATTTAAATCATTTTGAGAAAGAAAATGCATATATGAACTATTGAAATAAAAATAAAAATTAAAAAATAGAGTGCAGATATGTCAATACTCACTTTTATCTTTAAAACTGACATACTAATCTGGATTATTTGCTGACATTCACATTTTACCATAGGCTCAAGAAAACTTTTGATCAAAACTGATAAGCTGTTATATATATTTTATTAGGTGTAAAGCCTAACATAATTTCAGGCACATTTACAACACTCTCCCTCAAGAGCCTATATGTAAATATGTAATAGAATATGTATTCGTATATATTCTTATACAAATGGAATTTCATTTTCAGAAGGTGTAATCATTGCAGCATTTTGTGGCAGAGACTGAGTGAAACTGTGTAGCCATGCAATATGAACCCATAAAACTATTTCAGTTACTTATTTTATGTAACTTTTGACACTGGCATTATTCTAATTTAAATGGTTAACTCATTAACTTAATAATATTATTCACTTGTTTCATTAGTAACACAGTCAAATCAATTAGAGGAAATACGCTATTGTTAGTTTCTTTTGTGTTAGGACAGCAGTCCTAGCCATCCTCAGTAGATCAGGCTGAAAGAATTGTCAACTGGCCATGCTGAAACACGTCTGTGCTTGCCTTGAAAACATATATATAAATTTGCCTAGACTATAGTTAAAGATATAATTAATTCTATTCCAATAATACAAATTACGGATATAATAGATGACATGGGATTCTAAATAATAGTGGGTTTGTAGGCGATATCGGACTAAAGCTGTGGTCCATCTGCCAGTAACCACTTATGAACATCTCAAGGCAGAGTGGCTTTTGAAGGCTGAATATCTGCACAATGCCTTTAATTTGTTTTAAATGAGTTAGAATACCTTTGTTAAACAATGATGTATTCAGGCCTTGGAGGTCGTTCCAGCCCTTTCTAAATAAGTGCATAAATGAGCAACCTAAAGAATTAGTCTGTGTCCCTCTTTCTATGCTAGGTCCACATTTTGATTTTTGAAGTTTGCACAGGGACCCAGGAAGTTTTAAGGTAGTAGAATCTGCTGCCCCCAAATATGCCATTTTGGCATAAGATTATTTTCAGCTGAAGGCAATTGAGAACAAGCAGGTACAAGTGAAGTTCTCTGTCTTCCCTCTATTATTTGCATAGAAACAGGACATAACTGTGCAGGGGTGGCCTTCCTCCTCTCTACCAGGATAGGTAAAATTAACAGAGACAACTCTAAACCCTTTCAGCCTGGAGATGGCACCAGAGGAATCTATATAACAATTTTACCAACTTTAGCCTGTATCTTCCATTAGTTTGCCCAAAATACTTATTTTCTTACAATTTCCCACCCTAGAATTGTAAAGTCCTTTTTCTTTGTCTTACTGCTTCTCTAAAAATGTATTATTTTTTAGTTAAGATGCTATGTAAGCCTAATTTCTAGCCATACCTCTGAGTCACTCATCCTGCAGTGCTTTATGATGCATATGGTCATAAAGTAAGGTTTGTTTTTCTCTTGTTGATTTGTGTTTTGTTGGTCTTATCTATGAAGCCTCAGCTAAAGAACCTAGAAGGATAGGAGAAATTTTATTTTTTCTCCCCCTGCAGAGTCTACTAATTTCTTACTAGAATATTTAAATTTTGTAAAACTTACAAGACCAAAATCAAAAGATGTCGGCTGTAAGTTGATACCCTTCTCAAGCACAGATGTGAATGCTTAGAGGTTTACGTTGGAAGAATACAGTTTTGTTGGTGTTGGAGTAAACTGAGGGAGTAATTTTCACATAATACGTAATGATTTATTTATTTATTTATTGAGATGGCGTCTTGCTGTGTCACCCAGGCTGGAGTGCAGTGGAGCGATCTCGGCTCACTGCAACCTTCACCTACTGGTTTCAAGTGATTTTCATGCCTCAGCCTCCTGAGTAGCTGGGAGTACAGGCACACGCCATCATGCCTGATTAATTTTTACATTTTTAGTATAGATAGGTTTCACAGCATGTTGGCCAGGTTGGTCTTGAACTTCTGACCTTAAGTGATCCACCCGCCTGGGCCTCCCAAAGTGCTGAGATTACAGGTGTGAACCACCATGCCCAGCCCCATAATGTTTTAAAACACCCTCTAAGTCATTTGTAACTCAGGATTTCCTAATTCGCATGACATGGGGGACGCTTGGGAGACAAAAGAGTCTCCACAGGTTCTGCCAGACTCTATTTTAACATATATAATCAAATAAGGATTTAAGGTACTTGGCTCTTGGTGGGAGTAGGGTGGAATAGGTTCTAGTACCTGCACCATAAACTTCCATTTTCTATAAGTTTGATTTTTCTTTTCTGCTTCTCTGCATTTAGTCATTTGTTTAGGGGCTCCATAAACTTCTGAAACTGCATATTTGTCTTTCATAAAGGAAATGGAAAGCAGACGGCAGACAGGTCTAATGATTTTTTAAAATAAAGTCACTCTGCACCAGTTTCACTCATGATCAAGGAGATTAAGCGTTTAGTAATTTTTATGTCACACGTTTGCCTTTGTAGGGTGTTTTAAAAGTCATATTAACTTCACATGAGCCACTCATGTGAATGAATAAAACTAATGAATTACTAATGAATAAAAACACACAAAAAAGAATTCTGCTATGATGTGTGAAGGTTCTTTACAGATTCTAAAAATGATTAAGTGCATATAAGTTGTACTAATTCAGAGGAGTATAACTTTATTATGATCAAGTAGAACACTCTTATTAATAATGACTAGGTATTTTTCACCACGATTTTTTTGCTAGTGTTCCTAACATTTTATTTTAGGGGTAAGCATCCACTCAACAATCTAATAATTTGACTTCTCGGATTAAATGTTTAATCAACTGTTTTTCTGATGGAACTCATTTCAGTGTAGTATCTCTTTCTTTTCCCCTACCCTCACATCCCATTCATAACAATTCCTTTTAGTTTTGTCTCAGAAATAAGTCTCATATCTGCTCACTTCTCCCCATCTCCACTGCTAACATCCTAGATCAAACCATCATCTTTTCTCCCTGGACCTTGTGATGCTGTTCTAACTGGCTTCCTGTTTCCACTCTTGCCCATCTGTAACTAGCTTTTTTTTTCTTTTCTTTTTCTTTTTAAAAATCTCTTCCTATCACTTTGAGCAAAATGCAACTTGTTTTCCATGCCACAGCCAGAGTGACTCCTTAAAGAAAGAAAATCAGACCAGTTCCTTTCCTTGCACATAGATTCAATTAACTTCCCAATGCTCTTGGAATAAAATAAAACTTTCAAACTGTCATCTTTGATTTGAGCCTTCTTAACATTTCCAACATCGTCTTATGATTCTCTTACTCAAACTTTCTCACAGACACACATACACACAAACACACACTGTTGTACCAAGGGGGGCACAAACATGCTTCACTAACACAAGCACTGCAAATATAAAATAAAGATTCAGTGGAGAAAACAGAGGGTAACAGAGTGTACATCATCCCCTGCTCTCTTCTGGTCCCACTGACGGGTGTGCATATTTGGACTACACTCACACTAGCCAACATTTTCGTACTGATGGATCCTATCTCTGCAATACTAATATCAGGGTCAGCAAATATTTTCTTAAATAGTTTAGTCTTGTGGGCTGTATAGTCTGTCAAAACTACTCAGCTCTGCTGTTGTACTGCAAATACAACCTTAGATAATACCTAAGTGAATGTATGTGCCTGTGTTCCATTAAAACTATTATGTCCACTGAAATGTGAATGTCATGTAATTTTCATGTGTCACAAAATCTTATCTTCTATTAATTTTTAAACATATTAAACATGTAAAACCAATTCTTAACTTGCTGGACATACAGGAATAGGCAGCAGGCCAGATTTGGACATTGGCAATAGTTTGCTAACCCCTATTGTACACATTCGCAGGGAAAACAGAGCAAGGAACATCCATTTGACTGTGGAGCAATGGAAGCTCCTTGGTGAGGCAAATGCCTTTGTTAGAAACAGAGGGGAACCTGTAATCCCAGTGCTTTGGGAGGCTGAGGCGGGCAGATCACTTTAGCTCAGGAGTTCCAGACCAGTCTGGCCAACCTGGTTAAACTCCATCTCTACTAAAAATACACAAATTAGCCAGGCTTGGTGGCACGGACCTGTTATCCCAGTTACTTGGGAGGCTGAGGCACAAGAACACTTGAACCCAGGAGGCAGAGATTGCAGTGAGCTGAGATCACACCACTTTACTCCAGCCTTGGCAACAAAGTGAGACTCTGCCTCAAAAAAACCCTCCAAAGCAAAAAAGCAAAACAAGAATATAGAAAACAAGAAGCTGAGGGGACTTCTAGAGTTCACCAGCTGGAATCAGCCTGTTCTGCTGAGCTGACTCAGACCTCTGGGCCAGCTTTCAGCTAAATTGTTTCCAAAGCCATTGAAATTTCCCTCTCTGATGGTCTCCTCCCTACACACAGGCATGCACACACATAACATGTACACCCTTCCTCTTCAATACTTCAGCACATCCCTCCTCCTCAATGTAACACTGGCCTTCTTTCAGTTTCTAGAAACAGCCAGTTACTTTCAGGACTCCGGTTTTTTGCTCTTGACCTTCAAGTTCACTCTTTATCGCCAGTGCCCTGCACAGTCTGAGGAAGATAGTAGGTGTTTCTCAAATATGTTAAAAAAAATGATTGTCTACACTGTTATAGAGAATATAGATAGATAATACACCGATAGGTGTTTACCAATTACTTCATTTGAACTTCTAAATGAAGATAGGATGAAATTTGAGGAAATGAAATATATAGGAAAGGCTCCAAATTACCCTAGGCTACTAGAGTGTTATCTAGACTTGAGAGGCATTTGATTCAAAGGAAGCCATGAGAAATTGGATGTTGTGGGTGATAGAACATCTCCCATCCCAGATAGTTTCTTCTCTGACTGCTAAAGATAATTATGGTCCCACAGCTTTGGATATAGAATTAGGAGAGAGAGCTAGATGGAAATTCTAGCTTCAGTATTGCAACAAAATTGCTTGGTGGTTCTAGTGGTCTTTTAAACTCTATAAGCTTCATTTTATTTATATAAAGTGGGAGTTGGATTATATGATTTTTGATTCCTTTTCATAATAAAATACTCCTATTCCAAGTATGCCACAAGTATACCTGATATCAGGACTTTATGGATATAGAGGTGTTGTTTGTTACATTTTTATCTCAGATGAAAATGCCAGTTGGGGGCTGGGCATGGTGGCTCATGCCCATAATCCCAGCACTTTGGGGAGTCAAGGCGGGCAGATCACCTGAGGTTGGGATTTTGAGACCATCCTGGCTAACATGGTGAAACTCTGTCTCTACTAAAAATACAAAAATTAGTGGGGTGAGGTGGTGCGTGCCTGTAATTCAAGCTACTTGGGAGGCTGAAGCAGGAGAATCTCTTAAATCCAGGAGACAGAGGTTGCAGTGAGCCAAGATCATGCCACTGCTGCATTCCAGCATAGACAGAGCAAAACTCTGTCTCAAAAAAAAAAAAAAAAAAAAAAAAAAGCCAGTTGTATAGTTTGACATTTATACATAAAGTCAAAACATCCAGGCAAGTTCCCTTTCAGGGCAATTTTCCAACTTTGAGAGTCTAACAAAGCTGCTCTAGGAAACAGGAAGGGTATGAAAATGATTCTCTGTGTGCCATCACCATTTGATGCGTAACTAGATTAACAGTGTGTGACAGAAAAAATGTATTTCTAACAAGATTGTGATGTTATTCACCTTTTATTACCTAGCTCCTCTGTACAGAGAGCAGCAGCTGTATTCACCTGGCATAAGGCAAGCAGGAGCTGTCCGAAGTGGCAGGCAGATTCCCCCTGGTTACAGAAGCAAGTGTGAATACGGGTACAGCAGTGTCACAGCTGTGCTTATGTATACAGGACACTGGGACTGAGTCAATTAACTTTACAAACAAGAAAACAAGAGTTTCACCCTCATTATATCTCAGAAATGTTGGGTTAGACCCACTTTAAGTTAGGCAGCTCCTGTGCTATAATACATGAGAGGAAGATATTTCTCTGATGCTTTACTTTTTTCCCAAGGGTAGTTCAAAAAGGTACATTTTTGAATGGAACCATTATTGTTCTCATCTCAACAGCACATCCATCTGCTTCACTTGGTTTAGAATGGATATCATCACACCTGTTTAATATCTGCAATGCCCTTGAAAATAAGAACAACTTTCCCTTTTTTTTTTTTTTACAGTTTTTTTTTTTTTATTGCATTTTAGGTTTGGGGGTACATGTGAAGAACATGGAAGATTGTTGCATAGGTACACACATGGCAGTGTGATTTGCTGCCTTCCTCCCCATCCCCTATATCTGGCATTTCTCCCCATGCTATCCCTCCCCAACTCCCCACCCCCCCACTATCCCTACCCCTTTTTCCCCCGACAGACCCCAGTGTGTGATACTGCCCTCCCTGTGTCCATGTGTTCCCATTGTTCAACACCCGCCTATGAGTGAGAACATGCGGTGTTTGATTTTCTGTTCCTGTGTCAGTTTGCTGAGAATGATGGTTTCCAGGTTCATCCATGTCCCTACAAAGGACACGAACTCATCGTTTTTGATGGCTGCATAATATTCCATGATGTATATGTGCCACATTTTCCCTGTCCAGTCTATCATCGATGGGCATTTGGGTTGGTTCCAGGTCTTTGCTATTGTAAACTGTGCTGCAATGAACATTCGTGTGCATGTGTCCTTATAGTAGAACGATTTATAGTCTTTTGGATATATACCCAGTAATGGGATTGCTGGATCAAATGGAATTTCTATTTCTAGGTCCTTGAGGAATCGCCACACCATCTTCCACAATGGTTGAACTAATTTACACTCCCACCAACAGTGTAAAAGCGTTCCTATTTCTCCACATCCTCTCCAGCATCTGTTGTCTCCAGATTTTTTAATGATCGCCATTCTAACTGGCGTGAGATGGTATCTCAATGTAGTTTTGATTTGCATTTCTCTAATGACCAGTGATGATGAGCATTTTTTCATATGTTTGTTGGCTTCATGTATGTCTTCTTTTGTAAAGTGTCTGTTCATATCCTTCGCCCACTTTTGAATGGGCTTGTTTGTTTTTTCTTGTAAATGTGTTTCAGTTCTTTGTAGATTCTGGTTATCAGCCCTTTGTCAGATGGGTAGACTGCAAAAATTTTTTCCCATTCTGTTGGTTGCCGATTCACTCTAATGACTGTTTCTTTTGCTGTGCAGAAGCTATGGAGTTTGATTAGGTCCCATTTGTCTATTTTGGCTTTTGTTGCCACTGCTTTTGGTGTTTTGGTCATGAAGTCCTTGCCTACACCTATGTCCTGAATGGTTTTGCCTAGATTTTCTTCTAGGGTTTTTATGGTGTTAGGTCTTATGTTTAAGTCTTTAATCCATCTGGAGTTAATTTTAGTGTAAGGTGTCAGGAAGGGGGTCCAGCTTCTGCTTTCTGCACATGACTAGCCAGTTTTCCCAACACCATTTATTAAACAGGGACTCGCTTCCACATTGTTTGTTTTTGTCAGGTTTGTCAAAGATCAGGTGGTTGTAGATGTGTTGTGTTGCGTCGGAGGTCTCTGTCCTGTTCCATTGGTCTATATCTCTGTTTTGGTACCAGTACCATGCTGTTTTGATTACTGTAGCTTTGTAGTATAATTTGAAGTCCGGGAGTGTGATGCCTCCAGCTTTGTTCTTTTTGCTTAGAATTGACTTGGCTATGCGGGCTCTCTTTTGGTTCCATATGAAGTTTAAGGTGGTTTTTTCCAGTTCTTCAAAGAAGGTCATTGGTAGCTTGATAGGGATAGCATTGAATCTGTAAATTACTTTGGGCAGTATGGCCATTTTGACAATATTGATTCTTCCTAGCCATGAACCTGGAATATTTCTCCATCTGTTTGTGTCCTCTCTTATTTCATTGAGCAGTGGTTTGTAGTTCTCCTTGAAGAGGTCCTTTACGTTCCTTGTTAGTTGTATTCCTAGGTATTTTATTCTCTTTGTAGCGATTGTGAATGGCAGTTGGTTCTTGATTTGGCTGTCTTGAAGTCTGTTATTGGTGTATAGGAATGCTTGTGATTTTTGCACATTGATTTTATATCCTGAGACTTTGCTGAAGTTGCTTATCAGTTTCAGGAGATTTTGGGCTGAGACGATGGGGTCTTCTAGATATACAATCATATCGTCTGCAAATAGAGACAATTTGACTTCCTCCTTTCCTATTTGAATACCCTTTATTTCTTTTTCTTGCCTGATTGCTCTGGCTAGAACTTCCAGTACTATATTGAATAGGAGTGGTGAGAGAGGACAACCTTGTCTAGTGCCAGATTTCAAAGGGAATGCTTCTAATTTTTGCCCATTCAGTATGATATTGGCTGTTGGTTTGTCGTAAATAGCTTTTATCATTTTGAGATACGTTCCATCAATACCTAGTTTATTGAGAGTTTTTAGCATAAAGGGCTGTTGAATTTTGTCAAAGGCCTTCTCTGCATCAATTGAGATTATCATGTGGTTTTTGTCTTTGGTTCTGTTTATGTGGTGGATTATGTTTATAGATTTGCGTATGTTGAACCAACCTTGCATCCCCGGGATGAAGCCCACTTGATCATGGTGGATAAGCTTTTTGATGTGCTGTTGCAATCGGTTTGCCAGTATTTTATTGAAGATTTTTGCATCTATGTTCATCATGGATATTGGCCTGAAGTTTTCTTTTCTTGCTGAGTCTCTGCCAGGTTTTGGTATCAGGATGATGTTGGTCTCATAAAATGATTTAGGAAGGATTCCCTCTCTTTGGATTGTTTGGAATAGTTTCAAAAGGAATGGTACCAGCTCCTCTTTGTATGTCTGGTAGAATTCGGCTGTGAACCCATCTGGACCTGGGCTTTTTTTGGGTGGTAGGCTCTTAATTGCTGCCTCAACTTCAGACCTTGTTATTGGTCTATTCAGGGTTTCAACTTCTTCCTGGTTTAGGCTTGGGAGGATGCATGTGTCCAGGAATTTATCCATTTCTTCCAGGTTTACTAGTTTATGTGCATAGAGTTGTTTGTAATAATCTCTGATGATGGTTTGAATTTCTGTGGAATCTGTGGTGATATCCCCTTTATCGTTTTTTATTGCATTTATTTGATTATTTTCTCTTTTCTTTTTTATTAATCTGGCTAGTGGTCTGTCTATTTTGTTGACCTTCTCAAAAAACCAGCTCCTGGATTTGTTGATTTTTTGAAGAGTTTTTCGTGTCTCTATCTCCTTCAGTTCTGCTCTGATCTTAGTTATTTCTTGTCTTCTGCTAGGTTTTGAGTTTTTTTGATCTTGCTCCTCTAGCTCTTTCAATTTTGATGATAGGTTGTCAATTTTAGATCTCTCCTTGCTTCTCATGTGGGCATTTATTGCTATATACTTTCCTCTAGAGACTGCTTTAAATGTGTCCCAGAGATTCTGGTATGTTGTGTCTTCATTCTCGTTGGTTTCAAAGAACATCTTCATTTCTGCCTTCATTTCATTGTTTATCCAGTCAATATTCAAGAGCCAGTTGTTCAGTTTCCATGAAGCTGTGTGGTTCTGAGTCAATTTCTGAATTCTGAGTTCTAACTTGATTGCACTGTGGTCTGAGAGACTGTTTGTTATGATTTCTGTTCTTTTGCATTTGCTGAGGAGTGATTTACTTCCAATTATGTGGTCAATTTTAGAGTAGGTGTGATGTGGTGCTGAGAAGAATGTATATTCTGTGGATTTGGGGTGGAGAGTTCTGTAAATGTCTATTAGGTTTGCTTGATCCAGGTGTGAGTTCAAGTCCTGGATATCCTTGTTAATTTTCTGTCTTGTTGATCTGTCTAACATTGACAACGGGGTGTTCAAGTCTCCCACTATTATTGTGTGGGAATCTAAGTCTCTTTGTAAGTCATTGAGAACTTGCCTTATGTATCTGGGTGCTCCTGTATTGGGTGCGTATATATTTAGGATCGTTAGCTCTTCTTGTTGCATTGATCCTTTTACCATTATGTAATGTCCTTCTTTGTCTCTTTTGATCTTTGTTGGTTTAAAGTCTATTTTATCAGAGATGAGAATTGCAACTCCTGCTTTTTTTTGCTCTCCATTTGCTTGGTAAATCTTCCTCCATCCCTTTATTTTGAGCCTTTGTGTATCTCTGCATGTGAGATGGGTTTCCTGGATACAGCACACAGACAGGTTTTGGCTTTTTATCCAGTTTGCCAGTCTATGTCTTTTAATTGGGGCATTTAGCCCATTTACATTTAGGGTTAATATTGTTATGTGTGAATTTGATCCTGCCATTTTGATGCTAGGTGGCTGTTTTGCCTGTTAGTTGATGCAGTTTCTTCATTGTGTTGATGGTCTTTACTGTTTGGTATGTTTTTGGAGTGGCTGGTACTGGTTGTTCCTTTCTATGTTTAGTGCCTCTTTCAGGAGCTCTTGTAAAGCAGGCCTGGTGGTGATGAAATCTCTGAGTACTTGCTTGTTCGCAAAGGATTTTATTTTTCCTTCACTTATGAAGCTCAGTTTGGCTGGATATGAAATTCTGGGTTGAAAGTTCTTTTCTTTAAGGATGTTGAATATTGGCCCCCACTCTCTTCTGGCTTGTAGGGTTTCTGCTGAGAGATCTGCTGTGAGTCTGATGGGCTTCCCTTTGTGGGTAACCCGACCTTTCTCTCTGGCTGCCCTTAGCATTTTCTCCTTCATTTCAACCCTGGTGAATCTGACGATTGTGTGCCTTGGGGTTGCTCTCTTGAGGAATATCTTTGTGGTGTTCTCTGTATTTCCCGGACTTGAATATTGGCCTGCTTTCCTATGCTGGGGAAGTTCTCCTGGATAATATCCTGAAGAGTATTTTCCAGCTTGGATTCATCCTCTCCTTCACATTCAAGTACACCTATCAAACGTAGATTAGGTCTTTTCACATAGTCCCATATTTCTTGGAGACTTTGTTCATTCCTTTTTATCCTTTTTTCTCTACTCTTTCCTTCTCGTTTTATTTCATTGAGTTGATCTTCGACCTCTGATATCCTTTCTTCTGCTTGGTCAATTCGGCTGTTGAAACTTGTGTATGCTTCGCAAAGTTCTTGTGTTGTGTTTTTCAGCTCCATCAATTCACTTACATTCCTCTCTAAGTTGGTTATTCTCATTAGCATTTTGTCAAATCTTTTTCAAGGTTGTTAGTTTGTTTGCATTGGGTTAGAACATGTTCTTTTAGCTCACAGAAGTTTCTTACTACCCACCTTCTGAAGCTTGATTCAGTCATTTCATCACACTCATTGTCCATCCAGCCTTGTTCCCTTGCTGGTGAGGAGTTGTGATCCCTTGTAGGAGGAGAGGTGTTCTGGTTTCGGGTGTTTACCTCCTTTTTGCGCTGGTTTCTTCCCATCTTTGTGGATTTATCTATGTGTGGTCTTTGTGGTTGGTGATTTTCAGATGGGGTCTCTCAGTGGACGTCCCGTTTGTTGATGATGAAGTTATTTATTTCTCTTTCTTGGTTTTCCTTCTAACAGTCTGGCCCCTCTGCTGTAGGACTGCTGAGGTCCTCTCCCGGCCCTGCTTGCCTGGGGGATCACCTGCAGCAGCTGCAGAACAGTAACGGTTGCTGCCAGTCTCTTCTTCTGCTATCTTTGTCCCAGAAGAATACCCGCCAGACGTCCGTCTGAGCACTCCTTTGTGAGGTGACTCGTTGGATATGTGGGGGATCAGGGGAGCTGCTTGAGGAGACAGAGTTTCCTTTATAGGAGCTCAAGTGCTGAGCTGTGAGCTCCGTTGTTCATTCAGAGTTGCTGGGCAGGTACGTTTAAGTCTGCTGCAGCAGAACTCATAAACCCCTTTTTTCCCCCAGGTGCTCTGTCCCGGGGAGTTAGGGCTTTATTTATGAGTTTCCCTGGTGCTGCTGCCTTTTTCTCAGGGCTGCCTTGCCCAGCGATGAGGCAGCCTAGTCACTGTTTGCCTACAGAGGCTTTGCTGAGCTGCTGTGGGCTCTGCCCAGCTGCCGTATGAACTTCCCTGCAGTCCTGTTTATACCGGTGTAGTGAGAACTGCCTGGGCAATGGCAAACTACCTCTGTAGCGGCAGACTGCCTCAGTAATGGCGGACGCCCCTCCCCCCACAGAGCTGGGCCGTCCCGGGCTCAGCTGTGCTTGCTGTGAAACTCTGGATCCAGAGCGTTTCCGATGGCTGTTTTTTTTGTGGGGGGTGGGACCAGCCGAGCCTGATCACCTGGCTCCCTGCCTCAGAGTCTCCCAGGTGTTCCAGCCGCCTGTTGAAAAGGCGCCGGGATCTGTGTGATTTCCCGTGCGGCGACCCACTGCGCCGGCTGAAACCGCGGGCGCGGAGATTCGTGGCTTTTTTTTGCCCGGGAAATCTCCTGGCCTGGCTGCCTGTTTCAGTCCCCTTTTTTAATCAGATGAATGGGCGGCTCTGCCTTCCCAGAGCTCCAATTGCCAGCTAAAACGGCACCCGGACCCACGTATTTTGTATGGGGAACCGCTGCGCCGGGACGCCGCCCAAAACAGCAGCGCAGGCGAAAACAGTCGCGCCGGCAAAGACTGCTGCGCCGGCCAAACCAGCCGCGCTGGCGACCCGTGGGGCTCCTCCCCCCTGGGAATCTCCTGGTCTGTGGGCAATAAAAATCTGTCTGGCAATGCGGCGTCCACTCACCCTCCGCGCTTTCACTGGGAGCTGCAATCCTCAGCTGCTCCTAATCGGCCATCTTGGATCCCCCTCCAACTTTCCCTTTTATGAGAAGTGGTAGGCAGCTAAGGCATAGTAGAAAAGGAGTGGATTTGGAGTAAGGAGCCTAGGGCTTGAATTACAACTTATGCTTTACCAATCCTGGAAACTTTGTCCATTGCATCGTCTTCCATGGACAAGAGGGGGAACACAAACCTGAAGTTTCTCTGACAGTGTCTGATTTTCCTGGACTGGAGAGGAGAGGTGGTCTCTTCTATGATAACCACCAAGGAATGAAGGAGCAGAAACGGGGTGAAGATCTCTTGGTGTTTGCTGGAGCATGGAGGCATTATGAACAAAGCCATCAGGGAGTGAGCCCTGTTCCTGTGCTCATTGAGGATCAATTTACCAGCTAGAGGAACAGTGTCAGGAAACTGTTCTGTGCCGATTCTTTCCTTCCTCTAGGGGCCTGTCTTCTCTGGAGATCCTTGTTTCCTTCTGCCTTTGTTTTCCAATAGAGAATAAAATATCTTTTCCAGCATCAAAATTGTCAGGGGTGATACGAGATAGAATCAGTCTTCAAGCTCACTCAGAGCACCTACCAGGTATTCAAGGGAAAGTCTAGAAAAATAACACAGGGTGTCATGACTGTGGTGCAGCAAGCTGTTTACCATGCTTCTAGTGAGTGGTGTCAGATATGGGTTTTGGGGACTGAGCTACCTCTGATTTTCCAGAGGACTCAGGGGAGAGGAGCATCACACACTGGGGACAGTTGGCGGGGGGTAGGGGAGAGACAGTGGGGGGGATGAGGAGGGAGGGGGGGGTGGGGAAGGATAACATGGGGAGAAATGCCAGATATAGTATACACCTAAAGTTAAATAAATAAATTAAAAAAAAAAGAGATGGCTGGATTTGTGATTAGATCTCAGGCATAGAAGGCAGTGTGGTAACAGCAGGGATCAGTCTCCTCTCACGACCACCATGATTTTCTTATAGACCTTTTTCTTTCTTGCTTTGGTTTGGGGCCTGTGACTCTCAAAAAGTTGCTCCTCAGGGCACACTTGCCAGGCCCCAGAGAGACCATAGCAGGGCTTTAGCTCTTCTCCAGCAGTTACATCTGAAGTCGGGGTCTAAGCCTTTCTCATCCCTGATGCAGGTCTTTCAGCAAAACTGATTTGCTGTCCCTCTGTCTCCAACTGTGGAAGATGTTTTACCTCAAAGACTTAATTTCACTTCCTTCTTGAGCAGCTTTGATTTTTTTTTCTTGTTGACAGCATAAAATCCAAATTGGTAAACAAACCCCCTATGACTAAGCTCTAACATATTATTATTATTAATAATAATTTTGACTTTTATTTTAGATTCAGGAAGTATACAGGCAGGTTTGTTACATGGTTGTATTGTGTGATGCTGATGTCTGGGATGTAACTGATCCTGTCGCCCAGGTAGTAAGTGTAGTACTTAGTAGGTAGTTTTTAAGCCCTTCCTTTCTTCCCCCCCCACTGCTAGTAGTTTCCAGTGTCTACTGTTGCCATCTTTATGTCCATGTGAACCCCGTGTTTACCTTGTAGGTGAGAACATGTGGTATTTGGTTTTCTGTTCTTGTGTTAATTTGCTTAGGACAATGGTCGTCAGCTGCATCCATGTTGTTGAAAAGGACATGATTTCATTTTTTTCAGGGTTGCATGTTATTCCATGGTGTATATATACCACATTTTCTTTGTCCAACCTATTGCTAATGGATGCCTAGGTTGATTCCATGTCCTTCCTACTGTGAATAGTTCTGTGATGAACATATGAATGCATGTGTCTTTTGGTAGAATAATTTATTTTCCTTTGGTTATATATCCAGTAATAAGACTGTTCGGTAGAATGGTAGTTCTGTTTTAAGTGTTTTGAGAAATCTCCAAACTGCTGTCCACTGGGGCTGAACTAATTTTACATTCCCACCACAGTGTATAAACATTCCCTTTTTCTCCACAGCCTCGCTAGTACCTGCTGTTGTTTTGACTTCTTAATCATAGCCATTCTGACTGGTGTAAGAGGATATCTTACATGTGGTTTTGATTTGCATTTCACTGATCATTAGTGATGTTGAGCATTTTAAAAAATATATTTGTTGGCCACGTGCATGTCTTCTTTTGAGAAGAGTCTGTTCATGTGTTCTGACCCTGTTTTAATGGTGTTACTTGTTTTTGGTTTGTTGAATTAAGTTCTTTGTAGATTCTGGAAATGATACCTTTGTCGGATACATAGTTAGTGAATATTTTTACCCATTCTGTATGTTGTCTGTTTACTCTGCTGATAGTTTCTTTTGTGATGTAGAAGCTCTTTAGTTTAGGTCCTACTTGTCAATTTTTGTTTTTGCTGCAATTGCTTTTGAGGGCTTAGTCATAAATTATTTCCTAAGGTCCATGACCAGAATAGTGTTTCTGAGGGTTTCTTCTAGGATTCTGATAGTCTGAGGACTTACATTTAAATCTTTGATCTATTTTGAGTTAAATGTTTTTATGGTGAAAGATTGGGTACAGTTTCAATCTTTTGCACATGGCTAGGTTGCTATTGCACTATTGAATTGAGTAGGAAGTTATTTCTCCATTGAATAGGAAATCCTTTCCCCATTGCTTATTTTTGTTGACTTTATTGAAGATCAGATGGCTATAGGTATGTGGCTTTATTTTTGGGTTATCTATTCTGTTCTATTGGCCTATGTGCCTGTTTTAGTATCAGTACCATGATGTTTTGGTTAGTGTAGCTTTATAGTATAGTTTGAAGTCCATCAGTATGATGCCACCAGCTTTGTTCTTTTTGCTTAGGATTGTCTTGGTTATTTGGGCTCTTTGGGGTCTATGTACATTTTAAAATAGTTTTTTTTTTAAATTCTATGAAAAATGACATTGGTAGTCTATTAGGAATAGCATTTAATCTATATATTACTTTGGGCAGTATGGTCATTTTAGTGGAATGATATTGATTCTTCCACTTCATGATCATGGAATTTGTTTTCCATTTGTTTAAAACTGTAGCAGTGTTAACAGAAGACTTTTTTCCCCCAGAGGTGTAGATTCTTCAGCTATATTTTAATATTTCTTCTCATCTAGGTACTACATTACCTTCTTTCCTGAAAGCAGGAAAGGAATTCCAACGGGAGCTTCTTAGTCAGCTTTTTGTAGGCTTTCCTGAGAATAGAGGCAGTTGTTCTTGTAATACCAGCTGGAGAGAAGATGTGAAGATATGTTGGGATGGAGATGAGCAAATGTATTTGCTTTAGGATTCAGGGACTATAAGCTGAGCCTGTCCTTTGCTCCTTGAGGATTCATTTACTGCCTCTAGAAGAACAGGGCCAGAAGACAGCTCTCTATTGGGTATTCCCTTGCTTACCTGCATTCTTGCCTAGAGACCTAGGGTAAGATGTCTGTATTACAGGAGTTTAATTTTGCTTTCTGATACATTGATGTCAATTGTGGATTCTAGGGACAGATCCCCCCCATTCCCACAAGAAAGGGGTAGACTGACCCCAAGAGTAATACCAAAGGTGCTGTGCAGTTTCAGCGGGCATCACTCTCTTCCCAGGACAGCCATGGCCTCCTTAGTAATCTTTTCCTCTCTTCTTCTGATTAGAGCTTCTGGGTCACAACAGTTTCACTGAAGAACGCTGCCTCTCATAGGACACTTACCAGGCCTGAGGGTGCTCTTGGTCGGGGAGCCATAGCAGGGCCATTCTGCAGCAGTGTGCAGAGAAGCTGCAATTGGGGTTTTGGCTTCAAGGATTCTTCATCCCCAACAAAAGAGCAGATCTTGGCAGGGCACAGAGGCTCACGCCTGTAATCCCTGCACTTTGGAAGACCAACGTGGGCAGATCATGAGGTCGGGAGTTTGAGACCAGCCTGGTCAATGTGGTGAAACCTCACCTGTACTAAAAATACAAAAATGATGGCGTGCACCTGTAATCCCAGCTACTCAGGAGGCTCAGGCAGAAGAATTGCTTGAACCTGGGATGTGGAGGTTGCAGTGAGCCAAGATTGCCACTGCACTCTAATCCGGGTGACAGAGCGCAACCCCGTCTCAAAAAAAAAAAAAAAAGAGCAGGTCTTTTAGTACAACTCATCAGCTGTCCTTTCACATTCCTTGAATAATTTCTTTTTTTCTTTTCTTTTCTTTTTCTTTTTGAGATAGAATCTCACTCTGTCTCCCAGGCTGGAGTGCATTGGTGCGATCTTGTCTCACTACAACCTCCACCTCTCAGGTTCAAGTGATTCTCCTGCCTCAGTCTCCCGAGTAGTTGAGACTACAGGTGTGTGCCACCATGACCGGATAATTTTTGTATTTTTAGTAGAGATGAGGTTTCACCATGTTGGCCAGGTTGCTTTCGAATTCCTGACCTCAAGTGATCCACCCGCCTCAGCCTCCCAAAGTGATGGGATTACAAGTGTGAGCCACCATACCCAGCCTAGAAATTTTTATCTTAACCATCTCACTTCCTGTTTAAGCACCTTCAATGTTTCCCAAGCCCTAGAATGAAACTCGAAATCCATATCCTGGTTATTAAGGCCCCTGCAACATAGCACTGCCCTGTTTTTCAAATCTTGCATCTAGAAAAGACATACCAGAAGTACTTACAGGTAAAGGGCAAGATATCTGTAATGTGCTCTCAAAAGATAGAGAAACAGAGGGCAGAAAGAAAAAAATAAAACGATTGTGGTAAAATTTTAACAGTATGGGTTCTGGATAAAGGGCATATGGAAGTTCTCACAAATTTTCTGTAAACCTGAAATTATTTCCACATTAAAAAAATTATAAAAAATTATTAGATTATCTGTATTTATCAAGTATGCCTTTTTTTTTGATTCTCCAGGTCACATTTGAAAGAACGTTCTCTCTTTAAACATTTGCAAAGAAAATCAATTTTCCTTATGATTTAACTGGGTCCTAATGAAGATATCAAAAAGAAAAAATGCAAAATGTGGGTAAAAGGTGTATGGAAGGATTTTTGTTGTAGTGATACATAAGTAGGTAGAGAGATTCTCTCTGCTGAAGATATTTTGTGCTTATGCATGTGCTTATAATTCTGCTCTCTGCTGAAGATATTTTGTGGTTATGCATGGCTAATCATACAACTTCCAAAAATCAGTCAACAGCTAGTTAACATTTACTACGTATATATCACTTCTCTGGGTTGAGAATGAATATGAGAATTGAAAAAGTAGAGACATTCAAATATCTGTAAAAGGTTGTCCTCATATACAAGGCATTTGCTTATCATGGGGGAAATTAACACTAATATTCCAGAAAAAAAATATAAAGAAGATGCCACGAGAAAAAGAAATGCTTATACACTGCTGGTAGGAGTGAAAATTAGTTCAACCATTTTGGAAGATGGTGTGGTGATTCCACAAAGAACTAAAAACACAAATACCATTAATCCCAGCCATTTCATTACTGGGTATATACCCAAAGGGATATAAGTCATTCGGTCATAAAGACACATCCATGGGTATGTTGATTATGGCACTATTCACAATAGCAAAGACACAGAATCAACATAAATGCCCATTAATGATAGACCTGATAAAGAAAATGTGGTGCATATACACAATGGAATATTATGCAGCCATAAAAAGAGCAAGATTGTGTCCTTTTCAGGGACATGGATGGATCTGGAGGCCATTAATCTTTAGCAAACTAACAGGAATGGAAAACCAAATACTGCATGGTCTCACTTATAAGTGGGAGCTAAATAATAAGAACACGTGGGCACATGCATGGGGGAGGGGACAACACACACTGGGGCCTGCTGAAGGGTGGAGGGTGGGGAAGAGGGAGAGGATCAGGAAAAATAATAAATGGGTACTAGGCTTAATACCTTCGTGCTGTACGACAAACCCCCATGACACAAGTTTACATATGTAATAAATCTGCATGTACCCTGAACTTAAAATAAAAATTAAAAAGATGTCACAGATAAGATAATTTATAAAATTATTTAACAAATAAGAATTTTGGATCTCTAAAGGGAATTTACCTTGGGATAGAAATAGGTATATATAGTAAATATAAAGGTCATTTCATAACCCAAAACATATTTCCTGAGGTTCTATCACTGAAGTAAAATGTTTCTCCAGTGATATATTTATAGTTTGTGACATTTCTTGAGAAACATTTTTCATATTTTCTCAAGAATATATTCTTGTATATATCAAATCTCTAACTCAACTATCTATCTAATCATCTATCTATATTTAAATTAGTAGGCTGAATTATTGTTTTTTGTGTTATATTTTACAGCCTACTCTAGCAGTTCATTTACACTTGTAAAATAAATCAATTTTGATAGTAACAAAATAGGAACAATCTGACAACTTTTTAGGGATACACCTACTCAGGAATATGTGGCAGAAGAAACTGTACAATGTGATTGATAACAATCTTCAGTTCGAAATATTGCTAGCATGGCTTCATCACAAGTCACTCTGTCATGGACAGTGGTCTGCACTTGGCCATCTGCCACCTACTGCACTACACTGTCTTCGTGACTGATGAAAATAGAGATTGAATGTTTAAGGAAATTGACCAGCCAAGAGAGACACACCATGATGTATTTTTTTAAAAATTTTCTTTCTAAGTGACATGGTGTTGTAGGTTGGGTTCCCTGGAAACATATTCCACCATTTGTACGCAGAAGGTTTCTTGTGGCGTTCTCTTGGGAACAATACCTATAAGGGAGTGATGAAATAGGATTGGGCAGAAGTTGAACTGCGGTGAAACTACAACAAAAGTCTCAGCTGATGCCATGTGGGGCTCTGGAACTGGGATGGTCATTTATAGCTGTCACCAAGTGTCAGGCCTTTGTACACGAGCATTGATCAGCTGTTGGATGTGAGCTGCTCCTGGGGGAGGAAGGAAAATCAATGACAAGTCCCTTTGGCTTAGGGCAACTTCTGGCAAGGGATTTACCTATGATCTAGTCATCAGCATACTACACTTCTGGCAGCTGGGGGAATGCATGCCTCAGGCCTGAAGGAAAGATCTGGGCAGCACATTATAACATCCACTATACAACACATGGGCCCACTGACAGCCCTGCCCTATGGCTATGCCACATGTTACAACATGCACTATGTAAATTTTCTTATTATCAGTCTCAGTATTTTGTACATCCCTGGAGCATATACATTGATCCTAAGAGCTATGCTTCAACTGCTCATATCAATATATAAATAATAAATACTCTGGAGCATATGCATTGATCCTAAGAGCTATGCTTCAACTATTCATGTCAATATATAAATAATAAATACTCTGGAGCATATGCATTGATCCTAAGACCTATGCTTCCACTGCTCATATCAATATATAAATAATACTCTGGAGTATATACATTGATCCTAAGAGCTATGCTTCAGCTGCTCATATCAATATATAAATAGTAAATATATGTCCTGTGAAACCGTATGATGATGTGTGTGAATCTCACATCTGACCAATTTGTGCAATGAAGATAACAAATCACATTATCATAATGATATCCTCCATAAAGACTCTAGTTTTAAACTTCCTCAATTACATCTTACTCAATATGAACTTGAAACCTATCTTCAGTTATTTTATTTATGGAATGAGTATTAGCCAAGCTCATGAACAGTTCTTCCTGCCATGTCTAAGGACCCTGGCTTTGTTAATTATCTATTTCTGGCCTACTATATGTAGCAAAAATATTGGGTATACCTAATCTTATTTTGAAGGGATTTGCATATTATAAGGTTAAATGTAAAAACAATATATAGAGAAGACTATGTGCTATAATTTGATTTGTGTAAGATAAACAGTGAAAAAACATGATATATGATAATAAATATTTATATAGAATTAGAAGCATGAAGAATAGTATGAAATAATATTCTGGGTTGTTAATGTTGCTTATCTAGCACTGATGGAAGGTGATAGAGTGAAAAATAGATTGGGGGAAGAAGTGATGGTTGTGGTGTGGGGGGTTAGTAAGGAAAAAACGGGAGGAGTTTATAAAAAATCAGCATACATAGTGCCCCCAATTGCACTTGTGAGTGTGTGTGTGTGTGAGTGTGTGTGTGTGTGTGTGTGTGTATGAAAGAATACATGAAAGATGTTCGCTAAAATTAATGGTGATTACTCAGAGTGCTGGGATTTTAGATGATTTCTAAATATTTTTTATGTTTTACTGTTTGATAATTATTACAGTGAGTGTTTATTATATATACATTGACAAAAAAGAAAGCTATTTTTTCTTATTGTGAACAAAAAGATCCATTGCATTAAATAAGTTTTTCTTGAATAGAAATAAATGTCAGTGTGTCCCTTGGAATTAAAAAGAAAGCTAAATACGGAATTTATAAAAGCAGGTCAGATACACAAGGTACATTCCAAATAACGTGATTCTGTCTCAAAGGAGAGCAAGTTCTGAATGTAATATTTAAAATATCAGTATAATATTTGAACTTTAATGTACTTTGAATATAAATTTTCATGTTTCAATATCCAAATGACGTATTTATTTATTGCTCTCTTTTTCTTTACATCCATCTATATGTCTCTATCTATTTAATTGTTTGCTGAATTGTAAATTATATTGCATCTTTGAGCCATACTTATTTGATTAAGGATGTCCATTAATAAGTCAATAGGTGTGGCTAATTATAAATTATGATGAAGAGTAAATGCTCTATGGATACTTATTCCATGTAAACATAGAATACTTTCATTCTGTATGTTGTGATATGCTTCTAAATAGACAGTGACCTGAGGCTGGCTATATGCAGTTTTCAGAACTTGCCCTGCTCCCTCATGCCTTAATACTCCTGGCTTTTATCTGTGCTGTTTTTTCATTTGCTCCTATAGCAATTTATAATGCCCTGGTTTATAGCACATCTTGCTGCATCTGCCACTGCTCTGCCACTGGCTTATGGGCCCCACAGGGGAAGGAACTGTGTTTTGTTCACTTACATGTATGATTCACCCTCTAGCTAGGGCCTAGAATGATGAATGAGTCTAATTTTTAAAATAAATAAATGGCCATGAAGAAGATGTTACACAACGATAAAAAAAATGACCAGCTTTAGTTTTTCATGGTTTATTTACTCTCACAGGTCCTCAGGGAAGAAGGGCATTTCCTACTTCTTCCAAACGGAGCCAAAGAATTTGAGTGAGATGACATTAAAAGTCTGTCAATTGCCTTCTTTTTTCATTTTCCATCAGTAATCAGCCCTCTTCCTAGTTTCCTAAAGAATCAAAGAGATATGAAGAAATGTTTCCCTGTTTCTAATTTTATAGCGAGATAGTTTTAAAATTTATTTTTTAATGTTAACTTTAGATGCACATAGAACATTTTAAAAATACAGAGGCGTGTCAAGGGGAAATATCTCTTCTCTCTGTTCCCAGAAACCCAGTTCTCCTTACTAAAAGCAATCACTGTTACTAGTTTCTTCTTCAAGAAACATATTGTGTATTTATGAACATAAATATATACATAGCTGTATAGTCTTTCTTCTTTATATGAAAAAGAGGGGGATAGAACTCTTCTCTACCTTGCTTTTTAACAATATAGCTTAAGGATACATTTGTATTAAAACACACATACAGATCCTCATTTTTAACAATTATATAATATTCCACTGTATGATTATACACTAACTTATCTAATGAGTTCTTAGTAGGAATTTAGATTGATCCAATCTTTTGCTGTTAGAAGCAGTATTCAGTATTCTTGTACATGTGCCATTTTTCTTGTGTGAGTATACCAATAAGATAAGCATTGAGGATTTTGGAGTTATGGAGTCAGAGGAAATGACTTTTAAATTTTTTTTTTTTTTAATTGCATTTTAGGTTTGGGGGTACATGTGAAGAACATGCAAGATTGTTGCATAGGTACACACATGGCAGTGTGATTTGCTGCCTTCCTCCCCATCACCTATATCTGGCATTTCTCCCCATGCTATCCCTCCCCAGCTCCCCCACCCCCCCACTATCCCTCCCCTTTTTCCCCCGACAGACCCCAGTGTGTGATACTCCCCCTCCCTGTGTCCATGTGTTCCCATTGTTCAACACCCGCCTATGAGTGAGAACATGCGGTGTTTGATTTTCTGTTCTTGTGTCAGTTTGCTGAGAATGATGGTTTCCAGGTTCATCCATGTCCCTACAAAGGACACGAACTCATCGTTTTTGATGGCTGCATAATATTCCATGGTGTATATGTGCCACATTTTCCCTGTCCAGTCTATCATCGATGGGCATTTGGGTTGGTTCCAGGTCTTTGCTATTGTAAACTGTGCTGCAATGAACATTCGTGTGCATGTGTCCTTATAGTAGAACGATTTATAGTCTTTTGGATATATACCCAGTAATGGGATTGCTGGATCAAATGGAATTTCTATTTCTAGGTCCTTGAGGAATCGCCACACCGTCTTCCACAATGGTTGAACTAATTTACACTCCCACCAACAGTGTAAAAGCGTTCCTATTTCTCCACATCCTCTCCAGCATCTGTTGTCTCCAGATTTTTTAATGATCGCCATTCTAACTGGCGTGAGATGGTATCTCAATGTAGTTTCGATTTGCATTTCTCTAATGACCAGTGATGATGAGCATTTTTTCATATGTTTGTTGGCTTCATGTATGTCTTCTTTTGTAAAGTGTCTGTTCATATCCTTCGCCCACTTTTGAATGGGCTTGTTTGTTTTTTTCTTGTAAATGTGTTTCAGTTCTTTGTAGATTCTGGTTATCAGCCCTTTGTCAGATGGGTAGACTGCAAAAATTTTTTCCCATTCTGTTGGTTGCCGATTCACTCTAATGACTGTTTCTTTTGCTGTGCAGAAGCTATGGAGTTTGATTAGGTCCCATTTGTCTATTTTGGCTTTTGTTGCCACTGCTTTTGGTGTTTTGGATGACTTTTAAATTTTGATAATTATTGGCAAAATGTCCTCCATGGACTGTTGTACCAATTTATGCTCTACTAGCAAAAACTGCCATTTTTTCCAACTTCAATTTTGATCTTTGTTAATTTTTGGGAAAACACATGTATTTATTATAGTTTTATTTGCTTTTCTCTTCTTGTGATAAAATAGAGTGTCCTTTTACTTGTTTAAAAGCTTTTTCTGTAGGCTTTTTTTTTTTTTTTAAAGATATTTGACCCTCTTCCTATTGTGCTAATGGTCATAAAGTCTTTGCCTAAGCCAGTATCTAGAAGGGTTTTTCCGGTTACCTGCTAGAATTTTCATGGTTGTGCTAATGGTATTTTTCTTACTGATCTATAAATATATTGATATATCAAAGATATTAATCTTTTGTCTATAATAATATTACCACAAAGAATGTTCTGGAAGACAGAAATACAAGCTCAATTAAAGAAATAAAGTCAACTTGTTGTTGCTGAAAGGGAAATGGAAAACTTTAGATTCTACCCTAAGGTTATACCTTGTGTAACTTGTAAGGGCAAATACAAACACAAACAATAAAAGGCTTAATTATCCCTGTTGAAAATAAAGGAAGAGACTTTCTTCTCTCCGTTTGCATAGAGCATTTACTTTAGAAAACCTGCACATTTTTTTCGGAAAGATGTATGTAAATGTTTTTTCTTTATCTTTGGAATAGGCTCTCACCTGTTGCTCACGCTGCGGTGCAATAGTGTGGTCATGGCTTGTTGCAATGGTGCGATCATAGCTTGTTGCAGCCTTGAACTTTTGGGCTCAAGCAATTTTCCCACCTCAGCCTTCTGAGTAGCTAAGGCTACAAATGTGTGCTACCACACCCAGCTATTTTAATTTTTTTTTTTTTTTTTTTTTTTTTTTTATGTGTGTGTGTATAGCGGTGGATCTCACTATGTTGCCTAGGCTGATTTGAGCCCAAGCTGGTCTCAAACTCCTGGCCTCAAGCAATCTTCTTGCCTCGGCCTGCAAAAGTGCTGGGATTAGAGGTATGAACAACTGCACCTGACCTGTAAGTCTTTGCGAAAGCTAAACAAGCCTCTGGCTAGCTTTATGACCCAGGAATGTCTTTCTCAAGGACCTCGAACAAGCAAGTTAGGGCTCCCATCTCCCAGTTTCTGTGAAAGGGTAGAAGCCTAATTTTGACAGTCTCATTTTTAAATTGCAAAACTATTTTCTGTCATAAAGATGAATTTATTTTTCCTTTGCATAGAGTCAATGAGCAAATACCAATGACCACTCCAATTACCAGGTGACTCCAGGATGAACTATGTGTGACCAATTGTGCTGTAAAGTCCTCTTTAGGACTAGTTATTGTTTATTTTGAGAACATACATGTATTGGGTTGTATTTACTTTGCTATATAAAAGGGTGAGATGTCTTTCTGTCCTTGCAGTCTCTCAGTGGATTGTCTGTGATATGCATCACATTCTGGTTTAATGCTTATTCAATAGTAAAAGTGCTTTCTTTCTCTTGCACCTTTGTGGAGAAGTTTTCTGGATTGGTAAGAGATTTGTTTTTAATTATATTTCCCCAACAGACTCAACTCAATTTTTTTCAATTTACAGGTCTATCATTCATAAAATTAAGGAGATAGAATACATCTTTGAGATATCTTGTAGCCCTATGAATTCTAGAAAATAAAACACTACAGTGTGTAAAGTTCAAAAACAATATAAACAATTTTCTGAGTGATATAAGTTTCTTTAAATAAAGAAGATTCTGTCTCTCAAAATCTTTTAAACTAAGACTCTTGATCTTATGTTCTCAGTATTTTCTTCACTGCACATTTCATTTCTTCATTTCTTAGACAGTATATGACAGGATTAATAAGGGGAGTAACCGAAGAATAGAATAGAGTCACAATCTTCTGCGTTCCAGCTTCATGCCCAGATGTTGGGCTCACATACATGACCATCACTGAGCCATAGAACAGTGAAACCACAGCCAGGTGGGAGCCACAGGTGGAGAAAGCCTTTCTTCTTCCAGATGCCGAAGGAACCCTCAACACAACTTTCAGGACCAGAATATAAGACCCCATGATGAAGAGAAAGGGAATAAATAGAAGTAGAGAACTTAAGGTGGAGCTAGTCAACTCTAGTAGAGGGGCTCTGGTACAGGTGAGGGCTAACAGAGGGCCTGGGTCACATAGGAAGTGATCAATAATCCTAGATCCACAGAAGGACATTTGCGAGATGATGATGATAGGAATCAAGAACCACAAGAAACCAAGTATCCAGCAGCTGCCCACAAGAATGTTGCAGAGATGCCTGGTCATAATGGTTGGATAGTGTAGAGGCTGGCAGATGGCAAGGTATCGATCAAATGCCATAGCTCCCAGTAAAAAGCATTCTGTAGAGCCCAAGGAGAAGAAAAAGTAGAACTGGAGGAAGCACCCAGAGAAGGAGATGATCTTGGTGTCAGAGAGGAAGTTGGCCAGCATGTTGGGGACTGTGGAGGTGACATACCAGATCTCCAGGAAGGAGAAGTTGGCGAGCAGGATGTACATGGGGGTGTGGAGTCTCTGATCCCAGTGCACAGCATAGATGATGGAACCATTGCCCATGAGGGTCAGGAGGTATACAGCAGAGAAGAGCACAAAGAGGAGGATCTGCCCCTCCCTGGGGCAAGGGAAGCCCAGGAGGATGAAGCCAGTGAAGGTGCTGGAGTTGCTGGGGGTGTTGAAGATTTTCATGTGCCTGTGAGCTGTGAAAATACCAGCAATTACTGAATGCCAGTGCAAGAATAGATGGGAACTCAGATTTATGTTTAAACCATCTCTGGGAATGCAATAAGCACATCTATCAATAGATATCAATATCTATCTATCTATGTCTATGTCTATATCTATATCTATATATTTGATTCAGGATTTTGCTCTGTTGTCCAGGCTAGAGTACAGTGGTGTAATCATGGCTCACTGCAGTATCGACCTCCCAAACTCAAGCAATCCTGCCTCAGCCTGCCTGGTAGCTGGGACCACCATGTGGCATGTGCCACCATACCAAGAGAATTTTAAAATTATTTGTAGAGAAAGAGTCTTCCTATATTGCCCAGGCTGGTCTCAAACTTCTGGGCTCAATTGATCCTCATGCCTTGGCCTCCCAAAATGCTGGGATTACAGTCCTGAGCCACCTGTGCCTAGCCAATATTGACTATTTTTGCATAATCCTGAAACATTGTCCTCTTGGACGATAGTTGTTGGTCTATAAAATACACTACAAGTCAGTATCGGTGAATAAATGCAGAAGTTTTTTTTATTGTGAAATGTATGGAAACACGCATAATACATAAATATATATCTTAATAAAAGATCATAAATGAAACACCATTGTAACTACCACTGAGATCAAGAAATAGAATATTGTGTCCTAGAATCTCCTTACATGCCCCATCCCCATCACTCTCTGTCCCTCCCTCCCACCAATCATAACACTCTTTCTTCTTTATGATCATCACTTCCTTGTTTTTCTTTACAATTTAATAACTAAGCATGCACCTCTAAAGAATAGTACAGTATTAAGTCTTGCTTGTTTTTGTTCTTTGCATAAATGAAATACTGTTATACTTTTGTATGGTTTGTTGATTCAACAGTAAGTTTGTGAAATTCATGTTGTTGCATATTATCTGTATTCTGACAATTTTTTACTGCTCTGTACTGTTACATTGTATGAATGAACCAATACTTTTTAAAAAGATTGAAATAGGGTCTCTCTCTGTCACTCAGGCTAGAGGGTAGTGCACCTTCTTGGCTCACTGCAGCCACCTGGGCTCAAGAAATCTTCCCATCTCAGCCTCGAATAGCTGGGACCACAAGCACGTGCCACCACGCCCGGCTAATTTTATGGTGTGTGTGTGTGCGTGTGTGTGTGTGTGTTTTGTTTGTTTTTTGGTGGAGACAGGGTTTTGCCATGTTGCTCGGGCTGGTCTTGAACTCCTGAGCTGAAGTGATCTTCCGGCCTCAGCCTCCCACAGTGTTGGGAATTACAGTCCTAAGCTACTGTGCCTGACCCAAATGATCACTTATTTAAATATTCTACAACAGGTAAATATTTTGGTTTACTTCCAGTTTGGGACTGTTAGGGATAATGACTATGACTATATAGTTGATCTCTCCTGGTTCACATGTACATGGATCTCTATTACCTGGATCATAGGAGGTGTGTATCTTCATCTGTAGAAGATTAAGCTAAAGTTTTCTATAATTTTTGTACTATTTTTCATTACCATTGGTAGTATATTAGAGTTCTTATTGTCAATATCCTTCTCTAACATTAAGGTCTGTATTTACTAGAGTCTTGAGAATGATACATAGACTGCGTTTTAACAATTTCTTTTTCTTTTTTGGTAATATTACCCCTGGATAATTCTCTTCTTGGTAGTACTTTTTATTCAGAGTAGTTGGTTATAGCAAAACTGTTCTGCTTTCAAGAGAGAATATTGCAGAAGTGATAAAGAAAACTGTTCCCAAGCATGGCTTAGGAGAATAGTTCAAGGCATGATGTAATTTGTTGCCTCTCTGGGGGGTTCATTATCTGTTGAGATGATCTGTTATCCATGTTATTATTTAAACCGGACATTCTTTACTGTACCTTTTACTTTTCCTATATGCCCCTACCAAGGGAAAATTCTTTGAATTGGTTCACTCAACAGGATCTTCCTGAGCATCAAGTTTCAAACAGAATTTTGTCATGGGCTTGCAATCAATTTGAGAAGTTACTTTATCAGAGGTGATTGGGCATTAGCACAGTGCTTTGTACTTAGAAAGCTTTCAATAAATATCCTTAAAATGAATGAATAAATAAACTTGCTCATTTCCCAGAAAGGGATCACATCCACACAATACTTGTGGGCAAGGCTGACTGAGACTGCGGGACTGTGGAGCAAAGAACACTTGGGATTATTTGGAATCACTTTTCTTTTTTGAGCTAGTGAACTAACTCATTGATTCAGCTATTTGATAATGCAGCCTACCAATTTCAGGAGTAAAACGTTCAAATTAATAGTAGGTAGCTACTTCTCACTTTTGTTAAAATAGTTCCCCAGCCATCAAGGATAGATAGAGCTGAGGGATAGAATCAGGTTTAATTTTGTCTTGTTGAAACAGGTCTTTGATTGTCTGAGTTGGGAATATGAGTCTACAGAGTCAATTAGTTCCTATTCTAGTTATATAAACAATGGAACCTGATATTAGTGATCTAATGTTAAGATAGATTTAGCAGGAAACTTGAAAAGAAGAAAAAAACTTTACATGTTTTTATTTCCTTTCCCAATCACTGTTTGGGAACACCTCAGGCAGAATGACTTTGGGTGGTTATATTTTTGCATAATGGCTTTATGTTTTTTTTGAGTTAACAGTCTTAACCAGACTGTGTTGTTACTCACCTTTTATTACGTATCTCTTCTGTGCAGAAGAAGCTATGATGTTTACTCGCCACAAATCCCATCTGGAGCAAAGAAAAAAAAAAAAAGAAAAGAAAAAGAAAGAAATCTAGCGGATTCACCGTGCATTGGCTGTAGAGGGCACTGTGAACATGGGCACAACATTGGGTCTTTGTACCCAGGCTGCTTGGATCAAGTTAATCAACAACGAAAACTACTTTAAAAAATCTGTTTACTTGTTAAATTAGTCAACCCCAGAAAGTGGGGTGAAGATAGACCATAACTGAATGAGCCAAACTGTGTCACATGCAGTGTGATGCAAAGGCATTTCTCTGATGCTTTAATGTTCCCCCAAACTTCCATGCAGTAGAAGTCTGGACACCTAGCTTGGTTGGCCCGCTCCTCAGCCAGCCCAGAGATGTCTCATCACAACACACGTTTCCCTTCTTGTTTGTTTTGCACAGGTTCAGTGATGGGGCTGCCATGTCTGTAATGTTGGGTAATCTGTTTCCAGAAAGTACTTTAAAAAGTCAGGATAAGATAATTTTCTAGACTGGGACAAGTGGTAGGCAGCTGTACAAGATAGAAAAAGTCCTGGATTTAGGGTCAAGAGTTTTCTTTACTAATCATAGGAAATTAATACTCTCTTAGTTTCCTTAACTATAAAATGGGCATAATTATGCCTTCCTTAAGGGCTGTTGTAAAGGTTACTGTATGAGATGGAGTACCTTGACTAGTGCCTGATCAGTAAGAGCTTAAGAAATATTGGTTGTATGTGTGTGGTTGTGGTGAATGCAAAGAGAGGTATGGGTAGAGGCTATTAGATTCTGCAACTATACTATGAATTTTCTGTTCTTCTAAATACTGTATCATTTTTTTTTTACCTGTATCAGCAAAGAAAGTCCCAAACTGAAGTTTCTCAGATGTTTCTTTTTTATTTTCCTAGAGAGAAGTGGTAGTCTTTTTGGTAATAATTAGAGAGCAGAAAAAGGGTGGAAATTGTGATAAGGATTCCTGATTTTGTTTGCTGAAGGATGGAGGGGGGTGTAAGTAGAGCCTCCCAGGAAGTAAGTTAGCTTGTATATTCTGATCCTTAACGACACATTTACTGCTTTTAAAAGGAGAACAGTGTCAAGAGACAGTTCTGTGCTTGTTACTTACTTCCCTTGGGGCATTCCTTAATTTCCGTTTATTTTTTCTAAGAAAACTGAAATAGTGTCTTGTCTTGCTTCAAACCTCTCACAGGTGGAACAAAATATTAGTAAATCAATGGACTGATTAATCAATCAACCAATAACATGTCTTTAACTCTCTAACTGTGTCTACCATGTGGCAGATGAAAAAAATCTTACAAGCTCAAAGGTAGAAAAACAGCCCCAGACCTCCATAACTTATTTGATATTACAGCAAACCTCTAAGTTTTTCAAACTGGTCTGATACTCATAGCTATTTTCTTGTTGGACATAATCTCATGGAATATAACCTCATTCAAGATCTCTCTGAGACAGTAATAAAATGAGACAAAACAAGACCACTTTATTATTTTGTTTAAGCATAGACAAAAACAAAGTTACTGCTATCCATGAAATATCAGACATTCTCTGTAAAATGAGTGAGTGCTATCTTTCAGAAAAAAGTGAATTAAGCTTTAGTCTCTTTCTTCTCTGCTTTCTCTATAGATTAGGTTTGTTAAAATACCTAGTTATACAAACATCTAATGCATATGGGGCTTAAAACATAGATGACAGGTTGATAGACGCAGCAAATCACCGTGGCACATGTATATCTATGTAACAAACCTGTACATTCTGCACATGTATTCCAGAACTTCAAGTAAAAAACAAACAAACAAAAACCCTAGTCATAGAATTGCCCTTGCTTTCTGACAACATCCAGTTGGAGCGAACTACTACTTCCTTAGACCCCTCCCCAAAATCACCCAATCATAGCACAAATCCTATAATAGGTTCTTTCTAACATCTTCATACTGAGACATTTCAGGGTTTCCCCATGAAATATGTTATCCCTTGCTATACTGAGCGATAAATGCAACATGCTCATCAGGTATTCCTGAGATTTAGTCAGTGCTTGACTAAATGGCACTGACAAACCTAACATAGAATAAGGTGGCTGTGAAGCAGAAAATTTTTCTCTGAGACTTCATTTAGTTCTCTCTAAGAAGGCAGCTACATCCAGGGACACTTTCCAAGCCCAAGTATGTTTCCAGCTATAGTCAGTCAAACCAGAGTGCTCTTTGACCAGATGTAACTGGAGCAAGATGCTGAGATTTCCTCATCCTTGCCAGAGGGGTAGATCATTTAACACCACTGATGTCTTATCTCTCCATTCTCCCTACTATGGTAGAAGTTTTCATTTAAAATACTGACTAATTTAGCTCATTTTCCTGTTTCCATTTATATTTCAAAATATTTCAAAGTCTTCAGCCTGGCAAATATGGCACTCTGCAGTGAAACCTTCTTCACTTTTCTGTCCCACTTCCCAGACTTTCTTGAAGATGTCTCTACGTGTTGATAGAACCAAACCACCCACGCACACAGTGGGAGCTCCAACAACATGTGTTGGAGTAATTTTACCCTCCAGAAAATGTCAAAGAGTAGTTAGTCCATTGGGCTTCTATAAGAAAATAACAAACTGGTTAGCTTATAACAATAGAAATTGATTTCTCAGTTTTCGAGGCTGGAAAGTCTAAGATCAAGGTGCCAACAGATTCACTCTGGGGAGGGCCTGCTTCTTGGTTCATAAATGGTGCCATTTTGCTGTGTTCTTGCACACTTGGTGGAAGGGCAAGGGGTTTCTTGGGTTTCTTTTACGAGGGCACTAATGCCATTCCTGAAGGGGCTGTCCTCATGACTTAGTCACCTCCCAACTACTCCACCTCCTAATACCATCACTTTGGGGGTGAGAATTTCAGTGTATGACTTTTAGAGGAACATAAACATTCAGTACATTGCAAGCACCATAATGATATAAATATCTTGCAGTGGGAGGGTTAAGCCCTGTGGGGAAAGTGACCTGGAAAAGTAGATGAGGAGGTTGATCAGTTTAATAGTGTTAGGGGTATCTGTATTACTTTGTTTTATGTTCTTTTTATATTCCTTTTCCATTTTGGGGATTGATCTGAGAACGTATATATATATATAGATATATATATATCTATATATATATCTATATATATATCTTTATTTTTATTAAAAAAATTTCTATTTCCATAGGTTTTTGGGGTGGTGATTTGGTTACATGAGTAAGTTCTTCAGTGATGATTGGTGAGATTTTGGTGCACCCATCACTCGAGCAGTATACACGGAACCCAATTTGTAGTATTTTATCCCTCACCCCCTTCCCACTCTTTCCCTAGGAGTCCCCAAAGTCCATTGTATCATTCTTATGCCTTTGCATAGCTTAGCTCCCACTTATAAGTGAGAACATACGATGTTCGGTTTTCTATTCCTGAGTTACTTCACTTAGAATGATAGTCTCTAATCCCATTTAGGTTGCTGCGAATGCCATTAATTAATTCCTTTATTACGGCTGAGTGGTATTCCATCACATATATCTCTCTCACAGTTTCTTTATCCACTCGTTGATTGATGGGCATTTGGGCTGGTTCCACATTTTTGCAATTGTGAATTGTGCTGCTATAAACATGCAGATGCAAGTATCTTCTGGATAGATACCCATTAGTGAGATTACTGGATTAAATGTAGTTCTACTTTTAGTTCTTTAAGGAATCTCCACACTATTTTCTGTGCAGTTGTACTAGTTTACATTCCCACCAGCAGTGTGGAAGTGTTCCCTTTTTACGGCATCTGTGCCAACATCTGTTATTTTTTGATTTTTTGATGATGACAATTCTTGCGGGACTCAGGTGGTATTGCATTGTGGTTTTGATTTGCATTTCCCTGATCATTAATGATGTTGAGCATTTTCTCATATGTTTGTTGGTCGTTTGTATCTTCTCTTGAAAATCATCTGTTCATGGCCTTTGCCCACTTTTTGATGGAATTGTTTTTTTCTTGCCGATTTGAGTTTGTATTAGATTCTGGATATTAGTACTTTGTTGAATGTACAGATTGTGAAGATTTTCTTTCACTCTGTGGGTTGTCTGTTTACTCTGCTGATTGTTCCTTTTGCTGTGCAAAAGTTCTTTAGTTTAATTAAGTCCCATGTATTTATCTTTGTTTGTATTACATTTGCTTTTGGGTTCCTGGTCATGAAATCCTTGCCTAAGCCAATGCCTAGAAGGACTTTTCTGATGTTATTTTCTAGAATTTTTATAGTTTTTTGGTCTTAGGTTTAAGTCCTTGATTCATCTTGAGTTGATTCTTGTGTAAGATGAGAGATGAGGATCCAGTTTCATTCTCCTACAGGTGGCTAACAAATTATCCCAGCACCATTTGTTGAATAGGGTGTCCTTTCCCCACTTTATGTTTTTGTTTGCTTTGCCAAAGACCAGTTGGCTGTAAATATTTGGGTTTATTTCTGGGTTCTCTGTTCTGTTCCATTGGTCTATGTGCCTATTTTTATACCAGTACCATGCTGTTTTGGTGACTATGGCCTTAAAGTGTAGTTTGAAATCAGATAATGTGATGCCTCCAGATTTGTTTTTTTGTTTAGACTCGCTTTGGCTATACAGGCTCTTTTTTGGTTTCATATGAATTTTAGGATTGTTTTATCTAGTTCTGTGAAGAATGAAGGTAGTATTTTGATGAGAATTGCACTGACTTTGTAGAATGCTTTTGGCAGTATGGTAATTTTCACAATATTGATTCTACCCATTCATGATCATGGGATGTGTTTCCATTTGTTTATGTTGTCTATGATTTCTTTCAGTAGTGTTCTGTACTTTTTCTTATACAGGAACATTCTTTTGTTTTCTACCTCCTTGGTTAGGTATATTCCTAAGTATTGTGTGTGTGTGTGTGTGTGTGTGTGTGTGTGTGTGTGTGTGTGTGTGTGTGCAGCTATTGTAAAAAGGGTTGAGTTCTTGATTTGATTCTCAGCTTGGTCACTGTTGGGGTATAGCAGGGCTACTGATTTGTGTACATTGATTTTGTATCCTGAAACTTTGCCAAATTCATTTATCTGTTCTAGGAGCTTTTTGAAGGGGTCTTTAGGGTTTTCCAGGTATACAATCATCACCAGCAGAGTGCTTGATTTCCTCTTTACTGATTTGGATGCCCTTTATTTCTTTCTCTTGTCTGATTGCTCCAGCTAGGACTTCCAGTACTATGTTGAATAGAAGTGGTGACAATGGGCATCTTTGTCTTGTTCCAGTTCTCAGAGGGAATGCTTTCAACTTTTCCCCATTCAGTATTATGTTGGCTGTGGGTTTGTCATAAGTGGCTTTTATTACATTGAGGTGTGTTCCTCGTATGCTGACTTTGCTAAGAGTTTTGATCATGAGGGGATGCTGGATTTTATTGAATGCTTTTTCTGAGTCTATTGAGATGATCATGTGATTTTTAAAAAAATTCTGTTTATGTGGTGTATCACATTTATTTACTTGCATATGTTCAATCATCCCTTCATCCCTGGTATGAAATCCACTTGATTGTAGTGGAATATCTTTTTGATACGCTGTTGGATTCAGTTAGCTAGTATTTTGGTAAGGATTTTTGCATCTATGTTCATCAGGAATGTTGGCCTGCAATTCTCTTTTTTGTTATGTTCTTTCTTGGTTTTGGTATTAGAGGGATACCCAGAATAGGTGAATCCATAGAGACAGAAAGTAGATTAGTGGTTTCTGGGGAGTGATTGCTAATGGGTTTGGAATTTTTTTTTTTGGTGGCGGAGTGGGTGGTGAAATTTTTCTAGTTTATTGTGGTAGTAGTTGCACACTTATGTGAATGAACTAAAAACACTGAATTGTATACTTTAAAAGGGAGAAGTGTATGGTATATGAACTATATTTCAATCAAACTGTTAAAGAACAAGAAAGATTAAAGAAGTTTATTTCCATTATGGAGTTGTGATCTCCCCCGAGGGAAGGAAGGAAATTTTGATAATCTGGGTTAATCCAAAAGCTAGTACAATGCTGGGATAGTTTTTCTCAGAGATATTTTAAATGAATGATTGCACAAGTTGCTGTACACACTTTTCTTTATATTCTCAATTCTTTTTACTATGTGTAATCTTCCAAATACAAGCATGTAAAAAACATTCAAAAGAGACACCTATTTTGGACAGAACATTTTTTAGCAAAGTGATGAATACTATAGTTGCTTTATAATATGTCTTATTGTGGCAAGACAGGTTTCACTAATGCAGACCTCTATCACAGCTGTTTCAGTACTGACTCAGTGGTAAAGTTAAATATTAGAGCTAAAAAAACCAGTGCCCTTCTACAAAGGCTGGAATGTAACAAAAACCCATCAAGAGTTTTGGCTAGACCTTTCCTGGGCCTGACAAAATAGGGAAGGAATTCTTAACAGGACCTACTTAGGATTAAACAAGTTTTACTGGGGGGTCTGAAGAAAGTCTCAGGTTTATTGGACGTCTGAAAGAACTCCCCAGACCCCAGTGATTTAGCAGCAGACAAAGGGTAATCATCTCAGCAGCTGGACCCATTTAGATTAAGTAAACTTTCTGAGACTAGAAGAAGATCTTCAGGATTCAGACCTTAGTTATAGATTAAAAGAAGTTAATCACTTATGTCTTTAGATGAATGCACACTTACCTGTAGACATATAGCTTAGAAGGTATTTATGCTCTGAAAAGCTTTGTAATTTTGAGTTGGTCTGGCGATAATTTCCAGACCATCTCCTTGTAACCAGTTACAGAAATAAAAACTGTCTTCCTCCCCAGTTCATCTGCATCTTGTTATTGGGGTGTGAAAAATAGCAGCCTGACCCTCAGTTTGGTCCAGGAATATTATTTAGATCTAATGTGGTTGATTTATACCAGGGTGGCTTTTGAAAAGAAAAGATATGTAGATAATGATCTTATGTTATTGTAGAGTGTGGGAATTTCTAAATTCCAATGCAGTGGTTCTTAACCCTCTCGGTTTGTTACAATCTTCTGAGGGAACTTTTCAAAATACTTGTACTTTGGCTCCATCCCTAATTCTGAGTCAGTAGGTTGAGAACTGCTGTTCAAATGAAGGTAGATGTCAACAGGAAGTTCTACATGTGGTTGTTATTACTGTGACTCTTTCAGAGAATTTCTTATAGATAAATGCTTCTTAAGATTTAATATGCAAATAAATCCACTGAGGATGTCCTCAAAACACAGATTCTGATTCAATAGAACTAGGACAGAGTCCTCAGATCCTGCCTTCTAGAAAGCTCTCCAGTGACGCTCAGCTGATGATCAAAGACCACACTTTCAGTAGCAAGGATTGTGGGATATATTTTAAAATATACAGGAGTGGAAGCATGGTTAGTAAGAAGAAGATAAAATAATGCAACTTACATCAGACAAAGGGAGTGATGAAGAGAAAGAAGGAGATGATTTCTTGGACATTCACTTCCATCTGGTTGAACTTTTCCATTGATTTGATTATCAAGTAATGGCTCGTTCTATCAGTCAAGGTTGATCTCACTTTCTTATATGAAAGTTCTTTTCATTTCCTGTATAAGACATATAAAATATAGATTGTTACAGAGTTTGTATGGCTTCTTTAGATAGTGTCCTGACCATGAAAAATGATAGAAACTAATGAGGAAATATGAAGAAATATATTTGTTTTATTTAAATTGATATTATTGACATATATGTTAGGTACTGTGTTGGGTTCTGGAATTACGGAAATTAATAAAGCATAGTTCCTGCTCTCAAGGAACTTAAAATCTAATAAGGATGGGAGATATGTGAAGATACATTTGTAAATAGCTAAGTATAATACAAGAAAGAATGAAGTACATGTTAAATAGAAATGCAAGCAATGTGCTGTGGAAGAGGTAATTCATTCTGCCTGGGGAAAGGCTTCATTGATAACATGGCATTTAGGATTTTGAAATATCTCCTTTGAAAAGTTTACATCTACTTGCCAGTTTCTCAGCTCTTTACTGCCAGGGGGCTCATAGTCTGAACTTACTTGGGAATAACTCACTAATATCCCAGAACAATTTTAGGAGCCTCCTAGAACTTTCTTCAAGGCATCCTTCATTTCTTTATTCCGGAGGCTGTAGATCATGGGGTTGAACAAAGGGGTCAAAACTGAGTAGAATAAAGTTGTGAACTTCTGCATGCTTTGTGCTTGTCCTGACCCTGGGCTCACATATGTCATCATGACTGAGCCATAAAATAAAAACACGACAGTCAGGTGTGAGGTGCAGGTGGAGACGGCCTTCTTCTGGCCAGCAGCAGAGGGTACCTGCATCACAGCCCTCAGCACCAGGGTATAGGAGCCAATAATGTAGAAAAAGGTTGCAAAGATGAGGAGGGGAACTCATGGTGCCACATATGAGAACAGTCCCTGGGATTGGGACACAGGCTGATGCCAGGGCCAGCAGGGGACTGAGGTCACATAGAAAGTCATCAATCACGTTTGGGCCACAAAATGGCAGCTGGGTGATGCGTATAACTGGGATCAGAAACCAAACAAAACCATACACCCAGCAAAAGATGATCAGGCGGCTACAAAACTTAGTAGTCATGACAGTAGGATAGTGTAGGGGGCAGCAGATTGCCAGGAACCGGTCATAGGCCATGATGGAGAGAAATAAGCATTCCGTTGTGCCGAGGGAGAAGAAGAAGTACAACTGGAGGAGGCATCGAGCAAAGGAAATGGTTTTGTTTTTGGAGAGCAAGTTGGCCAGCATGTTGGGCACATTAGAGTTGACATAGCATATCTCCAGGAAGGAGAAGTTGGCCAGCAGAATGTACATGGGGGTGTGGAGGCGGTGGTCCCAGTGCACTGTACACATGATAGCCAGGTTTCCAAGGAGAGTCAGGATGTAAGTCACAAAGAATGTGAAAAGAGGAAAATCTGTATTTCCCAGCGGCAAGAGAAGCCCAAGAGGATGAAGTCACTCACGGTGTGGGAGATATTTCTGGCTTCTATGGTCATTTTCTGCAATCCTGTGAGGATTAGAGCACAAATTACATATTCAAAAGGAATTATTCCTCCCAATTCCTCCCCAGGAGAGCAGGCACAACTTCCTGGTCATAGGGACAGGGGTATAGACCAGACCAGTGATTTCTACTTCTTTTTTGATCAGACACACCAACAATATAGTTATTGAGTAATACTCTTCTATATATGACTTATATACTCATATTCACTTATAAACCATGTATAAACTACCATCCATCAACATAGTGAAAATTGGTGAAGTTTTGAAAAAGTTTTCTTGTCATTAAAATAAAAACATAAATTAAAAATTTCCTTTCTGCATTCTCATTGGGTTACCTGGTGCAGCCAGCTTTGGAGAATGTGATAGACAGTACAGATAGGTGGCTGGATAAAGCTAAACTGAGATGTCAGTGTTGGTATGGGAATTCACTTATAAAAAAATCAAAATTAACAGATTTACTGAACAAAACAGTAATATTACTCAAGCAAAATATAGGATAGAATATGAGACTTAAGAAGCCAGATATGAAAATAACCACATAGTGACAAAGTGATTTTAAGCAACAACTTAGCTACATGAAGTGATCATTTTAAAGCCATTATCAGTATTTACTCTCTATCTGTAGGATGGCATAGTCATGGGCTCTGGACTTTGTGCTTATAAGAATCATATGAAGAAGGTTTTGGAATGTATACATTTCTGGAATCCAGACTGGGTTTGTAATCCACCAGTGTGGCTGAGGGTGGGCTTTGGAGACATGACAGATCTGGGCTTAAATCCTTGCTCTGTCACTTAGTAAGCAGTATTTCTTCAGTAAAGGACTTAACCTCTGAGTCTACATTACTTTTTCTGTGAAATGTGAGTAATAATACATATGTAGCAAAGCCGACATGAAAATCGGATGAAACAATATGTACATGCAAAAGTAGTTTACAGATTATAAAGTGGTATCCGGCAGAGTCTCAACAAAAAAAGGAAAACTTCAGGCCAATATCCATGATGAGCAAAAATCTTCAATAAAATACTGCAAACTGATGCAATGGCATATCAAGAAGCTTATCCATCATGATCAAGTAGGCTTCATCCCAGCGATGCAAGGCTGGTTCAATATATGCAAGTCTATAAACGTAATCTACCACATAAACAGAACCAAAGGCAAAAACCACATGATTATCTCAATAGATGCAGAGAAGGTCTTCAACAAAATTCAACAGCCCTTTATGCTAAAAACTCTCAATAAACTAGGTATCAAAGGAACATATCTCAAAATAATAAAAGCTATTTATTACAAACCTACAGCTAATATCATACTGAACAGGCAAAAACTGGAAGCATTCCCTTTGAAAGCTGGCACTAGGCAAGGATGCCCTCTCTTACCACTCCTATTCAATATAATATTGGAAGTTCTAGCCAGAGAAATTAGGCAAGAAAAAAAAAAAGGGTATTCAATTAGGAAAGGAGGAAGTCAAATTGTCTCTATTTGCAGATGACATGATCGTGTATTTAGAAGACCCTATCATCTCAGCCCAAATCTCCATCTGTTTGTGTCCTCTCTTATTTCCTTGAGCAGTGGTTTGTAGTTCTCCTTGAAGAGGTCCTTTACATCCTTTATTAGTTGTATTCCTAGGTATTTTATTCTCTTTGTAGCAATTGTGAATGGGAGTTTGCTCATGATTTGGCTTTTAGTCTGTTATTGGTGTATAGAAATGCTTGCGATTTCTGCACATGATTTTGTATCCTGAGACTTTGCTGAAGTTGCTTATCAGTTTCAGGAGATTTGGCCTAAACCACTTGAAAAATTCAACAAAAGTTTGCTGAGTACTGTATTTTTGTATGCTTTTCAACACAATAGATATTTTGGAACATATATATCTGCATGCTAAAATGCCTTTAAAATTGGAAATATTTTTTCAATAAAATTAAGGGGCATTTAAAAAAGTGAATATGAAATTTCAGTGTATATTGTGAGAGTTAAGTCAGTAAGTTTTACATTTCTAGATAAAGGTTGTTAATTTAAATATGAGACATATAATTTCTCTTTTGCTTTTTATATTAGCAAAAATGAAAAATTATGACACCAGTGTTGGTGAAGGTGTAATAAAACAATGCTCAGAAAAACTACTGGAGGGAATATAAACTTGTAAAAAAATTTTCTTGTGGGACACTTAAAAATACTCAGAGTTTTTTTCTTTTCTTTTTTTTTTTTTTTTTGAGACTGAGTCTCATTCTGTCATCCAGGCTGGAGTGCAGCGGTGCATACTTGGCTCACTGCAACCTCCAACTCCCTGGTTCAAGTGATTGTTCTGCTCAGCCTACCGAGTAACTGGGATTAAAGGCATGTGCCACCACACCCAGCTAATTTTTATATTTTTAGTAGAGACGGGGTTTCACCATGTTGGCCAGGATGGTCTCAATCTCTTGACCTCGTGATCCGCCTCCCTCGGCCTCCCAAAGTGCTGGGATTACAGGCGTGAGCCACTATGCCTGGCCAAAATACTCAGAGCTTTTAAACATTTGTACCCATTAAATAAAAATTAGAGATGTAGAAAAAATTAACAATAAAGAAGTTAATCATAGAAGTGCAGAAAAATTTCCTGAGGAACTTGTTAAAATGTAGATTCTGATTAAAAGAAATGAATGGGGTTTGGAATCCTAAATTTTAATAAGCAGTAAGGTAATACTGACTTTGAGTAGCTAAGGTTTATATAATTTCTTATATAATCTTTACAGAGTTCTTTGCTTAGTGAGTTTATATAGTCTTTATATGCATTTTTGTAGAAAAAGTAAATAACACAAAGGAACAGAAATTCCTGTAAAAAACAAAACTTAAAATTAATAGGGGCAAGTATTACAAGGTCAGATAACAGATTCTGTAATTTTCTTCTTTATACATACATGTCTGTTTCACAAAATTCCTGTGAGCACATATATTACTTTTTTAAGTTGAGAAAAACAATTACTATAAAATACTGTTTTTGAAGGTGCTCCCTCTTCTGGATCTTGTACCTCTCCTAGGCAGTTTTTGTGACCTTTGCAATTTCTAGAATGTTCCTGGTGCTGGTAAGTGCCCTTTATGCCATTGACTTACCATGTAGGTTGTTGGATATCATCTTTCCTTCATTTGTTACTTGGATTTAAAGCCAACGAAGTCAGCCTCTGTGTCAGCCAGGGTTGAAGACAAAGAAATTTCCCAACGGGGCATCCTGAAAGCTGTATTTTGCTTTTAGATGAATGATACCATTTCATAAACCTAGACAGGGATTAGAAGTTAAGTCTTTAAAAAAATGAATGCAGTGTTTGAGGAATAACTGTCAGCTTCTGGACAAGACCTATACTGTTATTCTTCTCTCATTGGAAGAAGTCATATTCTCAGTCTTAGTTTTCTTTCTTAAAAGAAACAATTTAAAAATGGCATTAGTTTGCATTTTGGGTTTTACTTTAGTAAATTTAATTTAAAGGAGAATGCTGTGGTTTCGAATAAAGATAAAAAGCCATGACAATAGTAGAAATGATTAAATGAAGGCAATATAATTATCTTTTACTTTTTCGTTTGCCTTTCCAGTTGACACTGTCTGAAAGTAATATGTGTGTATTTTTTGTAAGCTAGAAATGGTAAGGTAAAAAGGTACTTTCTTAAACTTACATTTCCATAGTCAGCATTTATTTTTCTGTGTCCATATTCATGAAATATGAGCATCTGCCTTTGTTAAAGGAGTGAATTCAGGCACTGATTTGGAAGGGGGAACAATGTGTATAAGCCTTTTCCCTGCTCTTCACTTCCCCTGGAGCTCAGAATTCTGTCCCTTGTGCTTACACTTTGAGTGCATTTAGGGATTTTTTTTTTTTTTTTTAAGTTAGAGAAAACATGACTTATTGCTTCTCAGCCTTTTGGCTAAGATCAAACGTGGAGAAAACAAAACTTCCTCCCCCACCCCACCCCCTTGCACCCCCGGCAATAATAAGAATGAAAGCTGGGATTCTCTACCTGTCCCTGGTGAAACTGCTGTGATGCCAAAGTCAGCTTCCCTAAAGGGGAGTCTTTTTGCTGAGATTTCTCAGCTAGTTGAACATTACCCCAAAGACCCATCCTTTGATGAGTTTATTTCAGACGTCTGATACTGTTTTTCTGTATGACACTTTGCCCGTTTGGCATGTAATTCAGAGACTCTTTCTCTGTTTAAAGGGAAATCTATTTTGCTTACTCATTTTTGAATTCATTACATGGACCCAGAAGTCTATCCACACCTGTAGTTGACCTTTCACTTTGCCATACAAATATTATCAGTTAATATTTATTGAAGTTTGTTATATTTCAGGTATTGAGATGAGTAACTTTTATGAATAAGCTCATCTAATTCCCATAATAATACAATGAGTTAGATATTAATATTATCTTTATTTTATAGGTGAGATCATTGAAGCTTAAATAAATAATTTGCTCCAGGTCTTACCTCTAAATAAATGAAAAGTTCAGTCTCTGAGTCCAATTCTTTCTGAGAAAAGAACCAGAGTTCTTAAATATTAAACTATTTGCCCTGAATCTTGACATGGCAGGAAAAGAAAACAATACTTATTGATAACTCATCTCATGCCAGGCACTGTGACAAATTCTTATGTGTAAGTCATTTTATTTAATTCTTACCAGGTACCACTATTGTAGTTTTTTGAAATTGGGTTTTTTATTCTGATTATCAAAACAACATATGTTTAAACATGTAAACATTTAGAAGATTCAGAAAAGTGAAGTCAAACAAAAATTACCAGTAATTTTGCCAAGCAAACATAAGGTAAAAACTCGGCATATTTCTTATTTTTTTTGTCCTAACCATTTTTCTTTACATATACAAAATCATAAAACATTTACATTTTAGTGTCCTGTTTACATAAGCATTGTTTTTCGTATAATTAAAACTCAAATATTTTGGCCAGGTGCAATGGCGCACGCCTGTAATCCCAGCACTTTGAGAGGCTGAGGTGGGCGAATCAGGAGGTCTGGAGTTAGAGACCAGCCTGGCCAACATGGTGAAATCTTGTCTCTATTAAAAATACAAAAAATTAGCTGGGTGTGGTGGTGGGCGCTTATAATCCCAGCTACTCAGGAGGCTGAGACAGGAGAATCACTTGAACCCGGGAGGTGGAGGTTACAGTGAGCCGAGATCGTGCCACTGCACTCCAGCACAGGCGGCAGTGCGATACGCTGTCTCAAACAAAACAAAACAAAAACAAAAACTCAAATATTTTTAAGGTGCAAAATGAGGAATGTTACTTTTATAACATTCCCCTAATATATTTAGGCTATTTTCAATGTTTTAATCTTAGAATAATGCAACAAAAATTTGGAGGTTTAATTAATTTTAGAATGTTTCCCTAGGGTAGATTACTTAAAATTCTAAGTTCAAAGGTATGTACAATTTAATGTCCTCAATACATATTGCTAATTCCCTCCCTCCCTCCCTCCCTCCCTCCCTCCCTCCTTCCCTCCCTCCTTTCTTCCTTCCTTCCTTCGAGTCTCGCTCTGTCGACTCAGGCTGGAGTACAGTGGTGTGATCTTGGCTCACTGCAAGCTCCTCCACCTCCTGTGTTCAAGCAATACTTGTGCCTCAGCCTCCCAAACAGCTGGGACTACAGGCACAAGCCACCATGCCTGGCTAATTTTTGTATTTTAAGTAGAGACGGGGCTTCCCCATGTTGTTCAAACTGGTCTTGAACTCCTGACCTGAGGTGATCCACCCACCTTGGCCTCCCAGAGTTTTGGGATTACAGGAGTGAGCCACTATGCCTGGCCTCAAATTACTAAATTTCTTTTAAAAAATTATATATATATATATATATAATATATATTTTATATATATATATTTTTTGAGACAGAGTTTTGCTTTGTCACCCAGGTTGGAATGCAGTTGCACAATCTTAGCTCACTGCAACCTCTGCCCCAGGGTTCAAGCAATTCTCCTGCCTCAGCCACCTGTGTAGCTGGGATTACAGGTGCATGCCACCAGATACAGCTAATTTTTGTATTTTTCAATAGAGACGGGGTTTTGCCATGTTGGGCAGGCTGGTCTCAAACTCTTGACCTCAGGTGATCTGCCAGCCTCGTCCTCCCAAAGTGTTGGGATTACAGGTGTGAGCCACTGCACCAGGCTGCCAATTATATTCTTAAAATACGTGTTGATGGGGATGCCATCTTATAATTTGAAAAATTTATCTTTATATTCATAGAAGAAAATATTCATATCTCATTTTTAAGGTTGCATACTCTGGTAACTAATTATATGTATCTTTTATTTATTAGCCATTTGTACTTCTCCTTTCTTTTTAAGAGACGAGGTCTTGCCATCTGTCAAAACATACACAAGAAAAAATGGACAGTCTGAATTGGCCTATATCTATTAAAGAAATGGAACCAGAATTATTAACAACCTTCTAAAACACAAAGCACCAGGCCCAGATGGATTGACTAGTGAGTTCTATCAAAAGTTTAAGAGAGATATTATACCAATTTTCTACACTCTCTTTCAGAGAATAGAAGCACAGGAAACACATCTAACTCATTATGGGAAAAGCGTTACCCTAACACTGAAACCAGGTGAAGACATCATGAGAAAAGAAAACTCAGGCAAACATCTCTCCTGAACATGGATGTAAAAAAATTAGCAAATGAAATTCAACAATATATATAAAGAATTATACACCATGAGCAAGTGGGATTTATCTCAGGTATGCAAACCTAGTGTGACAAATGCAAATTAGTGCAATCTACCACATAAGTAGGCTACAAAGGAAAAGTTACATGATCATGTCAATAGATGCAGAAAAGACATTTGAAAAACTCCAACACCCATTCATAATAAAACTCTCAGCAAAGTAGGAATAGGCTGGAACTTCCATAACTTGATAAAGAACATCTACAAATATCTGTAGCTAGCATAATACTTGTATTAGTCCATGCTCACGCTGTTAATAAAGACATACCCAAGACTGGGTAATTTATAAAGAAAAGAGGTTTAGTTGACTCACAGTTCAGCATGGCTGGGGAGGCCTGAGGGAAACTTACAATCATGGCAGAAGGGGGAAGCAAACACATCCTTCTTCACATGGTGGTAGCAAGGAGAAGTGGAGAGCAAAAGGGGGAAAAGCCCATTATAAAACCATCAGATCCGATGAGAACTCACTCACCATCGTGAGAAAGCATGAGGGTAACCATTCCCATGATTAAATTACCTCACACTGGGAACGTCTTATGATACATGGGGATTATTGAAACTACAATTCAAGTTGAGATCTGGGTAGAGACACAGCCAAACCATATAATTTCACCCCTGGCTCCTCTCAAATCTCATGTCTTCGTATTTCAAACCATAATCATGACCAGTCTATCATTGATGGGCATTTGGGTTGATTCCAAGTCTTTGCTATTGTGAACGGTACCGAAATAAACATTCGTGTGCATGCGTTTTTATAGTAGAATGATTTATAAACCCAGGGTATATACCCAGTAATGGAATTGCTCAGTCAAATAGTATTTCTAGATCTAGATCCTTGAGGAATCACCACACTGTCTTCCACAATGGTTGAGCTAATTTACACTCCCACCAACAGTGTAAAAGTATTCCTATTTCTCCACATCCTCTCCAGCATCTGTTGTTTTCCTGACTTTTTAAATGATTGCCATTCTAACTGGTGTGAGATAGTATCTCATTGTGGTTTTGATTTGCATTTCTTTAACGATCAGTGATGATGAACATTTTTTCATATGTTTGTTGGCTACATAAAAGTCTTCTTTTGAGAAGTGTCTGTTTATATCCTTTGTCCACTTTTTTGATGGGGTTGTTTTTTTCCTGTAAATTTGTTTAAGTTCTTTGTAAATTCTGGATATTAGCTCTTTGTCAGACAGATAGATTGCAAAAATGTTTTTCCCATTCTGTAGGTTGCCTGTTCACGCTGATAATAGTTTCTTTTGCTGTGCAGAAGCTCTTTAGTTTAATTAGATCCAATTTGTCTATTTTGGCTTTTGTTGCCATTGCTTTTGGTGTTTTAGTCATGAAGTCTTTGCCCATGCCTATGTCCTGAATAGTTCTTCCTAGGTTTTCTTCTAGGGTTTTTATGGTTTTAGGTCTTACGTTTAAGTCTTCTAATGCACATACTACATTTCTCAAATTAGGCTGTGAATTGATGAATTGATGTACAGTTATTTATTAGTTGTCTTTTATTTTATAGACTTGTGCTTCTAATTCAATAACATAGCCTGCATATTTCAATAATGAATAAATATTATTGTTGATTTAAAGCTTCTGAAACAACCTAGTCTGTGTTCAAACTTCTCTGGCACCCATACAACATGACAGTAATTCTCTAATGCCAGGAATTGTCTTTCTTACCAGAATCATCTAGGGGTGTGAGTTTTTAATGGAAATTTATTTATGGATTAACTGATATAATTAAGGATGTGCATTGTGACTGACCTACTAATTGTCTATACTAATGTAGTTAAATAGGGAGAATTTATAGACCTTGTGATTCTGACTGAAATGATAATGTAGGTCATGAAATATTTCAAGCCCACTTCAAGGGCATAAATACATTTCTCAAGTTTATTAGCTGTACTTAAGTTAAATAAAGATGGTCAGTAAAGGTGTGATAATGATTCAGCTCTCTTTTATTTTGCAAGCTAAAATAGGAAAAAAATTGCTCTGGAGGAAATATGTAAAATAAAATGCCCAACACCAGTGAAGTTTCTCTGTTTGCCTTCCAATTGTGCTATTTTGATAAACATTCTCTATGTTGACTAAGTATTAACATTCAACTTTATTTTCTACTTACAATACTTCCTACTTCCAATTAAAATAGGAGACTTAATATATAGTTCTGATTATGTCTGTACATATCACAGGTTAGAGAGAAATGCATATTTCACATGTTAGTAATGAATTCATCCTCTTGAGTTTCCTGTGTAGCCAAGAAGTAGAAATTCTCCTTTCTGTTTTGTTCTCCATCATTTACATCTTGACTTTGTGGGGCAATGATGCTATTATCTGTGCTGTTCAGTAGGATCAGAACCTCCATAAATCAGGTATAACCTATGAGCTAACTTCTCTTTCCTGAAGATCTGCTACATCAATTCCGATGTGCCGAACATGTTCAATTTCCTCTCCAAGACCAAGACCATCTCCTGTAATGGCTGCATCTTACAGTTCTACAGCTTCCTTTCACTTTGTACCACAGCATTCTTCTTCCTGGCCCTCATGGCATTTGATAGATATGTTGCCATCTGTCATCCGCTACACTATCCCACTATAATGATGAGGAAATTCTGCAAAACTCTTGTGTCTGCTGCTGGGTTGGGGGTTTCCTATGGCTGGTAATACCTGCTACTCTTGTCTCCCAAGTTCCGTTTTGTGGTTGAAATGTCATTGATCATTACTTATGTAATCTAGGGGCAATGCTGGCCATATCATGTGTCACTGTCCTCAAGACAACTCTGACTTGTATCACTTTCAGTGCTGTGATTCTCCTCATCACTTTGTTCTACATCCTTGCATTCTATACTCTGGTTCTTCAAGCTGTGGTTCATGTTCCCAAAGGTTCAGGTAGGAAAAAAGCCTTCTCCACATGTGTCTCCTACCTGGTGGGGGTGTCCCTATTCTGTGGCTCAGTTATGGTGGTATATGTAAGCCCAGGAGCAGCTAATCAAACTGGGCTACAGAAATTTGTGACCGTGTTCTATTCAACTGTGATGCCACTTTTAAACCCTCTGATTTATAGCCTCAGAAATAAGGAGATGAAAGTTGGCCTGATAAAAGCTATGTGTACAGTTTAACATTTATACATGAAGGAGAGACACCTTGATGGGATAAAATTTCTTTTAAGTCCTGTTGTAAAGAGTAAATAAAAAATTATGCTTAAAAGAAAAGATATACCTGAAATGGATCTCTTGCAGACAGCAGAAGGATGAGTCTTGTTTATTTATTTGTAAGTGAGAAGGAATCACAGAAAGGAGAAATTTAATTTTTGCTGGAATCAGAGCAAAGTAATTATAACTAACACTTGTATGGGGCTCTCAAATTTGTGAAAACTGATGTTACACAAGGAGGAGCATATAGAACCATCTTAATGTATGATGGAGTGTAGAGAGAATGTGGGAGTCCTGAAAGGAGATAAAATTAGAAATGCAGGAATTTAAGTCTGCTAAATAGGATGAGCTTGACCTCATAGGTAAGAAGTAATATTTAAAGATTGAATTCATGGAAGTGACATGGTAAGATTTTTATTTTTGAAAATTTGCCGTTTTCACATGTATGTCCCTTGTGGCACTATTCACAATAGCAAAGACAGGGAATCAACCTAAATGCTCATCAATGATAGACTGGATAAAGAAAATGCAGCGCATATATACATATATACATTGGAATACTATGCCATAAAAAAGATGAGATCATGTCCTTTGCAGGGACATGGGTGAAGCTGGAGGCCATCGTCCTTAGCAAACTGACAAAGGAACAGAAGCCCAAATACCACATGTTCTTACCTATAAGTGGGAGCTAAATGATGAGAGCACATGGACACAGAGATGGAAACAACACACACTGGGGCCTTTCAGAAGGTGAAGAATGGGAGGAGGGAGAGGATTAGGAAAAATAACTAATGGGTACTAGGCTTAATACCTGGGTGATGAAATAATCTGGACAACAAACTTCCATGACACGCATTTACCTATGTAACAAACCTCACTTGTACCCCTGAACTTCAAATAAAAGTTAAAAAATATCTGGCGTTAGATATCACAATTTAGCTCCTTCTTAACTGTGTTGTAAGCTATCCAATTAACTTTAAGGAGAAGGTGAATTCAAATCAATTGCATTGTTGAAATCTTTTGAGAATTTCACAATTCCCCTTGAAAACATTGCCAACATCTCAAAGTATTAAAAAATCGTGCTAAGAAATCTCTTTACATTAGTGTGGTCAGAATTAAAATTGATTAATGGCTTGGTATTTCAACTGGGTGGGCATTCAATTAAAACCATATCTTATTTCTAATTGTGCATGCTCAAACTAACATTTTAGAACTTTAATTCACCTTAGAACCAAAGAGAAGAATAATCCCTGAGGCCTCTGTCATGTATTTGGCATCTGAACATTAGGGATACTATAGTTAATAATAATGTACTAAATATTTCAAAATAGCTAGGAGAGAGGATTTTGAATGTTCTCATAGCAAAAATTATAAATGTTTGAGTGATGAATATGCTAGTTATCCTGATTTGATTATTACACAATGTATACATGTATGAAAGCATCATATTTTATCCTATCAATATATATGTTAAAGGAAATCATATTCAAAATCAAATATAACCTAATGGTGATCTTGTGGTAAATGTATTCACTAACATTCACTTCCTTTTCCTTCCTAGTAATTGTTCAGTCTCCAAAAATTATTTTCCTGATTTCTTCCTCTTATTTTAGAATTAAACCTTTAAAGAAAATAAGCCACTGAATTAGATGTTGATAGAGCCATTCTCAACTTGTTTTCTTTATACATTCTTCAAAATGTAAAAATATCGGGTTCAATTGGTTGCATTCTTTTCCAAACAATTTTTTTAAAGTGGATCAAATATGAAGGAAGTTTATTTATTGATTTCTTTATTTTTTTTTTTGAGACGGAGTCTTGCTCTGTCGCCCAGGCTGGAGTGCAGTGGCGCAATCTTGGTCCACTGCAACCTCTGCCTCCCAGGTTCAAGTGATTCTCCAGCCTCAGCTTCCTGAGTAATTGGGATTACAGTCAAGTGCTACCACACCCAGCTAATTTTTGTATTTTTTAGTAGAGCTGGGGTTTCACCATGTTGGCCAGGCTGGTCTTGAACTCCTGACCTCAGGTGATCCACCCACCTCAGCCTCCCAGAGTACTGGGATTACAGGAGTGAGCCATCGTGCCCTGCCGAAAGAAATTTATTTATTGCTCACTTAAAATTCAAATGGGTGTTCCTGATTGGCAGTTTCTTCAAGTGCTGATTCTGGAATTCTGGACTTCTCTTTGACTTCCCCATCTTCAATAAGTGTCTTTCAATGTTATTGTGCTCAATGGTATCAAAAATCATCAAGGTCCTAGTATGGGTAGGGCCTGAAGTGTTGCACAGAAGTTTTAATTATTTTCTATGAAGTAGAACTCAGTCACCTGACCACACCTAACTCCAAGGGTGACTTAGAAATGTGATCTACACTTGAAAAAGAGGAAATGGATTTGTCGTTCTCACCCAATTGATGTCTTAACTTCTGGGTTGACTAACATCTGATCTATATGTGGCGAAAAAGAGTTTATAAGAAATAAAGATGGGTAGCTCCGTGGACCTCTGGGAATAAGGATACTTCTGGATTTAGTGGGCAAGATCTTCAAATTGCCAATTGGACAACATGGATGAAAATCTGTGGGTCTAGGTTTCTGAGATTAACAAAGTTTGATATTTGTTCTTCAGAGATAGGATTATCTCTGAAGATGAAACATACTCAAGCCTGTATAATGCACATTAATTGTCCCCATTGCTCCCAGAATTGAGGTCTCCAGAGACAGAGCCTCGGAGTCTGGAAGGGATAAGTAATGAGGAATGGTGAGATCTGTGGCATGTTGTATATCTGAGTAAAATTTGAAAGGGGCCTTTGTGAAGAAAACAACCAAAAGGTGCTTTACGTAGAGGCTGACGACTTGACTCCTGGGCTACATTTTGCATATGGAGTTATGGGCAGGTGGAGCAGTAACTTCTCTACATCTCAAAGTCCACCTTGTTTTAGATATTGGTATAAAAAGGAGCGTACATTTTCATGACTAGTTTCCTTTACAGACAGTTTTCTTATTACATAAGGTTTATTTGACATGGAATTAATAATTTTTTGTTTTGTCAAATTGTAATTTTGTCTTGCAGATCATCTTCAAAAGGATTATATTCTTGCAAGACAGGAAAGTGGGAGTCATTGCTGCCCATGTAACTAGTTCAGGCTTAATTTGCTAGTCAATGAAAAACAAGATGTACTAGAAGAATGAAATGATCACAGCTTTATGGAAACAGCATTTTTGCAAGACCATTTGGTGCAGGTTTGGGCAATAATTTGGACTAACTCTTGTTTATTGTTCTCTTTCACACAGATACAACATAACACATCTTCACTGATTGTGTGTGACTTGGAGAGAAAACTTTGTAAGTGGTAGCTAATTTATTTCATGAAATGTAACATTCTGATTTAAAAGAGTCAAAAGAAAACAGGACTGGGTAATTAAGAGATATCCTAACATGACCCTTCAGTAGGCTGATCTTTTGGAACAGAAAGGTCCTTAGCACACAACTACTGTGCTGGAGTGGCTCTCGCCTGTGAGATGTCCCATGCAGAGAGCTATCTGTGGCTAATGGAAAGTGAAATCTTGCTTGTTTTTTTTTTCTTCTTGTTCTCCTCCTCTGCCTCTTGGGCAGCACTTAATTACCACTGTTCCTTCCCTGGTATTTGTTTGTATATACATTGCCCCAGGTCAAAGCTTTTTACATTTTTTCCTTGGGCTATTGAAATAATTCCAAATGGTTTTTCGCTAATTTTATTAACCTGCACCAAATGGTCTTGCAAAATGCTGTTTTCATAAAGCTTTGATTATTTCATTATTCTACTAGTACATCTTGTTTTTCCTTGACTACAAAATTAAGCTTGAACTAGTTAGCCTGGCAGCAAGTCCTCTGCCATGTGATTACCACATCTTTGTACCTTATATCTCACAACTTTTTTGCAAGTACACTTGTACTTTTTTAGACTCTTCTCTGGATATATATTTTGTATCCAAATCTTTCTACATTATTATTATATACAAATAATATTCTGCCTCCCTCACTGACCATGAAAAATTCTGTCTTTTGTTATGGTTCATTTTCTTCTCAAACGCCTTTTTAAATTTTTTCCAAAGGAATATTACCTGTATGTCTCAGGCAACCACAAAAAGTTTTGTTTTTGTCACATTCTATTGCTACTGTGTCAATGGCAGCATTATGATATAGGTGGAGGGACGCTCACATCAATCCCATAATCTGTATCAGCTTCTCTGGAAGTTATCACAAGCATGCAATTTAAGTAAAAACAGTAATATCTTTGCTATGCAAATTATGTTCCAAGGTAAATCTTCTCAGATCTCTTCCAGTAAATGTATGCTCCGCTCCAAATCCTCCACTATATAGAACTTTTGGAACCATCAACATACTGCTTGAAGTTTCTTTGAACAAAAGGTATTTGACATAAGCTCTATAAGATTAGGGACTTTTTTTTTTTTTTTTTTTTGAGATGGAGTCTCATTCTTGTCACCCAGGCTGGAGTGCAGTGGCATGATCCTGGCTCACTGCAACCTCTGCTTTCTGGGTTCAAGTGATTCTCCTGCCTCAACCTCCCGAGTAGCTGGGACTACAGGTGCTTGCCACCATGCCCGGTTAATTTTTTTGTATTTTTAGTAGAGACAGGGTTTCACTGTGCTAGACAAGATGATCTCAATCTCCTGACCTCATGATCCACCCGCCTTGGCCTCCCAAAGTGCTGGGATTACAGGCATGAGACACTGCGGTTGGCCAGGACTCTTTTTATTGTATTCATTGTTCTTTATCTTCTAAAACAATACATTGCAAAACAACTGTTTATTGAATAAAGTAGGAAGGAATGGAGATAAAAAGGAAAGAACAGCTCATGCTTCCAAAGGGAAGACAGCAGTATCACAAACCTAAATTGAAGAAAATAAACATATATCTATTCTCCAGAAGAAGAGATAGAAGAGAGACAGGGTAGAATTTCTGTGGTTCTTACTATCTCTGTCACCTCTACAGGCCAGACAAATGAGGACCTTGGAGACTACTAATATCTCTGGATTTGTGAATGAGTTCATCCTCTTGGGCTTCCCCCTGCCACAGGGAGATGCAGATCTTCCTTTCTGTGGTCTTCTCCCTCATCTACCTTCTGACCCTCATGGGTAACACATCCATCATCTGTGCTGTGTGGTCAAGCCAGAAACTCCACACACCCATGTACATCCTCCTGGCCAATTTCTCCTTCCTGGAGATCTGCTACGTCAGTTCTGATATGCCGATAATGTTGGCCAATCTCACCTCCCAGACACAGAGCATCTCCTATGCTGGCTGCCTGCTCCAGTTCTACTTATTCTCTTCCATGTGTGCTGCAGAGTGCTTATTTCTGTCAGTGATGTCTTTTGATAGGTTTCTTGCCATTTGTAGACCTTTGCACTATCACGCCTTGATGACCCATCACCTTTGTGCTCAGTTTGTGGTCTTCTGCTGGGTGGGTGGTTTTCTCTGGTTACTGACCCCTTTGACACTAATATCTCAGGTGCCCTTCTGTGGTCCAAACACTATTGACCATTTTCTCTGTGATCTGGCACCTTTGCTGGCACTGTCTTGTGCTCCAATACCTGGAATTACTCTGACTTGTGGTATCATTAGCTCTCTCATCATCTTTCTTACCTTCTTGTATATCCTAGGGACTTATTTCTGTGTCCTAAGCACAGTGCTACAGGTGCCCTCAGGCTTAGGAAGGCATAAGGCTTTCTCAACTTGTGCCTCTCACCTTGCTGTAGTGTCTCTCTTCTATGGCTCCCTTATGGTGATGTATGTTAGCCCAGGTTCTGGGGACAATCGTGGGATTCAGAAATTTGTGACCCTCTTCTATGCTTTGGCAACTCCATTCTTTAATCCCCTCATCTACAGTTTCCAGAACAAAGATATGAAAGAGGCACTAAAGAAATTTCTGTATGTGTTACAGTAGGAAATTTCTAAAGGATCCAAGAGTCAAATTTAATATAATGTATCATTAATGTTTAGGAGGATGAAGATCATGAAACCAATGAGATCATGCTTTTTTTTTTTTCCATTTTATTCTACTTTTATATATTGGAAAGATAATTTGAAAGAATTTATTGGACCCAAGGTTTCAGTCTTAGGAAGTTATTACTATTATGTTCCAGATATGTTTGTACCTTAAATAGATTTCTTTATTTTGCAATTCAACTTAAAAATATTTTCATCTCTTTCTCTAAAACTGAGCTTCTGCTTACTTTTTTGGTTTTCAATACATACTGCTTGGTATGGTTCAGCATCCTCAGATTCTGCCTTCATTGAAGCAAGTTGTTCTTTTTGAGAGCATAGCAATGGTTGAATGTATTGCAACTATACAAATAGTTTACCACTGATCCTTCAAATTACCAGATTAAAACACACCCATGGTCAGGCCGGTGGCTCACGCCTGTAATCCCAGCACTCTGGGAGGCTGAGGTGGGCGGATCACCTGAGGTCGGGAGTTCGAGACCAGCCTGGCCAACATGGAGAAACCCCATCTCTACTAAAAATACAAAATAAGCTGGGCATGGTGGCGGGCGCCTATAATCCCAGCTATTCGGGAGGCTAAGGCAGGAGAATTGCTTGAACCTGGGAGGCAGAGGGAGGTTTCAGTGAGCCAAGATCGCTTCATTGCACTCCAGCCTGGGGAACAAGAGTGAAACTCCGACTCAAAAACAAAAAACAAAACAAAACACACACACACACACACACACACACACACACACACACACAAAGCCAAAACCCTCAACAATTCAGGGACAAAAGCCTCAGGGACAATTTTAAGGCTCTGCCTTTGTATTCTTTTTAATTTGAAGTATACCTTTCAGGACCAACAAGGGTCTTCAATTATATTATGTTGACTTGCTTGACACCTCACATTTTGCCAATGCTAACACTTTAGCGTATGCAGACACAAGAAGGTCAGTTGATACCCAGTATAAGCCAAAAAGCGATAGAATTTGTGAGATCACTGCCAATCTAGGCCTATTGTGCACTTATTCGTTGTGTAGCTCTTTGTAAAACTCTGGAAGTGTTCCTCAGGGGTAATTTCTACCCTCTAATTTCTTGTTTTTGTAGAGTTGTGGAAGATTAGTCAGGGTGGTTGGAAAGATTGTAAAATTACAGAATATAGTCACAAACCTTGGAAGGCCGAGAGGTTTGCATAGTTTTAATGCAGTTTCGGCTGAAAGCAGCCTAATCCCCTTTACCTTTAGTTGATAAAGAAAAGCATATAACTAGGGAATGTGGGGGAGGGACCGCACGTAGGGCGGGGGAGCCGCAGCAGCTGGCACCCGAAGCACTGGGGCTGGGACGGGTACTGCGCCCTCACGTACTCGGTGAGAAACGCCTGCTCCTAAGAAGGCGCGCACTTGGTCCATAAAGGCCACGGCGGGTTCGGAGGCCATGGGCGCGGCGTGGAGGCCGCGGCGGCCAGCATCGGTGCCCTGTCCAGGGGGCAGCACCGTCAGCGTCGAGTTCCCCCACCAAGAGCTCGCCCTTGCTCCAGCTCAGGCGCAGCAGCGCCACCTGGTCGGCCACCGGCAGCTGGGGGGGAAGAAGGGCGCGTTGCGCGCCCTCTCCCCCGTGCTGAAGAGCAGCCGTGAAATTTTTAATAATACTTTTATTTAACCCAATTCACCCAAAATAGTATTTCAACATGCAATTAGTATAAACACTATTAATGAGATGTTTGCATTCTTTCATCCCACCACGTGTTCAAAACTGATATTTGATTTTATACTTAGAGCACATCTTAATCGGGACTAGTCACACTCCAAGTGCTTGGTAACCACGTGTGGGTCGTGGCTACGGTATTGGACAGTACAGGTTAAAAAGAGGTCTAAGGACTAAATACAGAGCTCAAATAATATTGAGGTTAAACTAGTAGTGAATTGACTTCAGTTTTCAGGATAAAGTTTCTTTGCCTGGAGAGAAAAAGCATGCTCTTATTTCACAGATTTTCCTGATTCAAATCCAGCTTTTGGTGGGCGAAGAACCCACCAAGAGTGCTACATGGTGGAACTAGTGATCTTACACATCCATGCACTATCTCCTGGGAAAGTCTTTCTTGAAGAATTGTAGCTTCAGCTTCATTGTCCTGATTTGTCCCAGATTGACAGAAGTACCTGCAGACCTAGCTGAAATTTCCCTTTCAGACTTTGCTTTCTAGGTGAGAGTACAGAGTGGGTGGGAGGGTCAATCAGTTGTGGAACAATACTTAGGTATAATCCAATTTACACACCTATTCAAAACCCAGAGATTTTGCTTTTATATGTAAATGTACAGAAAGAGGGCTTAGAAATACATCCACCAAACTAAACATATTGCTGAGAAGACAAGTATGTGTGTAGAGGTGTGGAGATGTGAAAATTTTTATTATTTTGTACATTTTTTGGTCTTTACGGTGATTATTTACTATAAAATAAGTGATTTGTATAATTAAAAAAATAGACAAAATGGAATATAATTCATTTCAGTGTAGCTAAGCAAGCCCCAGTTACTAAACCATTTATGTACACAGCATTTAGACTAAAACAAAAAATATTTTAATTTAAAATATTACAATTTTATATATGAACATATTTTTCAGGCACAATTAGAACTTAGATACAAGGGAGGATTTTAGTTACTCAGTTAATTATTGTCCATTAACCCCCCTTCCCCCAGTCTAAGAATTTTTGGCTTAAAGTGAAAGAGTACGTGAAAAATCTTCTATATCCGTTCTTCACTAGTTCTAAGAAGGATGAAAGGCAAGTGCACATTAAATTTCACTGCAGATTACAGAGATTTTCCAGATGATAATTTATTTCCCTTTAGTTTAATTTTTTCTCTCAGAACTCCAGATAATGCAGTACTAACTTACAAGCAGCACAGCATCTTCTAACAGCATTTGCTTTGAGATAGACAAGTCCTCAACTACCCAAGGGACATTTTTTTACCACTTACTCATCCTGCTTCCCTTTCACTGCTGTTGCATAGGTGGATAATTTAATTTCTACTCCGTGTAATATTTAGCGGGAACATAGCTCAGAGATATTATGGGATAGTCAAAATGAATGGCTTGTTTTAGATGATATTTTGTGTGTGTATGTGTGTGTGTGTGTGTGTGTGTGTGTGTGTTTGCTGCCCAGTATCTTGATTCCTTTTTTATGTTTGGTGTAAACCCAGTATTATCAGGCTTGGAGCTTCTATTTATGTAATTGTTGTTTATATTGCCAAATATTAGCTCTCCCAGCTTCCCTTGCACTAAAGGTATCGGAATGTACTCTTGGCTCTACCAGAGACAGCTATACTGGGCTTTGAATCAAGAAGCAGAAGTAGGAAGGGCAGCAAAGTTGAAATGTTGGCATAAAAATTGACAATGAAGAAGGTAGCACACTTACTGCAGAAAAGACAAGTTCCTAGAACAGAATGACAGTAGTGCTTATGTAGCATCTTGGTGGCCCATGGCACAGCCATGGCTGCAGTCATGTTGATTTTTCATTACCATTTCTGCATGGTGGTTTGCATGTGTATGTTTGAATTTGAGCCTCAACTCTGATTCTTCAGCTTTCATTTGTTCTGTGAGATTACTGCTACTCCATCAATAAATCCTTTTCAATGACATAATCAGCCACAGTCAGCTTTTATTGGATGCAAGTAAGAGAACCCTGGCAGAATTATACTCTAATAGAGTTACCTCAGGTAGGTATACTCTCTACAATCTGCAGAGGGCAAGAAGAAACTAACACTTTGGAATTGCAGATTGCTCTGAATTCTCCCTTAGCTCCACAGCGGTCTGTGAAGCTTTATCCCTTAACATGTTTTATTATAGAAAATATTCCAAAAGTCAAAATAACTTGAAAGAGGATTTTAAGATGTCTGTGTGTGTCTGTTTTTTTTCATTTAGCATAATATTCTACAGGTTCACCCACGTTGTCACTAATGGCAGAATTTCTCTATTTTTAAGGGCCAAATAGTATTCCACTGTGTATATATATTATATTTTATTTACCTACTCATCTGATGATGGATATGTAGGTTGCTTCCATGTCTTGGTTATTGTGAATAAGGCTGCAATGAGTTTGGGAGTGCAGATATCTCTTTGACATACTGATTTCAATTTCTTTGGATATATACCCAGAAGTGAAATTGCTTAATCATATGGTAGTTCTATTTTTAGTGTTTTGTGGAACTTCTATACTGTTTTCGATGGTTATATTAATTTACATTTCAACTGACAGTACACAAATGTTTCCTTTTCTCCTCATCCTCATCAATGCTTATCTTCCATTGTTTTGATGATAGCCATTCTAACAGATATGAGGTGATAGCTCATTCAGTTGAACTCTTAAAAGTAGAGCGTGGAATGGTGATTAACAGGCTGGAGGGAAGAGGTGGCTGAGGGGAAGAAGAGATGTTGATCAAAGGCTACAACAATTCAGTTAGATGGGAGGAATAGGACTTAGTGATATTTTTCATAGAATGGTGACTGCAATAAATAATAATGCACTGTATTATTTAAAAACTACTAAAAGAGTGGATTTCAAATGTTAACCACAAAAAATGAGTATAGGAGATGATGAATTTATTAATTAGCTTGATTTAATCATTTCACAATGTAAATGATTATCAAAACATCAAATTATATCCCATAAATATGTAATTATCATGTGTTCATTCGATATACAATTTAACAAATACAATAATAAAAGAGGTGTATGTTCATAGAAAAAACTTAAGTATGAAGTCTAATGTAGTTTGGATGTTGTTAGTCAAACATGAACTTTCTCTTCAACATATTGGAGATATCATCACAAACACCTCCCCCTAATTTTGTACCTTAGTTAAAAATATGAAAATTTCAGAGTGTTGGCAATGATCAGGTTAAATAAAGAAGTTTATGTTAAGTGGTGACTGCTTTAAGTTAGCTTATATTTTGGTTGATAGGGTCAATTCCCTGGCTTCCCATGGTTATTTTCTGTAACAGGAAATGTTCCTTTACTCTAAGCTCAGAAAGTATAGAAGCCCAGGTTTGAGGAAGAAATTTAATGATTTGGCATGTATGAATGTATGCATGCCCTTCTATGTATTCTCTTTAGAGCCAGACCAGGAATATCCCTTAAGAAATTATACCACTTCTTGTTTTTGTTTGCTGCACACCATGAACACCTTACCAATACTTAGTAATAAGGAAAATACAAATTTGGAAACATTCCTGTTTCAGTTTCAGATTCTCGGTCTTTGATGTTATAGATAAAGCAGTTTAATTTTTGTGAGTACACTGAGCAGATGCTGTTTTTCGTTATAGAAAAACCTGTAGTTGGCAAGAAAAAAATAGTTGATAAATTTGAAACACATTTAAAATACATAAAGTAACATTAGGATAAAGCCAAAATACAAATTAGAAACATGGGTCTTAGCCTTGTACATACCAACTGAATTACATATAGATTTAGGACTTAAAAAAAATCTCCAAAATGGAAAAATGATACATAGATGAATAAAAATCGTACAGAGCTTACCTACAATGGACCTTAGGACTGTGTGTGCTTTTTGTTTTTGAGATAGGATCAGGGCTCTTTGTGTGTAATGAGTCACACTTTAATAGAGTAAGAAGCCAAATGCTCAGACATCACCAGAAAATAATTTTTTTTTAAATGAGAGAAATTTTGCATTTCTTTGAGAATAATGGTAGAAGAATGTATATCATTCCTGTATGTTTTAAGATATTTCTTTCGATGGCACTCCCCAGCACTTTTTAAAGTGCATCTTTCATATCTTTGTTCCGGAGGCTGTAGATCAGGGGATTAAAGAATGGGGTTGCCATGCAGTAAAACAATGTCACAAATTTCTGTGTCCCAGGGTGGCTCCTGGAGCCTGGATTCACATACATCACCATGACTGAGCCATAGAACAGAGAAACAACCAAGAAATGGGAAGCACATGTAGAGAAAGCTTTGTTCCTCCCTGACCCAGCTGGGACCCACAGAACAGCTCGCAAAACTAGGGTATAGGACCCAAGAATGTAGAGGAAGGTGATGAAGATAATGAGAGAGCTTATGGTAGCACAAGTCAGAGTAGTTTTGGGAACTGGGGCACAGGACAGTGCCAGCAATGGTCCCAGGTCACAGAAAAAATGGTCAATGATGTTAGGGCCACAGAAAGGCACTCGGGACATAAGCACTGCAGGCATCAGTATGGATAGAAAACCACTTGCCCAGCAGAAGACCACTAATCGGGCACACAGCTGGTGAGTCACGATGGTGGGGTAATGCAAAGGTCGACAGGTGGCAAGGAACCGATCAAAGGACATTACAGACAGAAAGTAGCCCTCTGTAGCACACATGGAGAAGAAGAAGTAGAACTGGAGCAGGCAACCAGCATAGGAGATGCTCTTGATCTGGGAGATGAGATTGGCCAACATTCTGGGCACGTCAGAACTAACGTAGCAGATCTCCAGGAAAGAGAAGTTAGCCAAGAGGATGTACATGGGCGTGTGGAGTTTCTGGCTTGACAGCACAGCACAGATGATGGATGTGTTACTCATGAGGGTCAGAAGGTAGATGAGGGAGAAGACGACAAAAAGGAGGATCTGGATCTCCCTGCGACAGGGAAAGCCCAGGAGGATAAACTCACTCACAGGCCCAGAAATGTTATTGGCTTCTAAGATACTCATTCTTCTAATCTAGGAAGGAAATGAACAATAGGGACCACTACAATAGCCATTTCCTCCCTCTTAAAAGGTTATATTTATTTCTTTTGACTCCAAGACACTCTTTTAATGCACTTCTGTGAAAAGGTTCCATATAGTTCTCAATTCAATAACTCATCTCCCATCTCTGTCTTAGTTCAATGAGAGCAGGGTAATGGGAGAATGTGGCTCAACATGTGCTATGTGCTCCCACAGCCCCCACTATCTCAATCTCTATTTGTCAGAGTATAAGTTTCATTGACATCACATAACATAGGGTCCAAATGGCAGGAATTTAAATTAATTCTGCTTTGATGTAATGTTTTGTAATACACACATTCAAATATCATTACATATAATGTCTCCCTATGGCAAAGAGAAATTTTGTATAGTATTTTGAAAAATTCTAAGAAAAATCAGTATAAACATAATCTAAAATTGAATTAGGTCAGTACAAAAGAGAATCTCATTATGTTGTCAATAACTTATAATATATTTATAGGAGATCTGTCCTGGAGAGTTCTGTTGACTGAAGTAGGGTACTGAGGATACTGCCACAGATTTCATGCTAACATGTGTCTATTTGCTTCTTATAGCAGTATTTAACGTCTGTTTGGTGGGCAACAGCTAATTTGACACAGAGAAAAGTTGCCTTTATCCTTTTACTTGCTTCACCCCTTTACTTGATCTCTATGAGCTCTTGCTCTATAATAGAAAGATAGCAAGAGGCAGATGGACAAATATCCATTTCCTTAGTTCAGATGCCTTCTCATCTTGTTACTACACTGGTGATGAATTATATTAAAAAATAAAAAATAAACAAACCATAAATTTAACTTAAAAAATGTGAGAGGAATACACCAGTGTAGCATGTTAGTGTCAGAAGGGATCTCTAGTCTTACCAAGCTCAATTTCCTCATATCACAGAAACTAAGACCAGAGAGGTTAGACTGATCCAAAGTTATCTTTGCTGTTACAAGAAAGAGGCCTAAAACTCAGGTGTTTGTATATTCAGCTCAGACCTTTTCTCATAAGCCTCTGCTATCGTCGGATCCTGCTTTTTTTTGGTCAGCTCAGATGGTTGCAAAAGTATATTGTGTATGTATTATACCTTTCCCTCCTTTGATTTAGATTCCTATTTATAATAATGAAGGAGATTAACAAGTTTACTAACCAAAGTGACAATCGCTACATCACATCCCCCATTCTGCTTTGTCCTAATTCTTGGCACCATTTATGACACAAATTTACTTTTGGACACTTTCTTTAAAGATCATTTGACTTCTGAGACAGTAAGCATAACAACAACCTCTGCCATGTATTAAACATTTATTGTGACAGTTATGTAATATTCATTATCTCATTAAATCTTACTCCCCCTCTCCTCTCCAGTGTTAAGAGAAAAACACTCTCACATGTTTAAATGTACCATTTGAATTCTATTGTTCCTCTAAATATATTGATTCTGAAATCCAAGTTTTTATTCTGCACAGCTTTCAGCTATGAATATAATATTTTAGCTGTTTTCTCTCATTGCGTCTGATTCAATTTGTTCACATATAACTTGCTTATATCAAGTTTTTAGTTGCGAATTTGGAAGATTTGTCTCAGGACATCTGTGTTAGGAACTGAGGTCATATACTGTAGGAAAATATTATTTACACATTTCTCATAGATTATATAGTTTACATTGGCTACATCACCTCAGGCGGCAAGGCAGGTATCTTCCAGGCTAACAGTGATCATTGAATGCTGAAGGGAGACCCAAATATAAAAATAATTTTGTGTTCTTTCAGAGAGACCAGCCATGGCACACAAACAGACTGATGAGTTAAAACGGGAAGCTATAAAACTTATTTCTAAAATTACGGGCTCTAAAAAGAAGGCTTTGGACTGGAAATTCAGTAATTGGACGGGATAGAAGAATGAGTTAAACCAGAACTAGACAACCTAAATCTTCTATACTTGAGACTTAACTGAAACATGTGCAGAAAGGGTCCCCACATTCTTTTGTAAGACCATAACTTTACTTATACACTTGAACCAACTATAGTGGGTAAGGTTGCATGTAAATAGGGCAAAGAGATGTGATGTTGAAATGACAAGTCTGTCTCAGGGGTGTTTTATTTGATTGAGAAGCCCCCCTTTTATTCTTGTTTGGAGTCAGTTAAACTCACCTCAAGATTAAGGGAAGAGTGGGAGTCTTTGACAAGAAGCCTCTGCTGTCTCTAGGATGGCTCTGGGATGAATGGTTGTGAATTAAAATTTGGAGAAGCAGATAAGAAAATGTGAGAGAAAGGAGCAGATTTTCTTCCAAATCCTTAGCTGAAATACAACTTGGAGGTATTCTTGCTGCTCTTCCATCTGGATTTTCCTGATTCAGGAGCAGGCTTTTGCTCTTTGAGAATATCTCTGTTCCTGCCACACTGTTCAGAGTTTTACACACTGAGGGCCATTCTCTTCTTGCCTTGAGTCATTGTGGATTGTACCACAATTATTTTTTTCTTTCACTGCAAATATAGAAATTAAAAAATCTTAATTATACTTAATAAAAATAATGACCCATTACTTACAAATGTTTTCTCTTCTTTGAAGTGATATGTAGCTCACTGGCTTCTGTCACCTTTTTATCTGGAAGAAAAGGCAAAACAGAGGTGTCAACTCAGATTTTTCTGATAGTGTTTTCAAGCAAGTATTTCCTTGATAGACATTTCAGATGCCTGCAAGGAGGAAGGGAAGCCTTGTGAAACAATTATATATTATTTTATATACTACTTTGTAATAAATATATATAGATAAATAAATACAAAGAAAACTTTGCACCCGTTTTTGTAGCAACACTATACACTCAGTGGAAATTGTAGCCAGCAGTCATGGGGCTCCCACCTATAACCTCTTAAGTGTGCAGCATTTTGGATTCCTGGGGATACCTGCCACAGTTTGAGCTTCACAAACAATTCTCTTTAGCTGTTATACAAAAAGGAGTAGAATGTCAGGAAACATTCCTTTCTTTTACTATGCATTCCTTTTTGGCCACAGATTGTCCCTAGAGGGCATCCCTCAGGAGCAGCAGGGACAATCACAGTACATCACTCAGTCCCCCAGTGTGTTTTACTTCCAGTGATAAACTCAGAGGTGAAAGGGCCTTCTTGAATCCATTGGTGATACTGTTACCTAGTAATGGCCATACTGGCTTGCTGCCCACCTGGCACCTCCAAAGTGGCTGTGGATTAAAAAACAAAACAAAACAACAGACTCATATTGGATGTCATCAGGTGCTTCAGGCTCTTGGAGTTCCCATTCCATCATATGTATTTCATTAAGTGACAGTTAAAAGCCACTAACAAATCCCTATATCCTGTGTACCTTCCAAATCACCCACTGAGAGTTACCTCCCTGCCAGCTTTATCACTCAGTGTAGTAGTATTAAAAGTTGGTCTCCTGTACTTCTGCTGTAGACTTCTGGAGCAGGAACTGATGCCCACTGGCACTGCCCAATTGCTTCCAGACTTTGTGAGTATAAGAACACCTGGGGTCTAATATTATATTCAGAGATTCCTCTCATATCTTGTCCCCAGGAAGTCTATGTTCTTTTTAAAAATTATGTTTTCTCTGACCCAATGGATATAAACACTCTGTCCAGGGTTTTTTTTTTCATGTTAAAATGATCGTTTTTAGTTTCTATTATGTGCCAATTAGTGTGCCAGTAGATTCCACATGCATTATCTAATATAATACTCATAAAATTCTTTTGAAGACAGCTGTATCATTTAAAAATGATTAAACAGAAGCTTACAGGGAGTAAGAGTTTAGATATGGCTATAATTTAACTTGATTTATTTTCTTTTTACAAATAGGATACCTGGATTCTAATATATTTAATCTTCTGATGTCTTCCACTTGTTGGTTTTCTGGTCATTATTATGCCTTTTAGTCACCATGGAAAACTTCTATTAACATGATTTTGGCTTCTTTTCTTTAAATATATATCACTTTAAACATTGTTTGATTAATTTGTTCAATAGCTCTGTCTGTGGCTTAAATTCCTGCTTATTCAGGTACAGCAAATTTTACTGAAAAACGAGTCCTCATTTTGAACAAAGATTTATTCAAAATGACCATTGCCTACAAGGAGCTTTCAGAGTAATGAGCTACTTTGGCAACAGTTTCAGCAACAGCCCGTGAAGAAGAAAGTCTTAGATCCTTGTTCTTTGCTGTTTAAGTAGACCCATGGTAGTATCCTGCATTGACAATGGTGTGCATTTGAACTTTTGAGCATAGTTAATAGAAAGATGGAAGTCATACTGGTTTCAGATGTCACATTCTGTTAGACTCTCTATAACTTGCTTTATGTTCTTTCTCTCTTTTCCAAGCTTTGGTTATTTTAGCAGAGCTAAGAAGTGAAGAGGCAGGATGAGGCCAGAATGTATCTAATCCAAGCTGACAAAAGCAGTGATACTGGAAGCAGTCTACTCATTCACCAGTTGCTGCTGGGAGCAATTTTTAACCAAACCACTGGTGAATTTAGACTTTTGGGGCCCGCTAATGCTTTTACTTTGCACTTGGAGGATCTACTATAACCTCCTTCCCCAATGACCTGCTTATGAAAAACTTCTGCTGATTCTTTGTCACTTTGATGATGACTGTCTGGCCTCTTTGGCACAATTCCTTATGCACACACATGCACAGGCATATATGTAAAATCAGTAATATTTATATTGGGATTCCATTAGTGTATGACTCCCCAAATCAGATATCACTATTTGTAATTTCAGAAAAAACGAACAATCTTCTCTGACATTGAAAGAACTAATTCTAACATTGAAAGAACTAATGTCAATTATTCTCAAACTCTTGCAAAAAATTAAAGAGGAAGGAACACTTCCAGTCTCATTTTACAGTGTCAGCACTACTGTAATATCAAAACCAGACAAATATACTACAAGAATATAAAGCTATAGGCCAATATCACTGATGAACATAGTTGCAAAAATCTTCAACAGCATACTAGTAAAACCATATTTGACAGTACATTAAAAGAATCATTCACAGAAGATGGCAGATAGGAGATAGGCATAACATTCAGTTCCCACTTGGACAGACAGAACGGCATGTGGAGATTCACATTGTGAACTTTTGCTCCAAGAACCACTACAGGAATGTACCAGGAAAACAAAAAGAATTCACAGATCTTTAGAAAGAAGAAGCATTCTGCTGCAAATTCCATGAGACAGGCCAAAAACCCTGGTGCTCTCTTGGAAGCGCCACCTCCTGGCTGGCAGCCACCACCTCAGGACATTACAGCAACTCATGACAGAATAACCCTGCTCCTGGGAAAAAGAAAACAACAGCTAACTAGAGGTCCTGAGTAAGTCCACAAGGTAACTTCACTGTCAGTATAACCAGCATTTCAGAAAGCCTGTACACTAAACATGTCTACAACCAGGGACTCTTACAGAGTCTACTTCACACCCCTGCCACCTCCACCAGAACAGGTGCTGGTATCTACAACTGGAAGACATGAGGATGGATCACATCACTGAACTCTTTGCTGACATTCCCCAGTACCAGCCTGGAGCCTGATAGCTAGACATTGCGTGGCTAGACCCAGAAGAGCAATAACAATCACTGCAGTCTGGCACTCAGGAAGCCTCATCCCTAGGGAAAGGGGGGAGAGCACCACATCAAGGGATCACCTGTGTGACGAAAGAATCTGAAGAGTAGCCTTGATTTCCAGATTTTTCTACTGAAATAGCCTGCCTAAATGAGAAGGAATCAGAAAAGTAATTCGGTAATATGAAAAAATGAGGTTCTGTAACAACCCCAAAAGACCATACTAGATTTCCAGCAATATATCCAAACCAGTAAGAAATCTCTGAATTTTCAGATAAATAATTCAGAAGGTTGATTACTAAGCTACTCAAGGAGATACCAGAAAAAGGGGAAAACCAACTCAAAAGAAATTTTAAAAATACAGGACATAGAGGAAGTATCCTATAGATAAATAAATGTCATACAGAAAAAATAGCCACAACTTCTGGAAATGAAAGACACACTTAGAGAAATACAAGATGCACTGGAAAGTTACAACAATAGACTAGAACAAGTAGAAGAAAGAACTTTAGAGTTCGAAGATAAGGCTTTCAAAGTGACTCAATCATACAGAGACAAAGAAAAAAGAATTAAAAAAAAATGAACAAAGCCTCCAAGAAATTTGGGATTGTGTTAAATGGCCAAACCCAAGAATAATTTGTGTTCCCAAGGAAAGAGAGAAATCCAAGAGTCTGAAAAACATAGTTGAGAAAATAATAAAAAAAAATTATCTGGCATCACTAGAGATCTAGACATTCAAATAAAAGAAACTCAAAGAACTCTTGGGAAATTTATCACAAAAATGTGACCTAGACATATAGCCATCAGTTTATCTAAAGTCAAGATGAAGGAAAGAATCTTAAGAGCTATGAAACAAAAACCATCAAGTAACCTATAAAAGAAAACCTATCAGATTAACAGCAGATTTCTCAGCAGAAACCCTGCAGGCCACAAGGGATTGAGGTCTTATCTTTAGCCTCCTCAAACAAAATAATTGCCAGTCAAAAATTTTTTGTCCAGTAAAACTAAGCTTAATAAATGAAGGAGAGATAAAATATTTTTCAGATAAACAAACATGGAGAGAATTTGCCACTATCAAGCCAGCACTATAAGAAAGGCTAAATGGAGTTCTAAATCTTAAACCCTCAAAATATATCAAAATAAAACATTCTTAAAGCATAAATCCCACAGGGCCTATAAAACACACACACACACACACACACACACACACACACACACACACACACACCCTAAAACCAAGGTATTCAGGCAACAACTAGCACGATAAATAAAATAGTACCTCACATCTCAGTACTAATGTTGAATGTAAATGACCTACATGCTCCACTGAAAAGACAAAGAATTGCAGAATGGATAAAACTTACCAACCTAGTATCTTCTGTGTTTAAGAGACTCACCTAATGCATAAAGGCTCACATAAACTTAAGGTAAAGGGGTAGAAAAAGATATCCCATGCAAATGGAAGTTAAAAATGAGCAGGAGTGGCTATTCTTATACTAGACAAAACAAATTTTAAAGCGACAATGGTTAAAAAAGACAAAGAGGGACATTATATAAGAGGTCAGTTCAACAGAAAAATATCACAATTTTAAATATATATGCACCTAACACTGGAGCTCCTTAATTTTTAGAACAGTTATTACTAGACCTAAGAAATGATATAGATGGCAACACAATATAGTGGGGGACTTCAGCATTCCACTGACAGCACTAGACAGGTCATCAAGACAGAGAGTCTACAAGGTAACAATGAACTTAAACTATATCCTAGAACAAATGGACTTAATGGATATTTACAGAACATTCTACCCAACAACTACAGAATATACATTCTATTCATCAGCACATGAAACATTCTCCAAGATAAATCATGTGATAGACCACAAGACAAGTCTCAATAAATTTAAGAAAATTGAAATTATATCAAGTACACTCTCAGACCACAGTAGGATAAAACTGGAAATTAACTTCAAAAGGAACCTTCAAAACTATACAAATACATGAAAATTAAATAGGCTGCTCTGGAAGAATCTTTGGTTCAACAATGAAATCAAGATGGAAATTTAAAATCTTTTTGAATTGAAAGACAAAAGTGACACAATTAATAAAAAATTCTTGGATACAGCAAATGTTGTGCTAAGAGGAAAGTTCATAGCCTTAAGTACATACATAGTAAGGTCTGAAAATGTACAAATAGATAATCTAAGGTCACACCTCAAGGAACCAGAGATATTGGGACAAATTAAACCCAAACCAAGCAGATGAAAAGAAATAACAAAGATCAGAGCAAAACTAAATGAAATTGAAATTATCAAAAACATACAAAAGATAATTGAAACAAAAACCTGGTTCTTTGAGAAAATAAGCAAAATTGATAGAATATTAGTGATATTAATCAAGAAAAGAAGAAAGATTCAAATAAGCTCTATTAGAAATGAAATGGGAGGTACTACAGTTGACTATAGAAATACAAAAGATCATTCAAGGCTGCTATGAACACTTCACATTCACAAACTAGAAAATCTAGAGGGGATGGATTAGGTCCTGGAAATATACAGCCCTCCTAAATTAAATTAGGAATAAATAGAAACTCTGAGAGACCACTAACAAGTGGTGAGATTGAAACAGTAATTAAAAAATTTCCAGCAAAATGAAATCCAGGACCGGATGGACTCACAGCTGAATTGCATCATACATTCAAACAAGACTTGGTACCAGTCTTACTGAAACTATTTGAAAAGATAGAGAAAGAGGGAATTCTCCCTAAATCATTCTATGAAGCCAGTATCACCCTAATACCAGAACCTGGGAAGGACATACCAAAAAAATAAAACTACAGATCAATATCAATGATGAACATAGATACAAAATCCTCAACAAAACACTAGCTAACTGATTCCAATAGTATATCAAAAAGATAATGCACCATGATCAATTAGATTTTTATGCCAGGGATGCAGGGATGGTTTAACATGTGCAAGTCAATAAATGTGATATATCACATAAACAGAATTAAAGTCAAAAATCATATGATAACCTCAATAGATACAGGAAAAGCATTTGACAAAATCCAGCATCCCTTTATGATCAAAATCTTTAGCAAAATTGTCAAGGAAAGGACATATCTTAAGGTAATGAAAGCCATCTACGACAAACTCACAGCCAACATTACACTGAACAGAAAAAAGTTGAAAGCATTCTTCCTGAGAACTGGAACACAACAAGAATGGCCACTTGCACCACTGCTATTTAACATAGTATTGGAAGTTCTGGCCAGAGCAATCAGACAAGAGAAAAAAAAAAGTATCCAAATCAGTAAAAAGGAAGTCAAACACTTACTGTTTGCCAATAATATGATTGTATATCTAGAAAACCCTAAAGACTTATCCAAAAGCTCCTAGATCTGATAAATGAGTTCAGTAAAGTTTCAGGATACAAAACCATGTACACGAATCAGTAGCATGGCTATACACCACCACCACCAATGATCAAGCTGAAAATCAAATCAAGAATTCATAAAGTGCAATAATGTATATATAAAGATATTTAAATAATTAGAAAATGTAAAAAAAAAAGAGAATTCAACCCCTTTTACAATAACTGCAAATAAATGAATGAATGAATGAATAAATAAATAAATAAAACTTAGGAATTTACCTAACTGAGGAGGTGAAAGTGCCATTGACATTCTTCACAGAATTAGAAGAAACTATTTTAAAATTCTTATGGAATCAACAAATAAAGCTTGTACAGCCAAGACAATCCTAAGCAAAGGAACAAAGCTGGAGGCATCATGCTACTGGACTTCAAACTGTACTACAAGGTTACAGTAACAAAAACTTCATGGCAGTGGTAGAAAAACAGGCATATAGATCAATGGAACAGAATAGAGAACTCAGAAAAAAGACTGCACATCTACAATCATCCATTCTTCAAAAAAATCTGTTAGGTAGTATTTTGTTGAGGATTTTTGTATCTTTGTCCATTATGGATATTGGTCTGTAGTGTTCTTTTTTTTGGTATGTCCTTTCCTGGTTTTGGTATTAAGGTGATACTGGCTTTATAGAATGATTTAGGGAGGATTCCCTCTTTATCTTCTTGAATCGTTTCAGTAAGATTGGTACAAATTCTTCTTTGAATGTCTGATAGAATTCAGCTGTGAATGTCTGTTACTGAACTTTTTAAAATTGACGTGTTTGAAATTGCTGTTTCAATCTTACTGCTTGTTATTGGTCTGTTCAGATTTCTATTTTTTCCTAATTTAATCTGGGTGGGTTGTATATTTCCAGGAATTTATTCATCACCTCTAGGTTTTCTAGTTTATGCACATAAATGTTTTCACAGCAGTCTTGAATGGTCTTTTGTACTTCTGTGGTTATCACCTGTAATATCTCCTTTTCATTTCTCATTGACTTTATTCAGATCTTCTCTTTTCTTGGTTAATCTGAGTAATGGTCTTCAATTTTATTTATCTTTCCAAATAATCAAGTTTTTGTTTCAGTTATCTTTTGTATGATTTTGGCTTCAATTTCGTTTAGTTCTGTTCTAATCTTTGTTATTTCTTTTCTTCCTCTGAGTTTGTGTTTGGCTTGTTCTTGTTTCTCTAGTTCCTTGAGGTGTGACCTTAGATTGTCTATTTGTCTCTTTTAGACTTTTTGATGTAGGCATTTAAGGCTGTGAATTTTCCTCTTATCACTGTCTTTGCTCTATCCCAGAGGTTTTGATAAGTTGTGTCACTATTATCATTCACTTCAAAAAATTTTAATTTCCATCTTGATTTCATTGTTGACCCCACAATCATTCAAGAGCAGGTTATTTGATTTCTATGTATTTGCATGGTTTAGTGGGTTCCTTTGGGATTGATTTCCAATTTTATTCCACCATGGTCTGAGAGAGTACTTGATATTATTTCGATTTTCTTAAGTTTACTGAGACTTGTTTTGTGGCCTATTGTATGGTCTATCTTGGAGAATGTTCCATGTGCTGATGAATAGAATGTATATTCTGCAGTTGTTGGGTAGAGTGTTATGTAAATATCTGTTAAGTCTATTTGTTCTAGGGTATAGTTTAAATCCATTGTTTCTTTGTTGACTTTCTTTCTTGATAACCTGTCTAGTGCTGTCAGTGCAGTTTTGAAATCCCCCACTATTACTATATTGCTGTCTATCTTATTTCTTAGGTCAATTGATAATTGTTTTAAAAATTTGGGAGCTCCAGTGTTAGGTGTATATATATTTAGAATTGTGATAGTTTCCTGTTGGATGAGGCTTTTTATCATTACATAATGTGTCTCTTTGTCTTTCTTAACTGCTATTGCTTTAAAGTTTGTTTGTCTGACATAAGAACAGCTACTCCTGCTTGCTTTTTGTGTCCATTTGCATGGAATATCTTTTTCACCCCTTACCTTATGTTTTTGTGAGTTCTTATATGTTAGGTAAGCCTCTTGAAGGCAGCAGATACTTGGTTGGTGAATTCTTATTCATTCTGTATCTTTTAAGTGGAGCATTTAGGCTATTTACATTCAGTGTTAATATTGAAATGTGAGTATTATTCTATTCATTATGCTATTTGTTGCCTGAATACCTTTTTTTAATTGTGTTTTTGTTTTATAGATTCTGTGAGACTTATGCTCTAAGGAGGTTCTATATTGGAGTATTTGTTTTAAGATTTAGAGCTCTTTTTAGCAGTTCTTGTAGTGCTGGCTTGATAGTGGTAAATTCTCTAGGATTTGTTTGTCTGAAGCAGACTATCTTTTCTTCATTTATGAAGCTCAGTTTCACTGGATACAAAATTTTTGGCTGATAATTGTTTTGTTTAAGGAAGCTAAAGATACAGCCCAATCCCTTCTATCTTGCAGGGTTTCTGCTGAGAAATCTGCTGTTAATTTGACAGGTTTTCCTCTATAGGTTACCTCATGCTTTTGCCTCACAGCTCTTAAGATTCTTTCTTTCATCTTGACTATAGATAACCTGATGACTATGTGCCTAGGCAGTGATCTTTTTGCAATGAATTTCCCGGGTGTTCTTTGAGCTTCTTGTATTAAGATGTTAAGGTTTCTAGCAAAGCAGGAGATGTTTTCCTCGATTATTCCCTCAAATATGTTTTCCAAACTTTTAGATTTTTCTTCTTCCTCAGGAATATAAATTATTCCTAAATTTTTGTTACACATATCCCCAAACCTCTTGGAGCATTTGTTCATTATTTTTTAAATTCTTTTTTCTTTGTCTTTGTTGAATTGGGTTATTTCAAAAGCCTTGTCTTTGAGCTCTCAAGTTTTTTTTTTCTACTTATTCGATTCTATTGTTGACACCTTCCAGTGTATTTTGCATTTCTTTAAGTGGGTCCTTCATTTCCAGAAGTTGCAATTGTTTGTTATGTATGCTATCTATTTCACCAAAGATTTTCCCTTTCATTCCTTGTATTTTTTTTTAATTTAATTTCATTAAGTTAGACTTCACCTTTCTCTGGTGCTTCCTTGATTAGCTTAATAATCAACCTTCTGAATTCTTTTTCTGGCAATTCAGAAACTTCTTCTTCCTTGGGATCCATTGCTGGTGAGCTAGTGTGATCTTTTGGGGGTGACAAAGAACCTTGTTTGGTTATATTACCAGAATTGTTTTTCTGGTTTCTTCTCTTTTGGGTAGACAATGTGAGAGGGAAGATTTGGGGCTCAAGAGCTGCTGTTCAGATTCTTTTGTCCCAGGGGGTGCTCGCTTGATGTGGTGCTCTCCCCCTTCCCCTAAGGATGTGGATTCCTGAGAGAACTGTAGTTATTGTTTTTTCTCTTCTGAATCTAGCCACCCAGTGAAGTTACTGGACTCTGGCCTGGAACTGGGGAGTGTCTGCACAGAGTCCTGCATTGTGAACCATCTTAAGGTCACTCAGCTGTGGATATCAGCACCTGCTCCAGTGGAGGTGGCAGGAGAGTGAATTAGACTCTGTGAGGATCCTTAGTTGTGGTTTGTTTATTCCACTAGTTTCATGTTGGTTGGCCTCCAGCCAGGAGGTGGAACTTTCAAGAGAGCATTGGCTGTGGTAGTATAAGGAGGGTCAGGTGGTGGGTGGGCCCCTAGAGCTCCCAAGAGATTATGTCCTTTGTCTTCTGAGTTTCTTGGCTGTCTCCTGGGACCTACAGGAACAATCTGCTTCCTTCAAAGGGTCTCCTACTGAGTAATTTTGACAGTACAAGGATAGGATAAGATATGTGTTTTCAGAAAAAGTCTTTGGAATTAATAGTGTCTCAATTTCCTAATATCTTATTTTTAAATTCCTGGAATAAACATATTTTAAAATCTCTTGATGCTAATGATAAGAAGTAGCCTAGTGGAAAGTAAGAGGGTGAATTGTACCAAATTGTACCATGGTACTTTATTCATCACTATTTCATCTGGTACTGTGTTTTATTTTTCCATCACAGATATATGTTTATATGATAATATAATTTATTATATTTATAATAAACATTTATTATTAGTTATAAATATAAATTCTATTATATAAACATAATATAAATTTATCCTGTTTATATAATATATTCCTGATATAATAAATTTTTAATAAAGCAATGAATTGTAGTTTAGTTTCCCCTTCTGCCTAATCCTGCTTCCTTCCTTCCCTTCCATAGGCGTCAATCTCAAGAACAATAATAACCTTCTGCATGCCATTCTCCATCTCAGAGTCTGCTTCCTGGGAGCCCATGACACAGTGATCTGAGAAAGTTGATGCTTGGAGAAGATTTTGGAGTTATATGACCTGCCATCAGCTGGCAATGAGGCTCACTGGTAGTTGGAAACACATAGGTACCTCCTGGCACAAGGTAACAACTTTGTCAAAACTTTAACTTGTGTTTGTTGCACTTTTATACTATAAGGACAATCAGATTGGGTTACTATTATTAAACTTGACTGTCCTCTGGAAAAGGACAAATGAAAAGCTGAGAGTGATTAATTGGCAAATAAATGCTAAATGTGAAAGATAGAGGGTATCCTAGGTAGCGTTTAAAGATTCTCTTATCTTTTTCATTGAGACTTCATGGAAAACTGAGAACCAGGCCCTGGACTTAAAATATTAAAGTAGTAGATATCCAGAAAAGGTTAACTTCTGGCGAGGTGCTGTGGCTCATGCCTGTAATCCCAGAACTTTGGGAGGTCGAGGTGGGCGGATCTCAGTAGGCCAGGAATTTGAGAGCAGCCTGGGTGACATGGTGAGACCCCTTGTCTACTAAAAATACAAAAAACTTAGCTGAGCATGATGACGTGTCCTATAATTCCAGCTACGCCAGAGGCTGAGGCACTAGAATCTCTTGAACCCAGGAGGTGGAGGTTACAGTGAGCTGTGATCACCCTGCTGCCCTCCAGCCTGGGTGACAGAGGGAGACATCATCAAAAAACAAAACAAAAAACCAAAAAACTTCCAAACTAGCCAGGCCTTTTATGTCCAGGTTAGGGGCCTGGTTGGGAAAGAATTGAAATCTGATGCATAAGATAGAGACATCCGATTTGATATTCTCAAAAATCTTTAATATTCAGGTTTCTATAAACCCTTTGAGCCTGCAGAAGTAGCCTACTTCTCTCTGCTGAATGCTAGCACTCCCTCTTGATTGAAGATGATGCAGAGGCCTCTCTTCCATAAGATAATATGGCCAGATCCACAAAGAGTGCTTAAATTTTAAATTCCTCTTCTGGCTACTAGGTTAAAACTAGGTTTGTCATTGCATATCAGCAAGAGATGTGGTGGGCATGATAAAGGAGAAAACAGAGCAGCTGCAAGATCCAGCCCACATATGCTGACATTAGCCAAGATACTATCATCACAGTGACTTCTAAGGGTGCTTGATCAAGAGAGTAAAAATAAAACTGGAGAAGACAGAGTTTATTGATTTTGGGGCATTCTCCTAGGGTAAAAGGCACAGCAGCTTGTTAAATATGCCAGGATGTTCTCACTCATATGCGGGTGTTGAACAATGCGAACACATGGACACAGGGAGGGGAGTATCACACACTGGGGTCTGTCGGGGGGAAAAGGGGAGGGATAGTGGGGGGGTGGGGGAGTTGGGGGAGGGATAGCATGGGGAGAAATGCCAGATATAGGTGATGGGGAGGAAGGCAGCAAATCACACTGCCATGTGTGTACCTATGCAACAATCTTCCATGTTCTTCACATGTACCCCCAAACCTAAAATGCAATAAAAAAAAAAAAAAATGAATCTCTAAAAAATCAGAAAAAAAAAGAAGAATTTCTGAGATGTCTCCTACAAGGAATCAAAGTTATCTTCCTCAGTGTGTGAGATGAAAATGTCAACATTGGTATGCAAGATGAAGGAAAAAGGGATTTAAAGCTCATAAAAGTAGACAAAGTAGAGAGGGGGAGATTATAAGGCCAGAAAGCCTTTCAGAGGAACATGTTCCTGGAGTATCTGTAGATATTAGTAACTGTTGGACACAGAGTCTGAACTGACACTGCTATGCAAAACCTGGAGCTGCATCATGTACCTCTTGATAGAGTGGGAAAATATGGGGAACAAGGTGAAAAATTAAGTCTTGGTCCAGGTCAAAATCACAGATCTAGTGGGTTTGTGAACTAAATGGTTATCATTTCCCCCATCCCTGAATTTATTATTGGAATAGACATACTTGGAAGTCAGACCAATAACTACATTTATTTCTTGGTTTGTGGGGTAAAAGATATAATAGAAAGAAAGGTGATATGGAAACTTCTGGAATGGTCCTACACTCATCTGGCCAATGTAGTAAATAAAATAGTTTCTTTAAAAATCAAAGAATATTGTACAAATTATTGTCATATTTAAAAATCTTAAAGGACATATGGATGGTAATCTCCATGATAGCTAGATTTAATTCACCAATAGTTTAATGACATGTAGGTGTTAATCTGGTACTTATACTCTATTATATTCCTATCAGAAAAATAAACAGAGTTCTTATTTCCTTGGAGCAGTCAATATGGTTATGTTTAACTTCCTATCCTCTACAGTAATACAGTCCAATGAGTCCTTGACTGGTTAGATATTCTGCAGGGCATAACAATGACCCTCTATATCAATGATATTATGAATTAGACTAACTGAGCAAAACATGATTTCATTTTAGGGTCTTTTACTTTTTTAGTCAATTCCTGGTATTTAATTTTATTTGTGGCAATGATAAATGGGAATTCTTTCTTTATTTCTTTTTCAGATTGTTCACTGTTGGCATATAGAAATGCTACTGATTTTTGTATGCTGATTTTTTTTATCCTACAACTTTGCTGAATTTATCAGTTCTAATAAACTGCACTCTTTGGGTTTTTTCAAATATAAGATCAGATCATCTTCAAACAAGAATAATTTGAATTCTCCCTTTTCAATTTGGATGTCCTTTATTTCTTTCTCATGTCTAATTGCTGTAGCTGAAACATCCAGTGCTATGCTGAATAACAGTGGTGACAGTGGGCATCCTTGTCATATTCTCAATCTTAGAAGAAAGGCTTTCAGTTTTTCTCCATTCATTACGATACTAGCTGTGGGTCTGTTGTATATGACTTTTGCTGTGTTGAGATATGTTCCTTCTACAGCCAGTTTCTTTTTTAAATTGTACTTTGGGCTCTGGGGTATATGTGCACATCCTGCATCCTGCAAGACTGTTGCATAGGTACATACATGCCATGGTGGTTTGCTGTCTCTATTTCCTCCGTTGCCTACATCAGGCATTTCTTCTGGTGTTATCCCTCCCAAACCTCCCTGCCCCCAGCTGTCATCCCCTCCCCTCCCCCCCCCCCCCCCCCCCACCTACTCCAGTGAGTGTTGTTCCCTTCCCTGTGCCCAAGTGATCTTATTGTTCATCACCTGCCTATGAGTGAAAACATGTGATGTTTGTTTTCTGTTCTTGTGTCAGTTTGCTGAGAATGATGGTTTCTAGATTCATCCATGTGTCTACAAAGGACACTAACTCATCATTTTTTACAGCTGCATAGTATTCCATGGTGCATATGTGCCACATTTTCTTTGTCCAGTCTATTATTGCTGGACATTTGGGTTGGCTTCAGGCCTTTGCTATTGTAAACAGCACTGCAACGAATATACATGTGCATGTGTCTTTATAATAGAACGATTTATAATTCTTTGGGTGTATACCCAGTAATGGGATTGCTGGGTCAAATGGAATTTCTATTTCTAGATCCTTGAGGAATTGCCACACTGTCTTCCATAATGGTTGAACTAATTTACACTCCCACCAACAGTGTAGAAGTGTTCCTTTTCTCCAGATCCTCTCCAGTATCTGTTGTCTCCAGATTTTTTAATGATCACCATTCATCACCAAGGGAACAAAACAAGATAGAGAATGAGTTTGATGAATTGACAGAAGCAGGCTTCAGAAGGTGGGTGATAACAAACTCCTCTGAGTTAAAGACCATGTTCTTACCCAATGCAAAGAAACTAAGAACCTTCAAAAAAGATTAGACAAACTGCTAACTAGAATAACCAGCTTAGAGAAGAACATAAATGACTTGATGGAACTGAAAAACACAGCATGAGAACTTTGTGAGGCATACACAAGTTTCAAAAGCTGAATTGATCAAGCAGAAGAAAGTCTATCAGAGATTCAAGGTCAAATCAATGAAATAAAATGAGAAGGCAAGATTAGAGACAAAAGAGTGAAAAAGAATGAACAAAGCCTCCAAGAACTATGAGATTATGTGAAAAGACCTAATCTACGCTTGATCGGTGTACCTGAATGTGACAAGGAGAATGAATCCAAGCTGGAAAACAGTCTTCAGGATATTATCCAGGAGAACTTCCCCAACCTAGCAAGACAGGCCAACATTCAAATGCAGGAAATACAGAGAACACCACAAAGATACTCCTCAAGAAGAGCAACACCAAGGCACATAATTGTCAGATTCACCAGGGTTGAAATGAAGGAAAAAATCCTAAGGGCAGCCAGGGGAGAAAGGTTAACTCATCCATAAAGGAAAGACCATGAGACTCACAGCAGATATCTCAGCAGAAACCCTACAAGCTAGAAGGGAGTCAGGCCAATATTCAACATTCTTAAAAAATTTATTTAGGACCCTAGAGCACTCAAGCCTATGGTGGCAAGCCTTGCCAGAACTCAAGTTCCATCTGCTGGGATGGGCAATTGCCCTCTGGCTAGAGCTTGTCTAAATGCTCCCTCCCTGGGTGAGTGTCAGCTGAGTTCAGCATGGTTTTCCTTTCCACTGTGATAGGGCATCACTGAGTTCAATGCAAAGTCTCATGATTGCTGCACTTTCCCTTTCCCAAACACAATTTCTCCGTGCCATGTGGCTGCTGCAGTGGGGATGAAGGATAGTTGGCATCAACATTCACGACTGTCTTTCTAACTCTCTTCAGTGCCCCTTTCAATGATATGAAGATAAAACCAGGTACTGTTAGTGCTCATCTTATTTTTGGTTCTTATGAAGGTGCTGTGTTTGTGTAGATTGTTGGTACATTTGGTGTTCCTGTGGGAGGGTAATTGATGGAGCCTTCTATTCCACAATTTTGCTCCACCCACTTCCAAATGCTTTTTCTGCATCTATGGAGATTATATGCTTTTTGTTAATGTGGTGTACTCTATTTATTGATTTGCATATGTTGAACCATCCCTGCATATCAGGGATAAGTCCCTCTAGATCATAAGGTATGATACTTTTAGTGTGCTGTTGACTTCTGTTTGTATTTCAGTTTGTTGAGAATTTTTTGCATCTTTATTCTTCAAGAGTATTGACCTGTAATTTTCTTGTCTTGCAAAGTCTTTGTCTTTGATAGACCAGAAATACTAGCCTCATTTAATGAGTTTGGAAATGTGGTTTTTCTTCAATAGCTTGGAAGAGTATATAAAGAACTGGTATTTAAAAAAAATGTTTGGTGACATTTATTGGTGAAGCCATCTATTCTTGGGCTTCTTTTTCTGGGAGGTGTTTAATCAGGTTTTTATTGCTGATTCAAAATTATTATTCATTATTGGTCTGTTTAAATTTTCTATTTATTTGTGATTCAGTTGTAGTAGGGTGTACATTTCCAGGAATTTATCATTTCTTCTAGACCTTCATATTTGTTGTTAAATAATTGTTTACAGTAATCACTTTGATCATTTTTGTTTTTATGGCATGAGGTGTATTGTCTCTACTTTTATTTCTAATTTTATTTATTTGATTCTTCTCTTTTTTTCCTTGGTTAGTCTAGCTAAGATTTGTCAATATTATTTTATATTTCATTGATTTTTTCTATTGTTTTTCTATCCTGTATGTGATTTATTTAATTTCTGTTCTAATCTCTATTATTTCATTCCTCTGGTAAATTTGGGCTGAATTTGTTCCTTTTTCTTCCTTGAAGTTTATTAGTCAGGTAGGTTTGTTTTTGGACTTTTAAAAAATGTTTACAGTAGATATTTGTTGCTGTAGTTCCTTAGTACTATTTTGGCTGCATCCATAAGTTTTGTTATTTTGTGTTTTTGGTCTTTTTTTGTATGTAGATACATTCTAATTTTCCTCTTGATATCCTTTTTGACGTAATGGTTATTCAAGAGTGTATTGATTTCTACATATTTGTGAACTTTTTTGTTTTCTTTGTTATTGAGTTTAGTTTTTATATCATTATAGATATAAAAGATACTTTCCCTACTTTCATAATTTCTACATTCTCAAATTTATTTATACTTGTTATGTGGCCTAATAGATAACCTATCCTGAAAAATGTTATGTGGTCACTTGAGAAGAACATGTATTCTGCTGTTGTTGGTTAGTTCTGTACATGTCTATTAGGTCCTTTTGTTTTATATGATGTTTATGATTGCTATTTCCCTACTGATTTTCTGCTCGAGATTCATTCCCATTATGGAAAGTGGTGTAGCAATGTGTCTTACTGTTATTTTATTGCTATCTATTTCTCCCGTCAAATCTGTCAATGTTTGCTTTATATATAGTTAGGTACTCTAATCTTGGGTACATTTACATTTATAGTTGTTTTAACATACTGATAATTGACCTTTTAATCTTTATATAATGACCTTCTTTATTCCTTGTGACAGATTTTAACTTAACATCTATTTGGCCTGATATAAATGTAGCTACTCCTGCTGTCTTTTGATTACTATTTGTATGTAGTATCTTTTTCCCCTCCCTTCACTTTCAGCCTTTGGGCATCCTTGAATCTATAGTCTCTTGTTGACAGCCTGTAGTTTAATTTTATTTTTTAATGCATTTGGACATTCTTTGTCTTTTGACTGGAGAATTTAATCCATTTACAGTCAGCTATTTGTATCCATAGGTTCCACATCCGTGGCGTCAACCAACCATGTATAAAAAAATTGACACCCCCCCATAAAAATAACAATGATAACAATGGAATAATAAAAGTAATGCAAACAAGACAGTGTAACAGCTATTTATATACCATTTACATTCTATTAGATATGATAAATAATCTAGAGATGGTTTAAAGGATAGGGGATTCTGTGCGTGGGTTATACGCAAATACTACACCACTTAATATGAGGGACTTGAGCATCCATAAATTTTGGCATCTGCAGGGGATCTTGAAATCCATCCTTCATGGATACTGTGGGACAACTGTATTTATAAAGTTGTATTAATAAGTAAGGACTTGCTATGGTACTTCATTTTATTTTTTTCTTTCTGTTATAATTCTTTTGTCTTCCTTTTTTCTCTTGCTGTTTTCTTTTGTGTTTCATTGATATTTTTGTATTGATATGTTTTGATTTCCTTCTCTTTTCTTTTGTATATTTTCTGTACTACTTTATTTTTGTGGTTACCATGGGGCTTATATAAAACATCATATATATGTAGGCAAAGTTTATTCTAAGCTAATAACAACTCAACTTTTTAAATATTTAAATATTTATATATTATATATATATTTTTATTATACTTTAAGTTCTGGGGTACATGTGCAGATCGTGCAGGATTGTTACATAGGTATACACATGCCATGGTGGTTTGCTGCATCCATCCTCCACCTCACCTACATTAGATATTTCTCCTAATGTTATCCCTCCCCAATCCCTCATCCCTGCTATCCCTCTCCTAGCCCCCTCAGCCCCCAATAGGCCCCAGTGTGTGATGTTCCCCTCCCCTGTGTCCATGTGTTCTCATTGTTCAACACCCACTTATGAGTGAGAACATGCAGTGTTTGGTTTTCTGTTCTTGTGTCAATTTGCTGAGAATGATGGTTTCCAGCTTCATCCATGTCCCTGTAAAGGACATGAACTAATCCTTTTTATGGCTGCATAGAATTCCATGGTGTATATGTGCCACATTTTCTTTATCCAGTCTATCTTTGATGGCCATTTGGGTTGGTTCCAAGTCTTTGCTGTTGTAAACAGTGCCACAGTGAACATATGTATGCATGTCATTATAATAGAATGATGTGTAATCCTTTGGATATATAGCCAGTAATGGGATTGCTGGGTCAAATGTTTTTTTTAGTTCCAGATCCTTGAGGAATTGCCACATTGTCTTTCACAATGGTTGCACTAATTTACACTCCCACCAACAGTGTAAAAGTGTTCCTATTTCTCCACATCCTCTCCAGCATCTGTTGTCTCCAGATTTTTTAATGATCACCATTCTAACTGGCATGAGATGGTACCTCAATGTGGTTTTGATTTGCATTTCTCTAATGACCAGTGATGATGAGCATTTTTTCATATGTTTCTTGGCTGTGTAAATGTCTTCTTTTGAAAATTGTCTGTTCATATCTTTGCCCATTTTTTGATGGGGTTGTTTATTTCTTGTATATTTGTTTTAGTTCTTTGTAGATTCTGGATATTAGGCCTTTGTCAGATGGGTAGCTTGCAAAATTTTTTCCCATTCTATTGGTTGCCAGTTTTCTCTAATGATTGTTTCTTTGCTGTGCAGAAGCTCTTAAGTTTAATTAGGTCCCATTTGCCTATTTTGGCTTTTGTTGCCATTGGTTTTGGTGTTTTAGTCACGAAGTCCTTGCCTATGCCTATGTCCTGAATGGTTTTGCCTAGGTTTTCTTCTAGGGTTTTTATGGTGTTAGGTCTTATGTTTAAATCTTTAATCCATCTGGAGTTAATTTTTGTATAAGGTGTAAGGAAGGGGTTCAGTTTCAGCTTTCTGCACATGGCTAGCCAGTTTTTCCAACACCATTTATTAAACAGGGAATCCTTTCCCCATTGCTTGGTTTTGTGAGGTTTGTCAAAGATCAGATGGTTGTAGATGTGTAGCATTTCCTCTGAGGCCTCTGTTCTGTTCCATTGGTTTTATCTCTGTTTTGGTACTAGTACCATGCTGTTTTGATTACTGTAGCCTTGTAGTATAGTTTGAAGTCAGGCAGCATGATGCCTCCAGCTTTTTTTTTTTTTTTTCTTAGGATTGTCTTGGCTATGTAGGCTCTTTTTTGGATCCATGTGAAGTTTATGGTGTTTTTTTTCCAGTTCTGTGAAGAAGGTTAATGGTAGCTTGATGGGGATAGCATTGAATCTATAAATTACTTTGGGCAGTATGGCCATTTTCACGATATTGATTCTTCCTAACCATGAGCATGGAATGTTTTTCCATCTGTTTGTGTCCTCTCTTATTTTCTTGAGCAGTGGTTTGTAGTTCTCCTTGAACAGGTCCTTCACATCCCTTGTTAGTTGTTTTTCTAGGTATTTTATTCTCTTTGTAGCAATTGTGAATGGCAGTTTTTTCTTGATTTGGCTCTCTTTAAGTTTGTTATTGGTATAAGGAATGCTTGTGATTTCTGCACATTGATTTTGTATCCTGAGACTTTGCTGAAGTTGCTTATCATCTTAAGGAGATTTTGGGCTGAGACGATGGGGTCTTCTAAATATACAACCATGTCATCTGCAAATAGAGACAATTTGACTTCCTACTTTTCTAATTGAATACCCTTTATTTCTTTTTCTTGCCTGATTGCTCTGGCTAGAAGTTTCAATACTATGTTGAATAGGAGTGGTGAGAGATGCCACCCTTGTCTAATGCAAGTTTTCAAAGGGAATGCTTCCAGTTTATGCCCTTTAATATGATATTTGCTGTGGGTTTGTCATAAATAGCTTTTATTATTTTGAGATACATTCCATTAATACCTAGTTTATTGAGAATTTTTAGCATAAAGGACTGTTGAATTTTGTCAAAGACCTTCTCTGCATCTATTGAGATAATCATGTGGCTTTTGTCTTTGGTTCTGTTTATGTGATGGATTACTTTATAGATTTGCATATGTTGAACCAGGCTTGCATCCCCAGGATGAAGCCTATTTGATCATGATGGATAAGCTTTTTGATGTGTGGTTGGATTCGGTTTGCCCATATTTTATTGAAGATTTTTGCATCAATGTTCGTCATGGATATTGGTCTGTAATTTTCTGTTTTAGTTGTGTGTCTGCCAGGTTTTGATACCAGGATGATGTTGGTCTCATAAAATGAGTTAGAGAAGATTCCCTTTTTCTGTATTGTTTGGAATAGTTTCAGAAGGAGTGGTACCAGCTCCTCTTTGTATGTCTGGTATAATTTGGCTGTGAACCCGTCTGGTCCTGGACTTTTCTTGATTGGTAGGCTATTAATTGCTGCCGCCTCAACTTCAGACCTTATTATAGGTCTATTCAGGGTTTCAGCTTCTTCCTGGTTTAGGCTTGGGGGGGGGGTGCAAGTGTCCAGAAATTTATCCATTTCTTCCAGATTTACTGGTTTATGTGCATAGAGTTTTTTGTAGTAATCTCTGATGGTAGTTTGTATTTCTGTGGAATCGGTGGTGATATCCCCTTTATCATTTATTATTGCATCTGTTTGATTCTTCTCTCTTTCTATTAGTCTAGCTCATGGTCTCTCTATTTTGTTGATATTTTCAAAAAACCATCTCCTGGATTTATTGATTTTTTTGAAAGGTTTTTTTTTTGTCTCTATCTCCTTCACTTCTGCTCTGATCTTAATTATTTCTTGTCTTCTGCTAGCTTTTGAATTTGTTTGATCTTGTTTCTCTAGTTCTTTTAATTTTGACCATAGGATATTGAGTTTGGATCTTTCCTTGCTTCAAATGTGGGCATTTAGTGCTAGAAATTTCCTTGTAGACATTGCTTTAAATGTATCCCAAGGATTTTGGTATGTTGTGTCTTTGTTCTTACTGGTTTCAAAGAACATCTTTATTTCTGCCTTAATTTTGTTATTTACCTGGTATTCATTCAAGAGAAGTCATTCATTGTTCAGTTTCCATGTAGTTGTGTGGTTTTGAGTGAGTGTCTTAATGCTGAGTTCTAATTTGATTGCACTGTGGTCTGAGAGATGGGTTGTTATGATTTCCATTCTTTTGCATTTGCTGAGGAGTGATTTACTTCCAATTATGTGGTCAATTTTAGAGTAAGTGTGATGTGGTGCTGAGAAGAATGTATATTCTGTGGATCTGGGGTGGAGAGTTCTGTAGATGTCTATTAGATCTGCTTGGCCCAGATCTGAGTTCAAGTCCTGAATATGCTTGTTAATTTTCTGTCTCATTGATCTGTCTTATATTCACAGTGGAGTGTTAAAGTCTCCCACTATTATTGTGTGGCAGTCTAAGTCTCTTTGTAGATTGTTAAGAACTTGCTTTATATATCTGGGTGCTCCTATATTGGATGCATATATATTTAGGATAGTTAGCTCTTCTTGTTGCATTGATCCCTTTACCATTATGTAATGCCTTTCTTTGTCTCTTTTGATCTTTGTTGGTTTAAAGTCCTTTTTTTTCAGAGACTAGGATTGTAACCCCTGCTTTTTTTTTTCTCTCCATTTGCTTGGTAAATCTTCCTCCATCCCTTTATTTTGAGTCTATGTGTGTCTTTGCACATGAGATGGGTCTCCTGAATACAGCACACTGATGGGTCTTGACTCTTTATCCAATTTGCCAGTCTGTGTCTTTTGATTGGGGCATTTAGCCCATTTAAATTTAAGGTTAACATTGTTGTGTGTGAATTTGATCCTGCCATTTTGATACTAGCTGGTTGTTTTGCCCATTAGTTGATACAGTTTCTTCATTGTGTTGATGGTCTTTACCGTTTGGTACATGTTTGGAGTGGCTGATACTGGTTGTTCCATTCCATGTTTAGTGCTTCCTTAAGGAACTCTTGTAAGGCTGGCCTGGTGGTGACAAAATCTCTCAGCAATTGCTTGTTTGTAAAGGATTTTATTTTTCCTTCACTTATGAAGCTTAGTTTGGCTGGATATGAAATTCTGGGTTGAAAGTTCTTTTCTTTAAGGATGTTGAATATTGGCCCCCACTCTCTTCTGGCTTGTAGGGTTTCTGTCAAGAGATCCACTGTAAGTCTGATGGGCTTCCCTTTGTGGGTGACCCAACCTTTTTTTCTGGCTGTCCTTTGCATTTTTTCCTTCATTTCAACCTTGGTGAATCTGACAATTATGTACCTTGGGGTTGCTCTTCTTGAGGAGTATCTTTGTGGTGTTCTCTGTATTTCCTGGATTTGAATGTTGGCCTGCCTTATTAGGTTGGGAAAGTTCTCCTGGATAATATCCTGAAGAGTGTTTTCTAGTTTGGTTTCATTCTCCCTGTCAAATTCAGGTAAACTGATCAAATGTAGATTAGGACTTTTCACATAATTCCATATTTCTTGGAGGCTTTGTTCATTTCTTTTCACTCTTTTTTTTCTCTAATATTGCCTTCTCATTTTATTTCATTGAGTTGATCTTCAATCTCTGATATCCTTTCTTCTGCTTGATTGATTCAGCTATCAAAACTTGTGTATGCTTTGTGAAGTTCTTGTGCTGTGTTTTTCAGCTCCATCAAGTCGTTTATGTTCTTCTCTAAGCTGGTTACTCTAGTTAGCATTTCATTTAACCTTTTTTCAAGGCTCTTAGTTTTTTTGCATTGGGTTAGAACATGTTCCTTTAGCTCAGAGACATTTGTGATTGCGCACCTTCTGAAGCCTACTTCTGTCAATTCGTCAAAGTCATTTTCTATCCAGTTTTGTTCCCTTGCTGGTGAGGAGTTGTGATCCCATGGAGGAGGAGAGGTGTTCTGGTTTTTGGTGATTTTATCCTTTTTTGTGCTGGTTTCTTCCCGTCTTCGTGGATTTATCTACCTTTGGTCTTTGACACTGGTGACTTTTGGATGGGGTCTCTGAGTTTATGTCCTTTCTGTTGATGTTGAAGGTATTTCTTTCTGTTTTTTAGTTTTCCTTCTAACAGACAGGACCCTCTGCTGCAGGACTGCTGTAGGTCCACTCCAGACCCTGCTTGCCTGGGAATCACCTGTGGGGGCTGAAGAACTGCAAGGATTGCTGCCTGTTTTGTTCCAGAGGGGTACTAGCCAGATGTCAACCAGAACTCTCCTGTATGAATCGTCTCTTTGGATATACAGGGGTCAGGGAGCCACTGAGGAGGCAATCTGTCCTTTATCAGAGCTCAAATGCTGTGCTGGGAGCTCCATTGCTCCCTTCAGAGCTGCTGAGCAGAGATGTTTAAGTCTGCTGAAGTTGAACTCGCAACTGCCCCTTTTCCAGGTGCTCTGTCCTGGGAAGGTGGACCTTTATTTATAAGTCCCTGACAGGCTGCTGCCTTTTTTCGGAGATGCCGTGCCCTGCAAGGAGTGAGTCTAGTCACAGTCTGCCTGTAGAGGCATTGCTGAGCTGCTGTGGGCTCTGCCCAGCTGATGTGTAAACTTCCTTGTAATTTAGTTTACACAGGCAAGGTTAGAACTGCCTCGGTAATGGCGGAGCCGCTCCCCCCGCTGGGCTTGACCATCCCAGGTCAAGCTCAAACTGCTGTGCTGGCTGTGAAAAATCTCAATCCAGTGGGTTTCAGTTTGCTGGTCTTTGTGGGGGTAGGACCTGCCAAGCCAGATCACTTCATTCCCTTCCTTCAGCCCCCCTTTTTTCAGGGGAATGGGCAGTTCTGTCTTGCAGGCGTTCCAGGAGCTGGCTAAAACAGGTGCCCAGTTTTGTGCTAGACATCGCAGTGCTGGTGTTGTCAGCATTGGTGGGGAATCTCCTGGTATGTGAGCTGTATAGACCATGGGAAAAACTCAGTAACTGAGCCGGAGTGCCGGAGTGTCCGGAAAAGTCCCTGATGGCCTCCTTTGGGTAGGAGAGGGAGTCCTCTGGCCTCTTGCACTTCCCCGGGTGGGGCGATGCCCCACCCTGCCTTGGTTTGCCCTTCTTGGGCTACACCCACTGCCCAACCAGTCCCATTAAGATGAACCTGGTACCTCGGTTGGAAATGTGGAGATCACTCGCATTCTGCGTCACTGTCACTGGGAACTACACTCCGGAGATGTTCTTAGTTGGCCATCTTTACAACTCAACTTTAATCACATAAAAAAGCTCTACACTTTTACTTTCCCCACAACTTTGTTGTCACACTCACTTCTTTTATATGTGTCACAATTAGTTCTTTTATATGTGTATATCTACTATTATACTTCTGTAGTTATAATTTCTACTATGTTGTCTTGTGACTTTCATATTAGAAAAAGGCAATTTTCACACCATCATTACAATGTTGCACTATGTTGTATTTGTTTAAATAACTAGCTTTTCCAGTAAATTTTATGTTTTAATATGCTTAGTTTAACTACTTATCTTTTGAGTTTAAGAACTCAAATGTCATTTATTTTGTGACAAATCTAGTGGTGATGAAGTTGTCTCAGCTTTTGTTTGGGAAACTCGTTGTTTGTTCTTCAGTTTTGAAGAACAGTTTTTCCAGAAATTTCATTGTTAGTTGAGAATTTTCTCTTTCAGCATTGTCTTGCTGCTTCAAAATTCACTTTTTTTTTGGACTTTTGACCTTTAATTAAAACGTGTTGTTCTGTGGACTTCTCTTAAATTTGTTTTATTTGGGTTCCATTTGGCTTATGTATCTGTATGTCCTTTTCCTTCTACAGATTTGGCAAGTTTTTAGCCAGCACTGTACTTTCCTTCCTATTTTTCTGTCCTCCATCTGGAACTTTTGTGATCAGTATATTATTTCACTTTATGATGTCTTGTAAGTTCATAGGTTCATTTGCTCTTTTTTAAAATTCTTTTCTCTTTTGCTGCTTTGTCTATATAATTTCAAATGACTAGTGTCTGGATTAGCTGATTCCTTCTTCTATTTGATCAAGTCTACTCCTGAACCCTCCCTAATGTATTTTTTTTTTCATTTCTGTCATAGAATTCTTATCTCCACAATTTCTAATTGTTTCTTTTTAAAAAATTTCTATATCTTTATTTCAATATTGTTATCTTGCTCATCTATCATTATTATGATTTCATTTAATTGTCTCTCTGTGTTCTCTTCTGGCATACTGAATTATCATGGGGCCCTGGAGCTCTCCTTTCCTCCTATGTGCTTCTTCTTTCATATGTGATAATTAAAATGAACTTTAACAAATCTCAAATTTGAGAACTGCCACAATCACCTGCTAAAAGTAACCTCCCAGCCTCCTCTTAATCCTCAGATGTGATGGTTTGAATGTTGTTCCCCTTGATCACACCTACAGGCCAACTGGAGGGGACCCATGTTTACTGGAATAGTCCAGTGACCTTTATACTTCAGTGTGTGTAAGAATCACCTGGGGATCCTATTTAGTATTCAAGTTTCCAAGCCTTCCCCTAGCCAGGCTCTGTGCCAGTAGATTTTATATATAAAATGTGAGGGGAAGCATTACTCTTTCCAAGTGTTTAAAAAAAAATTCAGAGGTGAAGCAATTAGATTTGGCTACATTTAATTTGATATTATATCTTTCAAGAGATTGGAGTGTTTCTAGTGAAAATTATAGCTAATCTGAATATGGGTTCTGTTATTGAATGTTTATGCTTTTTCTTTACTCTGGTCAACAATATTGGGCAGGTGTAGTGGCTCATGCCCATTATCTCAGCATTTTAAGAGGCCAAGGCAGGAGGTTCACTTGATCCCAGGAGTTCGAGACCAGCCTGGACAACCTAGGGAGACCCCCCCCATCTCTGCAAAATACAACAAACAAACAAAGAAAAAACATAAAAACTCCTAGCTGGTCTTGGTGGTGTATATTTGTGGTCCCAGATAACTGAGGTAGGAGGATCACTTGAGCCACAAGGTCAATGCTCCAGTGAGCCATGATTGTGCCCCTACACTCTAGCCTGGGTATCAGAGGAAGACCCTGTCTCAAAAAACAAACAGTATACATCTTTTTGTTTCGTTGTTTATTTCTGAAATAATCTTGTTAGTAAAGCACGATACTTGATAAACAGGCTGATTTAATGAATAAGGATTTGAACTTTAGACTTTGGAGAGACAAGATTTATTACTCTTTGATCACAAGGAGTTCACCGTGAAACAAGCTACTCTGGTAGTACAAAACTCTTAGGAGAGCTATATTAGCAAAATCGCACTCAAGGGCTGAACTTTAAGCTCTATTCACTTTTAGCTAATCAAGTAATGGGCAAGTTGGCTTCTACAGGGGAAGAGAGAAGAGAATGTGCTTCTGCACTTTCCTTCTTCCGTCAGGCAACTCTATGATTCCATCATTTCCTCCCTTCCTTCTCCAAGCCCTGGCATGTTGGCCCAGAGCCACAAGGTGGCAGGATAACCCTCATCATTTCATTCTAACCAACTGAAGCCCTGCAGGGGCTCTGAAGTTCACACACTCTGCCTGCCTCCCACATACTGATGCTGGGAGCAATTTAGAGCAAAGCTCATCCAGTGTCATATTACTAGATAACTAGATTCCTTCTTTCTTCCCTCAATCCTACTCTCCTTTCAGTGCTAACTCAAGGAAATGCTAAGTTTACACTTTGCAGGAGCCCCTGGAATATTTAAGGCTTAACACTATTTCACATTCAACTCAATGATCTGTTACAGAAAATACCTGTTGATTTCCTGTCATTTAAATGGCTACCTAGTTTCCTTTTATTGGTATTACAATAGTCTGTGTGCTTCCAAATCAGTCCCATTCCTTTTACTTTCAGAGTAAGACAAAATGTAGCTCAGACACCATTCTTCCATGAAACCACATCTCTCCAAGAAGATGCTGGAAAGTTTGTCTTTCTCAAAAAGCAGTCTTCCCCTCAAGTTTCAGCATATTACTCTGCTGTAAGTTTAGATATTTATTTTATATATTATATATACATATATATTACTATAATATTATGCTTCAGCTTTTCCTGCATTTTTTTCTTTCCTTTCTCTTACACCCTTGTCTATGATCTCATCTGACAATCACTGCCATGGCAAGCAAGCCTCTGTGACATTTCCAGCAAACTCATTGTCTTCTCTTCACTAAACTTTATTTAGTAGCTGGTCTCAGTCAGTAACACTCTGGGAGGGCTCAAACCACATCACCAAATGTGCCAGGATAGCCTTGAACTCATCAATTGCTGTGTAAGACAAATAATTGTAATGCAATGGCAAACAGCCAATCAAACAAGCAAACAAAAACAACAAATCCTTCCTTGAGGACCAAGAAGCCATTAATTAGCTAACCTAAGAGCTCCAGGTGGAGACCGATGTCCTGACTGGGTTTCTGAATTTGACCATTTGGCAGAAACTAGCACCCAAAACCAGTTGGAATAAAATTGCCCACCTGCAGTGGAGTCAAGGCCCCCGGACCCTTTTTGTCAGGTAAGAATAGATAGAAATAGCCCAGGTCGTTGTGGGACAGGCCCCCTCTGCGAGCAGTGCAGTTCAGGACTCCCGGACTGCCCTTTCACTCTGCCTTCCCTGGGTAACGTGTATGGCTCCTAGTCTTTCATGTTCTCTTCTGTGATTTGGGAGGAGGAAGAGAAGAGACTCACCACACATATTGTGTCAGTTAATACTAATCTGAGAGCAATAATTTGCCATCTTTGAAGTGAGGTTTGATTTTTATCATTCTGCTGTTCCTGTCTCCTAATATGTTGTATCAGATTGTAACTAATTTGAGATGAGAATGAATTGAGGAGTATATAGTTGAGACTCCTTAGAGTCTCATCCACCTTTGAGGTAACTTCATATTTTAGGTTTTCTCAAGTCAGAGGCTTGAGTCCTTAAATCAGTATATGTTGGGCAGTGGAAAACAATGGTACACTAAGGTAATTGCCTATGTTTAGTGAACAGCAGGGGTGGGGGTGGGAGTGGGGTGGGCCTTTTTAGCAACTGTCTGTGAAGTTTAGTGCTGAAAAAGGCTTGAGGCTCAGACTCAGCCCACAGCTTTCTGCACTCCTTCCACCTCCCTTCTGCCCTTTTCACTCATAGCCTTCATAGCAATTATTTGTGAATTATTTCCCTTTTTTGAGCTCTCTCTTAATGTTTTTAAAGAAATATTTACTCTCAATATTATACAAGTGTAGACATTTATTGTAGAGAAATGTGAGAAAACATATTGGCAAAAAGAATATAAGGATAAAACCACTTAAGATATTTTCTTCCATCTATACTTATATTTATAGGTGAACTCATAATTGCATTTAAATGTAAAATTTAATATACATGTTTATATTTGTTTTTAATATTAATAATTGATTAGTTATTTTTACAATAATAATTGTTAACGTTCCAGAAACTACTCTAAATGCCCATGAATACAGCAGTGAACAAAATGGATAAAAATTCCTGATTTGTGGAAGTTATATTCTAATGGGAAAGACAGGGGGTCAACCATATGGTATGCTGGGGGGTGATGAGTAAAGATGGAGAAAACTTAGAAAGGTCAGGCCAATAGGACGTGTGTGTGGGAGGTAGCAGGGGTGGATTTTTCCCTCAGCTTAATTAAGGTTTAATTGCAAAACACTGTATATATTTATGGCATACAAGGTGATATTTTGATATATGTATACATCACAAAATGATTAAATCAAACTAATCTAAATTAATGTATCTGTCGCCTCACATGCTTGCCAGTTTACTATTGTGAGAACATTTAAGATCAACTCTCTTAGCAATATTCAAATATGCTGTTGGCCCGTAGTAACTGTGGTTCTGCATCTGCAGATTCAATCAGTCATGGATGGAAAATATTTGGAAAAAAAATAACAATATAACAAAAATAATTCAAATTTATAAATACAGTATTATTTACATAGCATTTACATTGTCTTAGCTATTATAAGTAATGTAGAGCTTACTTAAGCTACATGGAAGGATGTGTGCACGTTATAGGCAAATACTGTGCCATTTTATAGGAGGTGGTTGAGCATCTGCTGACTTTGTTGTCTCCAGGGTGTCCAGGAACTAGTCTCCCCTAGATATCAAGAGACAACTGTACAATATGTTATTATTAATTACAGTCACCATGCTATACGGTAGATCTCCAGAACTTATTCATCTTGTTTAGCTGAGACTTTGAGCTCTTAAACCAATATCTCCCTATCCCCACTGGGTCTAATTTTCAATAGCTAGTCAGGGAAGACCTCACTGAAAAGGTGATATTTGGGAAAAGAAGGAAGTGTTGGGGCAAGAAATAGAAATACCTAGTGAGAGAGTGTTCCAGGCAGAGGAGATGGTATGTATAGGTGCCACAAGGCAGAGGTATGCTGAGCATGCTTAAGAGACAGCAAGGAAGCCTAATCTCTTCTTCATGCCCTCCTCACATTCAATATAGTTAAATATGGTTTTCTCCCCCACAATACCCCTGCAATGGCCATTGCAGAAATCACCAATAACATTCATGTCTCTAAGTCTTACGAACTTTTTTTTTTTCAAGATACACATCTTCTCAGCAGAATTCAGCACTGCTGTTCCAATATATATTTTTTCTTTGGCTTCAGTGAGAACTCTGTTTTACTTTCTGATTTCCCAGAAAATCCCCACCTTTCTGGCTACAACTCCTCTATTTAATTTGTGGGCTTGTTTTCATCTATTGGCCCTTAAACTCTGAAGTTCTGCAAGGCTGAGTTCCAGCCCTTCACATCTAACCTTTATGTCCTTGGATTCTTCATATGTAATATAGGATCACAACTATTGTTCTCACTCATGTAATACTACTATTGTGAGAACCTCACGAGTTAAACTCTGAATTTGCAATTTAGTTTTAGACACTGACAAATAGCTCATTGGTTCTTGCCTCATTCCTCTGTAATAAAGTAGCTTTTCATCAAACAAGTGAGCACATTGCTTTCAATGGAGGCAGAAGGAATTCATTTTGAAAAATGCACTACAAACCATTTTTGCACATTACATTTTAAGGGAATGCCTTGTGTGAGAGGACTAGCAGGTATCAGAACTGTTTTTTGAATGAAAACATTGTTTCCTGGTGCTTTCAAATATGTTGTTTTCAACTATCATTTTCAGAGTAGAAAGTGGGCTTGGAGTAAGCCCTGCCTAAAGACCACCTGTGTGAGCCTTCCCTCCAGTGATGTGGTGGCGTCAAGGCCCCTGCTGGGAGAGATCTCTGCCTGGTTAAACCTCTCACAGCCTCTATTCCTCTCTTTCTCATCTGGCTTTCCCTAGCCTTCTCTGAAGTGGCTCACAGAAGGCATCGCGCTCAACCTCACCTTGTGGTAAATCAAAATAGTCCTCCTTCTGAAGTTAGGCGGTAGTAGCTGTGCAGCTGCCACTGATCAGTAGGCTTCAGAAATAGCAGCAGGAAGTGAGCAGTACTGGGGTTGGCCACCAAGTGGTAGGTGGCCAGCCTTAACTCCAAGTTGCACCAGGGACTGCCCAGAGCCTGGCAGCTGAGCACACAGAGAGCGGCTCTGCTGCTTTCCATGTTGGCAGCCATTGCATCATCTTGACCTGTCCAACCCCAAAGTCCCTCTCAGGCAGACAGAGTCTTAGGCCCTCACCAGCTGGGGGAGGCTTCTCCAGGGCAGGAACCAGTTTTTCCAGCACCCAGGCTTGGTCTTGTTTACAGTAGGATATAAAGACATCATAGTAGAATTGGCTTCTGGGGCCTCACCCACACAATTTCCACCACCAGGCGTGAAAGATAGTCCAGGGGTGGTGAAGCCATGGCCATTTGGGACAGCAAAGCAATGCAAGGATGGTCAGCAGAAACATCAGACTGAAGCTGGCAAGAAAGCCCTGAAACTCAGCATTATATGGGCAGTGACCAGAAAGGAAGGAGAACAGTGGACTCTTGGAGTAGTCCGAGGCATTGGCCATGCAGATGGATTTCTCCACACCATACACAAAGGTGTTTGGGGCCTGTGTTGGCCAGGGTCCCACCCAAGAGCTTTCACACTGACAGGTGAAAATGATATCTGAGTAATAAACATATTGAGGCATCTGGGGGATTAGCTCCTGGAGGCTGCTGTCCAACCCCAGGGCCCATTCAGAGTTGAGCAGCAGCAGCGGGAGGCATCCCAAGTCTCTGAAGCTAGAGACTGAGTGTTTCCCAAAGTTTAGGATGCTCAAAGCCATCACCTGTAACTGAGGTAGCTCCTTTAGTAGCACCTTCAGCTTCACTAACCTTGACACATAAGAGAAGTTCAGGTCTCGCAGCTTCAGCAATTACAGTCTGGGAATCCCAAATAGACACACATTTTCTGTACCCTCATGATCAGATCAGAAGTGTGAGTGCTCCAGGAGAGGAAGCTGTGGGAAGAATCTATGGGACTGATGGCTTAAGAAAATGGAGGGGCTGCAGCATTGCAGGGTGAGTTAACGCAGGGAAGGGAAATGGACAGTTGTGTTGTTCGGAACCAGCAACACATAGGAAGTCTGTAAGGTAAGGTTCTCCAAGAACAAGAAGGGTTCTCCACTGAGGATGCTAAACTGGGTGTACTGTTTTTCTCACACCTCTAAGTTGAGTAGTGCTAAAGGCCAGGGATGGTAGATCTCCATCACCTCAGGAGAACCCAGATGCAGATGGCTCAACTTCTGGGGATGGTGAAGTTGCCTGCCTGAGATATGCTCTAAATGGGTGCCCAGGAGGTTCAGTGAGGTAAGGGCAGAAAGAGAGGAAATCCAGCCTGAATTTAGCACCTTAATTTGGTTCCAACTCAGGTCTAGGTTCTTCAGTCACCTCAGACCCTTCAGGCTCTCACTGGATAAGTTGGTGATGTTATTGCCACTCAGCCAGACCTCCTAGAGTTGAGGAAGAGAGGAGAAGGCCTTGTAGGGCAGAACACAGAGCACATTGTGGGATAGATATAGCACTCTCAGGTTTGAGCTTACCAGCCCTTCTGGGAGCAAGGTTGGATCCAGCTTATTCACGGACATGTTGAGCCTCTGAAGTTGGGGCAGGGTGCTTGGGAATCTGGTGGAAAGAAAACCCAGGCCATTGGCATGAAGGCTGAGGAGTTCCAGGGAGCGGCAGCTTGGAAGATCCCCATCCTCAATGTTCTGGATTTGGTTTCCCTCAAGGTCGAGTGCACAAAGCTCAAAATAACTTGTCACATTTCCAGGTAGTATTTTAATACATGTACCCACAGGGGAGAGGGAGGCCAGGTGGACCAGTCCTGAGTCCGAAAGGCCTAATGCCTTTAGTGGGGTGCCATCTGATCTCAGGGAATGGAGCTGGATTCCATGCAAAGCTCTGACACCCACCTGGCTCAGCTGCAGTTTGGCAGATAGATTCAGCACCTCCAGGAGGGATCTGACCATGGTCTGGGGCTGGCTGTGGGAGAGGAATCAGTTACAAGGTTTGGGAAAAGCCCTTGTAGTTCTTGCAGCCCTGTCAAACAGCTGTGCCTCAGAGTCGGATGACTAAGGCTGATGGGCAACTGTGTGTTCTGGCTATTTTTCAGGCAGTAACCTTGAAAGGAAAGGTTGTTGAGGAATCCAAGGGGCTCCAGCACATCTGGAGAGAGGAACAGACTCAGGTAACAGGGAACATGATGCTCAAATGAAAGGTGCTATAGCTGTTCCAAACCTTGAAGTGCCCCAGATGTAATCCTGATGATGTTCAGCTGTAGCTTCAGAAGCTATAAGGAGGGGAAGTGGCCAAAGGCATCAGCTGGAAGGATGGGAACTGTGCCTTGCAGACATAATGCTTCTATATCCTGGGGCACTGCTGTCAGGGTCTGAGGTAGGTCTTTAACATTGGAGCATGATGCAAAAATGTGCAGTCCTGCTGGAAAGGAACAGAATGGGATATAGGAGGAGAGGTTAGGCAACAGGGAGCTTTCTGCTATGGTGCAGTCAGGGGCAGTCCATACTCAGCTCATCAAGATGAAGCTTATCAAGACCAGCACTAGAGAGGCAGGAGAGAGGAGGAGAATAGAGATCTTCCCGTCCTTGGCACTGCTTTTAGAAAAAGAGGAGAAAGAATAGGGATGTCAAATCTCACAATAGCAGATAATCCCAGCTCAGGGTTTTCTACACATAACTTCCTTGGGAGTCCTGAGACATACTGTAGAAACAGTTGTGTGATTGCCATATGAGGAAGACATTTGGCCAAGTAGGGAGCTCAGGTTGTACAGGTTCAGTTGTGCCTCCCTGCAGGTAGAAAGCCAGTGGAGACAGAAACATGGAAAGGGCAGCAAGAAGAGCCAGATACTCATAACTCGTGATAGATCCCAGAGAGACACTGGTGACACTTCCCTATCTTCCTGCTAGGGGGAGATTAGTTCATGTTACTAAGCTCTTGGGAGGAGAGGCCTCAGGTATAAATGGGCTACTTCCAAGACTTGGCAGCAAATATACTTGACTCATTACATAGTGGATTGGATGAGACAAAAATGATAATGACAGAAGCATAAAAAGACCTAAACATACACTTTTATTTGATCCTTAATCAAGAGACACACATTGGACCAATTTCTTGGCTTTATTTTAGGCCAACTGAGGCAGTCAAATGTCAAAGAAGCTATTGCTTGCCTGAGGTCAAAGAAGTAGAAAGGGGCAGAGTAATGACTATAGTCTAAGTTTTCTGTTTCCAAGATTCATGGTTCCATTATGAAGTTTTAAGGGAAGACTAAAAAGAACATTTAAAGTGAATTCTACAGGGAAATTTATGGAAAAGAAGAAGCTTCAAAAGTTCAGGTAAAATATCAAAGTAGAGAAAATAAGTAGGGTAAAGATGAGGCTGGAAAAACAAAGGAAACATGAAATATTGATACTTCTGTCTTCACAACTAGAGCTGGAGGTAGAAGGTTGCTTTGATCCTTTTACCACTGTTTACTTATCCTCTCATGGTAATGCCTCCAATTTCCTATTATGAAGTCATCAGCAATCATATGTTTCCTATCGGGGTCCCTGAAAAGATGGAAAGAGGCAGATCAGGCTGGTGCTATGAGAATGACAGATGTCAGTTAAACAAAAATGAAAAGTGTTACCCTCCTGAGAGAGTTTGGACTTATTCAGTTACTCATACCCATGAGCAAAGGAGGATTTTCTATCAAAAGACATGGATTTTTCTGTCTTTCTCTTGAGATAACATGCCTGGGTGACCACAGAAAGCTGGCTCTGGAAGCACAGAAGCTGCCTTTCCTTGACTAATGTCTCTTCAAAGGGATCTGGAGCGTGAGAAGTGTACATGCCTCAGATTTCAGTGAAAAGTTCAGAGGAGGCCTGAGAAGAAGGACCTGGGAGTGAATCGTCTACATGACTCAGACTTGCAAAGCCATCGACCTCATTGTGGATATCATTCAATACAATTGGTGCTCCATTATTTCCATGGCTATTTCCTCACTTTTTTGAAAGTATGTTTCTTGAGCCCTGCCTGAATGTGTCAAATAGCATGCTCTGTTATACCTGGGCTTCCCTCTCTATCCTAGTATCTAGGGAGATTTCAGAAGCTGGTATAGATCTCAGACCAAGGAGACACAATGGTCTTGTGGCAGAGATCCTAGGAATATAGAATTCTGAGCTATGCAGTGGTCCTTTGCTTTCAGGAAATCAAGTTTGATGATATTACCTAAGGCATACTTACATTATCCACAAATGACAGCTCCTCATTTGACCAGTTAAAGAGTGGCAAGCCTTAACACAAAGATTCCTTTTATATGCCACCTAATCCCTGCCTGGCTTCAGGCCTCTGGCTTCCCCTGGAGAGGGGCAGAGTCTTTATGTGGGAGAGATTCTTCATTTCTGCTTTCTGCCCTGTCAGTTTCTACTTACTTGCCCTTCCACCTTGTTCACAAGGCTTACCTGGCAGCTGTTTATCTCTGAGCAGAGAAAATGGAAGTCAGCGGAGATAAGATTGAAATTTCTTAGGAATGATTTTTTTCTCACCTTATCCTGGAGCAAGAGTAAAGTTGTTTTTTCTGTGATTCTTTCCTCCTCAGTGGCCATTGCCTGCCCGCTGTCACACACAGGTGTAACTCCCTTGTTATTAACTGTCAGGTGGGAATTTCTAGGGAAGGAGGAGAGTGCTTTGTTAACCTCTTAACATCTCCCCAAATTGCATTATATTCTCTCCCTTTCCCCTCCCAGCTACCTTTTCTATTTCATGATTTCTCTTTTTTCAGTTCGGTTTGGAGATTTCAGTTTTCACTAACTTTGTATTATATCCTCCTAATCTCTGAAAGAACAAGTTCCAGCTCCATTTTCCAGGAGAGTTTTTTTCCTTGCAATAAGAGCAGCCCACAATCTCTATCATTTTTACCTCCCTACCCCAGTGCTTCCTTTATAGTGGTACAATTGAAGAAGGACTCACAGTCTTGCTGACGGGAACTCAACCTTCCCACTTAAGTTGGGGAGTGCAGCATAGAAGGGAGAAGAGGAAAGTTGGATTTTTATCTGAATGGTCGGATCTTGTTTTCCAGAGGATACCAACCACTGGGAAACTTCTGGGAAGGAAGTCAAAAAATCAAAGCCAGAACTGGGTTTTAGTAATTTAATCTCCCAAAGAGAGAAGGGTCCCATACTCTAATTCATATTTTGCTTGACTTGACTGAAACCCTTTTTGAATATTTTTCCTGCTTCTGTTCTGTTTTTGCAATAACAATGACATAAGTTTGCTTTTGGAGACATAAAATCATTCTCTTATCTCTTGTTCCAAGCATTTATTTTTCAGTCACCAGGTGTGAGCTTTTTGTTCTGTGGAGAACTGGGGAAAGAAATTTAAATTTATTTTTTTCCATACACATTTGCAGAAGTTTTCGTAGTGTCTCTCTCTCTCTCTCTCTTTTTTTTGCTTATCAACATTTTTTTTTTAACTTTTCTATCCACTAAATCTGTCTCTTTTGCTGTTTATTTGGGTATAAAGATTTGCTTAAGAGGTGTCTCAACCCACAACCCTCGTGTATATGCAGCACAAGATTACTGGGAAGGATAAGGTTACTAAAATAGTTACTGTAATTTAAGTGGTCTTGATATGGTTTGGCTGTGTCTCCAACCAAAATCTCATCTTGAATTGTAATCCCTATAAACACGATAATTTCCACCTGTCAAGGGAGAGCCAAGGTGGAGGCAATTGAATCATGGGCGTGGCTTTCCCCAAGCTGTTCTCATGATAGTGAGTTCTCACGAGATCTTATGTCTATAAGTGTTTGGTAGTTTCGCCTGTATTCATTCTTCTTTCTGACACCCTGTGAAGAAGGTGTCTTGCTTCTCCTTTGCCTTCCACCATGATTGTAAGTTTCTTGAGGCCTCTCCAGCCATGCTGAACTGTGAGTCAATTAAACCTCTTTCCTTGTTAAAAAAAAAAAGCAAAAAACAAAAGTAACTTTATTGATATATAATTTGCATACCTTAAAATCAATCCATTTTAAGTGTGTAATTCAGTAAATTTTGGCATATTACAAAGGCTTTACTTTTATGTGTCCAACTCTTGTTGAGAACTCTTGATCTTATCTGTCTTACAGTGTTGTAGGAATTCTAGACTCAGTCATGAGTTCCAAGTGTACACTGGCTAGTAGACACAAACTGTAATTTGTGTCCCATTTTAAATGAAAAAGAATGGAAATTTAAAGGAATAAGAAATATCAGTGTTTTGGGCTGCAATAACATTATCATACATCATGTGGAATGAGGCAAATGCCTGAAATAGTTGCTGTTGTAACTTTTACAATGGATAATTAATAAGCCACACTGTATAAATAAAAAAACTTTTGTTTTATACTACTAAAAATCTGTATGTGGAAAAAGAGAAAAACCTAATTGCAACTCATATAATCTCTCTTATCAATATATGTTATACATACAATCATAAGAGAAGGTATTTCAGTAACATAGGTAACAATGTCTACATTAGATTAGATGGTAAACTCAATATACAAATAAGAAAATCAATTTATGTCATTTAGACATGTGTAATTAGAAAAGTTACATAGAATATATTGCATACTTCTGGCTTAGAAACTGCTGGATCCAGTGATCCAATTCTGTTAAATTCCTTCTCTCTCACATTTGGAAAATCTTTCTTTTTTATCCAATGCCAATTTCTAAAATGTTATTTAAATAAATGATCATCCTTATATTAAAAAAAAAAGAGATGTATTAACCTCCTAGAGTGAGACTTTTTTTTTAGAAAGGAAACTTTTTTTTTTTTTTAAAGAAAAAGAAAAGAAAGAAAGAGACGAAGAAGGAAAAAAGAGAATGGAAGAAAGGGAAAAAGAAGAAAGAAAAAAAAAAAGAGGGAGAGAGAACGGGAATCTTGCTCTGTTGCCCAGGCTAGAATGCAGTCTAAAAATGGGTATTGAAAAGCTCTTTTATACTAATAATTGTGTTATACAATGGGGACAGGAAGGAATAAGGGAGGAAAATAAACGGCCAACCAATATTTCATTTAAACCTATGAAATGCTATGCAACTGCTGGGGGAGTAATTTACTTCTAACCATGTGCTCACTTTTAGAATAGATGTGATGTGTTACTGAAGAAAATGTATGTTTTGTGGATTTGGAGTAGAGAGTTCTGTAAATGTTTATTAAGTTTACTTGTTCGAGGTCTAAGTTCAAGTCCCAGGTATCCTTGTTAACCTTCTGTCTTATTGATCTGTCCAATATTGACAATGTACTGTTAAAGTCTCCCACTATTACTGTGTGGGAGTCCAAGTCTCTTTGTAAGTCACCAAGAAGTTGCCCTATGTATCTGGGTGCTCCTATATTGGGTGCACATAGACTTAGGATCATTAGCTCTTCCCATTACATTGATCCCTCTACCATTATACAATGTCCTTCTTATCTCTTTTTGTTTTTATTACTTTAAAGTCTATTTTATCAGAGACAAGAATTACAACTTTTTTTTTTTTCTCTCCATTTGGTTGGCAAATCTTCCTCCATCCCTTTGAGTCTCTGTATATCCTTGCATGTGAGATGGGTCTGGATGCAGCTTACTGATGGGTTCTTTGGAATGGCTGATACTGGTTGTTCCTTTCTGTATATGGTGCTTCTTTCAGAAGCTCTTGTAAAGCAGGCCTGGGGGTAATGAAGTCTCTGAGTACTTGCTTGTTTGTAAAAAATTGTATTTTTCCTTCACTTATGAAACTTAGTTTGGCTGGATATGAAATTCTGGGTTGAAAGTTCTTTTCTTTAAGGATGTTGAATATTGGCCCCCACTCTCTTCTGGCTTGTAGGGTTTCTGCTGAGAGATCTGCTGTGAGTCTGATAGGCTTCCCCCTTGTGGGTAAACTGACCTTTCTCTCTGGCTGCCCTTAATATTTTCGCCTTCATTTCAACCCTGGTGAATCTAATGATTATGTGCCTGGGGTTGCTGTTTTTGAGGAATATCTTTGGGGTGTTCTCTGTATTACCTGGAGTTGAGTATTGTCCTGCCTTGCTAGGTTGGGAAAGTTTTCCTGGATAATATCCTGAAGAATATTTTCCAGCTTGGATTCATTCTCTTCGTCACATTCGGGTACACCTATCAAACGAAGATTGGGTCTTTTCACATAGTCCCGTATTTCTTGGAGACTTTGCTCATTCCTTTTACCCTTTTTCTCTAATCTTGTCTTCTTGTTTTATTTCGTTAAGTTGGTCTTTGACCTCTGAAATCCTTTCTTCTGCTTGATCAATTTGACTGTTAAAACTTGTGCATACTTTGCGAAGTTCTCGTATTGTGTTTTTCAGCTCTATTAATTCACTTATATTCTTCTCTAAATTGTCCATTCTTGTTAACATTTCGTCAAACCTTTTTCAAGGTTCTTAGTTTCCTTGCATTGGGCTAGAACATGTTCTTTTAGCTCACAGAAGTTTCTCATTATCCACCTTCTGAAGCCTAATTCTGTTGATTCCTCACATTCATTCTCGATCAGGCCTTGTTCAGTTGGTGATGAGGAACTGCATTCCTCTGTAGTAGGTAAGGCATTCTGATTTCGGGTGTTTTCAGTCTTTTTGCGCTGGTTTCTTCCCATCTTTGTGGATTTATCCACCTGTCGTTTGTGTAACTGCTGACTTTCAGATTAGGTCTCTGAGTGGACGTCCAGCTTGTTGGTGGTAAAGTTTTTCCTGTTTCTTAGTTTTTCTTCGGCGGACGCCCCTCCCCCACAGAGCTGGACCTTTCTGGGTTCAGCTGTGCTTGCTGTGAAACTCAATCCTTCGCAGTTCCAACTGCTGTTTCTTTTTCTTTTGTTGTGGGGGAGGGGGGTGGAGGACTAACCTTCCCCTGCGGCGACCCACTACACCGGCTGAAACAGTGGTGTTAAGATTCATGGCGCTTTTCTGCCTGGGAATCTCCCGGTCTGGTTCCTCGCTTCAGTCACCTTTTCAGTCAGCTAAATGGGAGACTCTACCTTCCCGGAGCTCCAACGCCAACCAAAAGGGCACTCAGTCCCGTATACTCCGGACTGAGAACTGCGGCGCCAGGGCGCCTGCAAAACGGCCACAATGGCCAAAGAGTCACTCTGGCGACCCGTGGGGCTCCTCCGCCGGGAATCTCTTGGTCCGTGGGCAATAAAAATCCGTCTGAAAGTGTGGTGTCCACTCACTCTCTGCGCTTTCAGTGGGAGCTACAATCCTGAGCTGCTGCTAATTGGCCATCTTGGATCTCTCTCCCGAGACTTTTGAGAAAAGGGGCTACTTCTAAACTTCTATCACTATGTCCACTTTCTTAATTTTATACCCAATACATGTATGGCAAAGTTTGTTAGCTGCATACTTAATACCCAATTTTATTATCTTCCTGACGAATGCAACCTCAATTTTGTTCAATTTGTGAATGTGCCCAGCTTAACACATTAGATGTTGCAGTCTCTCTTGTTTATGATGGTTATCATTTGACATACTTATGTTTAGAAATATAAATGGAATGTGGTTTTGCCTCTTTCTTGTTGTCTGATACTTCAGATGGCATCTTCAGATAATAAGGTGAGCTTAAGGATGGAAACATACACTACAAAAGATTTGTCCAAAAGGCAGGGAAGCCTAGGTGCCTGATGACATATTGGCACTGCTCACCTCTGGACTGCAGTGGACTGATTATCTTTAGAAACACCCATGAGAGAAGAAAACTAAACCTTTATGTTGCATGAATTACTGTTACTTGAGTTTCTATTATAGGCAGCTGAATATAAGTCTACTATGTGCAGCAAATTTGAGTCCCTGGATAGATCTCGAGTTTCCAACACTTGGTAAAATGTGGAGTAGTTGAATTACTTAATAAGAAGAAATAATTATTTATTCCAACTATAGATTCTTTGCTTCTTTGGACATAATTGAGTTACTATCTTTTAAAAATGGCTCTGCTTTTATTAAGATGATTAATAGTATATGTTTTGATAAATGGCTTATGTTCTTTTTTATTTTTATTCTGTAAGTTCTGGGGTACATGTGTAGATTGTGCAGGATTGTTACATAGGTATACACATGCCATGGTGGTTTGCTGCCTCCACCCCTGTCAGCTACATTAGGTATTTCTCTCCCACCCCCTGCTATCCCTCCCCTAGTCCTCCACCCCCCAACAGACCCCAGTGTGTGATATTTTCCTTCCTATGTCCATGTGTTCTTGTTGTTCAACACCCACTTATGAGTGAGAACACTTGGTGTTTGGTTTTTTGTTCTTGTGTCAGTTTGCTGAGAATGATGGTTTCCAGACTCATCCATTCCCTGCAAAGGACACGAACTCATCCTTTTTATGGCTGCATGGTATTCCATGGTATAGATGTGCACATTTTCTTTATCCAGTCTATCTTTGATGGGCATTTGGGTTGGTTCCAAGTCTTTGCTATTGTAAAGAGTGCCACAGTGAACATATGTGTACATGTGTCTTTATAATAGAATGATTTATAATCCTCTGGGTATATACCCAGTAATAGGATTGCTGAGTCAAATGGTATTTCTATTTTTAGATCCTTGAGGAATTGCCACACTGTCTTCCACAATGGTTAAACTAATTTATACTCCCACCAACAGTGTAAAAGCGTTCCTATTTCTCTGCATCCTCTCCAGCATCTTTTGTCTCCAGATATTTTAATCATCACCATTCTAACTGGCATGAGATGGTATCTCAATGTGGTTTTGATTTGCATTTCTCTAATGACCAATGATGATGAGCATTTTTTCATATGTTTCTTGGCTGTGTAAATGTCTTCTTTTGAAAAGTGTCTCTTCACATCTTTTGCCCACTTTTTGATGGGGTTTGTTTTTTTCTTGTATATTTGTTTTAGTTCTTTGTAGATTCTGGATATTAGGCCTTTGTCAGATGGGTAGCTTGCAAACATTTTTTTCCCCATTCTGTTGGTTGCTGGTTCACTCTAATAGGCAAGGACTTCATGACTAAAACACCAAAAGCAATGGCAACAAAAGCCAAAATAGACAAATGGGATGTAATTAAACTTAAGAGCTTCTGCATAGCAAAAGAAACAATCATTATGTTCTTAAAAAGAGATGAGTGTCCAGTTTGATTGCTCATAAAAAATTCAAAAAAGATAAAGGTTTAAAATATGTTGTTATAATATACACAGACAAATAAAGGTAGGTATCCAAAACATGACAATTCAAACTCTCTTTTAATTAAAGTTGGTTCTTGTATTAGTAGTAAGCAGGGTGCTTGTGGGGGAGAGATAGGCAAGTGTAGATGGGAGTTCCCTGGGTAAAGTTCTTGTCTGGGAAGATTCATTTGATTGTACGGCATGTGCCTCCATTCTCTCTCGCTCTGTCTTTTTTTTTTGTTGTTGTTGCTCCAAGCATCTAGTATGAAAATCACAAGGCCAGGGTTTCCTGCCAAGAACCAATTTCTCCTTTGCAGAAAGAGCTGATTCTGAGTGAAATAGAAGGACTAGGGTGCCAAATTAACTCCTTTCCACAAAGTGACCCCACATGGAAAAGTACTTGAGAAGTTCTGTAAAGACATGCTAAAGGCTTACCAGACAGTAGCATTACCCTTTCTTTACGCATGAAGTAGAGGGGGAAGCTTGCCTAAGTGGTGTGTCTAAAAGCATTGCTTTAAATTATACATCTTTTTTAAATATTAATTTTTCTTAATTCCACGTCTTTTGTAAATTGGATGAAGAATGCACATGTGTCATGGAAAAATTAGGCAATAAAGATATTAGCATAAAAGAGGAAACAAAGAATCTAAATTACTCATAAACCCATGACTCCATGTTTGGGTACAATTTAATAATATTGTTTCATGATCTGCCATTTTCACTCAATAACATATTTTGCATGTGGAATACATTTTACATACATATTTGTATAATTTGTGTAGTTATTACCTTAAGACTACTAAAAAGAAATCCCTTAGTTCTTCTACTGCACTTGTTTCTCCTCTATAGTATTTCTTTCTGGGATAAATCCAGCTCTTTGGCTTGCATAGCCATGTAGTTCTGAAGTTAGCTATATAGGACTTAGCCACATTTCCCAGAGTAGGATGTATGGTACAGCAGAATTCTTATTAAACTTGAAGTCAGAAGAACTGATTCCTCCACATACTATGGACATACCTTGGACAGTATAACTGATTTGTTTGAATCTCATCTACAAAATGAATATGGAAATATCTCCCTTAACTATATGACCGAATTTGTGAGGATGAACTGAACAACTATGTAAAAGTGTTTTGGAAATGCTGAAGAGCTCTACAAATGAAAGACATTAATAATATTAACTGAAATAGATTCCATAAATACTATGTATGAGGTTCTATCTTGATTTACCTCATTTATTCATCAAATCCACTATCTGACAAAAATATGATCATTAGTTCTATTTTATAGTCTAAACAAATCTAGGCAGAAAGGTCAAATAATTTGCATAAGCTCACACAATTAGTGACTTAGATTTGATGTAATCTATTTCATTCTATAGTGTTGGTCCTTTCCCCCGACAATAGTAAAATGTGTGGGCTCCATTGTTAGCCTGCCTGGGATCAGCTACCATCTCCAACTAGGTTAAGTTACCCTTTGTGCCTGTTTGAGTCTTCATAAATTAGAAATACAATAGTACCGACCCCGATCTCTTCAGGTTGCATAAGTAGGAAATGAAATTATACATAGAAAAGACTTGGAACATTGCCTGACACAAAGTAGGTGGCTTCAAATGCTATTATTATTTTCAATGTTGCCAAGAGAGCAAACCCTGTGGTGGTGAATCTGGATATGTAAACTTGTTAAACTAATACACACTCTTTTCTCATAATATTGTCGCACTTGCACCTTATGTCGTAAGTATTCTAGTAGTCTTGACTGTACATAATGTTTGGTTGTACAAATAAATTTTGCTTTGTGAGGGAATTAGTTGTAATTGATGGGACATTCAAAGTTTGCTCAGCTTAACAAGCATTTAAAGGCATCTAATAAACACCATGACTTGTATTTGAAAGTAGAAAATACTTTGTTTTTTTTTTTAAACCTCACATTCACAAGTTGTCTCGATTTTACTTTATTATTACAATTTTCATTTCCTCTGAGGAAACTACTAACCAACACAGTTATTTTTAAATACCAACCTGCTGTGTTCTTTTGAAAGTCTAAGTACTAAGGAAAAAATAACACTGTATTTTTACTGCTACCCATAATATTTTTTCTCTCTCCTTCTCTCCCTTTGGGATACAGTTTGGCTTTGGAAAAATATGGTTTATATGCAGTGTTTGGTCAAATAATTTAGTGTGATGGAAAAGGTTGTGAACCAGCCATGGTATTTGGGATTGTAAGAAGAGGCATTGAAAAGCTAGTGGCTGCACAAATGTATTAACTTAGTAACACAGGTAGGGAGTTCTGAAATTGTGGTGGAAATATTGCCTGCCTTGACTACCTGTTCTTCTTGAGTCCATTTGCTGATCAGATCTCAGGTTATGTAAAAGTCATATACCCTGGAAAGGGGTATAGAAACAGGAAACATCCTCAGTAGGCTATACAAGTGAGAGATATGACAGAGTTCTGATAAGACTGACTAAAAAGTTGACACTTTCTTATGTCAAAGGAGCAAATAATTGTTTTACCTGGGATGTCCAGGCCCAAATTCATAATGCATTCCTACCTTTTGAACTGAATATAATCCCTTTCCCAAGAAACTGTTCTAAGACAAAAACCTAAAAGGAAAATTGTTGTACACAGATAATATTCTTATATTCTGTATTTTCTGGGACAGTCTGTTTTGGATTAGATGATGAGTCCTAATTTAGGTTTGTAAAATATTATCAAGGAAAATATGAAGATTTTATTGAGATACTATTTTATAACAAAAATGGGATAACTGTAATGTTCAACAAAAAGATAGGTGGTAGAAGGAAGGAAGGTGTTGGAGTGTTCAGTAACCTTACCCCACAATGCCTCTGTGCAAATTCTGTGAGAAGTCATTCTTGTGTAGTAGAGGCATTCATTTTTCTCCTAATATCCCTTCTGAAAATTTCCTTTCTTAAATCCTTTGTTAGTCAGCTCTTAGCTTCTTGTAAGGAAGGCCCTTCATCTAGGACAATGTTCGTCTCACCATATAAAAATTCACAATTCATGGCACATTTGTTCAATAAAATACTATGCTTTCTAAAAATAATTATAAAAACTTGCTATAAATGGGAGCAAGTTCAACGTTAAATCACATGAAACAGACATATAAACAAAAATAGTTGCTTTAGAGCAATTGAATTCTAAATGCTTTTTTTTTCTTTAAAAATCTTCCTTCATGTTATTTTCACATTCTTTTAGAAACAAATGACAATTAACTGCCATTGGTTTTATTTTATTTTTTGAACTTAAGCATTGTATCCACAAGTACATCACTGCCCTCTCCAGTTTTTAGGGGGAGATATTCTATTATCTAAAACCCAATAAATTTTGACCCATTATGTTTTTGGCACTACCTTATTTAGGTAAAAATATTAGGCATTTAGAACAATGCATTTCTGAATATTTTGACTGATGTTACTATTCATGGAATTAGAATCTGCCTTTCAGGGGCTCAGAAGGAGGTACTGTTTGGATGTCATTAGGGTAGAATATTTTATTGTCCTATAAAAATGTTGATAAATTGCTTATAAGGGCTCATTTATTAGTAAGGACCATGTCACCAAAATAATAAAGCCAAATATGATAAGAATCACAATCAGAAAATATATTTTTCTTTTATTTACAACCTACCAAACAAAATAACATAGTTATAATTTGTCCGTCTCAGAACTATAAATTTTATTTAAATAGAACATAAAGAACTTTTATCACAGGTGAATCAGATGAAAACTATCCAGAAAATACCCAAAGACGTACTTTACTCAGTTAATACTCAGTCTAGGTGCCAAAGGGAAACCAAATGCTTCCGTTTATCTATATCTATATAATTTGGCAATTTTAATTTTTAAGGGGCCCAACAGATGTTTAATTTCATAGGCTGATATAGTCAATATCACTAGATCCATATTTTTACATTTAATTAGCTATATAATTCTGATTTCTCTTTGTTAGACTGTACTGACCTGATCATGGAGAAATAATCTAATATGCCTTAAATTATGTTGGAACTCCCCCAGAACTTTACTCAGGGCTGCCTTTATCTCTTAATTCTGGAGGCTATAGATGAGGGGATTGAAGAGTGGGGTCACCATAGCATAGAAAAAAGTTTTAGTTTTCAGCATCTCCATAGAATGTCCAAGTCCTGGGCTCACATACATGACCATAAGAGAGCAAGAGAACAGTGATCCCACAGCTAAATGAGACCCACAGGTAGAGAAGGCCTTATGTTTCCCAGTGCTTGAAGGCATACCCAACGCAAGTATCATGACAAGAGTACAGGATCCAATAATAAAGAGGAAGTTACCTAAAATAACTAATGAGCTTACAGTGTAGAAAAACAGTTGGGTTTTGGGGCAGAGGCACATGCCAATGCAAATACTGGCCCTGGGTCACACACAATATGGTCAGTAATGTTTGGACCACAGAAGGGCATCTGATTGATGAAAACACTGGGGATCAGGAACCACAGAAATCCACAAACCTGGCACATTATGGCCAGTTTGGCACAGAAATGCCCAGTCATGATTTTAGGATAGTGAAAGGGATGGTAGACAGCAAGGTACCGATCAAAGGCCATCGCAATCAAAGCAAGCATTCAGATGTACTCAAAGAGAAAAGAAAAGAATTGGAGAAAACATCCAGCAAAGGAGACGGTTTTTCTCTCTGAAAGGAAGTTGACCAACATCTTGGGAACTGTAGAAGAGACATACCATACCTCTAAAAAGGAGAAATTTCCCAGGAACATGGGATTGTGAAGTCGCTAGTCACACCACAGGGCACAAGCAATGGCTCTATTCCCTGTTATGGTCTGTGCATATGTTGTAGTGAAGAGTCAGAAGAGGAAGATTTGAATTGTCCACTCACAAGAGAAACCTTGGAGTATAAATTCATTTACAAAAGCAAAGCTGGAAATGGGCTTAGAGACATTCATTGGGTCAGTGACCTGCAAGGTCAAGAGACACATTATCAGTCAGGACTCTTTTACAAAATGTGTTTCTATTTTAAGAATGAAGACACAATGAAAATGATGTCATTTTTCAAAAGTATAATTAGGGAGAGAATGTAGTTTACTTTTTCTTGGCTATATAGTATGAGTTTTGGGCATATTAGGTAGCAGATTGAACAAAAACAAACTTCTGCCAGCTCCTAAATCTCTCCTTAATATGCAATCATAATAGAACTAGGCAAAGTTAATCTCCTTTTGTCAGTTCATTATTTTGGGACAGAAATGATTTATGATAGTTTCTGTATAGCATATGACTCAAAGTACTTTGAGAAGGCACAAATGTGTTAGTTTCTTATTGCAAACCCAGCTTATAGTGCAATAGACTCAGTAAAGAAAGTTTTGACCATTAACATTTCAGCTAACCATATTACTTAACATTATTTATATATACAAAAAACTGCACATTTTTAAAATAAATTGGCAGTAATCACGTTAAAGCCATTATCTCTGAGTTCTATTGCTGCTGTTGTTAGCTTAAGTTATTGTCTAATGCTACTTACCAATATTGACTTTTAATATTAATATGGTAATGCTGCAATGTTTTCTGTAGACAGCAAAGGCTTTAAGTTTTTGATTAATCTTTCACCTTAATTTCATAAGCTGATATAGTGATTATTGATAAAATCAATAACATATTGATTTAGTCATTATGTACAAACGTTTGCAGAGATCTAGACATTAAACTTTACTTTTTGAAGTTTTTTTCATAAAATTTTGGGATTGATTTTCCTTATGTGCTTTTTGTAAAATTGAAAATTTCTACTAAATGAGAGAAATCAAAAAACTTTTTTGTTTTGTTATAGGTAAACTTCCTTCCTCCTTCTGTTTTTATTTATTTTTATTTTTTTTTTATTGCATTTTAGGTTTGGGGGTACATGTGAAGAACATGGAAGATTGTTGCATAGGTACACACATGGCAGTGTGATTTGCTGCCTTCCTCCCCATCACCTATATCTGGCATTTCTCCCCATGCTATCCCTTCCCCAACTCCCCACCCCCCACTATCCCTCCCCTTTTTCCCCCGACAGACCCCAGTGTGTGATACTCCCCTCCCTGTGTCCATGTGTTCCCATTGTTCAACACCCGCCTATGAGTGAGAACATGCGGTGTTTGATTTTCTGTTCTTGTGTCAGTTTGCTGAGAATGATGGTTTCCAGGTTCATCCATGTCCCTACAAAGGACACGAACTCATCGTTTTTGATGGCTGCATAATATTCCATGGTGTATATGTGCCACATTTTCCCTGTCCAGTCTATCATCGATGGGCATTTGGGTTGGTTCCAGGTCTTTGCTATTGTAAACTGTGCTGCAATGAACATTCGTGTGCATGTGTCCTTATAGTAGAACGATTTATAGTCTTTTGGATATATACCCAGTAATGGGATTGCTGGATCAAATGGAATTTCTATTTCTAGGTCCTTGAGGAATCGCCACACCGTCTTCCACAATCCACAATCCACAATTTTTTTTTAAATTATATATATATATATATATATATATATAATTGCAATTTAGGTTCTGGAGTACATGTGCAGAACATGCAGGATTGTTGCATAGGTACATACATGGCAATGTGGTTTGCTGCCTCCATCATCCCCATCACCTCTATGTGGCATTTCTATCATGTTATCCTTCCCCAACCTCCCTAGTCCCTGCTGTCCCTCCCCTATTCCCCCCCCCGAACTGACCCATTGTGTGATGCTCGCCTCCCTTTGTCCATGTGTTCTCATTGTTTAATAACCGCCTATGAGTGAGAATATGCGGTGTTTGATTTTATGCTCTTATGTCAGTTTGCTGAGAATGATGGTTTCCAGATTCATCCATGTCCCTACAAAGGACACAAACTCAACATTTTTTATGGCTTCATAGTATTCCATGGTATATATGTGCCACATTTTCCTTGTCCAGTCTGTTGTCAATGGGCATTTGGGTTGTTTTCAGGTCTTTGCTATTGTAAATAGTGCCACAAGGAACATATGTGTGCATGTATTTATAATAGAACAATTTATAATCCTTTGGATATATACCCAGTAATGGGATTGCTGGGTCAAATGGAATTTCTATTTCTAGGTCCTTGAGGAATCACCACACTGTCTTCCACAATGGTTGAACTAATTTACACTCCCGCCAACAGTGTAAAAGTGTTCCTATTTCTCCATATCCTCTCCAGCATCTGTTGTCTCCAGTTTTTTTAATGATTGCCATTCTAACTGGCATGAGGTGATATCTCAATGTGGTTTCGATTTGCATTTTTCTAATGACCAGTGATGATAACCATTTTTTCATGTTTGTTGGCCTCAAAAATGTCTTCTTTTGAAAGGTGTCTGTTCATATCCTTTGCCCACTTTTAAATAGGGTTGTTTGTGTTTTTCTTGTAAATCTCTTTTAGTTCTTTGTAGATTCTGGATATTAGCCCTTTGTCAGATGGGTAGATTGCAAACATTTTTTCCCATTCTGTTGGTTACCAGTTCACTCTAATGATTGTTTCTTTTGCTGTACAGAAGCTCTTAAGTTTAATTAGATCCCATTTGTCTATTTTAGCTTTTATTGCCAATGCTTTTGGTGTTTAGTCATGAAGTCCTTGCCTATGTCTATGTCCTGAATGGTTTTGCCTAGGTTTTCTTCTAGGATTTTTATGGTGTTAGGTCTTATGTTTAAGTCTTTAACTCATCTGGAGTTAATTTTAGTGTAAGGTGTCAGGAAGGGGTCCAGTTTCAGTTTTCTAAACATGGCTAGCCAGTTTTCCCAACACCATTTATTAAACAGGGAATACTTTCCCCATTGCTTGTTTTTGTGAGATTTGTCAAAGATCAGATGGTTGTAGATGTGTAGCATTGCCTCCAAGTCCTCTGTTCTGTTCCATTGGTCTATATCTCTGTTTTGGTACCAGTACCATGCTGTTTTGATTACTGTAGCCTTGTAGAATAGTTTGATGTCAGGTAGCATGATGCCTCCAGCTTTCTTCTTTTTGCTTAGAAAGATTGCAAGCATAGTCTTAGCTATGCAGGCTCTCTTTTGGTTCCATATGAAGGTTAAGGGTTTTTTTCCAGTTCTGTGAAGAGGGTCATAGGTAGCTTGATGAGGATAGTGTTGAATCTATAAATTACTTTGGGCAGTATGACAATTTTCACAATATTGATTCTTCCTAACCATGAGCATGGAATGTTTCTCCATCTGTTTGTGTTCTCTCTTATTTCCTTAAGGAGTGGTTTGTAGTTCTCCTTGAAGAGGTCCTTTACATTCCTTGTTAGTTGTATTCCTAGGTATTTTATTCTCTTTATAGCAATTGTGAATGGCAGTTCATTCTTGATTTGGCTCTCTTTAAGTCTATTATTGGTGTATAGGAATGCTTGTGATTTCTGCATATTGATTTTATATCCTGAGACTTTGCTGAAGTTGCTTATCAGTTTCAGGAGATTTTGGGCTGAAATGATAGGGTCTTCTAAATATACAATCATGTTGTCTGCAAATAGAGACAATTTGACTTCCTCCTTTCCTAATCGAATACCCTTTATTTCTTTTTCTTGCCTGATTGCTCTGGCTGGAACTTCCAATACTATATTGAATAGGAGTGGTGAGACAGGGCATCCTTGCCTAGCACCAGATTTCAAAGGGAATGCTTCCAGTTTTTGCCCATTCAGTATGATACTTGCTGTGGGTTTGTCGTAAATAGCTTTTATTATTTTGAGATATGTTCTGTCCATACCTAGTTTATTGAGAGTTTTTTTTTTTTTTTGAAGAGTGTGTAAATCAACCACACATATATTTCCATCTTAGCTTAGTTAGCTTTGCCGTTACAAAATATGCCATAGATTGGGTGGCTTAACCAACAGAAATGTATTTCCTCACATTTTTTTTTTTTTTTGAAGTATGAATTTTTTTTTTTTTATTGCATTTTAGGTTTGGGGGTACATGTGAAGAACATGGAAGATTGTTGCATAGGTACACACATGGCAGTGTGATTTGCTGCCTTCCTCCCCATCACCTATATCTGACATTTCTCCCCTTGAGAGTTTTTAGCATAAAACGCTGTTGAATTTTGTTGAAAGTCTTCTCTGCATCTATTGAGATAATCATGTGTTTTTTGTCTTTAGTTCTGTTGATGTGGTAGATTACGTTTATAGACTTGCATATGTTGAACCAACCTTGCATCCCTGGGATGAAGCCTACTTGCTCGTGATGGATAAGCTTTTTGATGTGCTGTTGCAATCAGTTTGCTAGTATTTTATTGAACATTTTTGCATCTATGTTCATCATGGATATTGGCCTGAAGTTTTCTTTTTTTGTTGAGCCTCTGCTGGGTTTTGGTATCAGGATGATGTTGGTCTTATAAAATGATTTGGGAAGGATTCCCTCTTTCTGTATTGTTTGGAATAGTTTCAGAAGGAGTGGTACCAGCTCCTTTTTGTATGTCTGGTAGAATTCGGCTGTGAACCCATCTGGACCTGGGCTTTTTTTGTTTGGTAGGTTATTAATTGCTGCCTCAGCTTCAGCCCTTGTTATTGGTCTATTCAGGGTTTCAGCTTCTTCCTGGTTTAGACTTGGGAGGGTCCAAGTGTCCAGGAATATATCCATTTCTTCCAGGTTTACTTGTTTATGTGCATAAAGTTGTTTGTAGTAACCTCTGATGGTAGTTTGTATTTCTGTGGAATCAATGGTGATATCCCCCATTTTTTTTTGGTTCATCTATTTTGATTCTTCTCTCTTTCATTTTTTATTAATCAGGCTAGCGGTCTGTCTATTTTGTTGATCTTTTCAAAAAACCAGCTCCTGGATTTATTGATTTTTTTGAAGGGTTTTTTGTGTGTCTATCTCCTTCAGTTCTGCTTTGATCTTAGTTATTTCTTGTATTCTGCTAGCTTTTGAGATTTTTTGATCTTGCTCGTCTAGCTCTTTCAATTTTGATGATAGAGTGTGGATTTTAGATCTTTCCTTGCATCTTATGTGGGCATTTATTGCTATAAATTTTTCTCTAGACACTGCTTTAATGTGTCCCAGAGATTCTGGTACGTTGTGTCTTCGTTCTCATTGGTTTTGAAGAACATCTTTATTTCTGCCTTCATTTCATTGTTTATCCAGTCAACATTTCAACAGCCAGCTGTTCAATTTCCATGAATTTGTGCACTTCTGAGTGAGTTTCTTAATCCTGAGATCTAATTTGATTGCAGTGTGGTCTGAGAGACTGTTTGTTATGATTTCCGTTCTTTTGCATTTGCTAAGGAGTGATTTACTTCTAATTATGTGGTCAATTTTAGAGTAGGTGTGATGTGGTGCTGAGAAAAATGTATATTCTGTGGATCTGGCGTGGAGAGTTCTGTAGATGTCTATTAGGTTTGCTTGGTCCAGATCTGCATTCAAGTCCTGGATATCCTTGTTAATTTTCTGTCTCATTGATCTGTCTTATATTCACAGTGGAGTGTTAAAGTCTCCCACTATTATTGTGTAGAAGTCTAAGTCTCTTTGTAGATTGTTAAGAACTTGCTTTATGTATCTGGGTGCTCCTGTATTGGGTGCATATATATTTAGGATCATTAGCTCTTCTTGTTGCATTGATCCTTTTACCATTGTGTAATGCCCTTCTTTGTCTCTTTTGATATTTGTTGGTTTAAAGTCTATTTTATCAGATACTAGGATTGCAACTCCTGCTTTTTTTTTTGCTCTCCATTTGCTTGGTAAATCTGCTGCAGCAGAACTCATAACCACCTTTTTCCCAGGCTCTGTGTCCTGGGAAGTTGGGGCTTTATTTCTAAGTTCCTGATGTGCTGCTGCCTTTTTTCAGATATACCCTGCCTAGCTAGGAGGTAGTCTAGTCACAGTCTGCCAGCAGAGGCATTGCTGAGCTGCTGTGGGCTCTGCCTGCTGCTGTTTGAACTTCCTTGTGGTTTTGTTTATAGAGGTATAGTTAGAACTGCCTCGGTAATGGCAGTCTGCCTCAGTAATGGCCGACTGCCTAGGTAGTGGTGGTGCCATTCCCCCCACAGAGCTGGACCATCCTGGGTCCAGCTGTACTTGCTGTGAAACTCAATCTAAAGTGTTTCAGATTGCTTGTCTTTGTTGTGGTGGGACCTGCTGAGCCAGATCACCTGGCTTGCTGTTTCAGCCCCCTTTTTTTCAGTTGAATGGGTGACTCTGTCTCCCAGGAATTCCAGGCGCCAATTGAAATGGCCTCCCAGATTTGTGTAAGTTTTTGTGTGGACACTTTCTGTGCTGGCTGAAACAGCCTTACTTGAAACTCATGGTGCTTTTCAGCCCAGGAATCTCCTGCTTGTGGGTAGCAATAACTCATTTGGAAATGTGGTGATCACTCACCCTCTGTGTTGTTCTCACTGAGAACTGCACTCCAGAGCTGTTCCTATTTGGCTATCTTGGATCTGCCTCCCTCCTACATTCTTATAAAAATATGTTAGGGATTTGTGTTATCTGAAAAATCCTTTTTTTTTTTCTCAGAAATATGGAGGGATATGAGTCCTGGAAGTCATGAGGGCTTACATTTTGAGCAGAAACACAATTTTCAAAAGTTTTTCTTCCAATTTACTCTCTACACCAGTGCTCTGGGGAAGTCAAGAGTATGACTAGTTAGAAGCTATGTTTGTGCTTCTTTTAGTAATATGACTGTTTGTAATAGGCTTCCAACCAGAATGATTAATAAACTAACATTAAGAAATTATGGAATGAAAAGGGATTGACACAGGAATGTCATGATTTTTGACAGTGCTCAAAAGGTGAAGCCATCATTGTTTTGGCATGAACCAAATATCTAAATGATTTATTTTATAAACCATATTCTGCCTCCAGCTAGACAGAGTTTTACTGTGGCCCCAGAATTAAAAATGAAATTTAAAAAACTTATGGTCTCCTGGGATGTAGCCTCTACAGCATTAGAAAAGTTATCTTCCAAGCCAATGAATCTTTAAAAAGTTAATGATTACACATTCTCTGAAGAATCAGTAAGGAGTAATGACAATTTTTCTAAGGCATCATTATTTACAAAGAGCTTGCCTACCAGACAGATTCCAAAAAACTTCTGGAAGATACAGTCTGAGGAGAAATAAGATACAAAATGTCACCAAAAGTTCTGACATAATGTTTAGGAACATTTCAAGTGTTACTATGGATATGTTGGAGGATATAGAGCCCAGTGAGGAAAATACTGAGGTTCCAACATTGTAGCATATTAAATAAAGATTTATAGAATTTACAAATACCTTATACAAAGATGGTTCCACAGAGTTCTTTAGATATGAGAAGAAAGTAGAAGAAGTAACAACATTTAAGTTGACAGAAATACTTCAGAGGAACGTATGACTTCCTAATTAATATGAGAGAAGTATTTACCTTTATTGATTAGTGTCCCTTCTATTTTTACTTTATGGCATTTAGGGGCCGACATAGTGTAACTAAACACTCACATGGGAGTGAATGATCACACCATGTATCATGAAGTAGTTGAGGACATCAGGGATGTATGTCCTAGGACCAGAGAAATCTTATGTCTAAAATCAGACTTCCACTTTGAGAGACTATGGAGGAAAATGTTTATTAAGACCTTTATTATCACATAGTCATAATACTTAGGAACTCCTAAAACATAGCTTTAATCTTTTTGTCTGCTCAAAAGCCATCAGTGATTTAAAGTTCCCAAGTTCTCCACAAATTGACTTCAAATTACTTTCCTGGTGTTATCTTTCCCTACTCTCTTTTACAGATAAATTAGATGGTAGACCGCATTTCATTCTCTGAATAGCTTCAGTTTCCTATGTTCTGTTCTTTTCTGTATTTGGAATTCTATTTATCTCCATCTACACCTGTGAAAACCCTCCTTCAAGGTCTAGTTCAAAAGACATCTTTTTTTTTCCAGTATGTTTTCCCCTCTTCCTCTAAACAAAGCACCTTTTCCATCCTTGTGTTTTTTTGTTTTATTGTTTTTTGTTTTTGGATGGAGTCTTTCTCTGTCATCAGGCTGGAGTGCAGTGGCACAATCTTGGCTAACTGCAACCTCTGCCTCTAGGGTTCAAGTGATTCTCCTGCCTCAGCCTCCCAAGTAGCTGGGTTTACAGGTGTACGCCACCATGCCCAGCTAATTTTTGTATTTTTAGTAGAGATGGGGTTTCACCATATTAGCTAGGATGGTCTCGATCTCTTGACCTTGCAATCTGCTTGCCTTGGCCTCCTAAAGTGCTGGGATTATAGTCGTGAGCCATCATATCCGGCCCCATCCTTGCATTTTTATTTTAACATCTTTGTGTCTTTGTCATGATACTGTTCACAAGCTGTGATATCAGTGCTCATCTATGATATTGTTCTGAAGTTTTCTTTGTGTGAGTGTGTGTGTGTGTGTGTGTGTGTGTGTCTCTATGAGGTTTTGGCATCAGGATGATGCTGACCTCATAGAATGAGTTGGGCGGAGGTCCCTCTCCTCAATTCTTTGGAATCATTTCAGCAGAAATGGTACTGGCTCTTCTTTGTATATCTGGTATAATTCAGCTGTGAATTCATCTAGTCCTGAGCTTTTACACATTTTTTTTTTGATTGGTAGGCTGTTTATTACTGATGCAAGTTTGGGGCACGTTATTGGTGTGTCCAGGACTTTATCCATCTCTTACAGGTTTTCTAGTTTGTGTGCATAGAGGTGTGTGTAGTAGTTTCTGATGGTTATTTTTTATTTCCGTGGGTTCAGTGGTAACATGGCCTTTTTCATTTCTAATTCTGATGTTTCTTACAAAAGATTAGGATGACTAGCAAAAATTATGTAATCTGAATATGTAAAAAATATGTAATCTGAATATGGCTTCTAGATATTATTAAATGTGTTTGCCTTTAATTTACTCTGGTCAACAATGTGAGTTATCTTTGGGGCTTTTTTCTTAAATAATCTAAATAAATAATACTAAAGCACTATACTTAATAAACAGCCTTGTTAAATGAACATGCATTTGAGCATTAGACTCAGGAGAAACAAGATTAATTAACCTTTGACACAAGAAGCCCACAGTGCAACAAGCCACTCCAGTGAGGGTCTATGCCAGCAAGATCCCACCTAAGGGCTAAACTTTAAGCTCTATTCACTTTTAGCGAATTAAGTAAATACACTGCCATCCTATGCTGATAGTGATGGGCAGTCTGGGGGGGATGTTGACTTCTGTAGGGAGGAGGGAGGAGGCTGTGTTTCTGCACTTTGCTTCTTCAGTCCGGCACTCTGTGATGACTTTATTTCCTTCCTCTCCTTTTCAAGCCCTGGCATGTTGGCTCAGAGCACAAGGGGGCAGGATAACCCTCATTGTCTCATTCACACTGACAGAAGCCTTGTGGTTTGAAGTACACACTCGCTCCCCCAAGCTCTACCCACTGATGCAGGGAGCAATTTATCCAAAGTGGCATTATCTAAATCACTAGGTTCTTTTCTTTACCCACCCCCAATCCTGCTGTTCTTTCACTTCTAAGTGAAAGATACTCCAAGTTTACACTTGGTAGGAGCCCCTGGAATATTTGGGGTTTCATACTGCACCTCAAAACTATTTCTCACAGACCCAATCATCTATTAAAAATTTTGTTGAATTTCTGCCATTTTAATGGCTATCTGGCTTCATATGAACTTCTTGGTATTATAATAGTCAGTGTACTTCCAAATTAATCCCAATTCATTTACTTTTATTTTGAGATGAATTGTATCTCAGAAACCTTTCTTCTATAAAACGATATCTCTTTAAGAGGATGTTGGAAAGTCAGCCTTTCTCATAGTTTCCCCACAAGTTTAAACACATTACTCCATTTTAAGTTTAGAGACTATTTTAAAAAACTATTATGCTTCTGTTTTTCCTGCAGTTTTCTCTTTCCTGTCTCTTACATACTTCTCTGTGACGTGGTCCAACAATCACTGCCATGGCAACAAAGGCTCTGTGACATCTCTAGCAAGCTCATTGTCTTCTGCCTTATTAAACTTTAATGGGTAGCTAGTCTCAGACAGTAACACCCTGGGAGGGCTCAAACCACATAGCCAAATGTGCCAAGATAATCCTGAGCTCACCTATTGCCAGGTAAGACAAAGTATTTTAGTGCAATAGCAGACAATTAATTAAACAAACAAAAACAAGAAACCCTTCTTGGGCCAGGAAGCCATTAATTAGCTAAGCTCAGAGCCACTCATTGAAACTAGGTCCTGACTGGGCTTCTGGATTTGACCACTGGACCAGTTGGAATGAAATGGTCCCCAGATCCTGTTTTCATGTAAGAATGAGTTTGGAAGTATCCAGATATGGTGGTGGGCCAGGCCTCCCCTGTGAGCAGTAAGTTCAGGAAACTTGAACTGCCCTTTCCCTCTGCCTTCCCTGGGGTAACGTGAATGGCTCTTAGTCTTTCGTGTTCCTGTCTGTAACGTGGAGGAGGAAGAGAAGAGCCTCATTGCACATATTGGCCCATTAAGAATGACCTTAGACCCATAATTTACAATATTTTGAAGTTAGGTTTGATTTTTACTATTCCACATATCTCCCAATATGTTGTGCCAGATTTTAAGTAATTTGCAATGAGAATACATTGAAGACATATATTTGAGCTCCTTAGAAAGTCTCACCCACCTTTGAGGTAACTTTTTGTATTTTAGGGTTTTCTCAAGCAGAGTGTTGAGTCCTTAAATCAGTGTTGGGCAGTGATAAAATTTTGACACATAAAGTTAGTTGCCTAAGCTTAGTGAATGGGGGATAGGCTTGTTTATTAACAGTCTATGTGGCATTTTATGCTGAAAAAGCCTTGAGGCTCAGACTCAGCCCACAGCTCTCTGCACTCCCTCCACCTTCCTCCTGCCCCTTCCATGTGTATCCTTTCCAGAGATTTTTGTGAGTTCTTTTCCTTTTTGAGATCTCTCTTAAGGTTAATTGTGTACACTAGATATCTAGAACTTACTCATCCTGTTTAGCTGAAACACTGTACCTTTTGACCAATGTCTCTCCATACCCGCTGGATGGAATTTTCAATAGCTAGTCAGGGAAAGCCTCACTGAAAAGGTGGGGATTTTGGGATGCTGATAACATTATTTCCTGAACTAGGTACCTTTACACAGGTGTGTCAATTGATAATAATTCAGTGGGCAATATACTTATGATTTGTCCACTGTACTTTTTGTATAGATGAATATACAAAAGATATAGATAAATAAAAAATTCAGAAATCTCATAAAGGTGATATTTGGATAAAGACTTGAAGGAAGTGTGGAGGCAAGGAAATATAAACATCTGGGGAAAGAGGGTTCCAGTCAGAGGAGACGGCATGTGTAGGTGCCATGAGGTAGGAGCACGCCTGGCATGATTGAGACAGCGGGGAGTCCTCATCTCTTTCTCATCTCCACTATATTTAAATATGGCTTCCACCCACCACACCTCTGAAATGGTCATTTCAAAAATCATGAAATTTATTTACCTAAATTTATCTTAACAAATACTTTTAATATTTTACAAGTATAACTATACTTTATTATAGAAAATATACACTTATTAAAGAAAAATTTGAGAAAACATATATAGCCACAAGAATACAATATAACTAACATTTAAAGTTTTTCCTTTCATCATACTTATATTCAGAGTAATATTTGTATTTAAGTGTAAAATTGATGGCACATTTATATTATTTATATTTATATTTTATTATTAAGAACTGATTAGTTAATTCAATAATAAAAATTGATTGTGAATGTTCCAGTGACCACTCTAAATGCTCTTGCACATAGCAGTGAACAAAATGTACAAAAATTCCTATGTGGAACTTAGATTCCAAAGAAGGCAGGTGGTAAATAAATTAGTAAACTATATAATATTTTAGGGACTGATGAGTAAACATGGGAGAAAAATCAGAAATGCCAGGTCAATAGGGAGTGTGTGTGGGAGTTGGCAGGGGTGCATTTCCCCCATCCTTATTAAGGTATAATTGACAAAAACAGTATATAGATTTACATGAGAAGAAAAAGCAATTCACAGAACTAGCATTGCTTTACTTCTGTCTTTTCAGAGATATATTTGGCTGTTTAGTGAGACATTCTGGAGTTTAAGCTGTCATTTAAACCAGTTACAATTTTCCATAGGGAGCTAGTCTGTCACTTGGGTCTTTTCCCAATTAAGCAAGACTAGTTCCCTGGAATCACTATCCAGTATGTGAGGTTAACTTGGTACTTATTCAATGTGCCTGCTTTATAATAGGTAATTTTTTATTATTTTATATTAAAAATAACTATATATTTATGGCATACAAGATGGGTTTTTGAATATGTATACATGGTGAAATGATTAGTTCAAACTAATAAACATATTTATCACTTCCACATACTTTTATTTTACTGTTGTGAGAACATTTAAAATCTTTTTTTAACAATTTCAAGTATACTCTTGGGCATATGTATCCACGAGTTCCACATTTAGGCATTCAACCAACTGTATAGAAAATATTAGGACAAAACCCCCCACAAAAATACAATAAAAATAAAAAAACAATACCAATAGCAAGTATTTATAAAACATTTATGGCCAGGCGCGGTGGCTCATGCCTGTAATCCCAGCACTTTGGAAGGCTGAGGCAGGCAGATCACGAGGTCAAGAGATCAAGACCATCCTGGCCAACATGATGAAACTCCGTCTCTACTAAAAATACAAAAATTAGTTGGGTGTGGTGTTGGGCACCTGTAATCTCAGCTACTTGGGAGGCTGAGGCAGGAGAATTGCTTGAACTCGAGAGGTGAAGGTTGCAGTGAGCCCAGATCGTGCCACTGCACTCCAGCCTCGGCGACAGAGTGAGGCTCCACCTCAAAACAAAACAAAACAAAAAACATTTATATTTTACTAGTATTATAAGTAATCTGTAGATGACTTAAAGTATATGGGAGAATGCGCATAGGTTACAATGCAAATATAAAATAATATCATTTTCTATCAGGGGCTTGAGCATCCCCAGGATTTTGGTGTCCTTGGGAAGTCCTGGAACCAGTTGCCCCCCAGATATTGCAGATATTGGGGACAATAGTATAACATATGACTGTTAACTATAGTTGCCCTGCTGTACAGTAGATCTCCAAAACTCATTCATACTGTTTAGCTGAAAGATTGTACCTTTTGACTAATGTCTCTCAATTCCCCCTGGGTGGAATTTCGAATAGCTAGTCAGGAAAGGCCTCTCTGAAAAGGTGATATTTAGTCAAAGATTTGAAGGGAGTGTGGGGGAAAGAAATATGAATATTTGGGAAAAGAGCATTCTAGGCAGAGGAAATGGCATGTATAGGGGCCATGAGGCAGGGGCGTGCCTGTCATGCTTGAGACAGTAAGGAGTCTTCATCTTTTCCTCATGTCTTCCTCACCTCCAATATATTTAAATGTGGCTTTCCCCACCACACCCTTAAAATGGCCATTGCATAAATCACGAATAACCTTTGTGTTAGTCCATTTTACACTGCTATAAAGGAATACCTGAGACAGAGTAATTTTTAAAGAAAAGAAGTTTATTTGGCTCATGGTCCTGCAGGAGGTACAAGCATGGCATCAGCATCTGCTTAGCTTCTGAAGCCCTAGGAAGCTTTCACTCATTGAAGAAAGCAAAGGGAGAACAGGTGTGTCACGGGGCAAGAAAGGGAGCAAGATGGGGGGTGGGGGTTGTCCATACTCTTTTAACCACCAGGTCTGATGGTAACTCTACCATGGGTAGGATACCAACTCATCCATGAGGGTTGGGTTGGGTACCATCACCATGCCATGAGGGGGGATTCACCCTCATAACCCGGACACCTCCCACTAGGCACCCCCTCTGACATGGAAGATCACAATTCAACCTGAGATTTGGAGGGGTACATTGAGTATAATGTGAGATGTAGGCTTGTCAGAGATGGTCTTTATTGTGTTGAAGTATATTTCTTCTAAACCAACTTTGTTGCGAATCTTTTCATGAAACAATGTTGAATTTTTCAAATGCAATTTCTGCATCTAATTAGATGATTATATAATTTTTGGGCTTCATTTTGTTAATGTTGTGTATCACATTTATAGACTTATGTATATTGATCCTCCTTGTATCCTTGGGGTAAATCCACTCGAGCATGGTAAATTATCTTTTTAATGTGCTATTGAATTCAGTGTGCTAGTATTTGATTGAGGATTCTTGCATCTATGTTCATCAGGGATATTGGCCTGTAATTTTTATTTTCTTTTCTTTTTTTATTCTTGTCTGGCTTTGCTATCAGAGTAATGTTGGCCATAAAGAAAAGTGTGGAAGTATTCCTTCCTCTTAGATTTTTTGGAGGAGTTTGAGGATTGCTAATTATTTAAATGTTTGGTAGAATACATCAGCAAAGCTATTCTGGGCTTTTCTTTGATGGGAAACTTTATTATAATTCAATATTCTTACTCATTTTTGGTCTGTTCCAGACTTACTATTTTTTCGTGATTCAGTCTTGGTATCTTCTATATATCTTGGAATTTATTTCTTCTACTTTATTCAATGTTAGTATACGATTGTTCATAGTACCCTCTTATGAACTTTCATTTCTTATGACCTTTTATATTTCTGTGGTATCAGTTGTAATGTCTCCCCTTTTCACTTTTGATTGTATTAATATTTGAGTCCTTTCTCTTTTTTCTTGGTCTGGCTAAAGCTTTGTTGATTTGTTTATCCTTCTGAAAAACCACTATTTCATTGAGTTCTTCTCTGTTGTAGTTTTAGCCTCTATTTTATTTATTTCTGTTCTGATCCTTGTTATTTCTTTCCTTCTGCTGACTTTGGGTTTAGTTTGTTCTTCTTTTATTAGTCACTTGAGTTGTAATATCAGATTGTTATTTTATATTTTCTTTTGAAAGATTTTTAATTATTTTGCTACAGGCATACAATGTATAATAATTACATCAGGGTCAATGGGATATCCATTACCTCAAGCATTTATCCTTTCTTTCTGTTTCAAACCATGTAATTATATCTGGACCATAAATTATGTTTGGCTATAGTCACCCTGTTGTGCTATCAAATACTAGATCTTATTTATTCCATCTAACTGTATTTTTATAACCATTATCTATTCTTCCCCTTAACCCTGGTCTTCCCAGTCTCTGGTAACCATTACTCTATTCTCTATCTCCATGAGTTCAGTTATTTTAATTTTTAGCTCCCATAAATAATTGAGAACATGGAAAGTTCGTCTTCTGTCTCTTGGCTTATTTTATTTAACATAATAACCTCCGGTTCTATTCATTTTGTTAAAATAATGGGATCTCATTCTTTTTCATGGCTGAATATTACTCCATTGTGTATATGAACCACATTTTCTTTGTTTATTCAACTGTTCATAGACACACAGGTTGCTTCCAAATCATGGCTATTATGAATAGTGCTGCAATATGCATTGGAGTGCATGTGTCTCTCCCCCAATATCCTGATTTCCTTTCTTTTGTGTATTTACCTAGCAATGGCATTGCTGGGTCATACAGTAGTCTATTTTTAGTTTTTATGAAAAACCTCCAAACTGTTCTCCGTAGTGGTTGTACTAATTTACATTCCCATCAACTGTGGGTTCCCTTTCTCCATATCCTAGCCAGCATTTCTTACCACCCATCTTTTGGATATAAGCCATTTTAACTGAGATTAGGTGATTGCTCTTGTAGTGCTGGTTTGCATTTCTGATCATCAATGATGTTGAGCACCTTTTCACATGCCTGTTTGCTATTTATATGTCTTTTTTTTTGAGAAAGATCTTTGTCCATTTTTAAATTGGATGATCAGACTTTTCCTATAGAGTTGTTTGAGCTCCTTATATATTCTGGTTATTAATCGCTTGTCAGATGTATAGTTTACAAATATTTTTTTCTATCCTATGGTTGTGTTTTTCAACATTGGCTGAAATGATCCTATAGTTTTTGTTTTTAACTTTGTTTATGTGATGAATCACATTCATTGGCTTACATATGTTGAACCATCTTAGCATTTCTGGAATAAACTCACTTGATCATGGTGAATTAATTTTTTAATGTGCGTTGGATTCATTTGCTAGTATTTTGTTGAGAATTTTTACGTTAGTGTTCATCAGGGATATCAGTCTGTAGTTTTCTTTTGTTGATGTGTCTCTTTCTGGCTTTGTATCAGGGTAATACTGGCCTAATAGAATGAATTTGGATGTATTCCATGTTACTCTATTTTTTGGAATAGTTTAAGTAGAGTTGGTATTAAATTCTTCTACAGATGTTTGGTAAAATTCAGCAGCGAAGCCATCATGTCATGGGCTTTCTTTGCTGTGAGACTTTTTATTAGGGCTTTGATCTCATTACTTGTTATGGGTTTGTTCAGGTTTTGAATTTCTTCATGGCTCAAACTTGACAGGTTGCATGTATCTAAGAATTTATTTTTTCTGGATTGTCCAGTTTATTGGCATATGGTTGGAAGTGACGCTTTTAATTTCTGCAGTATTGGTTTTATGTCTTAATTTTATTTATTTGAGTCTTTCTCTTTTCTCTTAGGTAAAGTTTTGTTGATTTTATCTTTTCAAAAAACAAACTTTTCACTTTGTTGATATTCTATATTGTATGCTTTCTTTTCATTTCATTTATTATGACTCTGATCTTTATTATTTATTTTCTTCTAATAATTTGGATTTGTTTGTTTTTGCTTTTTTAGTTTTTTAAGATACATCACTAGGTTATTTTAAATTTTTCTACTTTTTTGGTTTAGGCACTTTTAGCTATAAACTTTTACTTGCCAGGTTTTGGTATCAAAGAGATGCTAGCTTCATGGAATGAGTTAGGGAGGATTTTATTCTCCTCATTTTTGGGGAATAGTTTCAGTAGAATTGGTACTAGCTCTTCTTCGTATGTCTGGTAGAATTTGGCTGTGAAGCCATCTGGTCTAGGTTTTTTGATTGGTAGATATTTATTGCTGCTTCTATTTTGGAACTTAATATTGGTCTTTCAGGGTTTTAATTTCTCCAGGATTCAACCTTGGGAGGTTGTTTGTCTCTAGAAATTTAGTGAAGCTTTCTACAACAATCATTATTCTACACATATTCTTATCTTGCATAGCAAGCTATTTCTCCTAACATTCAAAGTGGACAACTAGGTATATTGCTCCCAAATCATTGGTTTATGAGGATTTCCTCCACCGTTAGTCTATGGCTATCCTTGAGAGGCATTAAGCTGCAGCATTAGTCAATTTTTTTCTTGCCAAGTATATATTCAGACAATCCATTTGTGGGCCAAGCCTGAGGCTCTTTCCTCCTTTATTAGCTGGTTGTATGAAATCTATTTCTCACCATGAAGACATAGGTAAGATATTATCACGAAGGAAGAGATATTGTCACAATAAAGTCATATCTGTATCTCATAGAAATGCTTTTTACTGTATCAAATAGTTTTCAATTCTTTCTATCAAGTGCTAGCAAGCTCAGTATAAGATAGTATTTAATATTGGTAAGATAAAATTGAATAATGATTAACTTGAAGACAGTAACAAATATGGGCACTGTGCATGTTTATAATAATTGACATTATATTTTATTAAGAATTTCTATCCCTGGATTTGATTGAGGAGTGCAGTTACTGGATGGGTTGGGTTTATGGTTGCTCCATGGCTGCTCTGCCGGCTGGTGCTTTTTTTCTTTTTTTTAATCAGGGCAAGCTGTGTTCCATCGCAGGGAACTTTTGGCAGAGCTCCCACTATTTGCAGTGGATTTTGGATAAACACGATCTGTTGAAGGAGTGCCAAAAGGATTTAAAGTTTCTCTCAGAAGAAGAATATTGGAAGTTACAAATATTTTTTACAAATGTTATCCAAGCATTAGGTGAACATCTTAAATTAAGACAAATTATTGCCACTGCTATGGTATATTTCAAGAGATCCTATGCCAGGTATTCTCTGAAAAGTATAGATCCTGTATTAATGTTTCCTACATGTCTGTTTTTGGCATCCAAAGTTGAGAAATTTGGAGTAGTTTCAAATACAAGATTGACTGCTACTGCTACTTCTGTATTAAAAGCTAGATTTTCATATGCCTTTCCAAAGGAATTTCCTTATAAGATGAATCATATATTAGAATGTGAATTCTATCTGTTAGAACTAATGGTTCCAGGTCTTTGCTATTGTAAACTGTGCTGCAATGAAGACCTGGAACCAACCCAAATGCCCATCGATGATAGACTGGACAGGGAAAATGTGGCACATATACACCATGGAATATTATGCAGCCATCAAAAACGATGAGTTCGTGTCCTTTGTAGGGACATGGATGAACCTAGAAACCATCATTCTCAGCAAACTGACACAAGAACAGAAAATCAAACACTGCATGTTCTCACTCATAGGCGGGTGTTGAACAATGGGAACACATGGACACAGGGAGGGGAGTATCACACACTGGGGTCTGTGGGGGGGGAAAAAGGGGAGGGATAGTGGGGGTGGGGGAGTTGGGGAGGGATAGCATGGGGAGAAAGGCCAGATATAGGTGATGGGGAGGAAGGCTGCAAATCACACTGCCATGTGTGTACCTATGCAACAATCTTCCATGTTCTTCACATGTACCCCCAAACCTAAAAAGCAATAAAAAAATAAAAAAATAAATAAAAAAAAAAAGAAAGAACTAATGGATTGTTGCTTGATAGTGTATCATCCTTATAGACCTTTGCTCCAGCATGTGCAGGACGTGGGCCAAGAAGACACGTTGCTTCCCTTTGCATGGAGGATAGTGAATGATGGCTACAGAACGGATCTTTGCCTACTGTATCCTCCTTTCATGGTAGCTTTAGCTTGCCTACGTGTAGCCTGTGTTGTACAGCAGAAAGATGCCAGGCAGTGGTTTGCTGAGCTTTCTGTGGATATGGAAAAGATTTTGGAAATAATCAGGGTTATTTTAAAACTATATGAACAGTGGAAGAATTTCGATGAAAGAAAAGAGATGGCAACTATTCTTAGTAAGATGCCAAAACCAAAACCACCTCCGAACAGTGAAGGAGAGCAGGGTCCAAATGGAAGTCAGAACTCTAGCTACAGCCAATCTTAAAACATTCCAAAGAATTCCATAGTGGACCACTTGGAAATAAACCATTGGACAGATTTCAGTAATGTCTTCAGTGGAACACAAATAAAAATGTATAGCTTGTTTCTGTCAAGCATATTGGAAAGTGATTTTATTTTTGCAAAATAAATTTATCTAATATTCTAGTACATAATTCATTAAAATCTCTTGATTATAAATGTTTGGAAAGGTTCTAAGGGGACGTACAGACAGACATAGATGTTTCAAAATTAATAGCTTTTGATTAGTATAATATTTCTTAATTTGGATAATAGAAATTATAGCTTTTTATTAAGCCAGGAAACATGAAGTATAATTTGTTTAAAATCTCTTTAGTCATTGAGGGACCAAAAAAGGATGTAAAATTTACAGTCAGTATATGAGGGTTTTTTTCCCCCTCCATAAATTTAACTTTAAAACTGTATTTAAGGAATCAAACCTTACAAAATCCTGGAAGATTTTGGTAACGATGTTGATAATTTCAGGGAAATTAATCAAGTACCTATATTGATTTAAAAGTGTATTTTATTCAGTAGTTTGAGGATCTTGCCATGGAAGATACTAGCCCAGCCTAGCAGAAAAGTGCAACATGTATAGCATACTTTGACATTTTAAAAGCTGTATTCCATAACCATTTTGAAATGCTGGGCAAACTACATGAAGTTATTTATAATTAATTCACAGCTAATCAGGCATTTTGAAAGCTTAATTGGATTAAAAACCATAATGTTGGAATTTGATAAAATTTTAATGTTGATTTTTACTGTGAAAAGTTTTTAATAAGATATACACACCCTAGTTTAATTTTGTGTCTTGGTGTGGATTTACAAATTTGCTACAGGTATTCTGAGCCAGGAACACAATCAGGTTTCAGGCCAGTTTGATACTGGCTGTCCTTAATTTTAATATGAGAGTAGGATATCATACTAAATGTTATGTCAGTGGGACATACTGTCTGTGGAACTTAGCAAATTAATCATTTTCTTCAGACTTGAAGGAGAGTGATAAATAAAATTTGGAGTCACAGGATATTGATGTACAATCGAAGGATTAAACATTTTTAATCAATTGTGGACAATGGCTTATTAAATTAAATGTTGACTTCCTAGTATAAAACTGTAAGAATAAAAATAAGTTCTCCAGCTTAAAAAAAAGAATTTCTATCCCTTTTTTTCTCATGTAATTAAGAAAGATAAAACTGGCATGGACAGGTGAAACTCAGTGTTAAATTTATCAGCACTTTAAAGAGAGCCCACCATTGAAGTTAGTTTGAATGAAGTTCTAAATTGTTCATATTTTCTTCCTATATAAAAGAGTTTTCCAGGCAAGTATTTAGCTATTTAATTTACATTTCACATGTGAAGTATAATAAAACAGCCACTCTTTCCTCCAGAACTCACATAAATCCTGCCTTTTAAATCCAGAAAGTATTCTCAACTTAGGTTCTTTATGACACAAAAACTAACTGCGCTATGAGGGCTTACAAATTAAAATTCTGTAAATTACATTTCATATTGCGATTCCTTTTCATTATGTTTTTGAAAATTGTATTTGAAAAAAAAATGGCCATAGAACAAAACAAAAATCAAAATAAAAGCAATATGTTAGTCAAATATTTATAAAATGGATTTTAAGAATTTTTTTCAGTACTGCCCAGCAGTACTCAAATAAGTCACACGGTATTAATGCTAAACTAATTATAATATCAAAACCTGTGTTTAAACTGGGTTTGCAACAAAGCAAGCTGTATCCTGAGTAGTATTCACCTTTTTGTTTAGATCTTATCTGTACTATATTCCAGGTAACTAATCCGCTTTAAATTTCTAATTCTCGTTTTGTGTACTCTCTGAGAAAACACTAAATATCAAACTAAGGCTATTAGTTTATTTCTGTAATGTAAGGACCACTTGCTACATTTTGACAAGCTGGACTTCTTAAAGCTTGGCTTTTTCCAGCCAGTATCTTCTAGTGCACGATTACTGGATTACAGTGTTAATTGTGAGAGCAGTCTATATTATCTGTAACGTGTGTTATCAATTACTTTAGCTCAGTAATACAAAAAGGATATCTGTATTCTTTTTAAAAAGTTGAATTACATATAGAGGTTCTGATTAGCTTAGACATAGAATTTACATACTTTTTTACTCATTTCAACACAAAACCTAATTCATTGTTGAAACATTCTTAAATAAGACCACAGTATTGCAAATTGTAGTGGTGTTTAAGATGTTAATGAGTCATTATTATAGCAGTTCTTAAATAAAACAATGAATTTGTAGACAAATATTCATGTCTAATTAAAGTTATATTTGATAAATGGAAATTGTCTCATTTATATTTTATTAATACCTTTTCCAGTCCTGAAGATTTTCTTCAGAGAATCTTTCATCTCTTTGTTCCTGAGACTATATATTAGAGGATTGCAGAGAGGTGTTATCACAGAATAAAACAAGGTAATGATTTTTTGCATTTTTACTGGGTGTCCTGATCCAGGACTAACATACATCACCATGATAGAGCCATAAAACAAGGTGACAACTGCCAAATGAGAAGTACAAGTGGAGAAAGCCTTTCGTTTGCCAGCCTCTGAGGGCATCCGCATTACAGCCAGAATCACCAGAGCATAGGAACAAAGGATAAAGAGAAAGGTGCCAATCATGAAGATAGAATTGAATGTGGAGTAAATGAGCTGGGTGATAATGTCTTCAGAACAGGACAGCATCATCAATGGGACAGGATCACAGACAAAATGGTTGATAATATTTGGGCCACAGTAGGATAGCTGTGAAATGAGAATAACTGGAGTTAGGAAGATTACAAACCCACAGGACCATGCAAAGATGATGAGGCCAGTGCATACTTGGTTAGTCATGATGCGTGGATAATGTAGAGGGCAGCAGATGGCAAGATACCTGTCAAAGGCCATGATGCAAAGAAAGAAGCCCTCATCGTACCCAAAAGAGAAGAAGAAGTAGAACTGTGCAAAACAACTCATGAATGAGATGGACTTGCTTGTGGAGAGGAAGTTGGCCAACATTTTAGGAACAGTTGTAGTAACATAACATATTTCCAGGAGAGAGAAATTTCCCAAGAGGATATACATGGGAGTGTGAAGGTGCTGGTCCCACCACACAGAACAGACAATGGCTGCATTTCCCATCAGGGTGAGAGTATAGGCTACTGAGAAGAGACTGAAGTAGAAGAGCTGCATTTCTGGACTTGAGGGAAAACCCGTGAGGATAAGTAGCTAACAAAGTTGATAGTTTCTATGCTGGACACATTCATTAGTCTGGAAGACATGGAGATGGCAGAGGTCATTGAAACATGAAATGGAGCACGATGGTTCTTGGAAACATCAAAATTCTTTACCATGTATATTATAAAGGTAGTAAACACTTAGACTTTTGTTTAAACAACAAAACTGTGACTTTCATGACTCAACTCCTAAACAGATTTATTTTAATAAATCACAACAATAGACAGCAGGGAAAATATGAATTGTGGAGAATTTCTTTTCTTGCTAGGAACACTAGACTTGAAACCAGGAATGCAAATTTTTGTGATTCCAATAAATTGCCTATATACAATTAGCCTACTATTTCTTCTGTTTACTTGCATTATTGATACTATATTTATCTGGGTATGAAGTTCTTTAACAGTACTATGAATACCTGATTCATTATGATTTGTTAGTGATGTAAAAATAAAATACAACCTCAAGATGTTTAAAAATACTCTTTCTCAATGTAATGTCATGCCAGGGCACAAATTAATATTTACTTTCAATTTCAGCTACTCCAGGTTACTTGTGGTGTTTTAAAGTGGTAATAAAAAAGACCTCTGTCATTAGAGGATATACGGTCTTTTATGCTGTGTACATGTAACTGTACGAATGTTCAGCATAAACATACATTCTTTTATTTTTAGGCAGTTGGATAACCTATATGCTGTGAGGAAGTGTGCCATACTTTGGCCCTTAAATTGCTCTGACTAAATATTTTTATATGCTTCCAGGTGAATATATGAACTACATATGCCCATTATGGCATTGACCTTAGGGAGAACAGCTGGTCTGAGTGACTGTGGCCAAGTTCAATGTGCTTGTTATTTATAAGAAAGGCAGATCGAGTTTATATTTTGAAAGTTTCCGTGTTTTTTATTCACTGCTTTCTTCCACATGTTCCTTTTTCTTCCTTTGACTTTTGTTGTCATTTTGCATCTCACTGTGGTGGTTCCCTGAGGCCTTTCCTATCTAGGCAAATCTGAAACGTGAAGCTTTTTCCCTGATTACTCTATGTTAACTTCTAGCCCACGTAACAACAACAAAAACATGATAAAGCCATACCAGATGAAGATTTTTGTTTCTTAAATAATAACTAATTTGCATAATACCAAGTCTTATTAATGTAATGGAACTGAAAAATCAGTATTTGGGCTTGAGAAAGAAAATATCACTGGAAAGAGAAATATGCCGTATTTCTTCTACTCACCAAGCAACAAAAATTACCAAAAATACCTGTCTCCAGCAATTCGTCAGTTAGTATACATCTTCACTTGAAATTCTATACTTTCTGTATATGTGGCTATTCATATTTTAAAGGGATATGAACCATAAATGGAAAATATCCTCCAGAATTTAGGGGAAACAAGAAGAAAAACTTATATTTTTCAGCTTCATTCTTTGCCAGCATTTCATTCTGAGATATACTTTTAGATTTCTCAATAACAAGAAGAAAATATTTTCTATTATTTTTTGGAAAAAAACCCTGAGTGACTTACATGTTATATACTTCCCCACTCGCTCTTTGAATGAATACTGAGAAGGTCAGGGACAGGAGATAAAATATTTTTCCACAGAGCCAAAGACATGTGAAGAACTTCCAAGAAATTGCATGATCCTGTTTGTAATCTCTCATGGGTTGCAAAAAGTAAACCCTAAAAGATTTCTCCCACCTTTAAGGCATATGTTAATGGTCAAAATGCAAGCGTGAGTGAGTGTATTATATATGTCTGTTTACTTGCATCATAGCCTTTTGGGACGTGGAGATCTGTCTCTCTTGTAATTATTTGATAGCATTTGTTCAAAAGAGGATCTCATTCTGAATTTTCACAATCAAAAGCCAGTTCTTACTATCCCCTAAAGAATAGTGAAAGTGTAGTAGGTTTTATCTTTTTCTTTTTTCTTTTGTGTTCATGTACTGCCAAAGCTTCCTGAGGAATAATTAAGTAGTTAAGTAGTAAAAGGGATTGTCATCATAGCTACAGTGATAAGTTTTACCATAAGACGATATCTATTTTGAAGAAGAAGAAATCATTCTCTCCTCATCAAATATTTGTACCTGCAGAATTTATTAAGAGATATTTAAGTTGAATTTTATGCAGAGCACAAGAAATTTAATTGGCATTTACTTATTCCACAAATAGTTACTGAATGCCTGCTGTATGCTTAAACACTATTTCAGATCCTATTGTAGAAAACAATTCCAAAATTCCTGCCTTCACCATTATGTGGAAATAAAATAAATAATGTTAATGATATAATTATACAGTATATTAGAAAATAATATGGAGGAAAAAGAAGCACAGATCGAGGAGAGAATGTTAGAATGGGAGATAATGATTTTAAATAGAGTAATAGGAAAGCTTCACAGAGAAAGCAACTTTTAGGCAATGCCTTAAAAGAGAGAGAACAAACACTATGGGCTATCTGAAGAAATTTCATTCTAGGCAAAACAGTCAATTGTAGAAATTAGAGACAGAAGAAAGCTTAACACATTAGAAAACAGCAAGCAGGCCTGTGTGGCTATAGCAATGAAAGCAATGGGGACAGTAGTAGGACATGATGGCAGAGATACCAGGGTGATGGCACATTATTTAGGGTCTTGCAGGGGATTATAAATACTTTGGCTTTCACTGTAGGAAAGGGTCAGTGGAGGGGTTGAGCATAGAATAAAATTATCTGGCTTGAGGTATTTTTGTGTGTTATTAAAATATACCTAAAAATATACATATTACAATTATGCATCTCACTGAATTATTAAAAGTGCACATAACCATTTAACCACCACCTGGATGGAAGAAATAGGACCTTATCTAATATCTCAGAAGCCTCTTTGTGAGTCTTCTAGTGAATACTTCTCTTTCCAAAGTAACTACTATCCTAATACTATCAATTTACCTGTTCTTGAAACGTACATAAAGGAAATCACACGTCATATGTTTTATGCCTGGACTATTTTATTCATAATTATATTTGTGAATATTTAGCTGTGGCTTTTCATATGATTATAATTCATTTATTTTCATTGCTGTATAATATTCCTTGGAATGCATATAGTACAGGTATCCACCCTATTGTTACTGGGACGTTTGAATTGTTTCCATGTTTCAGCTGTTAGGAATAATGCTGCTATGAGTAGTATTACGCATATCTTTTGGTGTACAGTTGCAAAAATTTATGCTTTATAAATATGAGTTACTGGATCCTAGGGAATGCATACATGTTTATCTTTAGCACGTAATATCAAAGAATATTTGAAAATTTTATCCAAATGTACACTGTCAGAAGTCATATATGACAATTCCCAATATTCTATTTTTTGCCAGATCTTGGTTGTGTCACTTCTTTAAAGAATTTTTTTGGTGGGATATATAGTAGTGTCTTATTGAAGTTTTAAATTACATTTCCTTCATAAATAGTGTGGTTGAACACATTTTTCTATGTTCATGGGCTATTTAGATATACTTTTTTAAAATGACTTTACAAGAGGCTTATGCAATTTTCCATTTTGAATTTGTTATTGCTTTAAAGATTTAAAAATATATTTTGAACATAAGTCTTTGTCAGTTATATATATTGCAAAATTTTTCTACCATCCATGTGGCTTGTCTTCCATTATCATATGTTTTTTTAATGAATACACATTCTTAATATTTTTAAAAATACAATTGCACATTTATAGTACAATCTAATTTCTGACATGGTGTATATTCCCTTCTGCAATCTTTTTTTTTTATTATTATACTTTAAGTTCTAGGGTACATGTGCAGGTCGGGCAGGATTATCCAAATATTGAATCAAGTTTTTTTATAACTAATTCTTTATATTATTTCAAAGTAATAAAAATATTCTTTATTTTCTAGAAGCCTTTTTATTAAACAAAATTTTAATATAATATCCAAGAGTAGCATTGTTATTTAAATATTTATTTATTTTAGAATTGACAGATAACATTCTATGGTTTTTATTGAGTCAATATGATGTTTTTAAGTACATATAAATGTAGAATGGTTAAATCTAACTTGTTAATTTAATAATTAACAAATTTATTACCTCACATAGTTATTATTTCTGCGATGTGAACGTGTAAAATCCGCTTTCTTCACATTTTTCAAGAGTACAATGTATCATCATTAACTATAGTCACCTTGCTGTTGAAATTTATTTACATCATTAATTTTAATTATGTATCCTTTGATTAATATCTCCTCTAAACCCCCACCTACTAACCACTCTAACCTCTTATAAACACCATGCTACTCTTTAATTCTATGAGAACAACTTTTTAGATTACACATATGACTGAGATCATGCAGTATTTGTCTCTCTGTTCCTGGTTTGTTTCATGTAACATGAGGTATTACAGGTTCATCCATGTCATGAATGGCAGGATTTCATTCTTTTTATGGCTGAATAGTATTTTGTTGTGTATATAATCACGTTTTCTTTATCCATTCATCCACTGATGGACCATTAGGTTGCTTCCATATTTTGATGATTGTGAAATAATGAAGGGGTTGCAGATATCTGCAATAAACACGGGGCTGTAGATATCTCTTTGATATATTGACTCAATTCTTTTAAATGTGTAACCAATGGTGAGATTGCTGGATCATATGCTACATATATTTTTAATTTTTTGAGGAACCTCCATATTGTTTGTCATAATGACTGTACAATTTACATTACCACCAACAGTGTATAAATGTTCCCTTTTCTCTGCATTCTCACCAACCATTGCCATCTTTTGTCTGTTTGATGATGAACATTCTGACTGGACTGAGATGCTATCTCATTGTGATTTTAATTTGCATTTATCTGATGAATGAGGCTGAATATTTTTTCATATGCTTTTTGTCATTTGCATGTTATAGTTTAAGAAATGTCTAGTCAGGTTTTTTTGCCCACTTTTAAATTGAATTATTTGGTGGTGGTGGTGGTGGTGGTGTTTTTTGCTATTGAGTTCCTTATATATTTTGAATTTTAATCCTTTATAAGATGTATAGCTTGCAAATATTTTCTCCTATTCTGTAGGTCATTTTTTGGTTCTGTTGTTTCTTTTTAGCTGAAGCTTTTTATTTTGATGTAATCTCATTTGTCTATTTTTGCTTTTCTTGCCTTAGCTTTTGCCTATATCACTGTTGTGTAGTTTTTCCCTTATGTTTTCTCATCTAGTATTTTTACAGCTTTAGGTCATATATTTAAGTGTTTAAACTGTTGTTAGGTGATTTTTTATATATGGTATAAGGGTATAAGTTCATTCTTCTGCATATAGATACTCAATTTTCCCAATACCATTTATTGAAAAGACTGTCCTTTCTCTATTGTGTGTTTCTGGCAGTTTTTTCAAAATATTAGGTGACTGTATATCACCTGTGGATTTATTTCTGGGCTCTGTATTCTATGCCATTAGTTCATGCATCTGTTTTTATGCCAGTATCATGCTGTTTTGGTTACTATAGCTTTATAGCATACTTTGAGGTCAGGTAGTGTGATGCCTCCAACTTTGCTCTTTTGAGTCAAGATTGCTTTGGCTATTCCAGGTCTTTAGTGGTTCCATACAAATTTTAGGATTGTTGTTTCTATTTCTGTGAAGAATGCCATTGGCATTTTTATAAATCTGTAGATTGTTTTGGGTAGTGTGAATAGTTTAACAATGTTAATTATTTGAATTCATGAATGCAGGATTATCTTTCCGTTTATTTCTGTCTTCAGTTTTTTTCATAAATGTTTTATGGTTTTATTGTAGCTGTCTTTCACCTCCTTGGTTAAACTAATTCCCAATCATTTTATTTTTCATTTTGTAGCTAATGTAAATAAGATTGTTACATTGAATTCTTTTCAGATGGTTGATTATTACCACATAAAAGTGCTACTGGTTTTTGTATGTTGATTTTGTATTCTGCAACTTTAGCGAATTCATTTATCACTTCTAAGAGTTGTCTTGATAATGTTTTTATGTTTTTCTATAGATAAGATCATGTCATCTGCAATGAGAAACAATTTGACTTCTTTTCCAATTTGAATGCCTTTTATTTCTTTCTCTTGCTGATTCTCCGGTCAAAACTTCCAGTACTCTATTAAATAGCTGTGGTGAAAGTGAGCATCTTTGTCTTTTGTCAGTTCTTAGAAGAACTTTCAGTTTTTCCTAAGTCAGTATGATTTTAGCTGTGGGTTCTCACATATGGCCTTTATTATGTTGATGTATGCTCTTTCTATGCCTAAATTTGTTAAATTTTTATCATGAAGCAATAATGTTATCAGATGCATTTTTTTGCATCTATTAAAATGATCATATAGTTTTTGTTTTTTTATTCTATTAGTGTAATATGTCACACTTTTTGATTCATGTATACTGTATCACTCCTGCATTCCTGGAAGAAAATCCACTTGGTTGTGGTGAACTGTCTTTTTAATGTATTGTGGATTCAGTTTGCTACTATTTTGTTGAGAATTTTTGCATCTATGGTCAAGTTATTGCCTTGTAGTTTTTTCCATTTTTTTAAAAAAATTTATTTTAAAGTTTTGTATGTACGTGGTAAGTGCATATATTTATGGAGTACATAAAATACTTTGATACAGGAATGCAATAAATAATAATCACATCATGGTAAATGGGATATTCATTCCCCTCAAGCATTTTTATCCTTTGGTTTACAGACAATTCAATTACACTCTTTTAGTTACTTTAAAATGTACAATTAAATTATGATTGACTATAGTAACACTGTTGTGCTATTAAATAGTAGATTCTATTTATTATTTCTACTTTTTGTATCCATTAACAATCCCCACCTGCCTGCCCATTCTCCCAATCACTGTCTTTCCCAGTTTCTGGTAACTATCCTTCAACTCTCTATCTCCATGAGTTCAATTGTTTTAATTTTTAGCTCCCACAAATAAATGACAACATACAAAGTAGAATTTATCCCAGGGATGCAAGAATGGTTCAATATATGCAAATAAATCAATATGATACATAATATCAACAGTATGTAGGAGAATAACCATATGATCATTTCAGTTGCTGCTGAAAAAGCATTTGATAAAGTTCAACATCCATTCATCATAAAAATTCTCAAAAAACTGAGAATAGAAGGAACGAACTGCAACATAATAAAAGCCAAATATGGCAGACCCACAACTAGAATCATGCTGAATGGAGAGAAACTGAAAGCTTTAATATCTGGAGCACAACAAGAATGCCAATTTTTACTGCTTTATTTGCTGTAATACTAGAAGTCCTAGCTAAAGCAATCAGAGAAGAAAGAAATAAAAGGGGCTGGGCATGGTAGCTCATGCCTGTAATCCCAGCACTTTGGGAGGCCAAGTGGGTGGATCACAAGGTCAGGATATCGAGTCCATCCTGACTAACATGCTGAAACCCCATCTCTACTGAAAATACAAAAAATTAGCCAGGTGTGATGGCACGTGCCTGGAGTTCTAGCTACTCGGGAGGCTGAGGCTGGAGAATTGCTTGAACCCAGGAGGTGGAGATTGCGGTGAGCTAAGATTGTGCCATTGCACTCCAGCCTGGGTGACAAAACAAGACTTATTTTCAAAAAAAAAAAAAAAAAAAAAGAGGAAAAAAAAAAGAAAGAAAGAAAGAAAATAAAAGGCATCCAAATTGGAAAGGAAGAGGTCGGGTAAAATTATCCTTGTTTGCAGATTATGTGATGTTTGGAAAAACCTAAAAACTCCACAAAAACACTATGACGATGGATAATTTTAGTACAGTTGCAGAATACAAAATCAACTTATAAAAGTCAGCAGCATTTCCATATGTCAATAGTGAACTGTCTGAAAAATCAAGAAAGTAATCTCATTTATGATAGCTACAAATAAAATTAAATAACTAGAAATTAACCAAAAAGGTGAAAGATCTCTACAATGAAAACTATAAAACACTGATAAAAGAAACTAAAGAAGACACAAAGAAATAGAAAGTATTTCATGTTCATAATTTGAAAGAATCATTTCCATGTTCATAATTTGAAAGAATCATTGTTAAAATGTTAATATGACTTGCTTATGTTAAAAACAATCTACAGATTCAATTGCTATCAAAATACCAATGTCATTCTTCACAGAAATAAAAAAAAATCCTAAAATTGATATGGAACCCCGAAATGATCCAGAATAGCCAGAGATATCCTGAACAAATAAATCAAAACTGGATGAATCACATTACCTGACTTCAAACTATACTATAGAGCTATGGTAACCAAAACAGCATGGCACTGTCATAAAAAACAGACCCATAAGTTAACGGAACAGAAATAGAAAACCCAGAAACAAATCCATACATCAAGAGTGAACTCATTTTCTACAAAAGTGCCAAGAACATACATTGGGGATAGAACAGTCTCTTCAGATAAATGGTGCTAGGAAAACTGGATATCCATATGCAGAAGGATGAAACTATATGCCTATCTCTTGGCATATACAAAAATCAAATAAAAATGGATTAAAGGCTTAAATCTAAGACCTCAAACAAACCACTAAAATATAATATTGGGGGAACTCTTAGACATTGGTCTGGACAAAGATTTCTTGACAAATACTCTACAAACACAGGCCACCAAAGCAAAAATGGACAAGTGGGTCACATCCAGCTAAAAAGCTTCTGCACATCCAAGGAAACAATCAACAATGTGAAATTTGAGTCTAAAGAATGGGAGAAAATATTTGTAAACTACCCATCTGATAAGGGATTAACAACCAGAATATATAAGGAAACAACTCTACCAGGGGGGAAAAAAAAAACTCTAATAATTAATTTTAAAATGGGCAAAGGAGCTGAACAGAGATTTCTCAAAAGAAGACAATATAAATAGCAAACAGATATATAAAAAGATGCTTAACACCATTGATCATCAGAGAAATGTGCATCAAACCTGCAATGAGATATCATCTCACCCCAGAAAATGGCTTTTATTTAAAGACAGGCAACAGTAAATGCTGGTGAGGTTGTGGAGAAAGGGAACTCTCAGACTCTGTTGGTGGGAATGTGAATTAGTACAACCACTAAGGAAAACAGTTTAGGGGTTCCCCCAAAAATTAAATATAGAGCTACTTTATGATCTTGCAACTTCATTGATAGATATATATCCAAAAGAAAGAATACCAGCATACCAAAGAGTTATCTGCATTCTCATGTTTATTGTAGCTCTGTTCACAATAGCTAAGACTTGGAAACAACCTAAGTTTCCATAAATAGATGCATGAATAAGAAAATGTGGTACAATATATATATATATATATATATATATATATACACACAATAGAGTACTATTGAGCCATAAAAAGAATGAGATCATGTGCAATGACATGGATGAAATGGAGATCATTGTGTTAAGTGAAATAAGCCAAGGACAGATAGACAAACTTCCCATGTTCTCACTTATTTGTGAGAACTAAAACCTAAAACGATTGAATCATGCAGATAAAGAGTAGAATGATGGTTACCAGAAGCTGAGAAGGATAGTGTGGGTGTGGGATGGGGAAAAATGGGGATGGTTAATGTCTACAAAAATATATATATATATATATAAATCTAGTATTTGATAGCATAACAGGGTGTATATAGTCAATAATGATTTAATTGTACCTTTGAAAAATAAGCAAAAGAATATAATTGGATTGTTTGTAACACAAAGGATAAATGCTTGAGGGGATAAATAGCCAATTTTTCATGATGTGATTATTATGTATTGTATGCCTGTACCCAAATATCTCATACCCCATAAATATATGCACCTACTATGCCCCCACAGAAATAAAAAATAACAAAACAAAAAACATTGTTTAGCAAGCCCAGCTAAGGGTTATCAGACTCTCTAGCAAATGTGATTTTGTTTAACTTACTATATGATTTATGGAATCTTAGACATTGTATAATTACGTATAGTTAGATGTTACAGAAAACTGCTAAATTGTATCTTTTTAGTGTGGTAGAAAAGGTAATCCCAAGGATTAAGGTCATATTGTCCCTTTTTAGAGCTGTATGAAAGAATATTAACCTTTTTGTTATGTTGATGGTATTTTTTAACTTTTAAGTTCAGGGGTACATGTGCAAGTTTGTTATGTAAGTGAACCCGTGTCATAAGACATTAATTGGATTGTGTCTAATTTAATAATTTTATTTTAGTGTTCAATTTGTGCTCTGAAATGTAAAATCACACTTTTCATATTCTTTTTTGAACTGGCTTTTTTATCGTGTTATCCATCATTAATTAGTTAAATACCGTTTTTGACATGTGTTCATTACTTGTTTGAAAATAATGTTTTATCCTAAAATGCAATAAAAAAATAAATAAATAAAATAAATAAAAAATTGTACTTTGACAGTTACAGTCTATAAAGAAATTTAATTACTAACATTTTTTGGATACAATCAATGAATAGATGCCAATAGGTAAGCTGCTTGAGGATTCAAGAAATCAGGTGTTGTATCAAGACTCCATATTACCTTAAAGGATAAATAACAAGCTACCCTTGGAATTATTCCAGGGATAAATATCATAGCTTAGTATTTATCCTTCAGCTTCTTCCACTTCAAGGAGCATTATTGAGATAAAAACCAGTGAGAATCTTCTTCAGATACAGACTGAGGCAAGAAAAATGGATGGCATATACAAATAAATCAATGGCAAATTACAAATTAATCAATCCAAAGTAAGTAAAATAAGTGGGATCTGTTATGCAACAGGTCTAACTGCTTCAGAGCCTGCAAGTCCCAAGGTCAGCTTCCTAGCAAGAACTAAATTTAATGCAACTCAAACAGCAACAGCCTAGAGAATCCCAGTGCTACAACTCAAACAGCAGCAGCCTAGGGAATCCCAGGGCTCATTAAACTAAGCAATGCTGTAAGAACCATAAAAACCTCAGATACAGCCAGAGTCCTAGGGACAGGAGATCTTCCCAGTTCATGCAGCCAGCCCTCAACTAGGGCTTGGCTTATAAATAAGCAGTTAAGGCATGTGCGGGGCAGCTACTATGGTCATCTGAGTATTGCCCATTTTGATGGCCTGAGACTGAAGAGAGGGCTGGTATGATGAATGGGAGTATAACACCTTTCTTCCTTAAAACCACATAGCTTCTGACAAGCAAAGATGTAGGTTTCTCAGATATGTTTATTCTATTCAAAGCTCCCCCTTCTCTCCCTGCTCCTCTGTCTGACTCTGATGCTATTTTTATGTTTACTGTTGTCCTCACTTTTTTCCCCTATATATAATGGCATTGATTATTTTTAAATTTAAGAGATTTGAGTTTTGTTGTTTTAAGTTTACTCTTAGAAACATTCACAGAACAATGACATTCCTATAGCATCAAGGAAGTCTAAGGCTAGTGATATCTTAGAAGATAGTTACAAGGTTTGGATAAATTCACTTAACTGAAGGCATAGGTTTCATGGCAATATTATCTTAAGACTACCTAATTCTGCTATAGTCCCTTCTATATTCTGCTTTCCATTTCTTTAATTATTAAAGTGACTTTTTGCTAAAATCTTCTTTACTTTTCACAGGTGCAATATAGAATGCAATGTTTCAAACAAGGCCAAAGAAGTTTAGAGCAGAAAGATTGTTCTTTCTCAATAGAGAATTCCACTGTAGGTACCATGCTCAACTAATGGTATCCACTTCTTTATTTTTAGGAAAAATGTAAAAATGCATCAAATACCTCTAAAAGAAATTAATATGGAGTTGAAACTACAGCTAGCGAATCATTTTCTGTTGTTGAGATGGTCAAATTTCCTCCTCTAATAATGTTTTTAGTTTCACACAGACCAAATAAATGCACGACAAACATAATAGCAAAATATAGTATACTATATGCTTAAAAACACACACATGCCAAAGTACCAGGAGAAAAACTTTCCTTCTTTGCTTCATGTTTTTCTCATAACAATCTCTGGTTCCCTGTTTAGAAGACAAGAGACTAGCTGCTCAGCTGTACACAAGTAGCCTGTGATTATTTAAGGAACTTTAGTTTGTCCCCTTCCCTCCAAGCAGGGCCCTTCCATAAAGACTTCCATTTTGCATTAAGCATTTTCAATTTCTTCGGCTCATTTTCTGTACTTAAAAATATTTTTATTGATTTTTTTCTACATTCTTAGGTTATTCTTAGGATATGAAACTTGAAATGCTTGGTAGGGCTTGATCTTACTGCTAATGGGATGATGGAGTATTTTTGCATGTGGCTTTCTAAGCCCTGCAGGGCTTTGACAAGGGAAATTATCTTGTGATTGGGGGTAGTTTTGGGGTGTAGACATTTTTTCATGTTGACGGGTATAGTGTTCTTTTCATTCTTCACATAACAGTCCCAGGTCTAGTTTCTTACTGTGATCAGATTTCAGAAACACACAAGCTTGGAGATGACTCTACCAAAAGTGGAAATGTTATTAAACCTAAAGGAAAGCTTTCTATATTGTTTAATATTACATTTTGTATTGTCTAAAGATTGCAAATTTATTGTCATTAAAAAAATTCCAAGAATAATCAGAATCCAGCCCTTACCTTGATTAAAACTCAAATAACGAACATACAGGGGCTGCCTATTTTTGTCTTATGTAATTGTAAAGATTTTGATACCATTATTAATAAAAATCTTATCAGAGTAATCACCTAGGAACTGTCCAAAGTATTTATAGTACTGAAATTCCCTAATATTAAATCTTTAAACAAGTAGGCCATAAACTCAGGCTTATAAATGGTTTGTAGTAATTTAGGTTATATTTTACATATTCTTATTTAATCTCCTGACTTATTTTAATATTGTCTGTTTAATACAATTTTTTCTTTCTTAACATATGTTTGGTTGAAATAACAAGTGTACCATACACCCTTGGTATACTATGCCATTAGGAAATAATCACATTGTTTCTCAGTCATATTGTGAGACTAAATTATAACAGTGAGTTAGATTATGTGTTTCCATTGTTTTCTGGTTTCTAGAAACCTTTCTTTAATTTTAAAAAATAACTTTGGTTTCTCTTTCTCAGGCTTTTCCAGTTTTCCTAAGATTATGTTTAAAATTAGATCATAATTTTAATGAGACTTGACCTCTGTTAAGTAGACATTTTAGGTAACTGAAAAGAACATCCAAATCATGTTTTCTTGTGGACATTTATAATCTTTGGTGCATCCAAAAAAGATTGGAGAATTTTCAATATAGCAAAGCTCAAGTAGGGCTGTACATATAACAGCAAATTGTATTTCTTGCTTTGTTTTATTTTCCAGTTGATTCTAGAAAGTGAGGTGATTCCTTCTATTAATTACAAGATTATAGATTTAGATGCACTGTGAACCTGGCTATATAGGCAGACGAAGAGGATGGTCACAAGCATGGTGTGACAGAGGCATCCAAAGGTGGCTTGAGCCCCAAATCTCTCTCTCACTGGCTTATCTTGGAATAATATCCTAGAGAAAGTTATTTTGTCATTAAGCGTTTTAATTTTTAAAATTTAAGTATTTTTCTGCATTGTCTATGTAAATATCTGATACCTAGTATGAATTATTTTATTGGATAACGTTCTCTGAATGACTTGATAGAACCAAGTACAACATGGATTACATAACTTGGGACACAAAATAAAATCTTGTCTTCATATTTTGCCTGTAGCTGGTTCTAGATAAAAAAATACTCTAGACAGAAAGGCATCTAATTTTTAACTACTTCAATGGAAGAAATGTATCAGTGTTCTCTGATTTTCTGTTTGTCATCCAAGGTACTGTCACCAAACACTGGGGGATGAATGTGAGTGTAGAGCAGGGGAAAATGGATCTAACGATATCTTGGCAAATCATTTATTTTCTTTATTTTCTTATTTTTTAAGTGATTTATTTATTTTACTTTAGGTGCATGCTATATCTGGCATTTCTCCCCATGTTATCCCTCCCCACCCCCAATTGTCTTCCCCCTACCCCCGCCAACTGTCCCCTGTGTGTGATGCTTCTCTCCCTGAGTCCGCGTGTTCTGGTTGTTCGACACCCACCTATGAGTGAGAACATACGGTGCTTGGCTTTCTGTTCTTGGGTCAGTTTGCTGAGAATGATGGTTTCCAGATTCATCCAAGTCCCTACAAAGGACATGAACCCTTTTTGAGGAATATCTTTGTGGAGTTCTCTGTATTTCTTGAATTTGAAATTTGGACTGCCTTGCTAGGCTTGGGAAGTTCCCCTGGATAATATCCTGGAGTGTGTTTCCCGGCTTGGACTCATTCTCCCTGTCATATTCAGGTACACCGATCAAGCATAGATTAGATTTTTCACATAATCCCATATTTCTTGGAGGCTTTGTTCGTTTCTTTTCACCCTTTTTTCTCTTGTATTGCCTTCTCTTTTTACTTCATTGGGTTGATCTTCTCTTGTATTGCCTTCTCTTTTTACTTCATTGAGTTGATCTTCAATCACTGATATCCTTTCTTCTGCTTTGTCGATTCAGCTATTAAAACTTGTGCTTGCTTCTCGTGCTGTGTTCTTCAATTCCATCGAGTCGTTTATGTTCTTCTCTAAGCTGGTTATTCTAGTTAGCATTTCGTCTAACCTTTTTTCAAGGTTTTTGGTTTCTTTGCATTGAGTTAGAACGTGTTCCTTTAGCTCTGAGAAGTTTGTTATTATCCATCTTCTGAATCCTGTTTCCATCAATTCTTCGCACTCCTTCTCGGTCAAGTTGTGATCCTGTGTTGTTGAGGAGTTGTGATCCCTTGAAGAAGAAGAGGTGTTCTGGTCTTTGGTGGTTTCACCTTTTTTGCGCTGTTTTTTTTTTTCCCCATCTTTGTGGATTTACCTGGCTGTGGTGTCAGAGAACTGCTTGAAGAGGTGGCTTATCTACCTGTGGGGGCGCTACTGGGTTTCTAGGGACTCCGTCAGGTTACTGGGGAAGCTTCCTGTGTCTTTTTTGTTCATGCTGGGAGATTAGGGCTACCTCTTCCACCTCTAGGCGCTGCTGTGCTGCTTAGGCTTCCTGTGTTTTTTGTTAAAACATGTAGCCCAGTCCCACCACTCTACTGGTGGGTTGTGCCCTTCCTCCACTGGGCTGGATCACTCAGGGTTCCTCTCAGACTGTGGCACTGGCTACACAACCCGCTAGAGTCAGAGCTTCAGCCCTTTGGGGTTTGTGGGTGAGGTTAGGGACCCGCCCAGCTGCACTCCGCAGTCTCCCCTTTCAGCTTTCTCTTTCTCTGTTCATGGGGTAGGGGCTGCCCAGCTGCTCCCGCTTACAGCTCCCTCTCTCCGGGCGGGGGGAGGGGGCGATAGCTCAGTCTGCAGACTCTTATTCAACTCCGCACTTGTAATTCCCAGCCCTTGACTGGCAAAAATCCACTGTTCTGTGTATTGCTGAGGCTTTGGTTGAAGTGCTGTATCTGGACCAGAGCGCCAGAGGGGGGAGCCTCCAACTCACCGGTCAGATGCACTTTCTGGGTGAAGCAGCACCCCTCCCCCGCCTCAGTCTGCCCTGAGTGGGCTTTGCTCACCCTCGGACCAGACCCGTTGAAATGCACCTGGTACCTCGGTTGGAACTAGGAGATCTCTGGGTTTCTGTGTCTCTTTTGCTGGGTGTTGTGCGCTGGAGTTGTGTCTAATCCGCCATCTTGGATCCTCCCCCTCTCTTTTATTTTCTTATATACCTATGGTTGTTGAAAAGCCCAGAAGCAACACAATTCTGATTTCTCTTATTATTCTTTCTTATGAAAGGGTCATGGTGGGCTTTTGTGCATGCTTCCATGGCATGGGTCATGACCCTTGGTCTCTTTTTTGGTGATTAGTATCTTTTAATCATTGTCCTACTCATCCTGAGTCTGATGCTTCCCTAAATCTTAAAGATTGAGACGATTTCTTCTTACTTCATCTTTACAAACTTTCCAATCTCTGTGACCTGGGAAGTAAAGACAAAAAATGTGAGCTCTTTTTCAATCCTTTCTAAATGATTTTTTCCTAATATATTTATTCATAACTACTAACCTTTGTACAATATAGCAATTCTTTGTTTAAAAAACATTCTTCCTTTGATTTGATAAATTATGGAGCTTATGCTGTGCAGTAAGTATTGGGTTGTAGATACAAAGATGAGTAAGAGATACTTCGTTATCTCGAGTTACCTAGTTATTTTTTTATGGTGCTCATAGGCATTACATTTGATTCTCAAAGCAATCTTGGGAGATATTATTAATCTGTATTAGATTTAATAACTAAAGAATAAAACACAGAGAAGTTTATTTCCTTGCCTGAGAGTACTCCATTGGTAATGGTGGAGGTAGGCATTGTATCTAGATACTTCATTCCAGAACTTTTGTCCTTAGAGGATATTATTTTGTATATTAAAAGAAATGGAAAGATTAGCATGCTCCTATCACCTCATGTCTAGACATTGTTTTCTTTCTAGTTTATTGTGAATGCAATTTAAAAGTATTACAGGAATAAAGAGTTGGAAGAAATAAAGATCCTTGTTTTATCAATATAAGAGTGTAGTGCCTATACTACCTCATAGAACTTGCTTAAATAATTTTTATATTATATATTATATACATCTATAATTTATATGTGTCTTATCTTAAATCTCTCTTGCTCTGATTTAATTCTTTTTTTATCTAGGTCACTTGATATTCTTGGTTTGATGAAAAAAGAACAAGTTTCTAACATGACAGAATTTGTTCTTCTGGGCCTATCCTCTTCTTGGGAGCTGCAGCTATTTCTTTTCTTACTATTTTTGTTTTTTTACATTGCTATTGTCCTGGGAAACCTCTTGATAGTGGTAACAGTGCAAGCCAGTGCTCACCTGCTCCAATCTCCTATGTATTATTTTTTATGTCATCTTTCTTTCATTGACTTAAGCCTGAGCTGGGTTACTGTGCCAAGATGTTAGGGAATTTCCTACAGCAGAGGAAGACCATCTCTTTTTCAGGATGCCTGGCCCAGATCTACTTCCTCCACTTTCTAGGAGGCAGTGAGATGTTTCTGCTGACAGTCATGGCCTATGACAGGTATGTTGCCATCTGTAACCCTTTGCACTACCTTACAGTCATGAACCCCCAGCTGTGCCTCCGGTTGGTTCTTGCCTGCTGGTGTGGGGGGTTTATTCACTCTATCATGCAGGTCATACTAGTCATCCAGCTGCCTTTCTGTGGCCCCAATGAACTCGACAACTTCTACTGTGATGTCCCACAGGTCATCAAGCTGGCCTGCAAGGACACCTATGTGGTAGAGGTGCTGATGACAGCCAACAGTGGTCTGCTGTCTCTTGTCTGCTTCTTGGTCGTACTATTCTCTTATGCCATCATCCTGATCACCCTGAGAACACACTTTTGCCAGGGCCAGAACAAGGTCCTCTCTACCTGTGTCTCCCACCTGACAGTGGTCAGCCTGATCTTTGTGCCATGTGTCTTCATCTATTTGAGGCCTTTCTGCAGCTTCTTTGTGGATAAGATATTCTCCGTATTTTACACAGTGATCACACCTATGTTGAACCCCCTCATCTACACACTCAGAAATGCTGATATGAAGATAGCTATGAAGAAGCTGAGAATAAAACCATGTGGTATTTTGTTGCCTTGCTAAATAATGAGCGGAAGAGGTGATTTGAAAAGCATACTCTTTCTTGGAACACTCTTAACTCATCTTGTACACGTGTAAAAACCATATTGATGACTTTGGTATAAAGAGAAGACAGCATAAAGATTATAATGGATCACTCTTGATTACAGTTTAAAAGCATAGGTGGCACTCTAGAAAGCCACTTATGTATTTTGACTATAATGAGGAGAACTCAGGAACTCAGGAGCATTTACTGGCCACAAATGCTAACAAGGGAGTGCTAGGATTAGAAGACACCTTGAAAGATCAGCTTTATGTCTCTAAGTACCCTTCATTTCTTCAATTTGTTTCACTTTTTAATTCTATTCAAATGAAAGAAGAAATTATATCTCTTTTTGTGTTCCATTCCATCAGGGTTTAATGATTCCTAGTATTAGGAAGTTCCTTCTGATGTCTCATCAGATCCTCTTCTGAAGTAGTGTGAATTTATTTGTTCTGTTACAAACCAAGCCTGAAAACAGTAACAACCACCCTATGTACTAGTATTTACCTAAGAACTGTGTTCCATAGTGTCCCAAATCTTAGAAATGTAGTCAAGCATCACTGTAATAAACATATGCTCTTAACAAAGTTTATTGCAAGAGAAAGGAAGCCCAGGAGTGCTGGAGTGATGGAAACTGTTAGTATTTTATTGTATAGGCTTCCCAAGAAGAGGTATCCAATTTCACTTAGAGTTTTTCTTTAACTGGAATTACAGTGGGGGCGAGTAGAGAAGCTGAATCTTCAACTGAACATAATGTTTAAGAGTTTTAAGCTCTAAAGGAAAGGAGGAAGAAATGAACTGTGGTTGAAAGCACTCATTGTTGAGATGCTCACAGTTATTACCTTTGAGTCTCAAACATGTACTGAGGAACAAATAATATTACCTAACTTCATTTTTGAGAATGAACTCATAGTTAAGTGACTTGCCCACAACCACTTAGAAAAAATGGAATAAATCAAGAAAGGTAATAATTACATAATTAAGTTAATATTTTATTTCTCCTCAGAAAGAGTATCCCAATTATACAGATTGATTGCTCCCCTCCCCTCTGCTTCCCTCTCCCCTCCCCTCCCCTCTACTCCCTTCCGACAGAGTCTCACTCTTGTCTCCCAGGCTGGAGGTGTGATCTCAGCTCACTGCAACCTCTATCTTCCGAGTTCAAGCAGTCCTCCTGCCTGAGCCACCCAAGTAGCTGGGATTACAGGTGCCCACCACCATGCGCACTAATTTTTGTATTTTTAGTAGAGATGGCATTTCTCCATGTTGGCCAGGCTGGTCTTGAACTCCTGACTACAGGTGATCTCCTGCCTTGGATTCCAAAAGTGCTGGGATTACAGGCATGAACTACTGTGCCGGGCCAGATTACTTAATTTCTATAATACCCGTATAGGAGCTTTAGAGCTGTAAGATTCCTAAAACGGTTAACTTAAACATTTATATTTAAGGTTATCTATCTCTGACATAGGATTCTTGCGACATTTCATGGCTATAAAAATGTCTTTATTTTTGTGTTGGGAGTTAATGTCTTTATATTTAAGAAGCCATATGTATGTATGTGTGCATGTATATATTGCTACAGAAGGACTCCTCAGAGACTAGGAACTAGGCTGCCATTTGGGGCACTCTTAAATAGTATGAGTAAGGGTGAGAATGGCATATCTGGTACATCATGTTCTCCTCTTTTGCGTCACTCCACTCAGCATTTTCATAGTCCTTTGCATATGACGAATATCCTGAGGAGCAGTATGATATTCTGAAGATAGTATCTTGAATATCCTGAAGTGCAGGAAACTGCCGAGAGTAGTGTGTGAGTTAACAGAAAGATTTGAGTGGTTCTGTGGATAACTAGGCATGTTTCAAGGACATAGAGCTCCAGCCTTTCTCTTAGTATATGCTGGCTGCAACATCCCCTTTTTCTGATGTTTCTCTTTCATAGCAAAATTTAGAGTCTTGGCAAATCATTTTAAATGTCCTGTAGATAGCTGGAATTGGTAGCATTATTTTAAGAAAAGCAAGAGCTTTTTGTATTCCCCTTTGCATTTTCAAGTCTCTCTTTGTTTAACCAATTATATATATTAAAATTCTTTTTATTAATAAATGATAAAATTTCTGTTTCTTGAGATTGTACATGATTGATATTATCTAGATGCCTGGTCCTCCGGAGTTTCCTGTTCAGATACCATGAGCCCACTTTCACAGCTTGCCTGAGCCTCTTCTCTTTCCTCCTGAGAGTGAACCATACTGTGTATGCATCCCTAGACTGCAGAGGTGACTGAGGGGCCCTGTGTGTAAAGTGTGTGGACAAAGCCTGCATATTTGGGCAGCAGGGTCCACATTCATACATGAGAGACCCCTTATGGTGGGGTTTGGAACTCAAGAAGAGGTGGACTGGAGGTCTGAGGGTCAAAGGCCTGCTCTGTTCATGCTGACATGTTCTGGTGCAGAAATTCAAGGCCCCTGAGGATTTTAGATTGGAAACTGGCCTTCCAGTAATTATGAGGCTATGAGAAGATTTTTTATTTACACTTTGATAGCTTGATGTATAGCTTTTAGACATATGTTACATGGGCTTCTGTTGCCTTGGGTCCCATAGATATTTGGGTTGGATCTTCCCAACAAACATGAAAAAACTGCTCATCATCACTAATCAGAGAAGTGCATACCAAAACCACAATGAGAGACCATCTCGTGTCAATCAGAATGTCTATTATTAAAAAGTCAGAAATGTTGAATATCACAGAATATAATTATACCTCATGCTATTTTCTGTATTGTATTACTATGGTACATTTGTCAAATGAATAAACCAATACTGATGCATTATTATTAACTACACTGCACCTTTTTTCAGATTTCATTAGTTCTTCCTTAATGAAATGGCTTACTCATGTTGTCCAGTTTTTTATTTATTGTCCTTAAGTTCTTTATGTTTCCAAAAAGCTTTTTGTAATTTTTCTGTAAATAAATACTTGAAAATACCTGGTGAGCTTCCATTACCTAGAAGAAATTCTGAAATCTGTAACATAAATATAGTGCAGTTCTAGCTTTTATCTCTTTAAGTGAACATTTGACTCCCCCGAATCTGCCCACATCTGTGCATGGTTTCTTATTTATTTATTTGTCATGTAAGACTTGCATATATTTGTCAGGTACAACAGAATGTTTTGAAATAAATATGTCTACATAGTAAAATGGCTCAATTGAGTCAATTAACATATACATCCTAGCCCTACTAGTCTCCTCCCCTTATTTAATCAAATCTATACTTTCTTGTTTGCATGTTCTATCCTACCTCGGATTCTGGTAGAAATATTATCATGAAATTCTGTAGGGGTATAGAGTCTGCATGGGGGATAAGAAAATGTAGGATAATAACTAAGATTTTTCATACTACAGCACCACTCTACAACTTTGGCCTTGTTCTAGTAGAAAAACTTGTTCCGAGATCAATTATCAATCCTAATTTCAATTTTTGGTAAGTCCTGTTCCACTGTTTGAACCTCTGAACTATGTGCAGTTTCCTCAAACTTCTATGCCTCTGAACATGCTGCTGCTTCTGCTGGAATTATTGACTACTTTTCACCTTCAGTACTCTAACTAAAAGTCTTGTGTTTGGCCAGCTTTCAGTATGGTTTTGCAAGAAGTTATTTAGTAGAGAATACACTTGTGCTTTCCCTGCCTAATTATATTCTCCACCTACTTACTCAATCATTTGTCCATCAATTCTCTAAGGGTTTTGATGATGCATAAAGATTGCTGAGAGTTTCTTCCCCTTGGCAGCCAGGAATATAGAAATCTTCTGCATACTAAGATGAGAAGCTATGGTATGGCTGTAACCTCATAAAACACTATCTTTGTGAGGGAGAGAGAGAAAGAAAACAAACTCAAGACCTCTTTTTAGGTTATAGAAGAGGAAATGTGGCACGCACATGAGAGAAGCATCATTATATAAATCTCAGTCTTTTTGTGTGCATATCTGGGTATTGATCACATTTTTATTGCAGAGGCTTTTCTGATCCAAGATCTTGGATTGTTCAAATCCATGTGGTGGGACCACACTCAAGAAAATGGCCAGGGTAAGCTTTCCATCTAGAGTGATACCTTAAACCACCAGTGAAAGAGGCAAGGTTAATTTTCGTTGATTCAAATTATATTCAAAGATAAATTCTTTACTTCTGTAAATTCTTCACCTGCTTTACAATATCTGTTCTAGTAATTAAATAATTTAGGAAATAGTATATTACAATTTAAAGTGTGTATCAATATAATTTCAATTGGAATTTAGTCCTAGGTTTACCAGGTTTACCACCATCAGTAAACTTAGATAATTTAGTTCCATCTCTGTACCTTATTTGTTTCCCAATGGTTAAATGAGGAGTGGATAAAATAAAATCTCTAAAATCCTTTGTACAAAGATGAGTATAGGACTTAATGTAAATTATGCTTCAGTCTAAGATGATTTAGGGAGGTCATTTAAAACTGCTGCTCTAAAATAAATGGTTTTATATTGGAAATTGGGTTGCATTCCTCTTTTTATATTCACAGTGCAGTACCAGACAAAGATATGTTTAGTAAATATTTATTAAGTGAAAGTATAAATTCATATTGGTACTTATAAAATATAAATCAAATAGATGACACCTTAAGCAATCCATACATTGTGCTATGCTAACTAATTTGCAGATTTTTTTCAATATTTTTCCTTATCTTTTAGTTCCACAAAGATTGGTAAATTGTTTCCTCAATTGGGAACAGTTAGGAGAACAGGATAGGATTAATAAGTAATAAAATTATGTCAGGTGACAAGAGATATAAAAACATGCACATGTGTCATGATGTCTTTTTTTATTTTTATTTTTTTTATTGCATTTTAGGTTTGGGGGTACATGTGAAGAACATGGAAGATTGTTGCATAGGTACACACATAGCAGTGTGATTTGCTGCCTTCCTACCCATCACCTGTATCTGGCATTTCTCCCCATGCTATCCCTCCCCAACTCCCCACCCCCCCACTATCCCTCCCCTTTTTCCCCCCGACAGACCCCAGTGTGTGATACTCCCCTCCCTGTGTCCATGTGTTCCCATTGTTCAACACCCGCCTATGAGTGAGAACATGCGGTGTTTGATTTTCTGTTCTTGTGTCAGTTTGCTGAGAATGATGGTTTCCAGGTTCATCCATGTCCCTACAAAGGACACGAACTCATCGTTTTTGATGGCTGCATAATATTCCATGGTGTATATGTGCCACATTTTCCCTGTCCAGTCTATCATCGATGGGCATTTGGGTTGGTTCCAGGTCTTTGCTATTGTAAACTGTGCTGCAATGAACATTCGTGTGCATGTGTCCTTCTAGTAGAACGATTTATAGTCTTTTGGATATATACCCAGTAATGGGATTGCTGGATCACATGGAATTTCTATTTCTAGGTCCTTGAGGAATCGCCACACCGTCTTCCACAATGGTTGAACTAATTTACACTCCCACCAACAGTGTAAAAGCGTTCCTATTTCTCCACATCCTCTCCAGCATCTGTTGTCTCCAGATTTTTTAATGATTGCCATTCTAACTGGCGTGAGATGGTATCTCAATGTAGTTTTGATTTGCATTTCTCTAATGACCAGTGATGATGAGCATTTTTTCATATGTTTGTTGGCTTCATGTATGTCTTCTTTTGTAAAGTGTCTGTTCATATCCTTCACCCACTTTTGAATGGGCTTGTTTGTTTTTTTCTTGTAAATGTGTTTCAGTTCTTTGTAGATTCTGGTTATCAGCCCTTTGTCAGATGGATAGACTGCAAAAATTTTTTCCCATTCTGTTGGTTGCCGATTCACTCTAATGACTGTTTCTTTTGCTGTGCAGAAGCTATGGAGTTTGATTAGGTCCCATTTGTCTATTTTGGCTTTTGTTGCCACTGCTTTTGGTGTTTTGGTCATGAAGTCCTTGCCTACGCCTATGTCCTGAATGGTTTTGCCTAGATTTTCTTCTAGGGTTTTTATGGTGTTAGGTCTTATGTTTAAGTCTTTAATCCATCTGGAGTTAATTTTAGTGTAAGGTGTCAGGAAGGGGTCCAGCTTCTGCTTTCTGCACATGACTAGCCAGTTTTCCCAACACCATTTATTAAACAGGGGACTCGCTTCCACATTGTTTGTTTTTGTCAGGTTTGTCAAAGATCAGGTGGTTGTAGATGTGTTGTGTTGCGTCGGAGGTCTCTGTCCTGTTCCATTGGTCTATATCTCTGTTTTTGGTACCAGTACCATGCTGTTTTGATTACTGTAGCTTTGTAGTATAATTTGAAGTCCGGGAGTGTGATGCCTCCAGCTTTGTTCTTTTTGCTTAGAATTGACTTGGCTATGCGGGCTCTCTTTTGGTTCCATATGAAGTTTAAGGTGGTTTTTTCCAGTTCTTCGAAGAAGGTCATTGGTAGCTTGATAGGGATAGCGTTGAATCTGTAAATTACTTTGGGCAGTATGGCCATTTTGACAATATTGATTCTTCCTAGCCATGAACATGGAATATTTCTCCATCTGTTTGTGTCCTCTCTTATTTCATTGAGCAGTGGTTTGTAGTTCTCCTTGAAGAGGTCCTTTACGTTCCTTGTTAGTTGTATTCCTAGGTATTTTATTCTCTTTGTAGCAATTGTGAATGGCAGTTGGTTCTTGATTTGGCTGTCTTTAAGTCTGTTATTGGTGTATAGGAATGCTTGTGATTTTTGCACATTGATTTTATATCCTGAGACTTTGCTGAAGTTGCTTATCAGTTTCAGGAGATTTTGGGCTGAGACGATGGGGTCTTCTAGATATACAATCATATCGTCTGCAAATAGAGACAATTTGACTTCCTCCTTTCCTATTTGAATACCCTTTATTTCTTTTTCTTGCCTGATTGCTCTGGCTAGAACTTCCAGTACTATATTGAATAAGAGTGGTGAGAGAGGACATCCTTGTCTAGTGCCAGATTTCAAAGGGAATGCTTCTAGTTTTTGCCCATTCAGTATGATATTGGCTGTTGGTTTGTCGTAAATAGCTTTTATCGTTTTGAGATACGTTCCATCAATACCTAGTTTATTGAGAGTTTTTAGCATAAAGGGCTGTTGAATTTTGTCAAAGGCCTTCTCTGCATCAATTGAGATAATCATGTGGTTTTTGTCTTTGGTTCTGTTTATGTGGTGGATTATGTTTATAGATTTGCGTATGTTGAACCAGCCTTGCATCCCTGGGATGAAGCCTACTTGATCATGGTGGATAAGCTTTTTGATGTGCTGTTGCAATCGGTTTGCCAGTATTTTATTGAAGATTTTTGCATCTATGTTCATCATGGATACTGGCCTGAAGTTTTCTTTTCTTGCTGAGTCTCTGCCAGGTTTTGGTATCAGGATGATGTTGGTCTCATAAAATGATTTAGAAAGGATTCCCTCTCTTTGGATTGTTTGGAATAGTTTCAGAAGGAATGGTACCAGCTCCTCTTTGTATGTCTGGTAGAATTCGGCTGTGAACCCATCTGGACCTGGGCTTTTTTTGGGTGGTAGGCTCTTAATTGCTGCCTCAACTTCAGACCTTGTTATTGGTCTATTCAGGGTTTCGACTTCTTCCTGGTTTAGGCTTGGGAGGATGCATGTGTCCAGGAATTTATCCATTTCTTCCAGGTTTACTAGTTTATGTGCATAGAGTTGTTTGTAATAATCTCTGATGATGGTTTGAATTTCTGTGGAATCTGTGGTGATATCCCCTTTATCGTTTTTTTATTGCATTTATTTGATTATTTTCTCTTTTCTTTTTTATTAATCTGGCTAGTGGTCTGTCTATTTTGTTGACCTTTTCAAAAAACCAGCTCCTGGATTTGTTGATTTTTTGAAGAGTTTTTCGTGTCTCTATCTCCTTCAGTTCTGCTCTGATCTTAGTTATTTCTTGTCTTCTGCTAGGTTTTGAGTTTTTTGATCTTGCTCCTCTAGCTCTTTCAATTTTGATGATAGGGTGTCAATTTTAGATCTCTCCTTGCTTCTCATGTGGGCATTTATTGCTATATACTTTCCTCTAGAGACTGCTTTAAATGTGTCCCAGAGATTCTGGTATGTTGTGTCTTCGTTCTCGTTGGTTTCAAAGAACATCTTTATTTCTGCCTTCATTTCATTGTTTATCCAGTCAACATTCAAGAGCCAGTTGTTCAGTGTCCATGAAGCTGTGTGGTTCTGAGTTAGTTTCTGAATTCTGAGTTCTAACTTGATTGCACTGTGGTCTGAGAGACTGTTATGATTTCTGTTCTTTTGCATTTGCTGAGGAGTGATTTACTTCCAATTATGTCGTCAATTTTAGAGTAGGTGTGATGTGGTGCTGAGAAGAATGTATATTCTGTGGATTTGGGGTGGAGAGTTCTGTAAATGTCTATTAGGTTTGCTTGATCCAGGTGTGAGTCCAAGTCCTGGATATCCTTGTTAATTTTCTGTCTTGTTGATCTGTCTAACATTGACAATGGGGTGTTCAAGTCTCCCACTATTATTGTGTGGGAATCTAAGTCTCTTTGTAAGTCATTGAGAACTTGCCTTATGTATCTGGGTGCTCCTGTATTGGGTGCGTATATATCTAGGATCGTTAGCTCTTCTTGTTGCATTGATCCTTTTACCATTATGTAATGTCCTTCTTTGTCTCTATTGATCTTTGTTGGTTTAAAGTCTATTTTATCAGAGATGAGAATTGCAACTCCTGCTTTTTTGCTCTCCATTTGCTTGGTAAATCTTCCCCCATCCCTTTATTTTGAGCCTTTGTGTATCTCTGCATGTGAGATGGGTTTCCTGGATACAGCACACAGACGGGTTTTGGCTTTTTATCCAGTTTGCCAGTCTATGTCTTTTAATTGGGGCATTTAGCCCATTTACATTTAGGGTTAATATTGTTATGTGTGAATTTGATCCAGCCATTTTGATGCCAGGTGGCTGTTTTGCCCGTTAGTTGATGCAGTTTCTTCATTGTGTTGATGGTCTTTACTGTTTGGTATGTTTTTGGAGTGGCTGGTACTGGTTGTTCCTTTCTATGTTTAGTGCCTCTTTCAGGAGCTCTTGTAAAGCAGGCCTGGTGGTGATGAAATCTCTGAATTCTTGCTTGTTTGCAAAGGATTTTATTTTTCCTTCACTTATGAAGCTCAGTTTGGCTGGATATGAAATTCTGGGTTGGAAGTTCTTTTCTTAAGGATGTTGAATATTGGCCCCCACTCTCTTCTGGCTTGTAGGGTTTCTGCTGAGAGATCTGCTGTGAGTCTGATGGGCTTCCCTTTGTGGGTAACCCGACCTTTCTCTCTGGCTGCCCTTAGCATTTTCTCCTTCATTTCAACCCTGGTGAATCTGAAGATTATGTGCCTTGGGGTTGCTCTTCTTGAGGAATATCTTTGTGGTGTTCTCTGTATTTCCTGGACTTGAATATTGGCCTGCCTTCCTATGTTGGGGGAAGTTCTCCTGGATAATATCCTGAAGAGTATTTTCCAGCTTGGATTCATTCTCTCCTTCACATTCAGGTACACCTATCAAACGTAGATTAGGTCTTTTCACATAGTCCCATATTTCTTGGAGACTTTGTTCATTCCTTTTTACCCTTTTTTCTCTACTCTTTCCTTCTCGTTTTATTTCATTGAGTAGATCTTCGACCTCTGATATCCTTTCTTCTGCTTGGTCAATTCGGCTGTTGAAACTTGTGTATGCTTCGCAAAGTTCTTGTGTTGTGTTTTTCAGCTCCATCAATTCACTTACATTCCTCTCTAAGTTGGTTATTCTCATTAGCATTTCGTCAAATCTTTTTTCAAGGTTGTTAGTTTGTTTGCATTGGGTTAGAACATGTTCTTTTAGCTCACAGAAGTTTCTTACTACCCACCTTCTGAAGCTTGATTCAGTCATTTCATCACACTCATTGTCCATCCAGCCTTGTTCCCTTGCTGGTGAGGAGTTGTGATCCCTTGTAGGAGGAGAGGCGTTCTGGTTTCGGGTGTTTACCTCCTTTTTGCACTGGTTTCTTCCCATCTTTGTGGATTTATCTATGTGTGGTCTTTGTGGTTGGTGATTTTCAGATGGGGTCTCTCAGTGGATGTCCTGTTTGTTGATGATGAAGTTATTTATTTCTGTTTCTTAGTTTTCCTTCTACCAGTCTGACCCCTCTGCTATAGGGCTGCTGAGGTTCACTCCCGGCCCTGCTTGCCTGGGGGATCACCTGCAGCAGCTGCAGAACAGTAACGGTTGCTGCCAGTCTCTTCTTCTGGTATCTTTGTCCCAGAAGAATACCCGCCAGATGTCCGTCTGAGCACTCCTTTGTGAGGTGACTCGTTGGATATACGGGGGATGAGGGAGCTGCTTGAGGAGACTGAGTTTCCTTTATAGGAGCTCAAGTGCTGAGCTGTGAGCTCAGTTGTTCATTCAGAGTTGCTGGGCAGGTATGTTTAAGTCTGCTGCAGCAGAACTCATAAACCCCTTTTTTTCCCCCAGGTGCTCTGTCCCGGAGAGTTAGGGCTTTATTTATGAGTTTCCCTGGTGCTGCTGCCTTTTTCTCAGGGCTGCCTTGCCCAGCGATGAGGCAGCCTAGTCACTGTTTGCCTACAGAGGCTTTGCTGAGCTGCTGTGGGCTCCACCCAGCTGCCGTATGAACTTCCCTGCAGTCCTGTTTATACCGGTGTAGTGAGAACTGCCTCAGCAATGGCAAACTACCTCTGTAGCGGCAGACTGCCTCAGTAATGGCGGACGCCCCTCCCCCACAGAGCTGGGCCGTCCCCGGGCTCAGCTGTGCTTGCTGTGAAACTCTGGATCCAGAGCGTTTCCGATGGCTGTTTTTTTGTGGGGGTGGGACCAGCCAAGCCTGATCACCTGGCTCCCTGCCTCAGAGTCTCCCAGGTGTTCCAGCCGCCTGTTGAAAAGGCGCCGGGATCTGTGTGATTTCCCGTGCAGCGACCCACTGCGCCGGCTGAAACCGCGGGCGCGGAGATTCGTGGCTTTTTTTTGCCTGGGAAATCTCCCGGCCTGGCTGCCTGTTTCAGTCCCCTTATTTAATCAGATGAATGGGCGGCTCTGCCTTCCCCGGAGCTCCAATTGCCAGCTAAAACGGCACCCGGACTCACGTATTTGTATGGGGAACCGCTGCGCCGGGACACCGCCCAAAACAGCAGCGCCGGCGAAAACATTCACGCCGGCAAAAACTGCTGCGCCGGCCAAACCAGCCGCGCTGGTGACCCGTGGGGCTCCTCCTCCTGGGAATCTCCTGGTCTGTGGGCAATAAAAATCTGTCTGGCAATGCGGCGTCCACTCACCCTCCGCGCTTTCACTGGGAGCTGCAATCCTCAGCTGCTCCTAATCGGCCATCTTGGATCCACCTCCCGTGTCATGATGTCTTTATGAGGGATATCGAAGTCAAGAACACTGTTACAGAAAAAGTTTTCCATGACATAGAGCTTGCTGTTAGGAAAGAGATCCAGAATAGTATATGGCTGTCCTTTGTAAATCCCTCATGAGAGGAACTAAGACAATATCTTTCTCAGAAGATTCCAAGAATTGCATTCTTTGAAATTGTTCTGTTGGAAATAATTTATATAGGCTCATGCAGTTAAATAAAGGAGGAAACTTTTTTCTTTAACTACACAAATCCTATTTTAACTAATATATATACTTTAGCATTGTCTTAGATCAAGTTTAACCTAAGAACCCATGTAGACCAGTAGAAACAATCCATCCCATGGAGGCTCTTGTTCATAGAGTTCAGATGTCTGACTGTTCCTGAAATTCCACCACAAAAATGGTGAAGAGTTTGGCAAGTTGTTTATTGCTTTTTTTTCATTATCTAATTTCAGTCTTACCATGGGTAGCATTATCTCACAGGGGAGGTTAATAAATGTTAGAAAAATTACGTTAATGTTACACAGCCTGAAGAGGCAGAGCTGTGAGTTGTTCTGTCTTTAAGTCTTGTGCTGTTTCTCCCAGCAAAGTTAGCAAAAAGATCTTGGGTACTAGATTTTGATTAATTTGATGAACTCCTCAGGAGGATCCTAGATAGAGTTGTCACCACTCACGGTGAATAGAGCAGCTGCCCAAACATCTTTGGGCATCATTGAACTCTTAAATACATCTGGGCAAGGATAGAGAATGTACTGTGTTGCTGCTCCAGTCAGAAGAATGTATTTGAGAGGGTAGGTGTGAGCAGTAGATACACAGTCTAAGATTTGGACAGGCATGAGCATGCATATAGGTGAGAATCAGGAGATGAATATAGGAAAGAGGTTAGTGTTCTAAGATGACTCCTATCCCAGCTTCTGTTTTTCTCATCAGCATGTTCTCTGGTAGCTAAGATGGATAATGATAATGCTATATTTGCTTAGAGTATGTTATGGACATAAGTGTTTTATATGTAACATATATTTCCTATGTATAACACTCTATATAAATTTACTATTCTTATCCACATTTTACACCTGAGAAAACTGAGGCAAAGGAAAGTGAAGTAAGTTGCCTAAAGTCATACAGTTAGCAAGTGGTGAAGCCAAAAATTTGAACCTAGCCGGGCTCCAGGAATCTTCTTTTTCACAACTTCTCTCCCCCTACCTTCTGTTGGAGCTACTCTCCTCCTGTGGTTGTGATATTTATGGCACCACAATTAATTCAAGACTAATTGCTAACTTTTAAGCGTAACACACATGACTCTGTAATCTAGGCTTGTCTTCTTTTCAGCCTCATCTCCTGACACTTCCCTATGTGGATTCTGTGCTGAATCATATTAAACTTGTTGGCACTTCCCAGAGAGGATGGTGTAATGATTTATACCCTTTTACCTTCGTATGTTTTATTTGCTAGGCCTGGAAAGTCCTTCCTGCCCTGTCTACTCTTTTGTGCCCACACCCTGCAATCCTCCTCATCATCAGTTTAACTCTAACTCATCTATCAGAATTCTACTCAGTGACAGCCTTTGAAAAGGCAATCCTGTCTCTTCTGGGCCTCCTTCCTGAGCCCTTTCACAAGAACTGTGATAATTTACATGCGACCCTCCTCCACCTGATTGGCAACACTTGCTAAATCAAATAATGACTGAATTAATGATCAGTATCATGTCACTTGTTATTATATCCCCAATGTAAACTTGATTTGAGAAAAGTTGGGCACAGACTCTATGTCTTGATGATCTTACCAGTTGACGCTATAGTCTTTGTCTCTAAATAGTGTATATACTTAAAAAAATAACTTTTCATGATTAGACGAAAAGTAGTCTTTTGATTATTGTAGAAGGTTTAAGGCTTTCAAATGGGAAAGATATTTGGTTGCTTTGATGCCATCAGATCCAGGTTATGTATAGTAGTTAAGAAAATAAACCTTGAAGTCCCATTGCCGAGGTTCAAATGTCAGCTCTGCAAATCACTAGCTCTATGACCTTGGGCAAGTTACTTACTCTTTCTGTGCTTCAGTTTTCTCATTTCTAAAGTGGGAATAATAGTGATAGACTACTTTATAAGATCATTATGTGAGTTAAATGAGCTATAATATGTAAAACACCTAGAATCAAACTCGGCATATAGTAAGTACAATGTAAGTGTTTTTTATTTACCTAAACATTTTTTTCAACCCTTATGATTTTGCCAACTGCTGACTGAGCACAATTTGACTTTTCTAGTATAGAGCATAGACAATTCAAAGATTTTAGGAATGTGAAACATATTCTCCAATCGAAGCACTTCGCATGATAAGAAAACAATTGTTTAAAGTCAATTCTTTTTGTGGTGGCAGGCGTCTGTAATCTCAGCTACCTGGGAGGCTGAGCCAGGAGAATCGCTCAAACCCAGGAGGCGGAGGTTGCAGTGGGCCGAGATCACAGCATTGCACTCCAGCCTGGGCAACAGAGTGAGACTTTGTCTCAATAATAATAATAATAAAATAAATAATAAATTCAATTCTTTTTATGAGAAATTTATCTACCATCTATGTATCTAATCTTTCTACCTATCGTTTATTTAAGGATATGTAAGTTATGCGTGTTCTGGAATAAGAATACCATGATTCAAATACCAGCCTTTTCACTGAAAATTATATCGGGCAATTTGCCTCTTTAATCTTTAGTGCTCTGCTCTGTAAAATGGAGATAATAAAAATTATGATACTGTTGTGAGAATGGAATGAAGTAACATATGCAAAGAGTTTAGCACATGATTCTGCACATGGTAAAATGCTCAGTAAATGTTAGCTACTATTTATGGTATTTCTTTCATGGAGATGGGCAGATATTATAGCTATTATCTCAGAAATAAAATTATATATGTTTTAATATTTTCTAGTAGTTACATTATATAGCTTTAACATAATAGCTAAATAGATCAAATTACAAATTGTGCTTACTAGAGAGATTCCGCTTATATATTCAAATTAAAAGGAAAATGTCTCAAATTAAGAACATGTTATATAGATTATCTCATTTTAATTCTGAAGCAACTTTGTTAGATACAAAATTTTATCATTCATCTATAGATGAGAAAACTGGGATTCAGGGAAGATAAATAGATTTACCCAAAGGTATAAGGCTGATAAGGGCACTCAAACTTACACCACTCAGCTTCTGGGAAGTGCTCTTTCTGCTATCCATGCAGAAAAGAGGTATTCTGAGTAAAGATGGAGAATAGCTAGTAATTTTCATATTTCAGAAAAGCCATTTTTATTTCAAGAAACTGTAGATCTTAATGTCTAATAATCTCCTTTAATAATTTTTTTCTGATCATTTTTATGCAGTATTTTTCTCTGTATGACATAAGCATTCCAATTACAGTTTATAAAATTGCTTCAGACACTTTTTTTTTTTTTTTGAGATGGAGAACTATCATTTATAACATTATCTGTATGGAAAATTTCATTCCTAATTCTTACCTATGATTGCAAGGACAGAGAGTTATCTGGGTCTTTTTCAAGGCAAAAGGATTCAGGATGATAAGGACCTGCAAAGGGATTGAGGGTGATAAGGAACTCAGTAATTTTTAAATGTTCAACTCTTTACAGCAACATAGAAAATAGTATTTCTCTGTATAAGTTGATTACTTCTCATGTATTCCTTATTGGCAAGCAAAATGGAATTTTCACATGCAAGTCAAGGCTTATGATTCAAACTTCCTCAATGTTGATTTATAAGCACTAAAAATGACAATTTTTAATTGAATTGAGACTTTTAATCTATTTGAGAAATTGAAAACCGACTCTTCCTCTCTTGATTAAATAAAATGTTACTTTTCTATAGCTGGGTAGTACATATTACATTTGAAGGATTCTGGAATTTTATACATCAGATCTTATATTCTGACTTTATTATTTTATTTAGAGCTTCAAAAAATTATTAATTAATTAAACAAAGTTTTCAACCCAAAGCAAATTTCTGACAAGAGAAGTTGGAGGTGGGGGGGGGAAGAGAGCACTGATTAGGGAAAAACATTAAATTCAGTTGAAAAGTCTCAGATTCTCTAGATTCTTGTATGAAAAAAGGAACTGTCAGACTAATTATAAAAGAAACTGAAATGTGAGTCAATAATGTGGAAATAAAGTTAATGACAAGAAAAATATTCATGAACTATGTTCAAGAAATGTGAAGAACTTCCTCTATCATATGTAACATCACGTAGGTTATTTTCATGAGACTCTTACTGTTAGGCTTTTATCATGCTTACAATGGTTTATAACGTGTTTATTTTTGCAGAGAACCAGAGCCACTCCACCAGTCCTGCCTGGGGCCCCATGAGAGTGGCCAACAATGTCACTGAGTTTATATTCCTGGGACTTTCCCAAGATTCTGGAATGCAATTGATGTTCTTTGCCTTATTTCTCCTCTTCTACATCGTGATCATGGTGGGAAATTTGCTCATTTTGCTTATGGTTTTTTCTGACCCCTGACTACACACACCCATGTATTTCTTCCTCGGTAACCTGTCTTTTGTGGACATTGCCTATTCCTCAGCCACAGCACCCAAGATGATTGCAGACTTTATTTCTGAGAAAAGACTATTTCCTATTGGGGCTGCATAACTCAGATGTTTACCTTCCACTTTTTTGGTTGTGCTGAGATTTTTGTTTTGACTGTCATGGCTTTTGATCGTTATGCTGCTATCTGCCAACTCCTCCATTATACTGCCACCATGAGCACTAATGCTTGTAGTGTGCTGGCATCACTGTCCTGGTTGGGGGCCCTGGGTCATTCCTTTGTTCAGACTCTCCTGACCTTCCAGCTGCCCTTCTGTAATGCTCAGATTATAGACCATTACTTTCGTGATGTCCACCCAGTCCTAAAACTTGCCTGTGCTGATACAACCCTGGTAAACATGTTGGTAGTTGCCAACAGTGGTCTCATCTCCCTGGGGTGTTTCCTCATTCTTTTGGCCTCCTACACAGTCATTCTGTTTAGTCTTCGAAAACAGTCTGCAGAGAGCGGAGGCAAGGCTCTCTCTACCTGTGGATCTCATCTGACTATAGTAACTTTCTTCTTTGTTCCATGTATCTTTATTTATCTCCGCCCATCCACTACTTTCCCTTTGGATAAAGCTGTGTCTGTGTTCTATACCACCATCACCCCAATGCTGAACCCTCTTATCTATACGCTGAGGAATAAGGATGTAAAGAATGCCATGAGGCATCTGTGGAATAGCAAGATCTTGGTGGAGGAAAAGCAGAAAGAGTAGTTTGTCAGAATTGCAAAATCAGAGACTCAGTTGATCCTTCAATGATCCCTAATTTATTAACAATGAAAAAAAATACTTCCGAAAATGCAGCTTTTATATTTTGTCTAGCAGAAAATAATTTGAGGCTATTTCAGACAGTCTACACTTAAACCTTTCCATACTTGGTAAGGTTTATCCTCTCTTACTTCTAGAGTGAAAGAGTTAATACTGCTATTCAGTGTCTCACTTAACCCGTTAGATTCCTTCTGCTCATATGAAATGCTTTGAAGCTACAATTCAGTAATTTAGAATGGAGTTATAAGAGAAAGATATCCCTGATCATATCTTCTCACCAGATCATGTCTCTTCAAAACAGAAGTCTAATTTACCGGAAGCTGCACTCTTGTTCCCTCCTTCTTTTCCTCCTTTTTTTTCTTCCTTTCCTAGTTTTTTCATATAAATATTGCAATCTAGTAGAGGAAACAGATTTGCAAGGAGATAATTTAATACAATATAACAAATATCGACTTAGAAATATATACTTTCTACAATGAAAGGGATTAGTATAAGTCAACGAATTGCCCAAAGGATGGTTTTTGTACAGGAAAAAAGAAAATAGAACTTTACATATTTTAAGGTGGACAGCAATTTCTTTAAAGATTCTCCTGGAAAATTTGAATACTCTTCTACCACAGTACTATAATACTATTTTTACTGAAAACAATCTTACTTTTTTTTGCAATAAATACACAGGCTAGATTAAAACAACTAAAATGAGTTGACATTTGAACTATTAAAATGACTAAGGAGGTGTAACTCTATTATAAATTTTTAGTTGAACTTGTCTTCAATTCTTTAAAAGAACAAAATGGAATAAGCACATTTACTTTTTTGGTATTCTTAGCAAAGTTGAAAAACAGATAAGTATTGTTAGTATTCTGGAAGAGGCATTTTTCTTCTGATAAATTTTCTCGATCTTGTCTCATGACTCATACTGTTCAAGAATTCTTCCCTGATTATTTTTATTCAACATTTATTTTCTATATGCCTTAAGCAATCCTGTATATAGTTTATAAAATATCACTTACTTTTTTCTTTTTTAACGGATTTTTATCTCAGTTCCACAACTTATGAAGAATATAAGTGATGTATATTACTTCTTTTCTGCTCTCCATGTATGGAACAGAGGGGCCTGCACAGTAGGTACTTGTCAGAATCTGTTGATTGTAACTCCAATTTCTATTATTTTTTTCCTTAGTTATGGGGACCTGATATTTATGGTGACCCAACTAAAATATCACATTGGCTTGTCTCAGGCTCTTCTAAACTTCGATAATTTGGAATGACCTTATAAGAGGAAGATATTCCTTTTGAAGCCAAGTGTGGACAATCTGATTTTAACAGTAGTTGGTTAGTGGGACTTTTGAAAAGTCTTTAAAATGGTTTCTCTACTCCAGCCCTCTCATACATGATTACCATTAACATTCTGATGATTAAAATTTTCTTATAGTTATTGTATTTTCTTATAGTTATTTTCATATTAATTTCCCTTTGCAAAAGGGTCATTCCATTCTTTTTTTAAACTCCTTAGTTTTTAAGATAAACAACAAATACGCAAATTATATTTAAAATGATAGAATATGTTAGGTTTCCTTTTCCCTCCTATGAGCAAAGTATAATAACAGCAACAATAACAGCAACAACAATTGCAGCAAGAAAAAAATGGTTTAGACTCATAGGAACAAAGAACAAAGAAACAGGACAGGAGTTAGATGCAGACAAGAAATTTCAACAGAAGTTTGGAAAAGGTAAGACAAAAAAAGTAGTAACTGATTTGGCAGCATAGGGAAGGTTAAGTCTAATTACCAACAGAGAGAAATGCTGAGGAAAAGGCCAGAGATTTGCTTCCTGAATCCCTACAATGATTGGGATGCCAGAAGGGGGAGGTGAGGTTCAGGGCTACTAACGAAGATTAAGAGAAAGGAACAGTCCAATCATCCATCCTCTCTTTCTGCTCCCAGATGCTAACAGTGGCATATGAGTCATAGACAGAATACTGGCACCAGCAGGCGGATCACAAGATTAGGAGATCAAGACCATCCTGGCTAACAGGGTGAAACCTTGTCTCTACTAAAAATACAAAAAATTAGCCAGGCATGGTGGTGGGCGCCTGTAGTCCCAGCTACTCTGGAGGCTGAGGCAGGAGAGTCGCTTGAACCTGGAAGGCATAGGTTAAAGTGAGCTGAGATGATGCCACTGCAATCCAGCCTGGGCAACAGAACATGGCTCTGTCTTTAAAAAAAAAAAGAAAAAAGGAAGAAAGAAACAATGTTAAAGCCTTTGGAGATTACAAATGAAAAGGCTACCTCTCTACTGGAACCTTGACCAGAAGCCTACCAAGTAGTAAACTGGCTTAGAGATCAATCTTTTTGCCTTATGTAAATTAAAAATTTACATTTTTAATGTAAAAAAAAAGAAAAAACGAAAAGTAAGCCTTTAAAAAAGCCAAAAGGAATCTGGTGGAATTAGAGTTAATTCAGTGAAAAAAAAATTTTTAAACTATATCTTCTCCTCAATGAAAGAAAATATTTATAATCTTTAAGAATATGATGCATTGAAAAAATAAAGAATAAATTATTTTTGGAAAGTAAATAAAATCAAAAAGAACAATAAACAAAATTAAATTAATATGGGATTGAAAGAAAACAAGTAGTCAAAGAAGTCGTAAAAGTACAGTCTTTATGAAGGTAGAATAAAAAAAAGTAAAATGGAGAAAAGGAAAGATAAAAACAAGAAACATAAGGTATCGAGTTGGCGGCAAACCATTTAACTGACACGTATTCCAGAAGGACAAGAAAAACAGAGAGATGAATTTAAAAAAAACAAATTTCTTAGAACAGAAATGCTTAATTTTTTCGATGTGAAAGATTTACTGAATGCCCAGCACAAGATTCAAAAAAATTCCCAAGGCACATTCTGAAATTTTACCACCTTAAAGATTGAAAATATTGTAAAATTATTAAGAAAATAAAACCACATGGATCACAAATGAGCAGAAATTCAAATGGCATGAGTATGCTTTGTAGCAAACATCCCTAGAATACAGTGGGAAAGTTCTTCAAACTGATTTTCAGCCTAGAATTCTGTATAGTACAAATCTATCAGTTAGGCAGACAGAATAAAGCATTTTTAGCCATGCAAAAATTTGTAAAGTTTACTTCACAAATATTCTTTTTTTGAAAGTATGGGAAAATGTGTCCCACCAAAACAAGAGGAAGAAATGAGATCAATAAGTTAATATATGCAGTGCAAGGTGGCTAAACCCATTTTGTTTAAAAAAATCCTAATCTCTCTTCTTTTTCCTTTTTTCTTTCTTCATGTGAGTCAGGTAACGTGCACGTGTCATAAGATTTGAGGGAGGTACATCTCACACAGGAGTGTGAAAACTCAATCATCACTCTTATGAACCACAAAGGGATCAAAAGGCACTTTTAAGATGACAGCTGTACAGTAGGCATAGGAGACAATAGAAATGGTTTAAAACAGAGGATGGAAGCTCCCAGCTTCATGAAACAGAAAGGAGAGGGTGGAAATGTATATTATCTAATACATTGGAGCATCTTAGTTGTAAAGGTAGAGTCACTAGGATGAAACAAGTTGATACACTCAAGGAAAGATACATTTATAGGAAATTATATCATTTAGAGTTCCCACTTCCAAGGAAGTTAATGACATACTCAATACAGGATAATTTGAAAAAGATTTGTTTAACGAGATGCTGTCTATGAGTTTATAGGTATAGGGTACCACACAGGCCAGTGCTATAATCAGGGGTAAGATGTGGCAGAGTTGTTTACATCATTATGGCTGAAGGGACTGAGAGACGGAGGAAATACAGAAACCCCCCCCCCCAAAAAGAGATTTATGATAGTCATTTGAAAGGAGGAATGACCTTCAGTGGGAGGTCAACCAGCATGTGGCCACATGGTCTAGCTTATTCTCCTTCATTCCTCTCTTCCAGTTTTGTTGAGGTATAATTGACAAATAAGCATTGTACATATTTAAGTGTGCAACTTGATGTTTTGAAATATGTGTACACTGTGAAATGATCATCCTATTTAAAATAATTAACATACCAATTACCTCACAGGGTTACCTTTTCGTGTGTGTGGTGAGAACACTTAAGATCTACTATCTTAGGACATTACATTTGTCCAATACAGTATTGCATTGTATTATAGACACCATGTTGTGCATTAACTCTCCAGAACTCATTCATTTTGCGTAACTGAAACTTTGTAACCTTTAACTGATACCTCCTCATTTCTCCCTTTCCTTTCCACCCCTGACAACCACCATTCTACTTTCAGTTTGAGTATTTTAGATTCCACATGTAAGTGAGATCATGCAGTATTTGTCCTTCTGTATCTTGCTTTTTAAAGTGTGAATAATCCAATGTGTGTATATATATATATATTACAATTTTTCAGGCTTTACTGAGGTTTGATTCATAAATAAAAATTGCATGTATTTAGGGTATTTGCATACTTATGAAATGATTACCACAACCAAGCTAATTAACATATTCATATTACATGATTACCATTTGTGTATGTGTGTGTGTTAATACTTGAGATCTACTTTCTTAGCAAATTTGAAGCTACTGTACTTTCAGTCTTCAGTACTTACTCATCTTGCAGCTATGTACCCTTTGACCAACATCTCCTCTTTCCTGGCATTTCCCAGTCCCTGGTAATTACCACCTACTCTCCACTGCTGAGTTAGATTTTTTTAAAGATTCCACCTATATGTGATATCATGCAGTATTTGTGGTTATGTGTCTGGCTTATTGCACTTAGCATAATGTCCTCCAGGTTCATCTATGTTGTGACAAATGGCAGGATTTCCTTCTTTTTAAGGCTGAACAATCCATTGTGTGTATTTGTACCACAGTTAAAAAAATCTATGCATCTGTAGATAAACACTTAAGTTGTTTCTGGGTCTTGGATAGTGTTATAATGCTGCAGTGAATTTGAGAGAGTGTAGATATCTCTTTAAGACAGTGGTTTTATTTCTCTTGTGTACATACCCAGAAGTGGGATTGCTGTATCATATAGGAGGTCTATTGTTAATTTTTTGAGGAGCCTCCATACTGCTTTCCATAATTGTTATATTAATTTTTATTTCCACCAAAAGTATACAAGGGTTTTGTATTAGTCTGTTCTCATACTGTTAATAAAGACATATCTGAGATTGGTTAAGTTATACAGGAAAGAGGTTTAATTAACCCACAGTTCAACAGGGCTGGAAAGGCCCCAGGGAACTCACAATCATGGTAGAAAAGGAAACAAACATGTCTTTCTTCACATGGTGGCAAGAGAGAGAAGATTGAGAACTAAGTGAAGGGTAAATCCCCATATAAAATGATAAGATCTTGTGAGAACTTACTCTTATCGCAAGAATAGTATGAGGAAACTGCCCCCATGATTCAGTTACCTCCCACTGGGTCTCTCCCATGACCTGTGGGGCTATGGGAACTACAGTTCGAGATGGGATGTAGATAACAGGTTTCCTTTACTCTAATCAGGTTTCCTTTACTCTACATCCTTGCCAACACATGTTTTTATCTTTGGCTTTTTGATAAAAGGCAATCTAATAGGTGGTAGGTGATATCTCAGTGAGGTTTTTATTTGCCTTGATGATTACTGATTTTGAGCATTTTTTCCATATACCTGTTGGCCGTTTGCATGTCTTCTTAGGAAAATGTCTATTCAGATCCTTTGTGAATTGTATGAAATCATTTTAAAATGTCTTTTGCCTCTTTAAAAGCTTGTTTGTTTGCTATTTAGTTGTATAAGTTCTTTATATATTTTGGATATTAACTCCTGGTATACAAATATTTTCTCCCATTCCGTAGATTTCCCTTTCATCAAATAAAAATGAGATCAATGTCTAGGAACTTTTTCCCATGTTTCCTCCTAGGAGTTTATGGGGCCAGGCCTTATGTTAAGTATTAATCCACTTTGAATTAACTTTTCTGATTGGAATAAGAGAAACATGGATTCTTTGCATGTGGATATCCAATTTCTCAACATCATTTATAGAAGAGTCTATCCTTTACCCATTGTATATGCTTGGTGCCTTTGCTGAAAAAATTAGTTGACTTTATACCTGTGAGTTTATTTCTGAGCTTTCTATTCTGTTTCATTGGTCTGTGTGTTTTATGCCTGCAACATCTGTTTTGATTATTACAGTTTTGTAATGTAGTTGAAAACAGGGAAATTTAATACCTCTAGCTTTGTATTTATACTCAAGATTGCTTTAGCTTTTCATAATCTTTTGTGGTTGCATATGAATTGCAGAATTGTTTTTTCTATTGCTATGAACAATTTTCATTGCAATTTTGATAGGGATTGCATTGAATCTACAGATCATTTTGGGTAGTATGGACTTTTTGACAGTATTAATTCTTCCAGTTCATGAATATGGGATATGTTTCATTTATTTGTGTCTTCCACAATTTATTTCATTAATATTTTATACTTTTCAGCATACAGTTATTTTGGCTCTTTAAATTTATTTCTAAGTATTTTATTCTCTTTGATGTGCTCTTAATGATAATTTTTTCTTGATTTTTTTCTTTCTATAGATTATTATTGGTGTAAAGAAATGCAACTGAATTTTTCTGTTGATTTTGTAGTCTGCAAAATTACTGAATTTATTCTAACAGTTTTTTATTGGAGTCTTTAGGATTCTTTCTACATGAGATCATGTCATCTTCTAACAGAGACACTAACTTTTTCTTTACTTGGGTGCCTTTTATTTCTTGTTCCTATCTAATTACTTTGGTTATGACTTCCAGTACTATGTTGAATGGAAGTGGGGAGAGTGGTCCTGTTCCTGATCTTAGAGGAAAATATTTCAATTTTCCATCATTGTGTATAATGTTTATAAATACAATGTGATATATAGGCTTTACTGTGTTGAGATACATTCCTATACTTAATTTGTGGAGAATTTTGTATTGTGAAAGAATGTTGAATTTTGTCAAATGCTTTTTCTAAATTTGTTTAGGTAATCTCATTTTTATTTCTTATTCTATTAATGTGGCGTAGCACATTTGTTGATTGTGTATGTTGGATAATTTCTTACATCCTAGGAATAAATCCTACTTTGTCGTGATGCAAAATCTTTTTAATGTCCTGGTATATTTTGTTTGCTCGTAGTTTGTTGAAGATTTTTGCACCTTTGTTTGTAAGGGATATTGGCCTATACTTTACTTTTCTTGTTGGTGTCCTTACCTGGCTTTGGTATGAGGGCAATGTTGGCATTATAAAATGCATTTAAAAATATCCTGTCCTTTTCAACTTTTTGGAAGGGTTTTAGAAGAATTGGTATTAGTTCTTTTAAAAATATTTGGTGGAACTCAGCTATAAAACCATCAGGTCCTAGGATGTTCTTTGATGGGAGATTTTATTATTGATTCAATCTCCTTACTCATTACTGTTAAGATTTTCTATTTCTTCATGATTCAGTCTTATAGGTTGTATGTGTCTAGGAATTTATCCATTCTTCCAGGTTATCCAATCTTTTGGCTTGTAATGGTTCATAGTATTAAGATTCTTTATACTTTTTGTAGCATCAATTGTAATGTCTCCTTTTTCATTTTGGCTTTTATTTAAATTTTCTTTTTTCTCACTCCAGATCAAGTATTGGTAATTTTATTTATATTTCCAAAAATAAATCTTAGTTTCATTGATTTTTCCTCTCTAGTCTCAGTTTCCTTTATTTCTTTTCTAATCTTCATTACTTCTTTTTTCTATTAACTTTGGGCTTAGTTTGTTCTGTTTTTAGTTCCTTGAGCTGTAATGTTAGGTTGTTAATGTGAGACCTTTCTTCTTTTTTTTTTGGTTAACATTTATTATATACATTTCTCTTTTAAAACTACTTTTGGTACATCCCATACCTTTTTGTATGTCATGTCCATTTTCATTTGTCTCAAGATTGTTTTTATATTTACATTTTGATTGCTTTTTGTGGCCCACTGGTTGTTTTATTTCCATATCTACATAAATTTTTCAGTTTTCTTCCTACTAGTGATTTTATTTTCATATCACATTGGTCAGAAAATATACTTAATATGACTTCAGTCTTCTGAAATTTGTTGACTTGTTTGTGGCTTAACATACATTCTGTTCTGGAGAATATTCTGTGTGAGCTTGTGAAGAATGTGTGTTCTGCTGTTGGATAGAATATTCTGTGTATGTCTATTAGATTCATTTAATCTGAAGTAGTTCAAAACAATGTTTCCTTAATAATATTCTTTCTGGATTATTTATCCATTGTTGAAAATAGTATATTAAAGCTCTCTATTATTATCGCATTGCTGTCTATCTCTTACTTTAGATTTGTAAATATTTGCTTTATATATTTAGGTGCTCTGATGTTGGGTATTTTCATATTTACAAATTGTTATATCATCTTGATGAACTGACTTTCTTATCACTGTCTAATGACCCTCTTTGTCTCTTGTGACAGTAAAGCCTATTTTGTCTGATGTACATGTAACTACTACTACTCTTTTTTGGTTTTCATTTTCATGAAATATTTTTGTTTTTATTCTTTCACTTTTAATCTACATGTATTATTAAAGGTGAAGTGAGTTTCTTGTAGGCAACATTCAGTTGGACCTCATTTTTATAAATCATTTCAGCCACTCTTTGTCTTTTGATTGGTAAAATTTATATATTTAAAGTAATTGTTAGTAGGTAAAAATTTACTATTGTCAATTTGTCAACTACTTTCTGGTGGTTTTGTAGATCCTTTACTCCTTTATTACTCTTTTGTTGTTTTCCTTTGTGATTTGATCTTTTTTTTGATAGTATGCTTTGATTCCTTTCTGTTTATCTTTTGTGTATTTACTATAGAGTTTTGATTTGTGTTTGCCATGAGGCTTACATAAATATTCCTATAGTTTTAATTTCTAACATTTCCCCTATTTTTGTGTTTGCCGTTAAGTTTTAAATTTCATTATCAAATATACTATAACTCTTTTCCTATTTGTTTTTCTTTCATAGGGGGAGGATATACTTAAAAAGTTGTATTTACTCCAAAATAATTTAAATAGTCTCTCTATATTTCTAGTAATTAAAAAATTACTCCTTTGCAATTTATGTTAAGTATAAATTATAAAATATAACTCTTTTAAAAAATCTGGTTAGCCAGTTGTTCCAACACAACTTATTGTGTCCTCTGGGACAGCAGGATTGAAAATGCATGTCATACTCTAGAGAACACGTATTGTAGATCATAACATTTTCCACCCAAATCCTGGGAAATTCGTCATTTTTCTTCTGTGCAACTCAAAAGTTGTGTTTCTATGCTCTTTGGATGAAGAACAAATCAACTTTTAAATTATTCCCTCAGGGCTTATGTTTCCACCTGGCTTCCCCTGGCCTCCAGAGAATTGATTTTTGTAGTTACAACCCATGGTGCCTAGTTAGTTTACTGTTACACGAGGGCAGAAACTGATATATACCAACATATAAAGGACAAAGACCTCCACTGTGGATGGGGGAAGAGCTTCTACCTCCTCCCCATAGTTCCTGAATACACCAAAACTGTCACAGTAATTGGTAGGTAGAATGCTGTTATAATGTTTACATAAACCATCCTAATTTTGAGACAGTAGGATAGATAGAACGATGGGAATAGCTATGTGAAATGCTCAGAGATGAGTGGTAAGAAACAGAAAGCAACATGAAAGGAAATATCTTAGGGAACTGTGATGATAGTATATAGCAGGTCTTAGCTGTGGAGTGGGTGGACAAATTGTTTCTTCTTTGCCTTGATCTCAATATTTAAAGCATTTTAAAGTCAGGGTTGAACAGGGCATTGAGAAGACAGCTTGGTTATTCTATACTGATAGGATGAACCATTTGTAAACAAGCTCAGAGAAGGCTGTTTTGATTTATGGGTCTTCAGAGAGTGACAAATCATTAAAATAAACTTCCAAAATTGTGAATCCCTTTTCTCCTGAAAGAAAGTCAGGAAAACTTCAAGTTCTTTAGTTACTTCTTATTATAGTTCTTCAGATGATCTCTATAAAGAGGCTGGGAAAGGTGGGGCTTGGGATGTTTTATTTCAAAGGGATTAGCTTTAGTAGTAGTAACAACTTTGAAAATAAACAGAAAAGCAAAACAGAAACTTAAAAGCAAAGAGACTCTTGCTGGAAAGAAATGTGGGTGAAATACGTATTTTTAAAAAAGGATACCATACAGCAAAATTAGGAATCATGTAGCAGAGTAAGGAAAGACTAAATGAAGTAATAGAAACAATTAGATGTTGTGATATTTAATTTTTTTCAAAGTCTATTGATTTAGTTATTCAATTAAAAATCCATGTAATCATTCCATCTATCCATCCATCCATCCATCCATCCATCCATCCAACAAACATGTATTGAAGACAATAGCATGCTGGAAACTACCGTAGGCACTAGACAGATAAATGAGACATACTCCGTGACCTCAAGGAGCTCAGAGTTTCTGTTATGTTTTACAAAATACAAACTGAAAAATTACAGTGTAATGAGTTAAAATATTTACTGGAGGTGTACTATTATGGGAGCCATAGAAATATGGCATTTCTATGGAACTTACTTATGCAAAATTCATACAAAATTTCAGGCATTTCAGAAAGAGGCTTCTGAGACTAGCTGAAGGATTTAATAATAGTGACACATCAAAAATGTAGCAGGACTGTCAGTCTGGGAAAAATGTGGGGAGCATTATATGCATTAATTATTACAATACTGTGAAGTAGGTACTGTTATTATTTCGATTGCACTCATTATTTCCATGAGGCACATTGAGGCAGAGAGAGGTAAATGTGTTTCTCGGGGTCACATAGATAGTAAGTGGTTCAGCTGTGGTTAGAATGAAGGCACTAAGAAATAAAATAAAAATGAAACCCTTAGCTTCCCAACTTACTGAATGGATCCTCTCTTGGCCAAGGGGGACCCCAGAGTAACCTTAAAAGCTGAGTTTTCAGCCATGACAAGATGGGGAGGTCAGATGTGCCTTCTTACATCCCCCACCCTCACTTAACTGCCATTAGACTTTCCTACCTAAGGGCTAAATAGAAACCAGCTCTTTTGAAAGACTCCACTGCTGATATCAACCAACCACTGAAGCTGTCCCTCTTTTGGGGGGTTTCAACACAATGATTAGCCAGCATTTCTTCCTGATAAGAGACGAACTATATGCCACTCATGAAGGGACATGAAGCGCAATTGTGCATCTGCATGCGTCTCTTTTCATAAATATTCATGATTCCTCCTATAGCTTACTAAGCATATATATTTGGCCACCTCACTCAGTATATGTTCCCTTTGACACTCCTTTGAAATATCTGTTTCTGATTTCTGGCCAGAGGGTACACTTCCCAGCCTGGCCACCCTGCAGTCTGCAACTCTATGAGAAATAAAGCTCCTCCTTTCCAAATTTATGTACCTCATCATTCTTCAGTTGACAGGACTAACACCCCATATCTAAGTAAATTAAAAGAGAAAGAAGCAGGAAATAGATTTATATTATAATATAACATTATAATATATATTTATATATTGTATGTAAATACATAATTGTAATTATTTATATATAATATAAATACTTTATATATAAAAGAAATGTCAAGTGTATTGTTTAATACACTTACACATTTACACTTACCATATAAGTGCTTATAAGTATAAAGTATTATAAGTATAAACGTATTATATACTTTATATAATATATATAAGATACTTTATACTTATAAGTAATACTTTATATTTATTATCACATAAGTACTTATACTTATTATCGTATATGTACTTATATAAGTATAAATGTATTATATAATACATTGTATATAAATGTATACATTTATAAGTATTATACATTATAAGTATTATACATTATAAGTATAAATGTATTATATAATACACTTTATACTTGTAAGTCATACTTTATACTTATCATATAAGTACTTATACTTATTATCATATATGGACTTATATAAGCATAACTGTATTATATAATACATAAGTATAAATGTATACATTTATAAGTATTATACATTATAAGTATTATACATAATAATTATAAATGTATTATATAGTATACTTTATATAATATACTTCGTACTTAAAAGTAATACTTTATACTTATCATATAAGTACTTATACTTATCATATATGTACTTATAACTGTATTATATAATACATTATATAAGTATAAATGTGTAAGTGTATTAAATAATACACTTGACATTTCTTTTTATAAAGTATTTATATATAAATATATATTACAATTATATATTTACATATAATATATAAATATATATTATAATGTTATATATATTATATAATACATTTATACTTATATAAGTACATATATGATAATAAGTATAAGTACTTATATGATAAGTATAAAGTATTACTTTTAAGTACGAAGTATATAAAGTATATTATATAATACATTTATATTATGTATAATACTTATAATGTATAATACTTATAAGTGTATACATTTATACTTATATAATGTATTATATAATACAGTTATGCTTACCATATAAGTATATATATGATAATAAGTATAAAGTATTACTTATAAGTATAAAGTATATAATACGTTATACTTATAATGTATAATACTTATAATGTATAATACTTATAAATGTATACATTTATACTTATATAATGTATTATATAATACATTATACTTATATAAGTACATATATGATAAGTACTTATATGATAAGTATAAAGTATTACTTATAAGTATAAAGTATCTTATATAATACATTTATACTTATCATATAAGTACTTATCATATAAGTGCTTATATGTTAATAAATATAAATGTATAAGTGTATTATATAATACAATTTAATATTACAGTATATTAAAAGAGAAATAAGCAGCAAATGATCTTCAAAATAGTCTAATATTGAGATCAGCCCTTCTCTGGTTTCTTCTTACCTAGTTTACCATGGGCAACAAGGCATACAGAAAATTGATGTAATTACTACATCTTGATATTTTCTGCTGCTGGTTTAGTTATGACACTCGAGGTCCCTGGGCTTCCATATACTTTTTATATGGTGAAGATGCTTCTGTATACTTCTTCCTCACCATTCCAAAGAATAAGTGAGCTCAATATCCTAAACATAGTAACATTAATTCACATTATTTCTAAGTGTTGTATCTATCCACAATGGTGATTATATCACTGTTTCCCCTTATCGATACCCAAATCATTCTTAATTTACCTTTCTGAGAATTTTACTCCCAACCTAATTTTACTTAATAGAATCATAGGATTTTAGAGGTAGCATATTTCTTAAAATTCTAGTTAAAATTCCTCCTGTTGCTATGAAGGAACTGTCATAGAGGAAGATTGCATGACCTCAATATCACACAGATTCTTGTTTTCCCCCAAAGCATTGGTTCTCTTGAGGAGATTTCATAGTTCACTCACCTACAGGGAATGCCTCTGTACTGGGTATTTCCACATAATCCTCTAGGAACTATGTCTCTGCAGATTAAAAATGGGAATTTTCTAGATGTTGTTAAAAGAGGAGCAGAAGCTTAGGAGGAGTAGGTAGGTAGATATGAGATGAAGTAAATCTTATTAAGCAACTTACCCAATAACTGCTCTTAGAGTAAGTGCTGATTTGGAATAGACATCCCCTCCTAAATGGCAACCTTGGAAAAAAATGTCCTAAGTCAGTCTTTATGAGTGGCTTATCTCCCCCAGAATTTCCCACAAATATAATTCCTTGCTTTGGGTTTCCTTGGCACAATTCCCAGCCTTTCTTGGGGTGTTACAGTGCATACCCAAGTATGTATAGTTTATTCAGCCCAATTTTATTAAGGACCTGAAATATGCTAGATGAACCTCATTTTAGGCACAGAACACAGAAAGACAATTTTTAAAAATTGCCATTGTGGAGTTCAAATTCCAGCTGCCTTTGGAAGTATGACAATAGCAACATATGATCCACTGATAAATCCTGTTTATCTCTTAAATATTGCATCTCCTCAATATTTTCTAAACAAATTATTCCTTTCTCCAAATAGCTATTGCTGCGTCGTTAGTTTAAGCCACACAATTTTTTTCCTGTAATGTTGTCTCACTCCAATTTCTTCACATAGCAGCCAGAGTGGTATTTCTAAATTGCAAATTGTATTAAGCTATTCTTCAAGTTTTATTGTAAAACATATTGAAAGAAAATTGGAAATCCAATTTTATTATTGTGGACTATATTACTTGGTTTCGACTACCTCTTTATTCTGTTTTTATCCTTCTACTAGTTGTGGGTCTTCTACAGTTCTTAGAAACCCTTACATGCCACAAGGCCTTTTCATTTTCTATTCTCTATTCCTAAAATGATTTTCTTCAAACTTTTTTTTTTTTATTGCATTTTAGGTTTGGGGGTACATGTGAAGAACATGGAAGATTGTTGCATAGGTACACACATGGCAGTGTGATTTGCTGCCTTCCTCCCCATCACCTATATCTGGCATTTCTCCCCTTGCTATCCCTCCCCAACTCCCCACCCCCCCACTATCCCTCCCCTTTTCCCCCGACAGACCCCAGTGTGTGATACTCCCCTCCCTGTGTCCATGTGTTCCCATTGTTCAACACCAGCCTATGAGTGAGAACATGAGGTGTTTGATTTTCTGTTCTTGTGTCAGTTTGCTGAGAATGATGGTTTCCAGGTTCATCCATGTCCCTACAAAGGACACGAACTCATCGTTTTTGATGGCTGCATAATATTCCATGATGTATATGTGCCACATTTTCCCTGTCCAGTCTATCATCGATGGGCATTTGGGTTGGTTCCAGGTCTTTGCTATTGTAAACTGTGCTGCAATGAACATTCGTGTGCATGTGTCCTTATAGTAGAAAGATTTATAGTCTTTTGGATATATACCCAGTAATGGGATTGCTGGATCACATGGAATTTCTATTTCTAGGTCCTTGAGGAATCGCCACACCATCTTCCACAATGGTTGAACTAATTTACACTCCCACCAACAGTGTAAAAGCGTTCCTATTTCTCCACATCCTCTCCAGCATCTGTTGTCTCCAGATTTTTTAATGATCGCCATTCTAACTGGCGTGAGATGGTATCTCAATGTAGTTTTGATTTGCATTTCTCTAATGACCAGTGATGATGAGCATTTTTTCATATGTTTGTTGGCTTCATGTATGTCTTCTTTTGTAAAGTGTCTGTTCATATGCTTCGCCCACTTTTGAATGGGCTTGTTTTTTTTTTCTTGTAAATGTGTTTCAGTTCTTTGTAGATTCTGGTTATCAGCCCTTTGTCATTCAGACTTTTAAAGTTAGCAAAAGGTCACCAACTCAGAAAATCTTTTTAAAAAATACTCCATCACACACACACCACCCTCCATCATCATTTACTCTACCATCACCCCCTTTTTATTTCCTTCTTGTCTCTTAGTACTAGTGCTGATTATTTTATTTTACTTATTTATATTTTATTTTATTCTTATTTGCTTGTTTACTTATTTAGTGTCTATATTTTTAGAATGGAAGTTTGATGAGGCAAATATTGAGCCCTCCTTGTTCACTGTTGAGTCTCAGCAGGTAGCATATAGTAGCTACTCCCTAAATATCTGTTGGGTAAACAAATGAATAGTTTATAGAAGTGACACAGAAGCTATATAGCTAGGAATAGACTTTTTCATATCACATGTAGATAGCTTTTTTTGACATACATTAAATGACAAGTGCTGGACAGAATAAGAATTGTTGTGTGTTTTATGATATTTTAGGTCATGGTCATGGTCATGTTAATGTAGGGAAAGTAGGTGTTTGTTCTTCCTTGAGAAAGTGACATGGTATAGTGGGGTGTGTGTGTGTGTGTGTGTGTGTGTGTGTGTGTATGTTTTAAGTAGTGGCTGAGCATTACCAGCTTGGGGACTAGGGCATTTGATTGGCTGCCTGACTATTGGATTGAGATGGCTCCAGTAAAATGTTTCTTTTCCACTGATGGTTGTGAAGGGTGGAGGAGAGAGACCATTCATCAAGGAGTGCGGAGGGATGAATCCTTTGCATTTTTGTCCTAAGGAATAAATAAGGTTAATTTTGGTTCTTAATGCAAAGTGCACATAATTAGTTTCTAATTTTATGTCATATCTTGTACATTGAGGTACAAAAGAAAATCTTTTCAATGCTTTTTCTGGTAAAATCACCCTTTCTATTCCACAATACCTGATGTATGTTTGTCTTTTCAACACATCAACACTGATTAACGTAAATTTTTTCTAGATTAGTGCCATTTTCTACTTCTGCTTTGGTGGAATGAGTATGGAGTAGAGCAGAGGAGGAACGGGTGATTTGTGTGACAACAATCAGAATAATTTCATCATGTCCCCATAATGATAAAAAAAGCATATGGTCATGTAATGGTATTTACTGCTTTAAAATATTCATCTCCTTTCAATAATAAAGAGACAATTATTTAAGAACAAATAATCACTTCTATCTGATCAAAAACTGCATAGCAAAATATGTAAATGAGCTGAATAATCATATTTCAGATGCTTTTGGTAGAAAATTGATTGTTGGAACCTCATAGTTGACTTATCAGTGAATGTAAATGAGTTAGTATATAACTAACTCATAGCATTCATAACGAATAGCACAACAAGTATATATAGTTATGCCTGTTGTGTTATTAGTTATGGGACTATGAGCTACCTCCTCCAGGTAAGTATAGTAAAATCATTGTTTTTTGGAATCTTAGGGAATATGTCATTCTAGATAACCTTATTATCTTTCTTTTGATTAAAATCTTCCTAAATCAAATTTTAAATTTTCCTATCTTACTGAATATACTTAATTGACTCACTGAGGTCCACACTAGGCAATTTATGGAGATGGGAAAATGATCCCTTTTCTAAATAGTTCCACACTACTCACTTTCTGAGTATTTTTACCTTTCTTCCTCTTGCTGCCAGATTCCCAGAAAACACTGGTCTTTTTTCTTTGTGTCTGCCTGTGGCAAGCCATCCTTTCTTCAAAACACAATGATTCTATAAGACACTGAAAGTCATTTATCTGTGTTTGTTAAAATTGTGTACAAATTGAGCCAGTAGGTTCCAAAAATGGTGCATTTAGTTTCTTTTTTATATATATATATATATATTTATTTTTTTAATTTATTTTTTATTTTTTTTTTATTGCATTTTAGGTTTGGGGGTACATGTGAAGAACATGGAAGATTGTTGCATAGGTACACACATGGCAGTGTGATCTGCTGCCTTCCTCCCCATCACCTATATCTGGCATTTCTCCCCATGCTATCCCTCCCCAACTCCCCACCCCCCCACTATCCCTCCCCTTTCCCCCCCGACAGACCCCAGTGTAGTAGTGTACATAGTGCCCATAAGTGTTTGGACACAGTCACATCTATTTGGTTTTACAGAACTTTAACTTTTTAAAAATTCTTTTTCATACTTAATTTGTTAAGTAATAAGAGAGGCAATATCATAAAATATCACATCTGCAGGAAAAACCCAACTCTCTTGTCTTGGCTGTTGGTTAGAGCAAAACTCACTTTGGTGTGACAGTTTTTAACCTTACCTAAAGAAAAGCATATTTGGTAACGTGAACTGTTCATTTCATTTTTATTTGATGAGTTTTGTTCTACTTAGTGGTGTCAGGTTCAATACAGGGCAATAAGCAAACTTTTAAGAATAATGCTATTCTCATTGTCACCTTGAACAGCTGAGTAGGTCAGCTCAGGGTCAAACTGGGTAGCAAGCATATCCATTTCTCAGATCACTACACCTTCTACTTACTTTCCTGAAATGAGCAAATTTCATAGTGTAGTATCAGGTATTGATGAATCTGGTCACAGCTAGAATTTTTTTATAGGGCCTTGCATAGCTATATGTTGTGACTAGTTACCTGTTACCAAGGATCAAGCTGTACATCTTTTAGTTATGGAAAAATATGTCCATTCATTACTTAAGCGGTTTTGGGATCTCTTTTGTGTGTTACAATTAAAATACTGCTAGATCTGGATATGTGCTATTAGACTGCAATCCTACTTTTTCAGGTTGGCAAGATTTCTCAATAAAAAAGATCTAGAAAAAAAGGCTACATCTCTGATAACCAGTCTAAAATTTGGCTATACTCAGAAGTAGCTGCACATATTTCTTACTAATGCAGATGTTTGGGGGAAGAATTAGTGCATTTCCGAATTTCATGAAAAGTAAGATTTTTAACATTAACAAGCTGAGATTTGAGTTTCAAATATATGGCACACTTCATATAGTTTTAATGTTTCCAATTTATAAGTTCATCATATATTCTCTCCCTCCTGGTTTATCAAATATAAAATGGGCAACCAAATGTATCCTCATGCAATCTGTTAATGACAGGGAACATAAGACAATTTGGAAAGCAGTGATACAACTCTAGATAAATGCTATGTGGACTAATTATAGTTTCTTTAATTTTCATAGCTACATTATGAAAAAAGTTAATTGAAGAAATGGAAACTGCAAATTACACCAAAGTGACAGAATTTGTTCTCACTGGCCTATCCCAGACTCGGGAGGTCCAACTAGTCCTATTTGCTATATTTCTATCCTTCTATTTGTTCATCCTACCAGGAAATATCCTTATCATTTGCACCATCAGGCTTGACCCTCATCTGACTTCTCCTATGTATTTCCTGTTGGCTAATCTGGCCTTCCTTGATATTTGGTACTCTTCCATTACAGCCCCTAAAATGCTCATAGACTTCTTTGTGGAGAGGAAGATAATTTCCTTTGGTGGATGCATTGCACAGCTCTTCTTCTTACACTTTGTTGGGGCTTCAGAGATGTTCTTGCTCACAGTGATGGCCTTTGACCGTTATGCTGCTATCTGCCAACCCCTCCACTATGCTACCATCATGAATCCACGTCTCTGCTGTATCCTGGTGGCTCTCTCCTGGATAGGAGGCCTCGTTCATTCTATAATACAGGTGGCTCTCATTGGTCGACTTCCTTTCTGTGGGCCCAATGAGTTAGACAGTTACTTCTGTGACATCACACAGGTTGTCCGAATTGCCTGTGCCAACACCTTCCCAGAGGAGTTAGTGATGATCTTTAGCAGTGGTCTGATCTCTGTGGTGTGTTTCATTGCTCTGTTAATGTCCTATGCCTTCCTTCTGGCCATGCTCAAGAAACTCGCAGGCTCAGGTGAGAATAGCAACAGGGCCATGTCCACCTGCTATTCCCACATTACCATCGTGGTGCTAATGTTTGGGCCATCCATCTACATTTATGCTCGCCCGTTTGACTCTTTTTCCCTAGATAAAGTGGTGTCTGTGTTTCACACTGTGATATTCCCTTTACTTAATCCCATTATTTACACATTGAGAAACAAGGAAATAAAGACAGCCATGAGGAAGTTGGTCACCAAATATATTTTGTGTAAAGAGCAGTGAAAGATAAATCATACATTTTATAGTCCTCCTAAGGATCATTGTCATAAAGCAGGAAGTATTTGCAGTAATAATGCTGCATTCACTTCCTCCTTTGATTTGTGTTCTTAAAATTTTACTATAAGTTTTCTCTATTAATTCCTCTTTATATTGACACATAGAGGCACTAAGATGAAAATAAATTTACTCACACCCACCCTGAAATTTCCAACAGATCATTATTAGAATTTGAGATATAATAATGATATGCTAAAGTACATTTTAATAATTGTTTATTGAGTAATACTCTGCAGAGGCTCTGCCTCTGAGGAGAATGTGATGAGAAATAAAAATAAGACATGCAGACATGTTCATTATAAAGTAAATGGCAAGCATATGAATGCAGCTAGCTTCAAGTTAGCAAATAAATATTGTTGTCATGTTTTAGTGTTGGCTCAGTGGCGTGGTATCTGGTAAACTATCCTGCTGGGTCTGGAAAAACAGATTATTTGTCCTTTATCCCCTCTTGTTCTCAGAGTTAGTAATGGAAAATGAGGATTCATTTATACAAAGCATTTCAGTTTATATTTCAGGTGGTGTCCATTCACCAGTTTGGAGACAGAGCTCAAAATTTTATCACATTATGGAAACAATTTTTATGAATTCAAAGCAGAGTTGTGATTTGGTTGCTACACAAGATTCATCTTATTCCAGATGAAGCCTCCAGGCAACTAGCAATTGTTATAGCCAGTCCCTACTTAAATCCTTCAGAGTGAAAGTAGGCTTGGGGGAGAAAAGGTTCTAGGTTGACTGGGATTGGTAGACATCTAGCTGTGTAATTTTTTAAAGAACACTATCTCCTTTTCCACTTTTGTATGTTTTCCATAATTGCTAATTCTGCCTCTCATGTTAAACTTAATTGGTAGGGTGCTGCTTTTGTTAGCACTGAATTCAGAGTTCTTTCCCATGAAGCCAATTTTTAGTGCATATAGAAGGGACTGAGATATATTAGTTCCCATGATCCCTTAGAGAATTATAAGGATTGATTTCCTATTCTCAGGCACTAAAAACTCATTAACTCTCCATGCTTCAGAATGTAAAATGAGAACAGAATGTAGATTAGAACATTTGATATAATAGGTTATGTTTATTACTTAAATTTAAGTTTTTAATTTCAAAACTAGGTAATCTTTTCATTGAAGGGCAAGAACACATTGGGTGTATTAAGCTTTAATCTTCTTTTTTAAATTTGATAATGTAATATGGGCTAAATTTTAAGTTAATTAGATTCTTGTCAACATTAGGAATATATAAAAATAAATGGTATAACTATTCCTAGAGTTACTATTCATTTACAGAGATTTTATTTATTAATCGAGGAGGTAATTTGTGCCAGATCCAGTGTACTTTTGGATGCGTAGAATGGAATGGTGGTACACAAAGCTTGCTTCTTGCATTGGGAATTTTTCCTTATGATAACCTTCTTCTATTTTCAATATTATGTTACTTTTCTTCTAGGAGCCCAAAGGCACAGATTGATGTTATGAGTCCTGATTTTTGAGTTGACTTCTCATCACCTGGAAGTGAATAAAACAGTAGACTTCTCTAATGTTTTGCAACATAGCATGAGAATATATATAAATATATATATATATGTATATATATATATATATATATGAGATAAAATGATGAGTTATACTCAGAAACCTTATATCATCTTATTGTCGTTTCTCTATATTTGATCTAGCCAGACTCCTATTCATTTTGTCACTTACTCTTTCATCAAACTAGAACTAATGTTCTTGAGAAAGAGACCACTGATTTGATATGCTCTTCAAATACCAGTACACTGTACTATAGAAGGATATTTACTGAAAATATGGAAGCTAGTAATACATAGGAGAAAAAGGCATAAAAATAGTAGTGTGATCGCTAATTGCTTACTTAGGAATATTATCTGAAATTAGAAACTAATATCAATGAAGAAAAGGGGAACTTCTGGCAAACTCTATTAAGTAATAACTGAGCCTGATTCATGGAGGACATGATTGGAATAAAGACTTGAGAGCAGTTTCACCTGTTGGAGAACATTTGGAAGTGCCCAGAGACATTTTTGGTGGTCACAACTGAGGATGTATATTAGCGTCTTGTACTATTTAGACATCTTACAATGCACAGGACAGCCCCAACCCCTGACTCCCCACATGAATTATCTGGCCCAAAATGTCAATAGTGCCAAGAATAAAGAACTCTGTCAGGTTGAGAAACTCTGACTTAAATAATGAACAGGGATAAGGCAGGTTAGTGTAGAAGAAATAGGTGTTAACCTCATATGCAATCTTATCTCACTGAATATTGTTTCCAAATAGCTCAGTATTCTCAGCAGTCAAATACAAAATCTGTTTGAGGATGCCTTTTCCGTATATAACGCCTACATTTTCTTTCGGTTACTTTTAAATGTCTTTTAATCTTTTTTTTTTCAGTCTCTCCTACTCCACCTTCCTTTCAAAACTGCTGCTGAGCTACTATGTTTAAAATCAGCAATATCTTGATTGAGTAAATTATCTTTAGCTCTATGTTGGGATTATACTTTGAATTATCACTGATTTGTGTGAGACTTTAGAACCCAAGTCTCAGAAGATGGATGCATCTTCTGGCTTTTTGCTAATTTCAATATTAACAAGATAAATTTTATTATTACATCTGGTTAAAAAATAGCTTTATTGCTCAAACAAAATTAAAGTTCTTTTGTTTAATTACTAAAATAATATATATTCATTAAAAGTTAAAAACATATGAATATATAAAGAAAAAAACAAATATCATTGGCAATCTCTTTTCTCAGGGATTTTCTTTAACAAGGTTTATGAAGTCTCAGCCCTCCACCTCCATTGGAAGCAGGCCAGTTGGCCTATCATGCATTGTTCCAAAATGTAATTACCATTAAATAGAGGCCCAGGTGAAGACAAGCTACAAATTCCTTACATAAGTAAGTGTAACTCTCAGATTTTATATGCCGCAAAACTGGCATTTAAATAAAAAGGCCACGAAGTTTTAAATATGCAACAAAAATCTGAGAATGTTGTTTTTAAGACCTCGTTTGAAGAAATTATCAGAGAACACATTTCTGTTAGCCAGGTGACTAGGACAAGAGGTTGGGTGTGTATGTATATATATTTATACAGTAGTCCTCTTTTTTCATAATATTTTTTATTATTATACTTTAAGTTCTGGGGTACATGTGCAGGTGGTGCAGGATTCTTACATAGGTATACACGTGCCATGGTGGTTTGCTGCACCCATCCCCCTGTCACTATATTAGGTATTTCTCCTAATGTTATCCCTCCCCAATCCTCCCACCCCCCTGCTATCCCTTCCCTAGCCCCCACCCTCCAATAGGCCCCAGTGTGTGATGTTCCCCTCCCTGTGTCCGTGTGTTCTCATTGTTCAACACCCGCTTATGAGTGAGAACACGTGGCGTCTTATCCATAGGAGATATGTTCCAAGACACCTGTGGATGCCAGAAACCATAGATAGTACCAAAACTTATATATACCATTTTTTTCTATACATACATGCCTATGATAAAGTTTAATTTATAAATTAGGCACATTAATAGATTTATGACAACTAATAATAAAATAGAACAATTACAACAATACGCCAGCATTATTACTCTTACACTTTGGGGGCCACTATTAAATAGAATAAGGATTACTTGAACACAAGCACTTGTGATGCTGTCTCTAACTGATAACCAAGGTGCCTACTAAGTGACTAACATGCAGGTGGCATGTACAACATGGATACACTGGACAAAGAGATGACTCACGTCCCTGGAAGGATGAAGATGGATAGCTTGAGATTTCATCATGCCACTTAGAATGGGGCATAATTTAAAACTTATGAATTTTTTATTGCTGGAATTTTCCATGTAACAGTTTTTGGACTGAGGTTTACCATGGACAACAGAAACTACAGAAAGCAACACTGTGGATAAGAGGGGAGCTACTGTATTTAATATAATATTAGGCTTATTAAACTATAAACCTAAGACTAAAACTAAGGTAAGCAAGGTAGAACTGTATGAAATGCTATCTGCTGTGACAATGCAGAAACCATAGAACTGTACTCTATTTCCATCCTGTGGATCTTTCACTAAAAAAAAAAAAAATACACATTTTGGATAAAAATCTTTTAAAATATTATAAAATTAGGAACCCAGAGAAATAAATGAACAGAAATCGGCTTTCATTGTGAAGACTTATGTTCTGTTTTCAAGCCTGGTGGTAGGGCTGCAGGTGGATAGCAGACAAAGCCCAGGATTCACACCATGGTATATTCACCCAATGATATATTCCAAAACTAGCTGAAGTCCTAAAGGATATATTCTTAGGGAAGTATAAAATAACTTTTAAAAAAATCCCACCACCTCAAAAATGCAAAAGAGAAAAAAAAAATTAATGAAACACAAGTGGGATCCCATATATTTTTTGTGTTTGAAATTTATTGCAAGTTGATTATTTTGTTCACTGCATGCTAATAATTTTGTTCAAAGTTTCTGGTTCCAGAGTTGGAATGCCTCTTTACACAAGGAAACACCAGTATCTTCTGGAAGTTCTTATGTTTATTCCAGGACTCAAAATATTCTACAGATAAACTTTCAAGAAGTAAGAGTTTACAGTCAGAAATGAGTGAATATACAATAAAGCAAGGCTCTGTGAGGGAGAATCAGAACAACACAGAGAAAGATCAAAACCACAAAAGAGATATAGAATGCAAATTAAGTAGGTTTGATATGTTTAGAAAAACAAAGGAATGAAAATATGAAGAGGGATAAAGATGCTGTAAAAATAAACAGAAAATCTTAAGAAAAAGAGAAATTCAGATTCAGATGAAAAATTCAACAAATGTATTTAATTGTAAATTAGATAGAATCAGTAAATTAGCATATACTGCTGAGGAACTGAATTATGCAGGGAAGAGACATAATGGTATAAAAGAGACCAAGAGACATTGAAAATAGAAAAAAGAAGATCTAAATATATCTCATGAATTTCAAAGGAGAGGATAAATAAAATGTAGTGGACGCTATATTGAAGAAATATTGCTGAAATTTTTTCAAACCTAATAAAAGACACCAAACTTCATAATCAGGAATCCCACCAAAATATTAATAGGATAAATGTTTTAAAATACACATTTAGGGGGCAGGTGTGGTGACTCATGCTTGTAATCTCAGCAGTTTGGGAGGTCAAGGGCAGGAGATCACTTGAGCCCAGGAGTTTGAGACCAGCCCAACAACATGTCTAAACCCAGTCTCTACCAAAAAATGAAAAAAATTAGCCAGGATGGTGATGCCTAATTGTAGTCCCAGCTACTCTGCAGGCTGAGGTGAGAGATCAGTGGAGCCTGAGAGTTTGAGGCTGCAGTGAGCTATGATCGCAACACTGCACTACGCTTCAGCTTAAGCCACAGAGCCAGACCCTGCCACCAAAAAAACAAAGAAAACAATAAAAAACAAAAATTTGCACATTTGGGCGCATCGTAGTGGAACAATAAAGACAACCAAGCAGATTTTGAAAGCAGAGATCATCTTCAAAGGAAAGGCAGTAAGGATAATATGTCTCCTTCCCTCCCCTCCTCTTCCTTTCCCCTTCCCTTCCCTTCCCTCCCTCTCTCTCTCTCTTTCTCTTTTCTTTCTTTCTTTTTCTTTCCTTCCTTCCTTTCTTTCTTTTTCTTTCTTTTTCTTTCTCTCTCTTTTTTCTTTCCTTCTTTCTTTTCTTCCTCCTCCTCCTCCTCTTTCTCCTCCTTCTGCTCCTTCTTCTTCTTTCCTCTTCAAGGGAAAGGCAGTGAGGATAATCTCCTTCCTTCCCTTCCCTTTCCCCTTCCCTTTCCCCTTCCCTTCCCCCTTTCCCTTCCCTTCCCCTTCCCTTCCCTTTCCCCTTCCCTTTCCCTTTCCCTTCCCTTCCCCTTCCCTTCCCCCTTCCCTTCCCCTTCCCTTCCCCTTCCCTTCCCTTTCCCCTTTCCCTTTCCCCTTCCCTTTCCCCTTCCCTTTCCCCTTCCCTTCCCTTTCCCCTTCCCCTTCCCTTTCCCCTTCCCCTTCCCTTCCCTTTCCCCTTCCCTTTCCCCTTCCCCTTTCCCCTTCCCTTTCCCCTTCCCTTCCCTTCCCCTTTCCCTTCCCTTCCCCTTCCCTTCCCTCTTCCCTTCCCTTCCCTTTCCCCTTCCCTTCCCTTTCCCCTTCCCTTTCCTCTTTCCTTTCCTCTTTCCTTTTCTTTCCTTTTCTCTTTCCTTTCCTTTCTTCTCCTCTCCCCTCCCCTCCCCCCCCACCCCACCCCACCACATCGCACCTCACCTCACCTCACCACCTCACCTCACCACCTCACCTCACCACCTCACCCCACCCCACCCCACCTCACCTCACCCCACCCCACCCCACCCCACCTCACCCCACCCCACCCCACCTCACCCCACCCCACCCCACCCCCACCTCACCTCACCCCACCCCACCTCACCTCACCTCACCTCACGTGGAGTCTTACCCTGTAGCCCTCTCATCTCGGCCTACTGAAGACTTCGCCTCCCAGGTTCAAGTGATTCTCTTGCCTCAGCCTCCTGAGTAGCTGGGATTATAGGCCTGTGCCACCACACTCGAGTAATTCTTGTATTTTTACTAGAGAAGGGGTTTCACTATGTTGGCCAAGCTGGTCTTGGACTCCTGGCCTCAAGTGATCCACCTACCTCATCCTCCCAACGTTCTGGGGTTACAGGCATGAGCCACCACACCTGGCTGATCTCACTTCTTTAACAACAAAAATGTAAACCAGTGGAGAGTTATATTATGACAAGAGAAAATAGTTTTCATCTCTGTGAAAATATAATTAAAAGCATCTTCAGAAAAACAGGAACAGAGAATTTGCCACAAGCACACAATCACTGAAAGAAATGTAAAGTGATGTGGTTGAAACAAGAATGTGATTGCAGATAGGAGATCAGAAACATCAGAAAAGGAATAGCAAATATGTGGCTAAATCTAAATAAATATCTACTGTATAAGAAAGCAACAACAAAAATGTTTAGAAAAAGAAAGAACTGAAGTATATGAAAATAGCATTGTATAAACTAAGATTTGGGACAGTTATACGTAAATGTACTAGTCTTTATACAGATTTACTTTTATTCTGATTATAAAAATGATGTGTTTATTACAAGTAATTCAGGCAATGAAGAAAAATATAACATGAAGAAAAATAAAAATATAAAATTCACTCAAATGATAGCTATCTTTTTGATATAATATTCTATACTTCTGTCTATCTGTATATATTACACAGAACTTTTCTTCTGTTTAGTAATATTTAATTAAAAAATAGTTTTGTCAACAAATGCCAAGACCACAATAGGGTGTATTTAAGAATATATCTCTTTTCTTAGCAAATCACACTGCCATGTGTGTACTTATGCAACAATCTTGCATGTTCTTCACATGTACCCCCAAACCTAAAATGCAATAAAAATATATAAAAAAATAAAAATAAAAAAATACAAAAAAAAAGAATATATCTCTTTGTGAGGAATTAGTCCTACAACATGCAGTTCGTCTCTCTAAGAAGGAATATGTCAAAGAGTATTTGTGAATATCATTTATTTTTCTTTGCCTATTTCTTTGTCACCAGAAATACATTGAATTTAACGTACTACCTAGCTGACCACATTACTTCCTTTCTTGATATATCAATGATTTCCTATTATATACTTAAAAAAATAGTGATGTAAGAAATAAAATAACCTTTTTTGGCTTTCTGTCCACATGAACCTAAAAACATGCTGGCTATTCTGTAATCTGTCACTGACTGACTGTTGATTTTAAAACTTAGAAGTGACATAGTGACTTTTAAATCATATCTACTTGACTATGTATAACATGTTTCTAGTCTCATTCTTTGACTATATTTTGTTGGCATTCCAACCATTCCCATGGAAAATGTTTTGCAGTTTTGTTAGCCTTTCAATTCCCAAAGTACATTCTCCATTGTGTCACAAATTGGTTGCATATTTCAAAGTGTAAGAGATTCCTCTGTGAGAAGAGATATTTAAGAATGAAGTCAGGAAAAATCAGTTATTGTTCTTTCTATTAGAGGGAGATGATATCTTCTGTGTGAGAGGAGCATTAGATCACTAGAGAGGTAAATGTTTTTTTGCCATTCTTCATATTTATAAGGAACATAAATAAGGAAGAAATGGAAAAACGGATATTGCAACATCTCAGGTGGGACATCTGCTGCCTTGAAATGCAAAGATCAGAATTATAACAAATAGATTAACATGTTAAATCTGAATTCAATAATACAGTAGTCCCTTTTACCTGTTCTTAATAATATAGCTCCAGTTTCTCCTAATATTTAGAATTTGTTTATTGGGAATATATAAAGCCTTTATTAACATTGTCTTAGGAATGTTTATACTTGGTCCTAGACCTATATCTATTAACTGAAAGATATGAGTAAACAGAAATCATAGCCAATGCAGAAATGCTAGAATGCAAAGAAAATCTTTACCAACTTCATGATTTTGCAGGAGACTGGCTCTGACTATTTGCATAACTGCTGGGATGAGAGGTTCTTTTGCAAATAGTCTTTCCATATACCAATCAGGCTTTGACAGCTGGCTGAAGTGAAACTTCCATAATTTCTTTTCTTGTAATCTCTTACATTTACACAGCTACCTTTACCCCAGAGACTCATTTCAAAGGCAGGGACAGAGGATCTGTATTAGGTATATACTTCTTAGAAACTAAAGCTCCTCTTAACATCTATGTTATTCTTGATTTGGTTTTGGTTTAGTCAGATTTCAATATGCTACTTATGTATCACTCTCATTATATTTGTAAGTCAACACAGTGAGATAAAATCACTCAGGCTAAAGAAGATGAGTGACCTTCCCAAGATCTCAGCGTTAAAAAAATTGCAGGATGAAGAACTTCCTAAACAAGGGCTTTTTCTATGACATCCATTACTTTGCATAGAAATTATGACATTATAAACATTGGTATCTATTAATGATTTGATGATGCTCTTTAACTTTATCCATATTTCTCAGAACACACCAAAAAATAGAAATTATATAGGTTATGGGTTACAAACTAGATAGCACATGTTAATAGACATCATATTCTTATTTTGAGGATGTTTATAAAATGTATTTTTGCTGGTAGGGTAGATTAATGAGAAATTTCTTTCAAGCATAAAGGTAAATATTGCCACTTTTATTAAGATTGGTTACAAACAGACAACATATTTGAGGTAGTGGGAAATAATTTAAAAGTGTTCACACAGTATATATATATATATATATATATATTTTTTTTTATTGCATTTTAGGTTTGGGGGTACATGTGAAGAACGTGGAAGATTGTTGCATAGGTACACACATGGCAGTGTGATTTGCTGCCTTCCTCCCCATCACCTATATCTGGCATTTCTCCCCATGCTATCCCTCCCCAACTCCCCCACCCCCCCACTATCCCTCCCCCTTTTCCCCCCGACAGACCCCAGTGTGTGATACTCCCCCTCCCTGTGTCCATGTGTTCGCATTGTTCAACACCCGCCTGTGAGTGAGAACATGCGGTGTTTGATTTTCTGTTCTTGTGTCAGTTTGCTGAGAATGATGGTTTCCAGGTTCATCCATGTCCCTACAAAGGACACGAACTCATCGTTTTTGATGGCTGCATAATATTCCATGGTGTATATGTGCCACATTTTCCCTGTCCAGTCTATCATCGATGGGCATTTGGGTTGGTTCCAGGTCTTTGCTATTGTAAACTGTGCTGCAGTGAACATTCGTGTGCATGTGTCCTTATAGTAGAACGATTTATAGTCTTTTGGATATATACCCAGTAATGGGATTGCTGGATCAAATGGAATTTCTATTTCTAGGTCCTTGAGGAATCGCCACACCGTCTTCCACAATGGTTGAACTAATTTACACTCCCACCAACAGTGTAAAAGAGTTCCTATTTCTCCACATCCTCTCCAGCATCTGTTGTCTCCAGATTTTTTAATGATCGCCATTCTAACTGGCGTGAGATGGTATCTCAATGTAGTTTCGATTTGCATTTCTCTAATGACCAGTGATGATGAGCATTTTTTCATATGTTTGTTGGCTTCATGTATGTCTTCTTTTGTAAAGTGTCTGTTCATATCCTTCGCCCACTTTTGAATGGGCTTGTTTGTTTTTTTCTTGTAAATCTGTTTCAGTTCTTTGTAGATTCTGGATATCAGCCCTTTGTCAGATGGGTAGACTGCAAAAATTTTTTCCCATTCTGTTGGTTGCCGATTCACTCTAATGACTGTTTCTTTTGCTGTGCAGAAGCTGTGGAGTTTGATTAGGTCCCATTTGTCTATTTTGGCTTTTGTTGCCACTGCTTTTGGTGTTTTGGTCATGAAGTCATTGCCTACGCCTATGTCCTGAATGGTTTTGCCTAGATTTTCTTCTAGGGTTTTTATGGTGTTAGGTCTTATGTTTAAGTCTTTAATCCATCTGGAGTTAATTTTAGTGTAAGGTGTCAGGAAGGGGTCCAGCTTCTGCTTCTGCACATGACTAGCCAGTTTTCCCAACACCATTTATTAAACAGGGACTCGCTTCCACATTGTTTGTTTTTGTCAGGTTTGTCAAAGATCGGGTGGTTGTAGATGTGTTGTGTTGCGTCGGAGGTCTCTGTCCTGTTCCATTGGTCTATATCTGTTTTGGTACCAGTACCATGCTGTTTTGATTACTGTAGCTTTGTAGTATAGTTTGAAGTCCGGGAGTGTGATGCCTCCAGCTTTATTCTTTTTGCTTAGAATTGACTTGGCTATGCGGGCTCTCTTTTGGTTCCATATGAAGTTTAAGGTGGTTTTTTTCCAGTTCTTCGAAGAAGGTCATTGGTAGCTTGATAGGGATAGCGTTGAATCTGTAAATTATTTTGGGCAGTATGGCCATTTTGACAATATTGATTCTTCCTAGCCATGAACATGGAATATTTCTCCATCTGTTTGTGTCCTCTCTTATTTCATTGAGCAGTGGTTTGTAGTTCTCCTTGAAGAGGTCCTTTACGTTCCTTGTTAGTTGTATTCCTAGGTATTTTATTCTCTTTGTAGCGATTGTGAATGGCAGTTGGTTCTTGATTTGGCTGTCTTGAAGTCTGTTATTGGTGTACAGGAATGCTTGTGATTTTTGCACATTGATTTTATATCCTGAGACTTTGCTGAAGTTGCTTATCAGTTTCAGGAGATTTTGGGCTGAGACGATGGGGTCTTCTAGATATACAATCATGTCGTCTGCAAATAGAGACAATTTGACTTCCTCCTTTCCTATTTGAATACCCTTTATTTCTTTTTCTTGCCTGATTGCTCTGGCTAGAACTTCCAGTACTATATTGAATAGGAGTGGTGAGAGAGGACATCCTTGTCTAGTGCCAGATTTCAAAGGGAATGCTTCTAGTTTTTGCCCATTCAGTATGATATTGGCTGTTGGTTTGTCATAAATAGCTTTTATCATTTTGAGATACGTTCCATCAATACCTAGTTTAGTGAGAGTTTTTAGCATAAAGGGCTGTTGAATTTTGTCAAAGGCCTTCTCTGCATCAATTGAGATTATCATGTGGTTTTTGTCTTTGGTTCTGTTTATGTGGTGGATTATGTTTATAGATTTGCGTATGTTGAACCAGCCTTGCATCCCTGGGATGAAGCCTACTTGATCATGGTGGATAAGCTTTTTGATGTGCTGTTGCTATTGGTTTGCCAGTATTTTATTGAAGATTTTTGTATCTATGTTCATCATGGATACTGGCTTGAAGTTTTCTTTTCTTGCTGAGTCTCTGCCAGGTTTTGGTATCAGGATGATGTTGGTCTCATAAAATGATTTAGGAAGGATTCCCTCTTTTCGGATTGTTTGGAATAGTTTCAGAAGGAATGGTACCAGCTCCTCTTTGTATGTCTGGTAGAATTCGGCTGTGAACCCATCTGGACCTGGGCTTTTTTTGGATGGTAGGCTCTTAATTGCTGCCTCAACTTCAGACCTTGTTATTGGTCTATTCAGGGTTTCGAGTTCTTCCTGGTTTAGGCTTGAGAGGATGCATGTGTCCAGGAATTTATCCATTTCTTCCAGGTTTACTAGTTTATGTGCATAGAGTTGTTTGTAATAATCTCTGATGATGGTTTGAATTTCTGTGGAATCTGTGGTGGTATCCCCTTTATCGTTTTTTATTGCATTTATTTGATTATTTTCTCTTTTCTTTTTTATTAATCTGGCTAGTGGTCTGTCTATTTTGTTGACCTTTTCAAAAACCAGCTCTTGGATTTATTGATTTTTTGAAGAGTTTTTCGTGTGTCTATCTCCTTCAGTTCTGCTCTGATCTTAGTTATTTCTTGTCTTCTGCTAGGTTTTGAGTTTTTTTGATCTTGCTCCTCTAGCTCTTTCAATTTTGATGATAGGGTGTCAATTTTAGATCTCTCCTTGCTTCTTATGTGGGCATTTATTGCTATATACTTTCCTCTAGAGACTGCTTTAAATGTGTCCCAGAGATTCTGGTATGTTGTGTCTTCGTTCTCGTTGATTTCAAAGAACATCTTTATTTCTGCCTTCATTTCATTGTTTATCCAGTCAACATTCAAGAGCCGTTGTTCAGTTTCCATGAAGCTGTGCGGTTCTGAGTTAGTTTCTGAATTCTGAGTTGTAACTTGATTGCACTGTGGTCTGAGAGACTGTTTGTTATGATTTCCGTTCTTTGCATTTGCTGAGGAGTGATTTACTTCCAATTATGTGGTCAATTTTAGAGTAGGTCACACAGTATATTTTAAAGAGGATACTATTCAAGGAAAGTAATTTAGTACTGAAAGGTGAGTTAGTTATTTTTGACCCTTAAAACAATTGGAGTGAAGAAACTTCATGTGCTGTCCTTAGTATTGTTTCAAAAGAAAACAATAGTGATGCTCCTCAGAATTAATGGTAAGGCACGCATGAGGTCTAATAAAGGAGAAATAAGACAAGGAGAGTGAGTGGAAAAAATATTGGAAACTGCAAGAACGTTGAAAAATAAAAGCAACAAAGGAGAAAAATAAAAGAGATAAGAGAAAAGCAAGGGGAATCATTAGAGAACAAATATGAGAGAGAAAAAGGAGAGAAAATAAAATAGGGAAAAAGAAACCAACTCAAGCGTAAAAGTATAATTTAAAAAATGAAGTACAGAAACATTTAGTGAGACAGGAATGGAAAATAATAAAATAAATATTTTAAAAGGAAGCATGAGGAAATATAAAGAAAAATGAGTGAATTAGTGCCTGTGGATGGGAATCAAGCCTCCAAACACCTGCTTCATGAACTTTCCAACAAGAACCTGGACTCTAAGCATGAACAGTATATAGAGCTGCAGCTAGCTGGAACGTGTGTGCGCCCCCACCCATCACTCTTTCCTCCTCTGTGCTGCTCCAGCATTGTCAGTGCCAGATAAAATTTTGTTTCTGTTGAAATTGAAATATAGGGTAAAGGGACTGGCAGGCAATCAGATTTCTATTTCAGCTTCCACTGACAGTGGTCCTTCTAATACAGTTAGGTCCTTCTAATATAGTTAGACAAGACCAAACTTGTCTTTGCAGGAATTTCCGTGTTTTTATTTTGCTGAGACTTACTTCATTTTACCTAGAGGAATGTCTATCTTGTGAATATATATATTTGGTCTCTGGATCCATAATGAACATGGTATGAGCACTATCGGTATGACAAAAGAGCTTAGAGGGAAGTACACAAAGGGAACACAGTGAATCAGAGATATTTGATGGTAGTGAGTTCCAGATGTGAGAGTCAATAGGAGAACAGAAGTGGATGCTAGGGAATAAAATACAAGGTACAGTGCAAGAACCTATAACTCCCAATCTCAGAGATACTTAAAAGTTTCTCCTATGACCCAAATACATCCTCAATTTTTGAAAGAGTGTGAAATAACCAACTACATTATAATGTGCAAGATGCATAAAACTTAAGAGTAAGCAGAGAGGGATTCCTGACTTTTCTATTAGCAGGTTTTATATGCACAGAAGGAATGATAAATATGAAGGTCAATAAATGGCCAAGTGCCAAAAAAAAAAAACCATATAAGAAAAGAGGAAGGGTACCATATGTAAATTTTTATACTTCTGCTTTGGTTAGGATACATGTGTTTGTGTGTGTGTGTGTTTGTGTGTCTTCAGGTATATCTGTATGATGTACATACATGTGTCTGTGATGTAAGGTACTTTTTTTGTGAGACAGAGTCATGCTCTGTTGCCCAGGCTGGAGTACAGTGGTGTGATCTGGGCTCACTGCAACCTCCCTCTCCTGGGTTCCAGTGACTCTCATGCTTCAGCCTCTGGAGTAGCTGGCACCTACAGGCTCCTGCCACCACACCCAGCTAAATTTTGTATTTTTAGTAGAAACAAGGTTTTGCTGGGCTGGTCTTGAACTCTTGACCTCAAGTGATACACCTGCCTTGGCCTCTCAAAATGGTGGGATAACAGGTGTGAGCCACAGTGCCAGGCCTAGGTACTGCTTTCATAATTCCCAATTTTGACCATATCAGAAAACCTCTGCTATTAATTAATCTGTTAGTATTAGATATATTTTAAAAAGCGTATCATTTGATGTTTCAATAGATGTGTAATTATAAATATTTTCTTTGATTTCTTAATTTGGGACTTTATGTTTTTTTCCTTTCCCTCTCACATGCCGTCTCCTCATTCAGTTAGTTAATGAACTTCTTTTTCCCTCTAGTCTACATTTCATATTCCACATTATTTAAAAACAAATGTACCATATAACAGAAGCATATGAAATATTTTTCTGTATCAAATTGTAGTGTTTTGTTATAGCTCAAGATCTTTAGCTTTGAAATTTTTTTATTTCAACCACAAACCATTTTTTGAGCTGTATTTTATATTCAAATTTATACCATGATTCTATATAAACTGTCAAGTGTTCAAAAATAAAACATCAAATATAGGATACAATAATATATGTGTAGAAATTCTCCCATTATTGCTTTTATACCAATAAGTTACCAAGCACATCCCCAGGCATGAGCACAGTCTCAATTTGGAGGTCGCTGTAGCCAGAAGCCTCAGGTCTTGTTTTCTCCAGAGTTACCGAGAGTCTTTTTATTTAGACCAGTTTGTTTGGTTGATGTTCTGTAGAGAAAAGGGAGTTATTTCTGGTAAGTATAGTTGCTTTTATCAAAGTTTTTAGAGAAAAATTCCTAAGGTATCATTTATATAAAATAATTTGTACTAATTGCTGTATAGTTCAATAGCTCAATAAGTTTTGACAGAAATAGATACATATAACCATTATAATTAAAAATGAAACATTTCTGTGTCCTTGAAAAGCTCTGTCATTCTTCTTTGCTGTCAATCTCGGCTCATCCTCCATTCAAAGCAAAACATGAAGACCTCGATAACTGGGGTTAAGGTTTTTTTTAGTCAGAAAAGTTTTCCTATGCCTCATACAAATCAGGAACATTCAGAGCAGTAGCATTCAGGTCTCACATGAGTGAACACTTCAACAGAAGCACAGGACTGAAACAGAAGGAAGTATGTGACTTCAGGACCAGAGTGTTGGCCATAATGAAACGAGGAAGCATAAAGGGTAGAAATGATTTCTTCTTTGAAATTGTTGTTGAGATAGAATAATATAAATGTGGCATATTTTGTGTTTAGTTCAGGAACTATAATCTAGATGTAACACATGAAAATAAGCTCTTTGATATTCTATAGGCAGAGGAAATGAAGATAGAAAACAACACAATAGTGGCAGAATTTATCCTCCTGGGTCTGACCCAGTCTCAAGATATTCAGCTCTTGGTCTTTGTGCTAATCTTAATTTTCTACCTTATCATCCTCCCTGGTAATTTCCTCATCGTTTTCACTATAAGATCAGACCCTGGGCTCACAGCCCCACTCTACTTCTTTCTGGGCAACTTGGCCTTCCTGGATGCATCCTACTCCTTCATTGTGGCTCCCAGGAAGCTCGTGGACTTCCTCTCTGAGAAGAAGGTAATCTCCTACAGAGGCTGCATCACTCAGCTCTTTTTCTTGCACTTCCTTGGAGGAGAGGAGGGATTACTCCTTGTTGTGATGGCCTTTGACAAGCTACATCGCCATCTGCCAGACTTTGCACTATTCAACTGTCATGAGCCCTAGAGCCTGTTATGCAATGTTGTTGTCTCTGTGGCTTGGGGGTTTTGTCCACTCCATTATCCACGTGATCCTCATCCTCCGCTTGCCTTTTTGTGGCCCAAACCAGCTGGACAACTTCTTCTGTGATGTCCTACAGGTCATCAAGCTGGCCTGCACCGACACGGTTGTGGTGGAGCTTCTGATGGTCTTCAACAGTGGCCTGATGACACTCCTTTGCTTTCTGGGGCTTCTGGCCTCCTATGCAGTCATCCTCTGCTATGCTCGTAGGTCAGCTTCTGAAGGGAAGAACAAGGCCATATCCACGTGTACCACTCATGTCATTATTATACTTCTTATGTTTGGAGCTGCTATCTTCATCTACACTCGCCCCTTCTGGGCCTTACCAGCTGACAAGGTGGTTTCTTTCTTTCATACAGTGATCTTTCCATTGATGAATCCTATGATTTATACCCTTCACAACCAGGAAGTAAAAACTTCCATGAAGAGGTTACTGAGTAGGCATGTAGTCTGTCAAATGGACTCTATAATGAGAAACTGAGAAGGAAGAATTCTAGCTGGAATTCATTCACTCATTTAACAAATCCTATTTTTCATTGAGTACCTCCCATTTGTCTTGTAGGCAATGTGGGAGAGTATGAGTAATGAGCGAATAAACTTATTATATTTAAATAATATAAAGAAACCCCAGAGTGGTTGAAATATAATGTGTGAGAAATTTAGGGGTTAAGTTTTATGTGACTGCAAGGGTCTTTTAGTCTAAGAATTTTTTTGTATTTTAATTGTGGTGAGAATCCACTTAAATGTTTTAAGCAAAGGTGTAACTCATCTACAGTGCTTTCCTCTATGATGTTAGAGAAACATCAGCAAGATTTTAGGCCGATATTAATAAGCTGTAAAACATAAACCAACAGAGCATTCCATGCATAAAAAATTAAAAAGTATTAAAGAAATTGATAAAAAATATTTAATACATAAAGAATTTGCTTAAATGAATAGGAAATAGGTAGATAGAAGGAAATGTGGGCAATGAGCAAAGGAAAAAATGAAAAAGCTTATAAACATGAAAATAATTTTATCCTTAAAAATCAACCATAGAAATTAAAACCACTGATTTTGATTAGCATGTAGGAGAATGTTGCTCATGTATTATCAGTCAAAAAGTACAGAATAGGGAGAGGTGCCAGATGCAGCTATCATGTGCCACTCATGGAGAGGGAGACACGTGGTGAGTAAACACTAGCTCTTCTAGTGGATTGTCCATGAGGCCATGTTAGGATACATCAAGGAAGCAACTGCAATCCATGGAGAGCAGAAAGGAGCCAGGCAGGAAAGCAGTCCACCTAGGATTGGCATAGAGCCAGGAGAGGTTCCCTAACATACGAAAAGGATGAGTTAGAATCTCCTGGGACCCACACTTCTGCCATGGGCCTTTGCAATCCTAGCACAGGAAATCTCCTGTGACCCCGGAGGGCCTCCAGACCAACACACAGAGATGACTGGAGTCTGGGCAGAGCTGCAGTTAGGCCCACCTGGAGCACCATGGGCCTTGGGGCCCTGAGCACCTTGGTGCCAGCTGCTATAGTGCCACCAGCAAGAGAGCCCAGCTCTCTCGCCTGCCACTAGAATAGGGACTGTATTCACGGTGCTGAGGAGCAGACTGACTGCAGGCCCTGCTTGCTTCATCGCTCCAGGCAAAGCCCACTGGCCTGGTTTCCCCACGCAGCCACCCTGCTCCCATCTGAACACTCAGGCCAGTCAGAGCTCTCTATTTCTTCGGGAAGGAACTCCCAGCTGTCAACAATAGGCCTGAGATTTCTGGTGCTGTGGTCTCTGACATGCTGCCCTGTGGCTGGGGAGGGATCCAAGAGCACAGGAGCTATCCTAGACCTTCAGCACGGCAGCTGTCATACGGACAGCTGTCACAGGGAAAAGCGGCCACACTGTTTCCACGTGGGTCTCTGTCCCAGCTACTCCTCACTGGGCAGGGCCTCCCAGCCTGGAATCCCAGCACAACTTCCCCACCCGTACCTGATCTTTCATTCTGTGGCGGCCCCGAGTTTCTCTGGGGTAGAGCTCCCAGAGACAACCGACAGGTCCCTACACTGAGGTCAATCATCACCTCAGTGTAGGGACCTTCTCCCCCCCAGGCTAAGTAGGGAACAAAGAGCCTGACCGCAGCTGTCCTAGGGAGAGAAGGCCAGATTGTCCTCCCTGCAAACCTCTGACCTCTGCTGCTCTTCACCAGACAGGGCCCAGATATGAGCATTTTTTTCATATTTGCCATCGCCACCGCCAAGGCACCACCGCCTACTGCCTTCCCAAGCTGGGGAGGGAATGAAAAGCCCGAGCTCGCCCCAAGTCCAACACTAGAGCGGGGAAGAGAAACACACACTCTCCCAGCACTGAGAAGGGTAACCGCGTGGGTTCCCGGGCTGCTGTGGGAGCGAGGCATTCCTGCCTCCGCAGGACGAGCCTGGAAAAGGTGTGGCTCATCTCCCTGCCATGGCCTCTGTCTGAGGAAGCCCCGCAGCCTAGAACACCCAGCAAAACAAATGAGGGTGTTGTGCTAGGGATCGGAGGGGCGTCCCCCGAAGCTCAGGAGCGGACCTGCTGAAGGGGTCACTTCTCTCCCCGTGGTGCCGCAGACCAGGGCTGTAGATGTGACGAAGTACGAATGAACCACAGGCCTGAGCAAGAGCCGATCTACCGTCCATTAATCTTAAGCGACATCTACTGGATTGCAGCCAAAACTGCTACAATACCCAAAATACTTTGCTACTAACGTCCTGTGAAATCAAGGGGAAGAATCCAGCCACAAATAAAAGATACTGCACAAAGCCTTGGCTATCTGAAAACATCCAGAAACAAAGCCAACTGACTATACTCAAATTACACCACAGGTAAAGAAACCAATGCTTCCAGATGAGAAAGAACCAGTGCAAGAATGCTGGCAATTCAAAAACCCAGTGTACCCTTATCTCCAAATGAGTCCACTAGACCCCAAACAATGATTTTTTCTTTCTGCTTTCCTTATTTATTTGTTTTAGGATAACTTTTAATTATTTAACTTTTAGGTTCAGGGATACACATGCAGGTTTATCATATAGGTAAATTCCTTGTCATGGGGGTTTTGTGAAAGATCTATCACCTAGGTAATAAGCATAGTACCTGATATAAAGTTTTCTGATCCTCACCCTTTTCCCACCATCCAGTCTCAACTAGGCCCAGCTATTTCCTGTTCCTTTCTTTGTGTCCATGTGTATTCAATGTTTATCTCCAATTTAAAAGTAAGAACATATAGTGTTTGGTTTTTTGCTCCTATGTTAGGAGCACTTAGGAAAACGGCCTCCAGGTTCATGCATGTTGCTGCAAAGGATATGATCTCATTCTTTTTTATGATTGCCCCCTCCTTCAATAGGTAGGCAAGCGGCATTAGAAGGGGAGGTTTTAGCCTGCCTGGTAGTGCAAGATTGACAAGGCAATCAGGTACATAAAAAGATAAGGAAAAGCATTAGAAGGTAGAATCCCCTAAGCTAGACCACTTAGCTCTCTGGCTTCAGCCCGCTTTCTAGGGAAGTGAATGGTTCTGTCTTGCTGGCCTTCCAGGCACCACTGGGGTATGAAAAAGCAAAACAAAACAACCTTCTGCAGCTACCTCGGTGTCTGCCCAAATGGCTGCCCAGTTTTGTGCTTGAAACCCAGGGCTCTGGTGATGTAGGCACCTGAGAAAATCTCCTGGTCTGCGGGTTATGAAGACCGTGGTAAAGTGGAGCATCTGGGCCGGAATGTACCATTTCTCAAGCAGAGTCCCTCATGGCTTCCCTTGGCTAGGGGAGGGAGTTCCCCCAACCCTTTGTGCTTCCCGGGGAAGTGACACCCTACCCTGCTTCTGCTTGCCCTTCCTGTTGCACCCATTGTCTAACCAGTCCCAATGAGATGAGCTGGGTACCTCATTTGGATATGCAGGAATCATCTGCCATCTGCATTGGTCTCACTGGGAGTTGCAGACTGAAGCTGTTCCTATTCGGTCATCTTGCCAGCCACCCTCTAAAGTTTGGTGAAGCTTTTAACTGAAAAATTTGAGTGTGTGTGTGTATATATATATAAAATATATATAATATATATATTATATATAAAATATATATAATATATATAATATATATATATTATATATATTATATATATTTTATATAAAATATATATATATAATATATATTTTATATATAATATATATATTACTAGACTCAAATATATATATTTTGCTTCATCCTAGCCCTGTTGCTTTTGTGGTACAAAGTAATAACCTCTCATTTTTAAATTTATTTTTCTCCTTTTGCATTTTATTATAACATGTAAATTAACTTATCTCAAACTTCTGTTTACTTCTGGACTAATCAACATGTTTCTGAATAGGGTTCTGTTTTATTAACAATAGGTTGTTTTTTGGAACTAGAAAGTAACTTAGCTTGGCATTATGTGGCACATTTTAAAAAATTTAGTTGTTGCAAAGCTCTGGTATTTTTCTTTCCCTTATTTAGTTGATAACTAATATAGTTTACCTAATAACTCCCTTTGGAAGCATTCAGTGGATAGTAGTAGTCTCAAATCCCAAAAGCACTTTCTCCTTTACAATGGAAAGATCTTAAAATCTAAGTTTTCTCATGTGACAGCGAACATTTATGAACAATATCAAAAATCAGTCTTACTAGGAGGGAGAAGATGGCTACTTTGTGAGAGTAACATAAGACCCCTGAAGACTTAAATTTCTGGAGGTCTTCATACTTATAAGAAACAAGAAGAAAGGGACAATAGAAAAAACATTGCAACTATTTTACTTGTTCACCTGATATCTTAGATTGCAGTTGAATAGACAGGTCAGAGTATTAGCAGGAATAGCCAAAGGCTAAGGTCTAAATTCAGCAGTGGGGCAATATGTACTCTGTCTTCTAATAGATCTCCATCTACTTTTAATGCTTGGGATTACTTTAATGGTAGACAAAGCCTTTAATTCTGTTATAATTTCTGTAGCCTCTAGGGAGTTGACATCTGCTGTAAAACCAAATATCACACAAATGACTGATATGTATTATTTTTCTTATTAAATATGGAAGAAAAGGGAGGAGGATGCAGAAATGGTAGGCTAAAAGCACCAGAGAAAAGCTTAACAGATTTTATGATTTTGCAGAAGGTAAGTCCTTGACCTCTTCATTTTCACACTCAGCAGGTATGAAGGTTTCTTCTGTTGCACCTGATTCTATCATTCATTCATAGAATTTTGACAAAAAGTTGTAGAACTGAAAGAAGCTTGATATACAAACCACTAGCTGCAATGCCAATTTTAAATGAAGGCATTACTGACCTTCCACAACTTCTCTATTAGCTACTCAGATTCATGCAACTACCATTATCCCAGGGTTTACCCAAAGACATTGACAAAAGATCTAGTAGCATTCTGTCCATTCAATCTAACTACTTTTAACATCTAAATATTTTAGGATTAACTTTGGTTGAAGCATACTTGAATGAATTACATAGTAATACCATCATCACTTCATTTGATCCTCATGTTACTCCCATCAGACCCAAAGAGTCAATACATTGATCTATTTGGCAAAAGAAAACTCAGGCTTCTGAAAGCTAAGTGACTTTCCCAGAATCACACAATAAGTTAGTTGTTAGGCCAAGGTATGAGAGTCAGATAAATGATTCCAAAGCCAGGAATCCTTTTATGTTATGATATTGCCTAAAAAGCTGGCATTCAAATGGAATTTAGAAGTCATTTAATCTGACCAACCCATTTTATCGATGGATAAATTTTCTGGCTAAGGAGTTATATATTTGCTTAGTGCTTTATACACTCATCATCAGCATCAGTATAAATTAAATATTTGATTATGTTCTCAGCCTGATTCACACTTTTTAGAACATATAAAACTTATTATGCTATACTTAAATAACTTTGAGCAGTTAATAACTTACTACTAACTACTAATATTACAGTCCTATTTTTGAAATATTTATTCAATATATTTCATTAGAATGCTGCTAATAAAATTTACTTCTTTTTTTTTGAAAAAAGGTGAATCATCTCATTTTTATCAGGTTCACTTACAAGCTATATATATATGTACATATATATACATTATACAATTGATAAGTGACTCAAATTTGGCCGATTGCAAGAAGAATACCACTTAAAAGTAAATGGTTATTACTGAAGAGTAAATTGTACATTTTCATTTTGTAGAGCAAATATATAAAATCGAAGATGGTGAGAAACAGACACATTTCTCAGTCTTGTTGGGAAAGAAAATGACAGTGAGATTCTTTTGTTTTTTGTTTTTAGATGTATTAGCAAGACAGGCATAGGGTAGAATGGAGTAGCAACAAACATAGAGGAAAACTGGAGAAAGTGAAAACATTTCAGAGTGAAAAAACATGGATAAATTTAAGGGAGAAGAAAGAAAAAATAATAAAGAATATTATTTAAAGATAACAGAATAGCAAGAGCAAGAAAGAAACAGAGAGGTGGGAAAAGAAAAGGCAACAAATTAACAAGGAAAATAAATCACAACCAGAAAAAAAAAAAAAAAAGAAAATTGAACTGCTTATTGATGAATAAAAAAAGGAGAGAAAATGAAAAAAAGAAAAATAAGAAAGGAGGAGGAGTGTGCACATAGGATCTCTAAATGCCTGCCTCCAGGAGCAGGTCTGACCACAGCTCAGACTCCAGGCATGCACACACACAGTTACCTGGAGATGTTTGTGTGTCTCCACCCTGTGAATGTGGTGAACCCTTCTCTTTCATCTTCCCTGTTTCTGTAATGTGTCGTCATGGCCAGCTAATCTATGAATTAGCTGAAATGGCAAGAAGGATTAGAGATACAGTGAGGAAGATGTGGTACAGACTCTTTTGACACAACTTTTCCTACTAATTTGGCTAAAATAGAACACTTTACTCTGATGATGCCATCATATATATATTTTTTTCATAGAACCTTATTTTATTTTCCTTAGAGGAATGCTCATCTGATTAGTCTCTTCATCTATTCCAAAACCATTTAGAGAAGGCAGAGATAACTCAAAGGTGGGAATGGGACAGAGAAGAAAGTTAAAAAAAAAAAAGATATCAAGTAGTACCAAATCCCATCTGTTAAGAAACAGTGGAAAAATAACAGTAAGGCTGGGACACAGACAGTGGAATAGCTTATAACCTTCAATTTCCAAGTCCTTCAGAAATCTTCAAAAGTCTCAGGGATATTGTTAAATATAAATACCTCACTCTATGTGAACATGTGGGATGCATAAAACATACAAGTAAGTACAGTTGACCCCAAAACAACATGGGTTTGAACCACATGGGTCCACTTACATGTGGATTTTCTTCCACCTCTGCCACCCCCTGTGACAGCAAAACCAACCCTTTCTCTTCCTTCTCCTCAGCCTACTCAATGGGAATATGACAGGGATAAGAACTTTGATGATCCACTTTCACTTAATGAACAATATTTATATTTTCCTTTCCTTATGATTTTGTTACATTTTATTTTCTGTAGCTTAGTTTATTGTAGGAACATAGTATATAATACATAAAACATAAAAACATATGTTATTCAACTATTTTTGTTACCAGCAAAACTTGTGATCAACAGTAGGCTGTTAGAAACCAACTTTAGGGAGTCAAGTTATATACTATTTTTTTATGGCACAGGGGGTCTGCCGCACTAACTCCTGCATTGTTCAAGGGTCAACAGTAGAAGGGGCTCTTGATTTAAGGAAATATTTATATAGGCAGATAGTAGAATAAATGTTGACACAAATGGCTGGCAATGGGAGGAAAGGTTTAGACATGAGCAGAAAAGCTCGTTTGGATGGACTACGGAATATTTTTTGCTATTACAATTTTGCGTGTGTTTGTATGTATTTGTGTGCATATGTGTATGTTCATGTGGTATTTGCATATGTATGTATGATGATGTGTTAAAGTATGACTTTGATAAATTTCACTTGTGGCTTCTATTAACACCCGGAAATTTCTGTGTTAACCACTCTATTCAGCTCTAGGGATACATAAAGCAGATAGTTTTAATGCTTCTTAAAGTAAGTACCCTGAGATGACACTATATAGACGTGCAGTCTGTATTTTGGTGTTGGCTTGTTTTTTTACTTGTCTATTTCTCTCTTCTTCCTTTCCCTCATTCTCTATCTTCTTGCCTTTCTTTTTAGGTAATGTCACAGTAGCATTTTCTGTCAAAGATTTTCTCTTCCTTCTGTACCCCATGTGCTAGGGCACTTATTTAAAACAAATATGCTATTTAAATTATATGAAAATATCCTTTTATATTACGGTTTGTATTTTGTCGTAGGCCAGCAATTTTCAAACTTAAAAAATTTATTCCTGTAAGACATTTTTTAGTATGTAACCTTAAATGTATGCATATTTATTTTTAAAGCTTATATAAACCATTGTAATAACATGTTATCCATTATAAATATTAAACAGTGAACTTTGAAAAGAATGAAGTGTAGTGATATGTATAAAATGTTAAACATCTACTAAATATAGATAAATCACTATGGTCTTTCTGTACTTCCGTGGATTATCATGTTCACCTTCTGGAATGAGTATACTCCATGAAAAAATATGAATGTTAAATATGAATTTTCTTCACAATACATATTGTTTTTCTTTTTATTTAAAGAAGGTTCACCTTACAAATCAAAGCAATACAGAAGTGATTTTAGACTGGCAATATTATTTTTAGTTATTCAACTGCACAAAAAAGAGCATTTATTCATTAAAGCTGTGATTAAAAAATTCTTTGTCTATTTAAACTGAATAGTATACACTTGCATTATCCTACTACTTATCAAATGCAGAGAAAAAAATAAAACTCTAAACTTAATATAATCACAGGAGCTTTTGTTTTCTCATCTTAGAAATGGAAGAATAAGACTACAGTATCTTTTTTTTTAAAAATTATACTTTAAGTTCTGGGCTACATATGCAGATCTTGCAGCATTGTTACATAGGTATACGCACCCCATGGTAATTTGCTGCCTCCGTCCCCGCTTCACCTACGTTAGGTATTTCTTCTAATGTCAGTCCTCTGTAACCTCCCCCACACCCTGTTATCACTCCCCTAGCCCACACCCCACACAGACCCCAGTATGTGATGTTCCCTTCCCTGTGTCCATGTGTTCTCATTGTTCAACACACACTTATGAGTGAGAACATGCAGTGTTTGGTTGTCTGTTCTTGTGTCAGTTTGCTGAGAATGATGGTTTCCAGCTTCATCCATGTCCTACAAAGGCCATGAACTCAACCTTTTTATGGCTGCATAGTATTCCATGGTGTATATGTTCTACGTTTTCTTTATCTAGTCTATCCTTGATGGGCATTTGGTTTGGTTCCAAGTCTTTGCTATTATAAACAGTGCAGCAATGAATATACGTGTGCATATGTCTTTATAATAGAATGATTTATAATCCTTTGGGCATATACCCAGATAGCTGGGATTGCTGGGTCAAATGGTATTTCTATTTCTAGATCTGTGAGGAATTGCCACACTTCTTCCACAATGGTTGCACTAATTTACACTCCCACCAACTGTGTAAAAGCGTTCCCATATCTCCACATCCTGTCCAGCATCTGTTGTCTCCAGATTTTTTAATGATCCCATTGTAACTGGCAGGAAATGATATCTCAATGTGGTTTTGATTTGCATTTCTCTAAAGACCAGTGATGATGAGCATTTTTTCATGTTTTTTAGCTGCATAAATGTCTTCTTTTGAAAAGTGTCTGTTCATATCCTTTGTCCACTTATTGATGGGGTCGTTGTTTTTTTTGTAAATTTGTTTTGGTACTTCATAGATTCTGGATATTAGCCCTTTGTCAGATGGGTAGATTGCAAACATTTTTTTCCCATGCTGTTGGTTGCTGATTCACTCTATTGATTGTTTCTTTTGCTGTGCAGAGCTCTTTAATTAGATCCCATTTGTCTATTTTGGCTTTTGTTGCCAACACTTTTGGTGTTTTAGTCATGAAGTCCTTGCCTATGCCTATGTCCTGAATGGTTTTGCCTAGGTTTTCTTCTAGGGTTTTTATGGTGTTAGGTCTTATGTTTAAGTCTTTAATCCATCTGGAGTTAATTTTTGTATAAGGTATAAGGAATGGGTCCAGTTTTTGCTTTCTGCACATGGCTAGCCAGTTTTCCCAACACCATTTATTAAACAGGGAATCCTTTCCCTATTGCTTTTGTCAGGTTTGTCAAAGATCTGATGATTGTAGATGTGTGGCGTTACTTCCAAGGCCTCTGTTCTGTTCCGTTGGTCTATATCTCTGTTTTGGTACCAGTACCATGCCGTTTTGATTACTGTAGCCTTATAGTATAGTTTGAAGTCAGGTAGCGTGATGTCTCCAGCTTTGTTATTTTCGCTGAGGATTGTCTTGGCATGCGGGCTTTCTTTTGGTTTCATATGAAGTTTAAGGTGGTTTTTTCCAGTTCTGTGAAGAAGGTCAATGGTAGCTTGATGGGGATAGCGTTGAATCTGTAAATTACTTTGGGCGGTATGACCATTTTCATGATATTGGTTCTTCCTAACCATGAGGGTGGAATGTTTTTCCATTTGTTTGTGTCCTCTTATTTCCTTGAGCAATGGTTTGTAGTTCTCCTTGAAGAGGTCCTTCATGTCCTTTATTGGTTGTATTCCTAGGTATTTTTTTTCTCTCTTTTAGCAATTGCAAATGGGAGTTTGCTCATGATTTGGCTCTCTGTTTGTCTGTTATTAGTGTAGAGGAATGCTTGTGATTTTTGCACATTGATTTTATATCCTGAGACTTTGCTGAAGTTGCTTATCATCTGAAGGAGATTTTGGGCTGAGATGATGGGGTCTTCTAAATATACAACCATATGAAGGCTACAGTATCTTTATGGATCCTTACAGTGTATCTATGTTGTTATATTATGAGTTGAAATCATGACATTTAAAGTTTTATACTTGCAAATTTTATATTGTAGCATATCATATTGTTTGTTGAAAGGCTCTATATGGGTGTCATACCCGGAACAGAGAAATAAATGTGTTGCGAGTTTATTAGTATTTGAAACTCAAAAAGTGCTTAATAAGCTACATGCAGGTATGAAGTGGCCACAGGAGTGGTGCTCCGATTTACAGCTGGAGCACTATATTTCTATTAGGTGAAAAGTGGAGCTATAGCTTGGGATTCTGGTGAACAGTCTGGGAAAGAGTATACAAGGATGTCTGACCAGAGGAGTATAATAAGAAGCAGATCAGATGATAAGACAGAAGTCAAGGAAGGGAGTTACCATACAGGAACTGGGAATTACACAAAAATTGAGGGGAAGAAAATTACTAGCAAAATTCTGGGGTTGTGTGGACAAGGAGAAAAAGGATCAATCCCAAGAAAAGAGCTAAGACTCAAACACAGTATATCCACAAAAACTCAAAGACTTGCAGTTAGGTTGTGTATCCATCAGGAAACTTACATGATTTAAGAATGTAGGAATCCCAACATGGAGGATGCCAGACTCATAAAGTGGAAAATGATTCTGTAGAAGCACGCGGTTGAATGGGAATAAAACTGTAGCTTTGAGAACAGTATTTTGTTTTCATTTTAAATTTGGAGAAATTAAGGTAATGGAGTTTACTCAGAATAGGAGAGGGATGGGAAGTGTTTTTGGCTGAAGTACTATATGTGCCAATATTTTTTAGCTGTAGAACTAGTATCTAGTTGGAAGACCTAGTAATAACAATTAATTCTGCTTGTTCATATACTGCAGGCCAGGGAAATGGAAAGCGAGAACAGAACAGTGATAACAGAATTCATCCTCCTTGGTCTGACCCAGTCTCGAGATATTCAGCTCCTGGTCTTTGTGCTGATCTTAATTTTCTACTTTATCATTCTCCCTGGTAATTTCCTTATCATTTTCACCATAAGGTTAGACCCTGGGCTCAGAGCCCCACTCTACTTCTTTCTGGGCGACTTGGCCTTCCTGGATGCTTCCTACTCCTTCATTGTGGCTCCCAGGATGCTCGTAGACTTCCTCTCTGAGAAGAAGGTAATCTCCTACAGAGGCTGCATCACTCAGCTCTTTTTCTTGCACTTCCTTGGAGGAGGGGAGGGATTACTCCTTGTTGTGATGGCCTTTGACAAGCTACATCGCCATCTGCCAGCCTTTGCACTATTCAACTGTCATGAACCCTAGAGCCTGTTATGCAATGTTGTTGGCTCCGTGGCTTGGGGGTTTTGTCCACTCCATTATCCAGGTGATCCTCATCCTCCGCTTGCCTTTTTGTGGCCCAAACCAGCTGGACAACTTCTTCTGTGATGTCCCACAGGTCATCAAGCTGGCCCGCACTGACACATTTATGGTGGAGCTTCTGATGGTCTTCAACAGTGGCCTGATGACACTCCTGTGCTTCCTGGGGCTTCTGGCCTCCTATGCAGTCATTCTTTGTTGTATACGAGGGTCTTCTTCTGAGGGGAAAAACAAGGCCGTGTCCACGTGCACCACCCATATCATTGTTATGTTCCTCATGTTTGGACCTGGCATCTTCATCTACACTCGCCCCTTCAGGGCTTTCCCAGCTGACAAGGTGGTTTCTCTCTTCCACACTGTGATCTTTCCTTTGTTGAATCCTGTCATTTATACCCTTTGCAATCAGGAAGTGAAAACTTCCATGAATGAAGTGTTTAATAAGTACATAGCCTGAAAAAAGGGCAAAATAAAATAATAAAAAAAGACTGTAGAATTTTATCTGAAATTGATTTGTTTATTGAAATTGATTTATTTCCAAGTACTGCGATCATTGAACACCTCCCATTTGTCATGACTATTCTAGGAACAGAAGAAAGAAAGATGAATGAGAGATAAGTTCTGTCTGCTATCCAAGAGATACAACCTAGTAAAAAGAAACATTGAAAAGACAGATAAAGTTTGTCTGCTCTCCAAGAGATACAACCTAGTAAAAATAGCCGTTAAAGTAGAAAATAAACAGCATAGTTTCAGGAGGAGATATTGCTCTGTAAAAATGAAAAAGAAAAGTGAAACGATAGATTGTGACTCTGGATTGGGAGTAACCAGTTTGCATTTAATCATCAAAAAAGGCCTTCTTGAGGAGCTGACGTTTTGGATCATATCTGGATAAACTGAAGGAGCCAAACATGCAAACATTTGGGTCTATAGTATTCTAGACAGAGAGTACAGGTAATGCAAAAACTCAAAGATGGTAATGAACTTGGTATATTTGAGGGATCCAATAAAGTTCAAGTTACCTGGAATATAGTAATTTAATGTGAAAATGATTAGACTTGAAGTTGGAGATACTGGTAGTGTCTAAAACATATGGTCTACATAGTAATTATGAGTTTTAATTTTATTACAGTTGAAATAAATCATTCCGTGACTTTAAGCAAAAGAATGATTCCTCTACTGAAGGTTCATAAATGACTCAGGGCTATAAACTCCAGATTCTGTGCAGATATCAAAGGGTTGAAAATATCATTGAGAAGAAATATTATACTTGTAAGTATACTTTGAAAGGTATTAAACTACCAATTTTTCATATTTGAGAGGGAAATATTGTAAGTGTACTTTGAAAGGTATTAAACCTCCAATTTTTCTTCCACAAATAAGCAAAGAGTGGCAAAAGAAAGCTGGTTACTTTTATTGAAAAAGTTCACAAAAACATTTTACTTTGCTTTTTTTCTAGAGTGTCATTATTAATCCTAGCAAATTTTTATGACTTTTAGCTGTATGTTTGATCTTATTGCCAGTTGATTTCACTGTAAGTATAATGATGACTGTCATTTGGTAGACCAGTCGAGATTCTGTGTCAGAGAGAAGAAATCATTCTAGCTATTTTTTGTTAACATATTCTGGGTACAATAATTCACTTGATCTTAGCCAAAAGGCTGAGAAGCAATTATATGTAAATATACTTCAATATACAATATATCCAGATGTATGTCTTATATACATTTTCTCCCAACCTAATAATATCTTGACTTTCATTTTCTCAGTGGTTGGATGTTGAATGAACAAGTTTTAAATTTTGGTAAGTCCACTTTGTTAATTTCCTTTAAACGAAACATCATTTAATATAGGGAATTAAGTGTTCACAAAATAGCTGGAAAGTCTGAAAGAGCAGACTGCGGGCTAGACATTGAGAGATGCCTCACAGACTAACACAGGAGACCTATGTTGTCAGGGAAGTTGTTCTTGCTACAATCTCAGCCATCTGTTGCCTGAAAAACACTACCATGTGCCTAGTATCTAGTTGATGATCCAGAATCACTGTGGACCTATCAAATCGCCCCTAGTGCAACAGAAGCCTCTCCTACTACCTCTCTGCCTAACTAGCTTACTACAAATTCAGATGTCTTATGAGTACATTAAATGGGAAGCATCCAAAACATCTGGAACCCCAAATGCAAGGGGGTCTAAAATTGATTTTTAAAATATTTTATTTTTGATAATAACCAAAGTTTATATTTATGAATATAAATTATGTATATGGTAAAAATATTCAGACTACAGAAAAAGTGGTCTCAATTTTCAAATAATCCTTTTCCATTCTCACTCTGTTTATTATGTTGCTTTCTGTTTTACTGAGAACGGTAGCAGGTGAGAATTCCTCAATCTCCTGTAACTACCACTACCTATACACCTGCATCTGTGACTAAGTTTCCTTTAACTTCTCCTGAGACTGGGTGACCTGATCCTGCGTCTACAGAAGTAAACCCTTCTGCCTGTGCACCAGATTCCACCCACTCCTCTCTACTAAAGGCAATTACTCTGGCAACTAACTCTTCTTTCTCTCATCTATAACATGAACTTTGTCCTCCCTATTGAGTGTAACCTTTAGCAGGTAACCACATTTCTTCCCTCCTAAGTAAAAGCTTCTTGCCACCTTTTCCCCTCTCCATGTCACTTCATGAGTCTTTGTGCCTTCACATGATTTTTAGGATTTAAAAAAATTTCTTTAAAATATGATGTTGGGATTTTCACAGGGATTGCATTGAATCTATACGTTGCTTCAGGTAGTGTGGATATTTTAACAATATTAATTGTTCCATTCTGTTAACAAAGAAAGTCTTCCATTTATTTGCATCTGCTTTAATTTCTTTCACCAATGTTTCATTGTTTTAAGTGTACAAGTCTTTCATCTCCTTGGTTGAGTTTACTATTAATTATTTTATTTTTGGTTCTATTGGAAATGATATTAATTTCTTAATTTCCCTTTTAGATCTTTTTTACTGTATAGAAATGTAAATGATTTGTTTCTTTTGTAGATCTTTAAATTTATAAATATTTAATTGACAAAGATCAGATATATTCAAGGTATATGAAATGATAATTTGACTTAGATATACATTGTATAATGATTACCACAATCAAATTAACACATTAATCACCATCCATGTTTTATATTAGTTACCCAGAATGTGTTTATCTTCTGGCTGAAAGTTCATACCCTTTGATCAATATACTTCTCTTTTCTCTCACTTCAAAACCCCTGACAACCACTGTTCTACTCTCTCCTTCTATAAGCATTTTTTTTTTTCAGATTCTACATGTAAATGAGATCATACGATATCTGTCTTTCTGTGTCTGGCTTATTTTACCTATTGTTATATCCATTAGGTTCATCTGTGTTGCTGCAAATGGCAAAACTTCCTTCTTTCTGTGGCTGAATGACAGTCTATCACATATATGTACCACAATATATATACCTATATATCCATTGATGTACACTTGGGTTGTTTCCATATTTTAGCTATTGTGAATAACGCTGCAGTGATCATCACAGTGTAGTTATCTTTTAGAGATACTGATTTCATTTCCTTTAGGTATATATCTAGAAGTGAGATTGCTGGATCATATAGAAGTTTTTTTTTTAAATTTTCTGAGGAACTCCTGTATTGTTTTCCATAATGCCTGTACCAATTTACATTTCTACCAATAGTGTAAAATGTTTCGCCTTTCTCCACATCCTCACCAACACTTGCTATCATGTGTCTTCTCATAATAGCCATTCCAGTAGGTATGAGGTGATGTCTCATTGTGGTTTTATTTTGCATTTTCCCAATGGTTAATGATGTTGAGCACCTTTTCATATACATGTTGACTATTTCTATGTCTCTTTTGTGAATATATCTATTCAAATCTTTGCAAATCTTAAGATGTATGTTCATTTTTTAATCTGCAGCTTTACTGAAATCATTTATTCTAAAAGTTTTTTGATGACATCTTTAGGATTTTCTCTATATAAGGTCACATCATGGGCAAACAGACAGTTTACTTCTTCTTTTCCAATTTGGTTGCCTTTTATTTCTTACCTACTTACTCTAGCTAGCACTTTCAGTAATATATTGAATAGATGTGGTGAGAGTGGGCATCCTTATTTTCTTTCTGAGCTTAGAAGGAAAGCTTCAATTTTTCACCATTGAATATGATGTTAGCTGTGGGTTGTCATATGTGGCATTTATTGCTGAGGTAGTTTCCTTCTAAGTGTAATTTGTTGGAAGTTTTTATCATGAAGGATATTGAATTTTGTCAATGCCTTTTCTGCATCTATTAGGATGATCACATGGTTTTTACCTTTCATTCTGTCAATGTGGTATATCACATTTATTGATTTGCATATGTTCAAATATCCTTGTGCTTAATAACAGTGAATGATCCTTTTAATGTGCTGTCAGATTTAGTATGTTAGTATTTTGGCATCTATGTTGATCAGAGATATTGGATTGAACTTTTCTTTTAGTATCCTTCTGTGGCTTAGGTATCAGAGTAATGCAGCCCTTATAAAATGAGTATGGAGTGCCTCTTCTTCAATGTTTGGAAGAGTTTGGGATAAATTGATATTAGTTCTTTTTCAAATGTTTGGTAAAATTTAAAACAGAATCCATTAGGTCCTGGGCTTTTCTTTGCTGGGAGATTTTTTAAACTAATGATTCAATTTTATTTCTTACTGATCTGTTCAGATTTTTTATTTTTTCTTAATTTTGACAAGTTGTGTCCAGAAATTTATCTATTTCTTCAAGGTTATCCAATTTGTTGTAGTATAGTTTTAAAACTTAAACAAATTAAGTTTTTTTCTATAGTTTTTGACATATTCATAATGTCATGCATTCATTTCTACAGTATTAGACAGAATAATTTCTCCACCCTAAATTGTTCTTCAACTTAAATTATTCAACTCGACAATCACCAGTCTTTTACTGTCTCTATAGTTTTAATTTTTCCAGAATGTCATTTAATTGGAGTCATAGAGTATATAACCTTTCAAAACTCATTTCTTTCAGCTAGCATTATGCGTTTAAGATTCATTCATTATTTTTATAGCTTGGTAGTTCATGTCCTTTTTATTGTTGAATAACATTCTATTGTAAATATAGTACAGTTTGTTTATTCATATACTTGTTGAAGAATATTGTGGTTGTCTCCAATTTTTGGCTGTTAGGGAATGAAGTTGCTGTAAACATTCATGAGTAGGTTTTTGTCTACACATATGTTTCAAATCAGTTGGGTAAATGTCTGGAAGTATGATCATATGGTAAGGCTATGCTTAGCTTTGTAAGAAACTTTCAATTTGATCAAGACGTCTACTAGATGCAGCCAGGTAGAACAGCTGTCACTGTGGGACTTGGATGACTGGCACACTCCTAACAGGTCCACAAAAGCTAGAGAGAGGGAAAGGCAGCTGGGAACCCTGAACAGGGCTAGCATGTACTGGAACTTGTTCCTGGCCCCCAACAACTTTGGGGGAATGGGTGAGTTGAACTGGCAAGGAGCAATCCATTCTTGCCACGAGCCTCTGGAATCTCACTAGGAGAAGACTCCTTAACCACCACAAACACTTGAGTTGGCAGGGAGAGCTGCTTAGAGGAGTGGTAGGGGAAACATGCTAGCTGATATGGAGTCCAGAGGGTTTTGTGCAGGAACATCTATAGCAGAGCATGGCCAGGGATGCCCATCCCTCCAGGCTGACTTGCTGTCTCCCCCAGGAGACTGTAGTCCTAGGGGAACTGTCAGACATGAATTCTGCAGGGCAGTGTTGCCCATCAGATGGGGCAGATCCAACCCTAGTACCCCCTGCTCTGCTGACCTTTCCCAATGCTCCAGTCTGGCCTTTTCTGCTTGCAGTGCAGCCTCAGGTTCCCTGGGAGCCCACATCTTAAATCTTGCACTGGCAGACCATACCTGATTGGTGGAAAGCTCCAGTGGGGTGGCCCCTAGGGCCATACACCAGCTTGCCTGCTCCCCTCCCTCTGCTGCAGCTTCTTCCAAGCCCATGGCCAACTGCCCTGCCCCCAACATCATTTTGCTGGCATATATGTGTGCAGGTAGATTGTCCCTTCCCTGCCTCACCAGCTTTTCTCTGCACATGCACCCTGCCCTGCCTCTGCTGCCAGCAGCAGTGCACTCTGCTCCCTGCCATTGTGGTCAGAGCCATAGTGGACACAGAGCATGCTAGTTCTGCCTCTGTCAGTGACCTGCCCCTGTGCCAACACTGCCACCTGAATGAATCTAGACACTGAAAACAATGAACCCTCATTTTTCCTGAGTAGCTACAGAGGGTGCACACACATCTGTACCCACCAGTGCTCTGTCCCCTACCATCACTACAACCAGTGCAACAATGTACACAGTTGCCAATGGCAGCCTGCTGACCCCCCAAGTTATGCTGACTCTACCCCTGCTGTGAACACCTGCATGAAGGCAGGCACCTCAGCACCTACTAGGAGTCTGCTGCAGCTGACAAGCATGCATCTTGCTGTAATACTCCTGGTGCTGCTGAGGCCACCTGTGAACGAGGACAGATCCCACTGCTACCACCCTACAAAACACTTTGACTTTGACTGGTACCATCCATCAATGTGTAGTGACCAGCAGTCCAGGAGCACATCCCTCCTGCCATCACAGTGGTTTTCTAAACTTGAGAAACCAGAGAACAAAGTACCATGGGATATAAGTCCCCCCAGAATTAGAACATGCAGTTTGGGAGATGGCAGCTGAGCCTTAGTTCCCTAAAATCTTCCAGAAATGAAGCTAGTTGACTGAAACCACTGTATAACACAATCAAACTCTCAAAGTCATCCAATAAATTAATGAAAAAAAAATCCAAAGCACAGGAACTTCAAAGATTGAAAAAACACCAGCCTACAAAGATGAGAAAAAACCAATGCAAGAACTCTGACAAGTCAAAAAGCCAGCATGGCTTCTTTCCTCCCAATGACTCCACCAGCTCTTCACCAAAAGTTCTTAACTCAGCTGGAATGGCTGAAATGACACAAATAGAATTTAGAGTATGGATAGAAATGAAGAGCATCAAGATGCAGAACTATCTTGAAACCCAATTCAAGGAAGCTAAGAATCACAATAAAACAGTGCAGGAGCTGACAGACAAAATAGACAGTATAGAAAAGAACATAACTGACTTGATAGAACTGAAAAACACACTATGAAAATTTCATAATGCAATCACAACTATTAACAGCAGAATAAACCAAGTAGAAAACAGTGATACCAGTGCTCAAAGACTGGCTTTCTGAAACAAGATAGGCAGACAAGAATAGAGAAAAAACAATGAAAAGGAACAAACAAAACCTCTGAGAAATATGGGATTATATAAAGAGAACAAATCTATGATTCATTGCCATCCCTGAAAGAGATGAGGAGAGTGGCAGCAATTTGGAAAACGTATTTCAGGATATCATTCTTGAAAACTTCCTCAACCTAGCTAGACAGGCTAACATTCAAATTCAGAAAACAGAGAACCCCTGTAAGACACCTCACAGGAAGATCATCCCCAAGATGCATAATCATCAGATTTCCAAGGTTGAAATGAAAGAAAAAATGCAAAAAGCAGCTGGAGAGGAAGGTCAGGTCACCTACAAAGGGAAGCCCATCAGACTAACAGCAGACCTCTTCAACAAAAACTCTACAAACCAGAAGAGATTGGGGGCAATATTGAAGATTCTTAAAGAAAAGAAATTCCAACTCAGAATTTTATATCTGGCCAAACTATGCTTCATAAGTGAAGGAGAAATTAGATCCTTTTCACACAAGCAAATGCTGAGGGAATTTGTTACTGCCAGACCAACCTGTTTTATAAGATCTCCTGAAAGAAGCACTAAATAAGAAAAGGAAAGATCATGACCAACCACTTCAAAAACACACTGAAGTACACAGACTCATGACACTATAAAGCAACCACACAAACAAGTATGCATAGTAACCAACTAACAGCATAATGACAGGATCAAATCCACATATATCAACACTAACCTTGAAAGTAAATGGGCTAAATGCCCCGATTAAAAGGCACAGAGTGATAAGCTAGATAAAAGAGTATGACCCAACGGTATGCTCTCTTCAAGAGACATGGAATGACTTTGGCTGAAATGCAATGACACCCATAGTCTCAACTTTTGAGTTAGTTTGTTGGTATCTACAAAATCTTTCTTCTACTTTTAATGACTTTGTGATTTTATTGAGGTCACTCTGCTAATACTGAATACTCTCTCTGTTGTAAGGCAAGCTGATTAGCAACCTTAATTCCATCTACAAAGTCTCTTTTGACAATTCAGGTAACATATTCATATTATAATATTGTAAGTTTTTATATATAACTTGTTCTCAAGTCCCTTATATTGTCAGTTGTTTTCTATGGCTTTCTGATATTACTTAGATAACATGGTTTTATAATTTTTTTGCATATTTGATCTTCAGCAAAGCTGACAGGAACTTACACTGGGGAAAGGACACACTCTTCAATAAATGGTGCTGGGAAAATTGGATAGCCACATCCAGAAGAATGAAACTGGACCACTATCTCACCATATACAAGAATCAACTCAAAATGAATTAACAATTTAAATGTAAGACCTGGAACTATAAAAATGCTTGAAGAAAACCCAGGGAAAATTCTCCTGGACTTTGGTCTAGGCAAAGAATTTATGACTAACAACTCAAAAGCACATGGAACATAAATAAAAATAGACAAATGGGACTTAAACTAGAAAGCTTCTGAACAACTGAAGAAATAATCAGAGGGAAGAGACAAGTTCCTGAATGGAAGAAAATATTTGCAAACTATTCATCTAATAGTGGGATAATACCTAGAATATACAAAAAAAAAAAAAAAAAAAAAAAACACCCTCAAACAACAGGAAGAAAAAATACCACTGGAAAGTGGTCAAATAGAAATAGACATTTCTTGAAAGAAGACATACAAAAAGCCAAAAGAGATATGAAAAAATGTTCAACATCACTAATCATTAGAGAAATGCAAATCAAAACCACAATGAGATATTATTTTTCCCTAGTCAAAATGACTATTACTAAAAAAAAACCCCAAAAAACAAAATATAACAGATGTGAAAAGGGAACTCTTTGTTGATGGGAATGTAAATGAGTACAGTGACTATGGAAAACATTATGGAGATTTCTCACAAAACTAAAAATAGAATTACCATTGGATCCAGTAATGTACTACTGGGTATGTACTCAAAGGGATAAAAATCAATATATCAAAGGGATAGCTACACTGGCATGTTTATTGAGGTACTATTCACAATGCAAAGATACAAAACCAACCTAAGTGAGGGTTTGAGCTTATGAAGCTGATGGTAAAATGACTCAGGGTGTGCGAAGTTGGTGAGGGATTTTGCAAAGTTGCTCAAACTGCATGCGGAGCTGTTGACCAGTGAGGATGGCAAAGTGGAGAGCTCAGCAGCCAGGGATGTGTTGGTAGGCAGGGGAAGTGGCAGGATGTGCAAGTATACCCAACAGTGTTTGGGTTACCCGGGTCCCAAGTGGTGCTTGGAAAAGGTGATGAAGCTCGGAAACAATTTCCAAGCATGATCTGTTATCATGCCAGTCACATACAAAACATGGAATATTTCATTATGATATCCTACAATACAAATCATGAAAAATAAAAAACCAACAAAAAATGTGGTGTATATACACAATGAAATATTATTCAGCCATAAAAAAAGAATGAAATAATGTCATTTTCAGCAACATGTATGAAATTGGAGATTATTATCTTAAGGGAAATTGATCAGGCACAAAACGACAAATATCTCATGTTCTCACTTATATGTAGCAGTTAAAAAAATGATCACATGGAGGTAGAGGGTGGAAAAATAGATGACAGAGACTGGGAAGGCTGAGTGGGAAACGCAGGGGAAAGAACAAAGAGAAGTGCATTAAAGGGTAAAATAGGAATAAATTCAATGTTTGACAGCAGAGTAGGATAACTATACTTTAAAAAGTATTGTACTGGAGTGACAAACACCCTAAATACCCTGATGCAATCACTATGCATTAGATCCATGTAACAAAATTTCACACGTATCCCATAAATTTGTATGAATAAAAAATTGTTTAGGTTAGTTAAAAACTAAAACATAAAGCACAGAAACAAAATGAAATAATATTTCTAATTCTTGACTACTTTAATCTGATTTGTCTTCACACAATTGAAAATTATTTTGTGAACTCAAAAGTATCTCAGGATTTATTGAATTCTGTTTTATAGAAGGGAAATGTATTTGTTGAACAATATTGCATTTTTTCTGATATCACAATAAGTGTTTCAGTTTATTTGTCAAGTTTTTTCTTTTTTAGAATAGTATAGCTTTTGTCACATATAAACACGTTTCTGTTTAAGATTATTCCTATTTATATATCCTGTTTATCTGAATATGTTCTTTTTGGCTACATTTAAACATATTACATATTTAGTATAATGTTAAATATACTTATTTAACATTAAATATATTTAAATTAAATATATTTAATGTTGAATAATTTATAAGAAGGTTATTGAATTTATTTGCTCATTTTGAAATTTGCCCTTGTACTGAATTATCTGGGTTTATTTTTTAAAATTCTACCTTATAAATTATCTTAAAGTAAAATGGACTTTTCCTTTGTTTTGGTATACAGTCTATTAATTTTAGCACATATATAGATTATGTAATCAGTACCACAATCAAGATGTAGAACAGGTTACTAATACAAAAAACTTCTTCATGCTCTCTCTTTCTGAATTATTTTTTATTTCTATTATTTTTCTGTTTATTCTTTTGCCTTTTCCAGTGTTACTCTAATAATAATTATACCTATTTTTCAGGATTTATCCAGTTTTCTGGGATTACTCTAATAATTATTATATACCCTTCTTTTTTGTTTTACACTAGGACAAATATTTTAGATTTATAGCTGTCCCTCTCTTTCTGTGGGTTCCATATTCTTGGATTCAACCAACAGTGGACCCAAAATATTAATAAAAAACAATAAAAATGGTTTTGCCTAGATTTTCTTCTAAGGTTTTTATGGTGTTAGGTCTTATGTTTAAGTCTTTAATCCATCTGGAGTTAATTTTAGTGTAAGGTAACACATGGACACAGGGGAGGGGAGCATCACACACTGGCGTCTGTCGGGGGGGGGGGAAAAAGGGGAGGGACAGCGTGGGGTGGGGGAGTTGGGGGAGAGATAGCATGGGGAGAAATGCCAAATATAGGTGATGGGGAGGAAGGCAGCAAATCACACTGCCATGTGTGTACCTATGCAACAATCTTGCATGTTCTTCACATGTACCCCCCAAACCTAAAATGCAATAAAAAATATATGTTTAAAAAAACCAATAACAATAAAACAAATTTATAAAGTAATACAGTATAACAACTAGTTACATAGCATTTATATTGTATTAGGCATCATAAGTAATCTAGAGATTATTTAAAGTATAGGGGGAGGATATGTTTAGGTTGTATATAAATACCAAGCCCTTTTAACTCAAGGATTTGAGCATCCATGGATTTTGGTATTAGCGGGGGTCCTGGAACCAATCTTCTGTGGATACCAAGAGACAACTAGAAAACTATTAAATCTTTGTACCAATTTTGTTAATTTTTTAAAAAGTCATTTTCTTTTTCTTTGTAGAAGAAAAAATATCTTAAAACTAAACTTGCTTCTTAATTTCAAAGGGTGCTAGAAATGTGGTCAACTGGGGAAGATTTTCTTAGGCTCTATTGCCAGACCTGTGGGGAATGTAGGATGGATTGACAGTTGTGAAGAATTCAGTCTCTGAGGTATCTGGAAAAAAAGTTGTGCTTAGAGAGCAAGCCACAGATAAATGATTGATCTACTATCTTCCTGGATTATCTGTTATGAACACTTCAAAAATAATGATAATTATAATCATGTCTGCTATTATTTCTACTATATTTTATTAAGTACTTTCCATGTAGTAGGCGTTGACCTGAATGTTTAAAAAATTTATCTGCATAATTTAATTTTTACGCTACTCCTCTAAGGTACTCCATAGCACCTCTCTTCATTTCTCCTGGTTATGTTGGACTTTCCAACATCCCCCTTTCTAGGATTCACCTATCCCTGGAAACAGCTATCAGTATTAGTTTGTGCTAATTTTTTAATGTGTTGTCAGAAACTTTAATGCACGCTCCTTCCTTTTTTTTTATTTTTTATTTTTTGAGACAGAGTCTCACTCTGCCACCCAGGCTGGAGTGCAATGGCGTGATCTTGGCCCACTTCAACCTCCGCCTCCTGGGTGCAAGCGATTCTCCTGCCTCAGCCTCCTGAGTAGTTGGGATTACAGGTGGCCACCACCACTCCCAGCTAACTTTTGTGTTTTTAGTATAGGCAGGGTTTCTCCATGTTGGTCAGGCTGGTCTCCAACTCCTGACCTCAGTGATCCGCCCACCTCGGCCTCCCAAACTGCTGGGATTACAGGCATGAGCCACCATGCCTGGCTGATCCTTCCTTTAAAATATAAGTTCCAGTAAGCAAATATTTGCTGGAGACAAATTGCCTTAGCCTAAAAGAACAATTTTTAAATTATGGAATTTTGAACACTGGTGGTGGTGGCGGGGGGGGAAGACATAAATATGGGAATATTTCCATAACTAAAGGAGTAACTTTTTTCCCACATATGCTCTGTAAATGACTGCTTAAATGTTTTCTTCTCCTAGGCCAGTCCCAGTTGTGCTTTTCTCGAATGAACGTTGTTACATCACAGATGTGCATTCCCACTTTAAATAGCAAAGACACACTTCACAGTTCTTGCTGCAACTCTGTGAAAAGTTGGCTCTACATTTTAATAACTCCCATTGCAAGTAGATTGTAGTGTTTCTTCCCTGATTTACTATATGTCACTGCCTTCTAAGGGGTTTTGTATAAAGACAGGAGAAAATATACATCCATACTCCAGGTTTCTGATGCTTACTAAAGAACTTTGGTGATTTCAGTAGGCTTGTGAATCACAGAGGAAATGGTGTTTTTGATGCTGGGTGAATAACTGGTAGGTTAAAAGCTAGATATGATAGTAAGAATCTTCAGAAGCAGTTGTGGTTTGCATTCTCTAGGTAGCAAAAAATACTAGCATTTATGTAATAATTATATAAAACAAAAATAATGGAGGAATACTAGAAAAAGTATATGTGACTTAAAGACATAAAAATGGATGGTTCCATTAAATAGAGATTAAAGCATTCTTTCTGGTGATGAAAAGGAGAAAAAGTATAAATTTATGTATATGTTTAAATCTATATAAGAATAGTTTCCATTAATTATTGTCAGTAAAATAGAAATATTCAAATGTATGAAGCTGAGGGTTTTCAATGCATTTAATATAAAGGGAACTTATGCCATTTTCATAAGAAAAAAGCAACTTCAAAAATATGAAATTAGCTCATTGCCCAAGCTGGAGTGCAGTGGCACCATCTTGGCTCACTGCAGCCTCCGCCTCCACCTCCCAGGTTCAAAGAATTCTCCTGTGTCAGCCACCCGAGAAGCTGGGATCACAGGTGTGTGCCACTATGCGTGGCAAAGTTCTGTGTTTTAATAGAGGCAGGGTTTCGCCATGTTGGCCAGGCTGGTCTCAAACTCCTGAGCTCAAGCCATCCGCCTGCCTCAGCCTCCCAAAGTGCTGGCATTACAGGTATGAGCCACTGTGCCCAGCCCATTTATTGACTCTTTTTCCATTTGTTCATTCTTTGAATTTATAACAATGATTTTGTTCTTTTCTAAGCATATTAATATTGACAATAATTTAAATATTTGTATATTGATATTTTAAAATTTGTTGACATTGGTCCACCATGTTTCACTGACATAACAAAATCATTTTTAGTATACCTTGAAAACTTATATTGAAGAAGGAGTGAAAAGTCACATTTTCAAAGATGGATACATTATAATACAGGATTAGATAAAATGGCATTATCTATTATAATTAAATTATTACCAAAACTAGATAAATATTAAAATGTGTAAAGTGAAATATTCAAATGCGTAATATAACAAGGGATTTCATATAGTTTTACATGTGGAAAAAGCAATTTAATTAAAAAAAGATTTAGATGCATATAGACTTTTATAAATACCTGATTTAACATTATATATATTTTTACTTAATTAATTTTGATCTCATCAAATTTTCCAGTAACCTGGACAACTTTCCAGTTACTCAGCTAAAGTTTCCGTGGTTAAATGCTTAAATTTCATTAGGTGGCTGGCAAAGTAAACCCTACCTGGTCACAGAATTAGCTTTCATTTACTAGGACGGAGTTTCATTTGCTTTGTACCACACTTTTGACTATTTGGTAAAGACATTGATATCCCATAGGAAATAAAACTTCTAGAACTTGGGAAGCACGGTAAATGAAAAAAATTAATATTGAAAAATAATTCTGAGTTCTTTCTTTTTTTTTTGCGTATCATCTTTATTATATTCATTATTCGATTGATATCCTCTTTTACTAGCATTTTTCTTTTGCCTCATACTCCTCATCCATTTATTCTTTTTATTTATTTATTTTTTATTTATTTATTTATTTATTTTTTATTGCATTTTAGGTTTGGGGGTACATGTGAAGAACATGGAAGATTGTTGCATAGGTACACACATGGCAGTGTGATTTGCTGCCTTCCTCCCCCATCACCTGTATCTGGCATTTCTCCCCATGCTATCCCTCCCCAACTCCCCACCCCCGACTGTCCCTCCCCTTTTTCCCCCCCAACAGACCCCAGTGTGTGATACTCCCCCTCCCTGTGTCCATGTGTTCGCATTGTTCAACACCCGCCTATGAGTGAGAACATGCGGTGTTTGATTTTCTGTTCTTGTGTCAGTTTGCTGAGAATGATGGTTTCCAGGTTCATCCATGTCCCTAAAAAGGACACGAACTCATCGTTTTTGATAGCTGCATAATATTCCATGGTGTATATGTGCCACATTTTCCATGTATCATTTTTTGTTTGTTTTTCTAGTTTAAAGTATAACTTTGGGTAGAATGAAGATAATTAAAGGAAGGAGATTCTCTTTTAAAATATGTTTCTATGAAATCATAGAATACAAAAAGTGGAAAATAACTCATAAGTTACAAGTATGCCTTTTGGTTATCAGTTATTTTATGGAATTAAGAAAATTAAAAATAATTTATCACCCTCGTAAGATATTAAATGGATCTTCTGAAATCATTATAGTAAAGTCTTAATTAAGTTTAGTGTTTAACAATAATTGATTCAAAATATTCACATTTTTGTGTTTCTAAGAGAAACCTTTGAGATTTCAATACTTATTTCATTTTTAGTTTTGTTTATATGCCTTATTCAGAAGAGCACACAAACGTAATGTAATCTTTTTCAATAAATGTGTTTGATGTAACTCCTTAGGTAGTATTCAGATAGGTGTATAATTGTATGGGCATGTGATGACTATAGCTCAACATGCACTGATGCTGGTGAAAACCAAGAGGTTAAACTTTTCAGATTATATCTTGTAGCAATTGTTAAGTGGCTCCCAAAAAGTCTTTACCCTGAGGATTTTTAGCTGGATTCTAGGTAATCAATCTTTTAGCGAATGATCAAGTTAATATGTGGTTGTAGAAATATCACATTTTCAAACTCTGTAGTTTTGTTTCTTTTAAGACTATAAAGCAGAGTCTGCAGATGAATGGAGGGGTTCAACTATTCCAGAGTATCTGAATTCGTGTTACTTGGACTTACTGATTCTCCTGAACTCCAGATACTCTTCTTTGTGGTGTTTTCCGTCTTCTATTTAATGACCATGTTGGGCAACTGCCTTATTTTGCTCACTGTCCTATCCAGCTCACACCTCCACTCTCCCATGTACTTCCTGCTCAGCAACCTGTCTGTCATTGACATGTTCCTGTCCTCCTTTGCCACACCAAAGATGATTATGGACATTTTTGCTCATTATAAGATCATCCCTTTTGAAGGCTGCATTTCTCAGATCTTTTTTTTGCACCTCTTCACTGGGACTGAGATTGTGCTGCTGATCTCCATGTCTTTTGACAGGTATATTGCCATATGTAAACCTCTCCATTATTCAACAATTATGAGCCAAAGAGTGTGTGTTGAGCTTGTGGTACTTTCTTGGACAGTGGGCTTTCTGCATACAATGAGCCAATTAGCTTTTATCCTCTATTTGCCCTTCTGTGGTCCCAATGTTGTAGACAGTTTTTTCTGTGATCTTCCTTTGGTCATCCAGCTGGCTTGTATAGATATTTATGTTCTTGTAATCTTCATGATCTCAACCAGTGGTGTGATTGCTCTTGTAAATTTTCTGCTTTTGCTTACCTCCTACGTCATTGTTCTTATTACTGTCAGGGACTACTTCTCCACAGGATCCTCCAAGGCTTTTTCTACCTGTACAGCACATTTTATTGTTGTGTTAATGTTCTTTGGGCCCTGTATTTTCATTTATGTGTGGCCTTTCACAAACTTCCTGGTGGACAAAATTCTCTCGATTTTCTATATGATCTTCACTCCTTTTCTGAACCCACTTATCTACACTTTGAGAAACCAGGAAGTGAAGACAGCAGTGAAGAAGAAACTAAATACCCAATATTTCAGTCTTGGTAAAACTGCTCCATGATACCTCATGCAATGAGTAGAGAATTCCTTTGTGAGATACAAGATCAACAGTTACGTCCTTAGAGCAATAAAAAGTTAAACTTAGAATTCACCTTTCAAGTCATTTAAATTTATGAAAAGAAGTCAGAGATAAGAAATGTGTGACATCTTACTGAAAAGTTAGTGCAGTGTTTAAAGCCTTTTGAGTTATGGGTCTATTTGGTAATTTGTTGAAAGGTAAAGGTTATTTTCATAGAACCATGAACATATCATCAAAATTGTAACCATAAATTCAGGACGTTGTAGATCTCTGAATCCTACAAACGTACCTCAGATTAAGACTACTTAGAGAAGCCTGAGATAAAACATGATTCTTCTGTTTTATTTATTTTTTTATTATTATACTTTAAGTTCTGGGGTATATATGCAGATCAGGCAGGGTTGTTGTATAGGTACATACGCGGCAAGGTGGTTTGCTGCCTCCATCCCCCATAACCTATATCTGACATTTCTCCCCATGTTATCCCTCCCCAACCTCCCCACCCTCCACTGTCCCTCTCCTAGCCCACCTCAACAGATCCCAGTGTGTGATGCTCCCCTCCCTGTGTCCATGCGTTCTCATTGTTCAACACCTGCCTATGAGTGAGAACATGCGGTGTTTGATTTTCTGTTCTTGTGTCAGTTTGCTGAGAATGATGGTTTCCAGATTCATCCATATCCCTACAAAGGACAAGAACTTATTGTTTTTTATGGCTGCATAGTATTCCATGATGTATATGTGCCACATTTTCCTTGTCCAGTCTATCCATCAATGATTTTTCTGTTTTCTAATCCAGAACTTTCCCATTCTGCACAGCCTTGTGGTACTCTGATGGCATTTAGTTTAAGTTAGAACGATAATTAGCAGTGTAGGACAAAACAAGTTTAAAAAAAAATAACACTGGGGAAATTTGTACTGTGAAGACATTTTTTAATGTTAAACCATCTTGATTTAAGGGGTTCAGTTGAGTTCTGCATCAACTTTGAAAATAAGAGAACAGTTCAAATAATCTGAAATTTAACAATATAGTTTCTTAATAGGTGTTTATGTCACTATCACACTTCATAATTAACATAGTGAATAATCAAATGATAATTTGTAAAGTTTAAATCATAGACAGTAAACTACTCAATCTGACTGGCTTTCAAAACCTGGCTGAAAATCACAGATATGATGAATTCATTTACTACCAAGACTCAATGTTTGGGAAAAATATTAACTATTCAGTTAATGATAAGTTTTTCATTTTCAAAATAGAATATTGCAGCATATTATTAGTCTTAGAAGAAGCTTTGTGTCTAATTTTCAACATAATATAACCTGTGGAAAGAAAAGAAAAAAGAATTTAAGAAATATGTAGTATGATTCTCCCTAATTTGATTTATTATTGATCATGTTAAGAAAATTTTTTATTACAAGAGAGTCTTTAGAAATCAGCCAGCCAGTCCAATTTTCTAATAGCTGAAATACTGAAGGTCCAGAAAATTCATAGAACTGGTTTAAGGCTAAATCACTGTAAGGGACAAAGACATTTCTCTAGACAAACATGGACCCTGGAATTAAATCCTTGTTCTGTCATTTCCTTGTTGTGTTATCCCTTTACCTACAGGTAAAGATTCACTTTACCTCTATCCTTTTTTTATCTCTATAAAGATTGTAAAAGGTAGAATAAATATTTGTCATCACAATTTTATGGAAAGTATACAGAACGGGTTCTAAAAATGTTATTTCTATTTCCCTATGACTTCTACCAAAACGCATCTTATATTAAAGTAGTATGCCTTTGAAGAATAACTTCCCTCAAAAAAAGTCACTAGAATGTAAAATTTGATATTCTAGTTTTAGGATGTCTCTAAGACTGCAGCTTGTTAAGTCATATGACAGAAAAACGAATAGAACATTTTCTGTCTTTTTATTTCTAATATGTTTGGGGTGACAAAAGTAGGTTAGATTGCATGGTACTTTGAGATACTGATAAAAAAGTGCCTACTTAAAATGACTAAAGTATATAAAAAGAATTCTGGCAGCAATCTGTCATCATGGATTTGAACAGCGAGTAGCATGAGAAAAACACAAGCTTTTGCCTTGCAAAGAAAAAAATGGCATTAATAGTTTTGCCACTTAAAAGTCCAAGATAATTGTAAAACATGCCTCAACACAACCTCCAAACCAAATATTTTACGAAGAAATGTTGTGTTGGAGCTAGATATATAACCACATTCAAAATTTGAAACACTAGTTCATTTTAACCAAAACATAAACTCTTCCTTCTTGCCTTGAGTCAGTTAGGCAAATGAAAAAAAAAGGTTAAGGTGGAAATGTACTTATGCCTCATTCTCACTTTTCTGCCCAGATTCTTATCTTTGTTTTTGAATATAAATCTCTGCTTCTGAATGTCAATCTTTAGTTCAATAATTATTTGTTTAACATCTACTCTGTTTCAGGCCCTTGCTGGGTGCCGGAGATCCACTAAAATACAAAATCTGTTTCTCTGTCTTTGAGGGACATCCAGCAATTAGTTAGATAGTCTGTTGTAGGTGTAAATTCCAGTCTCACAACTTTCTTGTTTTGCAACCTTGAGCAAGGTTTTTTCAATGTTTCTTAAGCCTCAGCTTTTTCACCTACAAAATGTGGTAATAATATTTAACCATTAGTAATGTTGTGAGAATTAAGCAAAAATACATGTAATATATTTAACAATGCTTGGTATTCATTAATGCTTTAATAAATACTAACTAATAACATTATTGTTATTGTTGCCGTTGTTAAACATGCATAAAATTGCAGGTACTAGAGTGGAAATAAGGGTTCTTATTTGAACTTAAATTGCAGAATTTCATATTTTAATAGGATGTATCAATTTACCTAGTATTAATTATTGTTAAAATACTGGATTTTTATCAATTATTATTAGTCTTTGATGCATTTCTGTAGTTAGCATTGTCCTTTGTGTGCATTGGCCTTTGTATATTTTTCCAAAGAAGTATTGTATTTTTGGTATTTCTTATTTTGAATTGAAGTAAATTCTGTGACTGCATAAAATGTAAAAAAATAATAAATATACTATCTTCAATGGGTTAATATCTTTGTTTTTTTTTTTTTACAATGATTTTAAACAAAATGAACATGGTTAAAAACTCTGAAGTATTTTGTCCCTCATTTTTTACCCATTCAAAAGATAGCAATGGAAATGCTTTAAGTTCTTATATATATTAAATGAAAAATAAATGACTTAACAGTTATCTTTTGACTTTTTAAAAAACACATTAATAAACAAGGCAGACTTTGTCCAGATTTATAAAAATGTTTGTTTTGAGAAATGGTAGAATGTACTGTTCAGAAAATTGTTAAAAATAAAAGCATAAAATTAAAGCATGAAGTAAGACATTTCATGTGACTAATAAAGCCCTAAAGCTGGAGAATAAATATCTAATCTCTACCAGGGAATTTCTGGTAGTAGAACACATTCTGGGGGAATCATTTAAGCCCTGAACTATGCCCTCAAGGCTTTTCTCATGGAGCCTAGTTAAAATTTCTGCATAAATACAGCCTGTCAGAGTGGCCATTCTTCAACATGTTACACATGCCAGTATCTGAATATGGCTTTCACATTTGCAGTACTCTTGACTCTTCCTTAGACTGCACTTCAGGTGACTCACTGTAGAGCCCTTGTCATCAAAGAAGGGAGATGAATCATAGGTACAAAGAGAAGAGATTGGAGAGTAGAAAGAGGAAAAATGAATGTAGTCAAGTCAATAACTAGCCCTTTTTTCTCATCCACTACCCCATACAATCCATTAAATAGTCCTCCTATTTTAAAGATATATATGTATTGACTTCATTTATGTCTCTTCATCTCTGCTTCCATCTCCCTAGACAAAGTCTCTACTGCACAGTAGCACTCCTTCACAGTATACTATTAAAGGGTAGTACATAGAGTACTATGCAGTGAATACTATTGCAATGACCTGAAAATTGACCTCTCTACCTTTCTCCTCATGGTTTCCCATCTTCATTCTCCATATAACAGTAAGAACTATTTCTAAAACATAAATGTGAGTACAAAAAACATAAATAGTGGAGCACAGGTTGGGTTCTTCACCTGTATATTATATGCTTTCAAGAGGTCTATGAATAGAATCCAGAAGTTCTGGGAACTTAGAAGAAAAAAATTACACATTTATTTTTTACTAATATCTGATTGACATGTAACATTTCTTTCAATTATGAATGTAATCAGTATTATCAGTAATTGTGATGTCATCACAAATAAATTCATGTCATAAAAAGCTGTGGCAGAAATCTCACAGTGTTGTTCAAGATTACTATTTCACTTTGTTTTTAAACTTTTATTGTAAGTTCAGGGGTATGAGTGCAGGTTTGTTACACTGATAATCTTGTGTCATGCGGGTTTGCTGCACAGGTTATTTCATCACCCAGGTATTAAGCCTAGTAATCATTAGTTATTTTTCCGGATCCACTCCTTCCTCTACCCTCTTCCCTTTGAAAGGCCCCAGCGTCTGTTGTTCCCTTCTTTGTGTCCATGTGTACTTAATGTTTAGCTCTTACTTATACATGAGAACATGTGGTATTTTGTCTCCCATTCCTGTGTTAGTTTACTAAGGATAATGACTTCCAGCTCCATCCATGTCCTTATAAAGGACATGATCTCATTCTTTTTATGGCTGCATAGTATTCCATGGTATATATGTACTACATTTTCTTTATCCAGTCTATCATTGATAGGCATTTAAGTTGATTCCATGTATTTGCTATTGTGAATAGTGGCTGCAATGAACATATACATGTATAGGTCTTCATAATAGAATAATTTATATTCCTTTAGGTATAAACCCAATAATGGGATTGCTGGGTTAAATGGTATTTCTGTCTTTAGGTCTTTTTGAGGAATTGCCACACTATATTCCACAGTGGCTGAACTAGTTTACACCCCCTCCAACCATGTGTAAGCGTTTCTTTTTCTCTACAACCTCACCAGCATCTGTTACCTTTTGACTTCAGTAATAGCCATTCTGACTGGTGTAAGATGGTATCTCTTTGTGGTTTTTATTTGTATTTCTCTAATAATCAGTGATGTTGAGCTTTTTTTTTTTATTGCATTTTAGGTTTCGGGGTACATGTGAAGAACATGGAAGATTGTTGCATAGGTACACACATGGCAGTGTGATTTGCTGCCTTCCTCCCCCATCACCTATATCTGGCATTTCTCCCCATGCTATCCCTCCCCAACTCCCCACCCCCCACTATCCCTCCCCCTTTCCCCCGACAGACCCCAGTGTGTGATACTCCCCTCCCTGTGTCCATGTGTTCCCATTGTTCAACACCCGCCTATGAGTGAGAACATGCGGTGTTTGATTTTCTGTTCCTGTGTCAGTTTGCTGAGAATGATGGTTTCCAGGTTCATCCATGTCCCTACAAAGGACACGAACTCATCATTTTTGATGGCTGCATAATATTCCATGGTGTATATGTGCCACATTTTCCCTGTCCAGTCTATCATCGATGGGCATTTGGGTTGGTTCCAGGTCTTTGCTATTGTAAACTGTGCTGCAATGAACATTCGTGTGCATATGTCCTTATAGTAGAACGATTTATAGTCTTTTGGATATATGCCCAGTAATGGGATTGCTGGATCAAATGGAATTTCTATTTCTAGGTCCTTGAGGAATCGCCACACCGTCTTCCACAATGGTTGAACTAATTTACACTCCCACCAACAGTGTAAAAGTGTTCCTATTTCTCCACATCCTCTCCAGCATCTGTTGTCTCCAGATTTTTTAATGATCACCATTCTAACTGGCGTGAGATGGTATCTCAATGTAGTTTTGATTTGCATTTCTCTAATGACCAGTGATGATGAGCATTTTTTCATATGTTTGTTGGCTTCATGTATGTCTTCTTTTGTAAAGTGTCTGTTCATATCCTTCGCCCACTTTTGAATGGGCTTGTTTGTTTTTTTCTTGTAAATGTGTTTCAGTTCTTTGTAGATTCTGGTTATCAGCCCTTTGTCAGATGGGTAGACTGCAAAAATTTTTTCCCATTCTGTTGGTTGCCGATTCACTCTAATGACTGTTTCTTTTGCTGTGCAGAAGCTATGGAGTTTGATTAGGTCCCATTTGTCTATTTTGGCTTTTGTTGCCACTGCTTTTGGTGTTTTGGTCATGAAGTCCTTGCCTACACCTATGTCCTGAATGGTTTTGCCTAGATTTTTCTTCTAGGGTTTTTATGGTGTTAGGTCTTATGTTTAAGTCTTTAATCCATCTGGAGTTAATTTTAGTGTAAGGTGTCAGGAAGGGGTCCAGCTTCTGCTTTCTGCACATGACTAGCCAGTTTTCCCAACACCATTTATTAAACAGGGGACTCGCTTCCACATTGTTTGTTTTTGTCAGGTTTGTCAAAGATCAGGTGGTTGTAGATGTGTTGTGTTGCGTCGGAGGTCTCTGTCCTGTTCCATTGGTCTATATCTCTGTTTTGGTACCAGTACCATGCTGTTTTGATTACTGTAGCTTTGTAGTATAATTTGAAGTCCGGGAGTGTGATGCCTCCAGCTTTGTTCTTTTTGCTTAGAATTGACTTGGCTATGCGGGCTCTCTTTTGGTTCCATATGAAGTTTAAGGTGGTTTTTTCCAGTTCTTCGAAGAAGGTCATTGGTAGCTTGATAGGGATAGCATTGAATCTGTAAATTACTTTGGGCAGTATGGCCATTTTGACAATATTGATTCTTCCTAGCCATGAACATGGAATATTTCTCCTTCTGTTTGTGTCCTCTCTTATTTCATTGAGCAGTGGTTTGTAGTTCTCCTTGAAGAGGTCCTTTACGTTCCTTGTTAGTTGTATTCCTAGGTATTTTATTCTCTTTGTAGCAATTGTGAATGGCAGTTGGTTCTTGATTTGGCTGTCTTTAAGTCTGTTATTGGTGTATAGGAATGCTTGTGATTTTTGCACATTGATTTTATATCCTGAGACTTTGCTGAAGTTGCTTATCAGTTTCAGGAGATTTTGGGCTGAGAGGTTGGGGTCTTCTAGATATACAATCATATCGTCTGCAAATAAAGACAATTTGACTTCCTCCTTTCCTATTTGAATACCCTTTATTTCTTTTTCTTGCCTGATTGCTCTGGCTAGAACTTCCAGTACTATATTGAATAAGAGTGGTGAGAGAGGACATCCTTGTCTAGTGCCAGATTTCAAAGGGAATGCTTCTAGTTTTTGCCCATTCAGTATGATATTGGCTGTTGGTTTGTCGTAAATAGCTTTTATCGTTTTGAGATACGTTCCATCAATACCTAGTTTATTGAGAGTTTTTAGCATAAAGGGCTGTTGAATTTTGTCAAAGGCCTTCTCTGCATCAATTGAGATTATCATGTGGTTTTTGTCTTTGGTTCTGTTTATGTGGTGGATTATGTTTATAGATTTGCGTATGTTGAACCAGCCTTGCATCCCCGGGATGAAGCCTACTTGATCATGGTGGATAAGCTTTTTGATGTGCTGTTGCAATCGGTTTGCCAGTATTTTATTGAAGATTTTTGCATCTATGTTCATCATGGATATTGGCCTGAAGTTTTCTTTTCTTGCTGAGTCTCTGCCAGGTTTTGGTATCAGGATGATGTTGGTCTCATAAAATGATTTAGGAAGGATTCCCTCTCTTTGGATTGTTTGGAATAGTTTCAGAAGGAATGGTACCAGCTCCTCTTTGTACGTCTGGTAGAATTCGGCTGTGAACCCATCTGAACCTGGGCTTTTTTTGGGTGGTAGGCTCTTAATTGCTGCCTCAACTTCAGACCTTGTCATTGGTCTATTCAGGGTTTCGAGTTCTTCCTGGTTTAGGCTTGGGAGGATGCATGTGTCCAGGAATTTATCCATTTCTTCCAGGTTTACTAGTTTATGTGCATAGAGTTGTTTGTAATAATCTCTGATGATGGTTTGAATTTCTGTGGAATCTGTGGTGATATCCCCTTTATCGTTTTTTATTGCATTTATTTGATTATTTTCTCTTTTCTTTTTTATTAATCTGGCTAGTGGTCTGTCTATTTTGTTGACCTTTTCAAAAAACCAGCTCCTGGATTTGTTGATTTTTTGAAGAGTTTTTCGTGTCTCTATCTCCTTCAGTTCTGCTCTGATCTTAGTTATTTCTTGTCTTCTGCTAGGTTTTGAGTTTTTTTGATCTTGCTCCTCTAGCTCTTTCAATTTTGATGATAGGGTGTCAATTTTAGATCTCTCCTTGCTTCTCATGTGGGCATTTATTGCTATATACTTTCCTCTAGAGACTGCTTTAAATGTGTCCCAGAGATTCTGGTATGTTGTGTCTTCGTTCTCGTTGGTTTCAAAGAACATCTTTATTTCTGCCTTCATTTCATTGTTTATCCAGTCAACATTCAAGAGCCAGTTGTTCAGTTTCCATGAAGCTGTGTGGTTCTGAGTCAGTTTCTGAATTCTGAGTTGTAACTTGATTGCACTGTGGTCTGAGAGACTGTTTGTTATGATTTCTGTTCTTTTGCATTTGCTGAGGAGTGATTTACTTCCAATTATGTGGTCAATTTTAGAGTAGGTGCGATGTGGTGCTGAGAAGATGTTGAGCTTTTTAATGTGATTATTAGCTGCATAAATTTCTTCTTTTGAAAATTGTCTGTTCATGTCCTTTGCTCACTTTTTAATGTTTTTTTTTTTTTTTTCTTGTAAATTTAAGTTCCTTATAAATGCTGGATATTAGACTTTGGTCAGATACATAGTTTGCAAAAATTTTTCTCCTCTTCTGTAGGTTGTGTGTTTACTCAGTTGATACTTTCTTTGGTGTTATATATAGATATTATTTTATTGCTCTTTAGGTTCTGGGGTACATGTGAAGAACATGCAGGATTGTTGCATAGGTACATACATGGCAATGTGGTTTGTTGCCTCCATCCCCATCACCTATATCTGGCATTACTCCCCATGTTATCCCTCCCCAACTCCCTACCTGCCACTGTCCCTCCCCTAATCCCCCACCACAGACCTCATTGTGTGATGCTCCCCCTCCCTGTGTCCATGTGTTCTCATTGTTCAACACCCACCTGTGAGTGAGAACATGCAGCGTTTGATTTTCTGTTCTTGTGTCAGTTTGCTGAGAATGATGGTTTCCAGGTTCATCCATGTCCCTACAAAGGACACGAACTCTTCGTTTTTTATGGCTGCATAGTATTCCATGGTGTATATGTGCCATATTTTCCCTGTCCAGTCTATCATCGATGGGCATTTGGGTTGGTTCCAAGTCTTTGCCATTGTAAACAGTGCTGCAATGAACATACGTGTGCATGTGTCTTCATAATAGAATGATTTATGATCCTTTGGATATATACCCAGTAATGGGATTGCTGGGTCAAATGAAATTTCTATTTCTAGGTCCTTGAGGAATCATCATACTGTCTTCTACAATCGTTGAACTAATTTACACTCCCACCAACAGTGTAAAAGTGTTTCTATTTCCCCATATCCTCTCCAGCATCTGTTGTCTCCAGATTTTTTAATAATCACCATTCTAACTGGTGTAAGATGATAGATATCTCAATGTAGTTTTGATTTGCATTTCTCTAATGACTAGTGATGATGAGCATTTTTTTTCATATGGTTGTTGGCCTCATATATGTCTTCTTTTGAAAAGTGTCTGTTCATATCCTTTGCCCACTTTTGAATGGGCTTGTTTGTTTTTTTCTTGTAAATCCCTTAGTTCTTTGTAGATTCCTGATGTAAGTCCTGTGTCAGATGGGTAGATTGCAAAAATGTTTTTCCATTCTGTTGGTTGCTGGTTCACTCTAACGATTGTTTCTTTTGCTGTGCAGAAGCTCTGGAGTTTAATTAGGTCCCATTTGTCTGTTTTGGCTTTTGTTGCTAATGCTTTTGGTGTTTTAGTCATGAAGTCCTTGCCTGTGCCTATGTCCTGAATGGTTTTGCCTAGGTTTTTAGAAGCTTTAGTTTAATTAGATCTCATATGTCAATTTTTTTTTTTTTGCAATTGCTTTTGGCATTTTCATCATGAAATCTTTTCCCGTACCTATACCCTGAATGGTATCGCCTAAGTTGACTATCAGGGATTTTATAGTTTTGGGTTTTACATTTCACTTTTGAAACCATCTTTAGTTAATTTTTATATGTGATATAAAGGAGGAGTTCCTTTTCAATCTTCTGCATACGGCTAGCCCGTTATGCCAATATCATTTATTGAATAGAGAATTCATTTTCCATTGCTTGTTTTTGTCAGGTTTGTCAAATATCAGATAGTTGTAGGTGTGTGGTCTTATTTCTGGGTTCTCTATTCTGTTAATTAGTCTATGTGTCTCTTTTTGTACCAGTCCCACACTGTTTTGGTTACTGTAGCCCTGTAATATAGTTTGAATTTGGGTAGCATGATGCCTTCACCTTTGTTACTTTTGCTTAGGATTGCCTTGACTATTCAGGTTCTTTTCTGGTTCTATATGAATTTTAAAATAGTTTTCTCTAGTTCTGTGAAGAATGTCTATGGTAGTTTGATGGAAATAGCACGGAATTGATGGAATTTCTCCAAGAAGTCTCCCAATGACCACAGCAACCAGGGAAGGTTCCATCATTATATGTTCTTTCTCTGTTCTACATATGTTCCTAATAGTGCTCAGCATAATTATAATTAGAACTGATTATGCTATTATTTCTTGAATACCTTCATTTCCCCCTCTAGACTAGAATTCCTTGAGGGTAGAAAGAAATACATCATATTTACTCTCTATTGCCAACGAGTAACAGAATGCCTGGCACACACAGATACTCATGCACTTATTGAAACATCAAATGAGCTTCCATGATGGAATTATCTGCAGGTTAGGTTTGGAGTATAAAGGAAGGATGAGCCAATTGTAGTAACAGAATGTGGTGATAGTCTAGTAGAATCTTAAAATAGGATCTTAAGGCAGCAGGACTGAAGGGAAAGCATTCTAGGCAAAAGGAAGGGTACATACAAAATGTGGAGGTGTAAAACAACATGACGTGTTTTGAGAAGTGTAACTCATCCATCAGTAAAGAATAAAAAGATGCTCGTTAGGAGATTGGTAAGATATGAAGCTAAAGATTTAGGCATTTAGATAGACATTAAACTACTTATGAAGGCAATTTTCTATTTATAAATGTGCATACCTTTTGAAATAAAATCTTATAATTGAGGATTTATTCTATAAATATATCTGCATATGAAAGAAATGGTATATGTTCACTAGTACTTACTGTGGCACTATAATAAATAGAAAACTTTATTATCTATCAATAAGATACAAATTAAATAAACTATACATTCAGTGAAATAATATGAAATAGTAAAAATAATTAGAACTCTCTATACTGATGTAAAAAGCTCTCTTCAATACTATTAAGTAAAAAAATATAAGTACTGAAATGTAAAATGAATACTCATTTTAAATGCTAAAAGGCAAAAAGTATTAATCTATATTTGAATCTGCTTGCATTTGGTAAAAGAAACCACAAATATAGTAACAAAAATTAAATAAAATTAATAAAGTAGATTCAGATGCATGTTTGTGCACATGTATGTGTACATGCAAGGGAAACAGGAGCGATAAGAACAGGGATGGAGAGTACACTTTCAATTTTATATATTTTGATATCCTAATTTTTTCTTTTTTATTATGCTATTTTTATTTTAGTACTATGTCATGTATCAGTTTTATCTTCTTATGCCAAGTTTGATATATATCTTTTCTTTAAAGAATTTCAAGTCAATATCATTTTTCAATTTAAGTTAGATTTTTAATTATGAACATGACAATTTCAGCAAAAATAATTTACCAACTTTGTGCCAATAGTAGTGGAGGATGCAAAGGAATACAGAATCTATTGCTCTGGAGAATCCTCCAATTTAGTCAGGAAGACATGCGGCACATAACTAGGTGTATGTTTAAGTATTTTACCATAGATCTACAGGAACATCTTAAGTATTGTCAGGTAATATAATCAGAAAATGTAAGTGATATTTTAAAAGTCAGCTACGCTTACTACCTCAGTAATTAGATCATTTGTACCTCAAACTTCAGCCTCATGCAATATACCCATGAAACAAACCTGTACATGTACACTCTGAATCTAATGTAAAAGTTCAAATCATTCGTACATATTTACGGGGTACATGTGATATTTTGATACAGGCATACAACGTGTAATGATCAAATCTGGGTAACTGAGGCATCTATAACCTCAAGCATTTATTATTTCTTTATGCTAGGAACATTCCAGTTTAACTCTTTTAGTTATTTTTAAATATATAGTAAATTATTGTTAATTATAGTCGTCCTATTGTGCTACTGAATACTAGAACTTATTCCTTCTGTCTAACTGTATTTTTGTACCCATTAGCCATATCCTCTTTATCTCTCCCTCCCCACTACCCTTCCCAGCCACCAGTAGCCATCACTGAACTCTCTCTCTCTCCATGAGTTCAATTTTCTTAGCTCCCAAATATGAGTGAGAACATGTGATATTTGTCAGAACATGTGATATTTGTGTATAAATATGTAAGCCAGCTTAATAGACAGCTTCTGAACACTTTGACTACAGAAATATACAATGTATTTCTTTCTTTTTTTTTTTTCTAACTAATGTTGGTGAGGATGTAGGTTAAAGGGAATCTTCGTACACTCTTGGTGGGAATGTAAACTGGTATAGCCACTATGGAGAACAGTATGGAAGTCCCTTAAAAAACTAAAAATAGTACTACTATATAATCCAGCAATCTCATTGCTGGGTATATATCCAAAAGAAAGGAAATCAGTATATTGAAGAGATGTTTGCACTCCCATGTTTATTTCAGCACTATACACAATAGCCAAGATATGGAATCAACCAAAGTGTCTATCAGTGGACAAATGGATGAAGAAATCATGGTGCACATACACAGTGGAATATTATTCCGCTATACAAATAATGAAATCCTGTTATTTGCAAAAGCGTGGATGGAACTGGGAGGACATTATGTTAAGGGAAATAAACCAGGCACAAAAAGACAAATATCACATGTTCTCATTCATAGTTGGGAGCTGAAATAATTGAACTCATGGAGAGAGACAGTAGAATGATGGCTACTAGATACTAGGAAGGGTACTGGGGGAGGGAGAGATAAAAAAGGATACGGTTAATGGGTACAAAAATACAATTAGACAAAAGGAATAAGGTCTAGTATCTGGTAGCGCAACAGATTCACTATAGTTAACAATTATTTATTGTATATTTAAAAATAACTAAAAGAGTTGAATGGGAATGTTCCCAACACAAATAAATGATAAATGCTTGAGGTTATAGATGCCTCAGTTACCCAGATAATGATCAAATCACATATACCCCATAATTATGTACAACTATTATGTATTCATAATATTTAAAACATTACTATGATTTTTGAAACATGGGAACATATTATTTAAAACATACTGCAAATATAAAATGGAAACAAGGAAGGAGGAAAGGAAGGAAGAAAGGAAAGCAAGTCCAGATTAAATCCTGACTCCATAATTTATTAGTGGTGCAATGTTAGTTAAATCACTTAAACTTTTCTCAATTTTTCCATGTCCAAAATAACAATAATAATGATAATATATACTTCATAAAATGTTAAGAATTTAATTAATATTTAACACCCAAATTTAATTATAACACATTTATTAATATATAATTAAGTAAGGATCTCTGGCAGAGTATGATGCATATTGAATATTATATGTCACATATTAGTACAGTTTAATTTCCATCCTGAAGAAGATTGTTGTCCTGCCTCAGAGGCTTCCCAGGGCATTTTCTCTCAAAGGTCAGTGTCATTAACAGGCATGTGGTGATTGACCTGGTTCACCAGAACCACTTGAGGGATATAAAATCAGGGTATTTTTTTCTTTAGGGTTAATTTTCTGTGTTGCTTTCCTAAGGCTTAGAACTGATGGCTTTATTTTAGAGCACATGCAAACTGTAATATAATGGAATACATGACACTTATTTGGTTATAATTCTAGTAGTGTATATATTAAGATGTTTAATAGGTACACAAAATTCATTCCTGATATAGAAAAAACTATATTCTCGACCTCAATCAGCCAACCATAGACTATTGACTAAAGTAAAATATGAACAATACAACTTTAGAAATTTGATCTTATTACAAGGGCTGAGAAGGTGGGAGGACAGGTTTGTAATGTTTTGAGAGCCATATAAATAAAGAACATTATTATTATTTTTTGTTTTACCTTTACTCATTATTAGATCTCACCAGTAATTATTAAACACATTCATAAATTGAATTGGCTGTACTTCATCACAATAAATACATTTAAGATTATGTGTTTTTAACTATGCCAAATTCATTAACTTTTTAAGCAATTTTAAACAAGTAAGGCAATGTACAGTTGGTACAGGCTCAATATAAAGCCATAGAAACTATTGAGTCAGTATAGTAAGCTGTATATTCATTTATCATTAGTAAATTATATATATATCCACCTATGTTGCCATATATATATATCCACCCATCCATTAACTTATTCATCTATCTGCCCATACACTTACCTATTGGCTGTTTTATCTATTTGACCCCATCTGTCAGTCATCTAAATATCCATCTATATTTATTTATACTCAGGCTAAGGGAATATTACACAGAATATTATGTAAACTTTGACAATGCCAGGGAATAATTATTAGTGGTTACAATAGTTCAGTTTTATACAACAAACATTTCTCCTACATGTAGCTCTCAGAATGACAATGACCAAAATGTTCTTGGAGATAATCTGGCCCTAGTTCAAGAGAGAGAGAGAGAGAGAGAGAGAGAGAGAGAAAGAGAGAGAGAAAGAGAAAACATCGTTTATGCTAGACTCTTTCATCGAATAGCTTACTTGGGAAAGTAACATTATTCCTGGTTCTCAATTTCATCATCTGTAAAATAAATAGATTTGACTAGATGATTTGTTCTTTCTAAAATCTCCACTTATTATATGCATTATATATGTTGAGGAACCTCTGTTTAATGAAGTCCTTATGTCAAATACTGTGTTCAACCACAGGGAAAATGGCTCATATCCTTTAGGATCCTAGTATTTACAATGTGGCTTTGGATTAAAAAATGGTACAGTAAATATCATGACACCAGAACAACTTCTTACTGCTTAGGAAATAAACAAATATTTATATTTGTAGGTGAATGATATAGATTTTGCCTCTAATTAGCATGATTTTGATAAACCTAGTATATCATTGGGTCTTATTTTTATCTTTTGTAGAACAGGGCTGTGGATAAGATTTGTTGTATAGGACTCTAGGTTCCTCTGAATCTTTTAGATAGATAAGATTAGATAGATAGATAGATAGATAGATATGACTATAAGAATTTGTGGAGTTTTCTATATTGTTTTAAAACTGTGAAGTCTATGGAACATAGCAACTAAAGATAAATAAGGTAAATTCTTATTCTAAACCACGATAGGTTACAAACATGTTAAATAGCAAATATTTTTACTTACTAAAAACCATCTATTGTCTTCTAAATTTTTAGCTACAAAAACACCCACATTCATTAGCATCTTGTCAGCAATAAACATTCTATTATTACTTTAGTGTATAGGATACTATACTAAGTACTGGTGCTTTTATATTTGTCTTTTTTCTTAGAGACTATTGCTAGAGATAGGGAGGGAATCTTTCTTAAAACGTGAGTGTCTCAAAAGAAATTATACTCAAATAGATCTGAAAAAAAAAGTTGAATATTCTACAATGTGGGTCATTTCACACTAAAACGTTAGGTATACATTTTATAATGCTCTATAGTAAATGTTATGTTGTGTAAGAAATAATTAAGATGACCAGAACTTCATGACAGCTGAGGTTGATTTCAGAAACAGTTCTACCATGAACTGTTTGATTTCTTGCAAGAGCGTCAATATGTTGACCAATTGAATGAGGGGGAATAGATGCTGAACAAGTATTTTATTTTCATATGAAGAAAATTAAGGAGTATGATCAGTCTTCCTAGATTTAAAGATATGGTGGCTTAGTTTCCTCATGGAATACTTGACATCTTTATTCCTAAGGGTATAGATCACTGGATTCAAAAGGGGAGTGAATATGGTATAAAATACTGAGAGTACTTTGTCTATTGGGAAATTTGTGAAAGGCCACACGTAGATGAAAATGCATGGACCAAAGAAAAGGGTCACAACAGTGAAGTGGGCACTGCAAGTGGAGAGGGCTTTGGAGGATCCACCAGAGGAATGCTGCCGAACAGTGACCAGGATGATAGTGTAGGAAATCACCAAGAGGACAAAGCACACCAGCGCAATCATGCCACTGGTGGAGATCATGAACACTCCCAGAATGTATGTGTCGACACAAGCGAGTTTAATCACCAAAGGGAGGTCACAAAAGAAACTGTCTACTTCATTGGGTCCACAGAAGGGCAGATTCACTGTAAATGCTAACTGACTCAGAGCATGGAAGATGCCGACAATCCAGGAAAGTATCACAAGCCCAACACACATTCTCCAGCTCATGATAGTTAGGTAACGTAGAGGCTTACAGATAGCCACATACCTATCAAAGGACATGGTGATCAGCAGTACAATCTCAGCACCTCCTAAGAGATGTAGGAAGAATATCTGGGTTATGCAGCCTTCAAAAGAGATGACTTTGTATTCACTGAGGAAGTCTGCAATCATTTTAGGGGTGGCAAATGAGGCCAGGGACATGTCAATGAAGGAGAGATTGCCCAGCAGAAAGTACATGGGGGAATGAAGGTGTGGCTCTGATGCAATGGTGAGCACAATAAGAAGGTTCCCCAGCACAGTGGCTGCATAGACTATGGAGAAAAACAGGAAGTAGAAAATCTGGAGTTCTGAAGAATTGGACAGACCCTTTAGTATGAATTCGGTTACCACAGACTGATTGCTCCAGGCCATTTGCTCTGATTTCTGGAAGGACTCCAGCATTTCCAGTTGGAGGAGAACTAGGAAAAAATACAGCAATCAAACTCAAAGTGGGATTTTTGCATAGAATGATTTAGTGGCATCCCACCATCAGATAGTTCCCTGCTGTCTCTTTCCGGATCCTCAGTAGCCAGATATTTTTCCCAATGGCCTTTCCAGATATTTCAAACGATTCAACTAAATATCAATTTTTATGACTTAGCAATTTGCCTTACAAGTAAAATACAAATATTCATAAAAGAAATAAAAATTAAAGATATAGGTGATGGGGAGGAAGGCAGCAAATCACACTGCCATGTGTGTACCTATGCAACAATCTTGCATGTTCTTCACATGTACCCCAAAACCTAAAGTGCAATAAAAATAAAGTACACAGAAAAAAAAGGGTTTCAAATATTTACTCCTCAGTTTGTGAAATACTTTTTAAATTTCACAGCTTGCTGCCAGGAGGTTTTGTAAGAAAAGGGAGTGAAAATCTTTTTCAAAACATCATGGAGGGTGAAAGACGGACACGAGGAATACTTAAGGATCAAAGCTTGTCATTAGTGGGAACACAATAGTGGGAAGAGATGTGGGCAGTGGTCTCTTGCAGTGGCTAGGACAAAGGAATCAAACATGAGGGGAGGGAAAATAGCTACAGAGAAACATTGTTTCAATTTTCTAATGGAGATTGTCTAGAATAGAAGTGAAATAGCCTCTAATTATTAGTTATTAATTTCAGTCATACAGATATTATGAATGATACTTGTATGCCACCAATGCCATTCATTTTTCAGAGGATAATGAACATGTTCTGGTTAAAGCTTGAAGGACTCATACATTTCTAAGTATATTTTGATTAGAAAGACTGTTAAATACCATGCTTTCAGAAGCCAGGCAATTTTTAAATACTAGAAATTATTGATTTCACAGAAGCTGTTTGAAAAAAAAAAAAAAACTCTTCCTGTTTCCAGAGTTTACAGGGAATAAATGTTGAGACAAGTTTACACCAGACAGAAGATAGTAATGAATTTAGAAGTTATATAACAACACATCCCAAACGTTGTAACTTGGCTGATTAAGAAAATCTCTCTGTCACTGAGATCTGAGATTTACAAAGTGCCTCAAAAACCAGTTGAAATGATGTCTACTCAAATTCATGACAAAACCTTTTTATTTTGCTACTAAACCAAGCATTTGTTTTTCTTTTCTTCTCAAACCTCTGTTGTAACTATACATTCTAAGCAAATTGTTCTAAAATCAAACCCAGTTTACTCATTCATCTACCTACTACTGCTCTTTGGCTTTTTATTAAAAGTTTTGTGGCCTTTGAAAAACTAATAAACAAGAAACCCTTCACATTGTTCTTCTAGCTTTACCCATTCCAGAAAGTTAAAAATTTTATTTTGCATGCACCTACCTGACATTTAAAGAGATGTCTCTAGCACAGCTCTCATTTAAATTGGTGTATCAGAAATAACGGTGACCTGAGAGTCAGAAAATGGGAATTGAAATCTTGTCCTAGGAGTGTGAGATCGAGTAATTTACTGAGTCAACTTATGCTTCCAATTCTTCATATGTAAAATAGGGGAGTTGATCTAGATAATTTTAAGATCCTTTCCACGCACACAATATAATAACCAGTTTCTGAAAGTAGAGAAAATCACTCCAGAGTGAAGTTAGGTGAATCCCTTGCCTAATTTCTGGGGAAAGGAGGCTCACAATCCTTGAGACCTTTGTATTTATGACAGCTGTATTGATATGAAATGATTTTGTACATTACATGGCAAGAAAAAGATCAGCTGCTGCTTGGGGAATAAACAAATGCTCAAGTTGCAGTGGGAGTTATTAAAACATTCAAGTTGGTTTGGCCATATTTAAAGGTGAATTACAGAATATATGATTTTTCATAAATACTTCCTGTACATGGCATGGATGTGATGGGCTGGGAAGATATAAAGAATAACCTTTATCTTGGACCACAGCAAAGACAAGACAAATAGTATTTATTATTTGACTTATGAGGCTACAAGTGTTATCTCTCAGTTTCTCCATTAATAAAGGCACAAGAATTGCTTGAACCCAGGAGGTGGAGGTTGCAGTGAACCAAGATTGCGCCACTGCACTCCAGCCTGGGCAACAGTGAGAGACTTTGTTTCATAAATAAATAAATAAGGCCTGTGTCTCCCCATTGGGAAAAAACCTGATGCAGAAAATAATAAAATGAATGTTTAAGAATTTAAATTTTGCCAGTTAGAAGGGCGATCATTAAAAAATTTGGAGACAACAGATGCTGGAGAGGATGTGGAGAAATAGGAACACTTTTACACTGTTGGTGGGAGTGTAAATTAGTTCAACCATTGTGGAAGACAGTATGGTGATTCCTCAAGGACCTAGAAATAGAAATTCCATTTGACCCAGCAATCCCATCACTGGGTATATATCCAAAGGATTATAAATTATTCTATAAGGACACATGTACACGAATGTTCATTGCAGAACAGTTTACAATAGCAAAGACCTGGAACCAACCCAAATGCCCATCGATGATAGACTGGACAGGGAAAATGTGGCACATATACACCATGGAATATTATGCAGCCATCAAAAATGATGAGTTCATGTCCTTTGTAGGGACATAGATGAACCTGGAAATCATCATTCTCAGCAAACTGACACAAGAACAGAAAATCAAACACCACATGTTCTCACTCATAGGCGGGTGTTGAACAATGCGAACACATGGACACAGGGAGGGGAGCATCACACACTGGGGTCTGTTGGGGAGAAATAGGGGAGGGACCGCGGTGGGTGGGGAGTTGGGGAGAGATAGCATGGGGAGAAATGCCAGATATAGGTGATGGGGGAGGAAGGCAGCACATCACACTGCCATGTGTGTACCTATGCAACAATCTTGCATGTTCTTCACATGTACCCCAAAACATAAAATGCAATAAAAACATTTTTAAAAAATTTAAATTTTGTACTATCTGCTTGAGTCATTATGGAATAATGGAAGAAAAAAGTGAAAAGTGAAAAAATTCTGGTTTGTAAATTCTAACTATGTAAAGAATGTTACATAATCATCAAAATTTTACAATCTCCTAAAAATCAGAATAACAATAAAATTTAAATGCCATTCATACTTAAATATTTTTCTATTAACAAGAAAGTTTTGAATATTTACATTTCACAGAGCCGATATTTATAAGGTGAAAAGAAATAACTTGGTGAAACTGCATTATATACCTCTAGCATAATATAAAGAACATTGAATCTTTGATTTGGAGGCCTGAGTTTACAAGACTTTATTATATTATACTGAGTACATCACCACATTATCATAAATCTCAATTTCCTCATTAGTAATGAGAGCTAAAAAACAAAGCATTGGTATATAAATACATTAAAAGCTACTAAATTAGAGAATAAAAAGACAAACTGCATAAAATGGGAAAAAGTGCAAATAGCAATTATCTATATAAAAGATTCTCAAACTCTTTTTTATAAGAACATATATTGAAATTCATTGAGATACCACTTTTCACCTATCATATGGTAAACATTTCTATCAGGCAGCAAAATTCTAACAGCTGGAAAACCTACTCTAGATGATGCTACAGTGAGGTAATGCCAGAAGGAATATAAAATGATAAAATCCTATGGAGGAATATTTAACTATATACATATATATTATACATATTTAAATTTACCTCTAAGGAGAGAGAGATGATAGGTGACAAACAGGACTGTCATTTTGAGATCTTAGGATAAAATCAAAACATCTTTGATTTTACCTACATTGTTAGTTTTGACTTAGGTTAAGAAATAGAGTTCAACTTAGAAAGCAGAGCTATCATGCATTGTAGGATAAGGCATTTGCCATAGGAATTCGACCTTGAACAGTTGTGGAAGGACTTAGGAAAGCAAAGACGTGAAACAGGGGAGCTGTGGAATCAGAGGCAGCAATAGCCAGTCAATTGAAGAAACATTGCCCATCTAGCCAATGAAGTATAGGTTATGAAAGGAGCAAAATTTAGAAAATTTTGTGGTGGAAAAAATTTTGTGAAGTTATTACGTCTGAGGATCTTCAGGCAGGCAGCCTGAGGCTACTGCTGATTCTCAAATTTAGAAGTTGGGAAAAAGTTGGACACAGAGTGAAGTGGCTGAGAGCAAAACAAGCTGTTGGTACCTCTGCATCTGTATAACCACAATGATCAGAGAGTAATGGCTGATGCTTTAGGCCGCTTTTCAAATTCCAAACAAATTTATTTTTAGACAACTCCAATCCAGAAAGACGTAGGGAAAAGAATTCTGGGAATTGTAGTTCTCAGCCTAATCACTTTGACTGTAGAAAGATGCAACATATACCACTCTCCAGTCTACAGGAAAGACTCATGCATTATTAACCTGGGAGCTCAGCTGGTACTGGAACTTCCAGAATGGCTTTCCTAACATATCTTGTGCCTCACCTGGAATGTATAAAATGGCTGGGGTCTGGCAGGTACTCTATATTTACTAATAATATTTTATCATTCTCTATTCCTCCTGTGTGTGTGTGTGTGTTTGTGTGTGTGTGAGCACATGTGTGTCTGTCTCTCAATGTTTCTTTGTATTTATTTATCCCGGGACCCTGAAGAATAAAAAAATTTATATATGTGTGTATATATATATACACACACACACACACATATATACGTGTATATAAACACATATATATGTGTATGTGTATATATACATATATACACACATATATACATATATATGTATATACACATGTATATATACACACATGTATATATACACATATGCATATATATGTATATATACGTATATATACACATACATGATATATGTATATACGTATATATGTATATGTACATATATATGCATATGTGTATATGTGTGTATATATACACATATGTGTGTATATATACACATATGTGTATATACATGTACATATATGTATATGTGTGTATATATGTATATGTATACATATGTATGTGTATATACACATATATATGCATATATGTGTATATATATGTATATATGTGTGTATATATACATTGTGTGTGTGTGTGTATATATATATGTTATGAAAAGAGTGTAATAGCACTATCTTGGCTCACTGCAACCCCCACCCAGGTTCTAGTGATTCTCCTGTCTCAGCCTCCAAGTGGTATATATATATGTATATATAAGCATATATATATATATATACATATATAGAGAGAGAGACAATGCTGGAGTCACGCATTGACTTTTTTTGTACTTTAGGTTCTGGGGCACATGTGCAGATCATGCAGGATTGTTGCATAGGTACATACATGGCAAGGTGGTTTGCTGCCTCCATCCCCCCCATCACCTATACCTGGCATTTCTCCTCACATTACCCCTCCCCACCCCCTGCTGTCTCTCCCCCTAGACCCCCGCAGCAGACCCCAGTGTGTTATCTGATTCCCCCGTGTTCACATGTTCTCATTGTTCAACACCTGCCTGTGAGTGAGAACATGAGGTGTTTGATTTTCTGTTCTTGTGTAAGGTTGCTGATAATGATGGTTTCCAGATTCATCCATGTCCCTACAAAGGACGTGAACTCATCCCTTTTTATGGCTGCATAGTATTGCATGGTGTATATGTGCCACATTCTCTTTGTCCAGTCTATCATGGATAGGCATTTGGGTTGGTTCCAGGTCTTTGCTATTGTAAACAGTGCCACGATGAACATACATGTGCATATGTCTTTATAACACAATGATTTATAGTTCTTTGGGTCTATATCCAGTAATGGGATTGCTGGGTCAAATGGAATTTCTATTTCTAGATCCTTGAGGAATCACCACACTTTCTTCCACAATGGTTGAACTAATTTACACTCCCACCAACAGTGTAAAAGTGTTCTTGTTTCTCCGCATCCTCTCCAGCATCTGTTGTCTCCAGATTTTTTAATGATCGCCATTCTAACTGGCATGAGATGATATCTCAGTGTGGTTTTGATTTGCATTTCACTAATGACTAGTGATGATGAACATTTTTTCATATGTTTGTTGGCTTCATATATGTCTTCTTTTGAAAAGTGTCTGTTTATATCCTTTGTCCACTTTTGAATGGGTTTGTTTTTTTTTTTTTTTTGTAAATCTGTTTTAGTTCTGTGCAGATTCTGGATATTAGCCCTTTGTCAAATGGGTAGATTGCAAATATTTTTTCCCATTCTGTTGGTTGATGGTTCACTCTAACGATTGTTTCTTTTGCTGTACAGAAGCTCTGAGCTCTGAAATTTAATTAGATTCCATTTGTCTATTTTGGTTTTTGTTGCCATTGCTTTTGGTGTTTTAGTCATGAAGTCCTTGCCTATGCCTATGTCCTGAATGGTATTGCCTATGTTTTATTCTAGGGTTTTTATGGTGTTAGGTCTTATGTTTAAATCTTTAATTCATCTGGAGTTAATTTTAGTGTAAGGTGTCAGGAAGGGGTCCAGTTTCTGCTTTCCGCACATGGCTAGCCAGTTTTCCCAACACCATTTATTAAACAGGGAATCCTTTCCCCATCGCTTGTTTTTATCAGGTTTGTCAAAGTTCAGATGATTGTAGACGTGTGGTGTTGCTTCCGAGGCCTCTGTTCCATTGGTCTGTGTCTGTTTTGGTACCAGTATCAACGCATTGACTTTTAAAACTTCTGCTCATGTGTGGCGTGTGACACTTCTAATCACATTACATTGAACAAAGTTAGTCATGTATCCAAGGTTCTGGTAAATAAAGTGAGAGTTATACTCTCCCACAGTGTGGGAGGGCTCCTAAAGGGATGAGCCTTATACAAAAAGGTAACTAATTTTGATTTTTAAAAATTCAGTCTGCTGGATACGGTGGTTCACACCTGTAATCCCAGCACTTTGAGAGGCGGAGGTGGGCAGATCACTTGAGGTCAGGACTTCGAGACCAGCCTGGCCAACATGGCGAAACCCTGCCTCTACTGAAAATAAAAAAATTAGCCAGGCATGGTTGCTCATGCCTGTAATCTCAGCTACTTGGGAGGATGAGACAGGAGAATCACTTGAACCTGGGTGGCAGAGGTTGCAGTGAGCCAAGATCTTGCTATTGCACTCCAGCCTGGGTGATAAGCATGAAATTCTGTCTCAAAAAGAAAATATTCAGTCTACTGCATAGACTTCCACTTACTATATTGATCATATTAATATTCAATAAATACAAATATTCATAATGACAGTTACTTGGAAGTCTCATTTAATTAATTACAATCACATTCACATTGCTGCTAATTTAGTCCAAGTTATCTCCTTAACTCCATTTCATTTAATGATCTGTATTAAATTTCTCCCTTCTCCAAATTATCTAAATAAATCCTTACAAAATACGCCTTTCAAATAATCATAATTCTTTCCACTACATTAAAATGACTCCTTATCTTTTATATCAAGTTTAATTTTTGGAAAGGCATTCTTGTTTTTCTAAACTGCTAAGCATCCTGTTTCATGGCAAATAAGTTGCACTATTTTCCCTCTATATGCATTTTTTTTCTTCTGCCAATAGACATTTTAGTTTTCATCCTAAGTCAAGTTCATGATATGTCTCCTGCAAGAACACTTGCTTGATTGATTCTGCACATTACCTTTTTATTTTAACTAAAGTCTACTTCATCCATGATCTCTGAGAACTGGCTGAACACTATTTGGTTACATTTTTCACCAATTATTTTATTTACAGGTATTTAATATCTTCAAATAACTGTAAATTACTCGAAACAGAGGCAAATGTTTTGGATTTTGTTCTTCATTGCTTCTAATATAGTATTAGAGAATCAAGAGAGCTTATCAGAATTAGTTGACTTGATATTTCCTGCTGCTTTTTGAAATCAGGACCATCCCAGCTTCTAGCCCCTGAGTCTCTCAGGTCCAGGTGAAAACAATCATCATAAATTCCCATAAGATTCTTGAAATATCTTTCCTTTGTGAGCTCAATAATGCCATTTTGTTTAATAAGTCCCATTGCAAGATGATGTCTTGTTCAATTCCCAAGTCCATACAACATCCATTTTATCCACAGCTGTTACACAAATAATGATTCAACTAGGTCATTTATTTATTTTTAAAATTGCGTTCTCTGCTCTGTGAGAGCCTGCTTAACACTGAATAATTTAAAGCCCTGTTTCTTCTATAGATCTGGTAAGTAAAAGTGTTTTACAAATGAGTTCTACTGAAATATTTTTAATGTTTGCCCTTCACACTCCCATTTCCTAATCCCTATTCCATGAAGCTGAGGTCAATACAACAGCTTACATATATTGACATTTACAGAAGAAGAATTCAAACAGAGGTAAAATGAAAGAGATTGATTTTTGAGCACTTTCCCATGAAAATGTTCTTATATATCCTTTAGGATATGAAATTTTAAATCATAGAATGATAGATATTTGTAAGGAACATGTTCGTATTTTAATTAAAAGAAAGGACCAAAAGATGTTAAACACCTTTCCTTTGTCTATGACTATTGTAATAAATCAGTCTTCTTTCTCTGGATGAATATCAACAAAACTTTCTATGTATTTCTTTTTAATTCCAACAGAAAACTTTATCTGGGAATACTTTAACAGTTATTCTCTGGAAATTTACAAGAGCTTTACAACTGTGCATTGAAACTTCACTATAATGTTGCTTAAGAGTCCTTACAAGTGATATAATTTTTGTATGTTTTTGTCAGGATATCTCTATGGACAAATTCCAAATGACTAAACATATATGTGTATGTGTGTTTCACACATTGTCAGCACAAAGTAAGTGCTTACTGTTATCTTTAGGATTACATAGATGAATAGATGGACAAATAGGTAGGTAGGTAGGTCTGTTCAGAATGATATTATCTTGGTTGGATTGCCATTTACTACCAGAAAAGAAAGTGTTCTTTTCAACACCTGTGATTTAAGGAGTATTTTGCCATAAGTTCTAATATTCCATAATTTCCTTTCAATCCAATATACCAAATGAGAAGAATGGAAAGAATAGTTAAGATAAATTTTATAGAGAAAATAAAATTTCTGAAAGTAGATTATTGGAAACAAATCTTTTACTTTCATTGGATCTGATTTTCCTCTTTTTTTTCTTTTGATACAGGCTCCTACCTATAAATCAAGACAATGGATGTGGCCAATAAGTCCACCATGTCTGAATTTGTTTTACTGGGGCTCTCTAATTCCTGGGAACTACAGATGTTTTTATTTATTGTATTTTCATTGTTTTATGTGGCAACAATGGTGGGTAACAGCCTCATAGTCATCACAGTTATAGTGGACGCTCACCTACACTCCCCTATGTATTTCCTGCTTACCAATCTTTCAATCATTGATATGTCTCTTGCTTCTTTTGCCACCCCCAAGATGATTACAGATTACCTAACAGGTCATAAAATCATCTCTTTCAATGGCTGCCTTACCCAGATATTCTTTCTCCACCTTTTCACTGGCACTGAGATCATCTTACTCATGGCCATGTCCTTTGATAGGTATGTTGCAGTATGCAAGCCCCTGCATTATGCTTCAATCATTAGTCCCCAGGTGTGTGTTGCTCTTGTGGTGGCTTCCTGGATTGTGGGGAATCATGCATTCAATGAGTCAGGTCATATTTGCCCTCATGTTATCATTCTGTGGTCCCAATGAGGTAGACAGCTTTTTCTGTGACCTTCCTGTGGTGTTCCAGCTGGCTTGTGTAGACACTTATGTTCTGGGCCTCTTTATGATCTCAACAAGTGGCATAATTGCTTTGTCTTGCTTTATTGTTTTATTTGATTCATATGTTATTGTCCTGGTTACTGTGAAACATCATTCTTCCAGAGGATCGTCTAAGGCTCTTTCTACTTGTACAGCTCATTTCATTGTTGTCTTCTTGTTCTTTGGGCCATGCATCTTCATCTACATGTGGCCACTAAGCAGCTTTCTAATAGACAAGATTCTGTCTGTGTTTTATACCATCTTTACTCCCATTTTGAACCCAGTAATCTACACTCTGAGGAATCAAGAAGTAAAGACAGCCATGAGGAAACTGAAAAATAGGTTTCTAAATTTTAATAAGGCAATGCCTTCTCATTATTTTTCATCTTATCTTTTAGTTCTACTTAACTTCTTGTTTTTACCTTTAAGGCATTGTCACAGTTTTTGTGACACAGAACATTAGTCACAATGCTGTGTTAGGCTATTCTTTCTAGAGAGGTCTTATCAAATTGTAATTGCCAAGAATTTGTGACGGCTCAAGGTCAGTGAATGTTGAAACTATTCTCATGAAGATGAATGTGTTCAAAATACATTTGAAATTTCAGAGAAGCAAGTTAATGAGAACAATTTATTCCAGAAACAAAGACTACAAAGATTTCAGGAGTGACAGTTCCAGTTGAACATTCAGTATCAATAATCAACTTATTAGAAAAGAGGACTGAGGAATGAGAAGAAGAAATATAGATTAAAGCAGAACTAGGAGATAATGACAGTTAGAAATTTAGTCATTCCATGAGATGCTTCTAAAGTATGACAAACCAGTGAGATTCTACAATCCTTAGGAACTCCATACAGCTATAGGATCTTAGCCTCTGACAGAAAAGCAATGATTTTTGACATGCTTTCCTAAACCACTCCTACTTAACATTTAAACCAATTTGTGATCTCTTCTATTAAAGAAAACTCTAGATATATTTTATTACAAATGTTAATGATGTCCATAAAAATGCTGTAAGTGTAGCAGTCTTTACCAATCACCTTTAGTTCATCATCAAAGCAATACAGTCATGATATTTCTTTCTGATAATGCAGAATTGAGTAGAGAGGCTGGAGAATTCTGCAAATCAGAAAGTATTATGAAATGAGTTGCAGAGCAGTACACTTTGTTTTGTACAGACACTATGGTTACTTAATTCCCAAGAAGTTAAAGCTAGAATTAAGTGACACAGCTTATAATAGTTGAATTTATGGAAAGTCCATGCTTTCATTTTAAAGTGTTATATTGCTTTGCATTTTGGTTACTTTTTTCTTGAAATATTTGGATGCAAAAATAAGAAATCTGCATTTAGTAATATACTGTCAACGTAATAAGCATATTTTTGTACACAAATAGGTTTTGTTACTATTATAAATAAGCCTGGTAGGGTCAATATTAGCTTTAATGTATGCAAATTATCACTACCACCTACTGGTACTTACTGGAATTGCAAGTATGAAAGAAGAAAAATAATTCTGTATATCCTGCTTTGCAAGTCATCTTTAAGTGATGGCAAACAAACTAAATAACATGAGTTAACTGTTATTTAGAATTTTCTAAATGATATTGATAAAATATAATGTCCTATATATGATCCAACATGTACCACAAATGGAAAGATATGTTGCAACCACAGTATTTGATAATACCAGGTTATTATTTTCTGGTATGATTGAATAAATGGAGAAGACAAACAAAATTCATTAGTTATTAGTTATGAGAGACAATTAAAACAGAACATTCTTAGATGTTCATTTTCAGCAAAATTAGAAAAGGAATGTATTTTTCTTCATCGGTTTGTGTTTTTTTTTCTTCGTTAATGTGCTAAACAAATAAGGAACAAATTTACAGCTTGAAAATCTGTGATACTGTGTTTAAAGCCCGAGCAGCGTTGAAATTACTAGATAATAATGTCTACAGTATTAACATAAAATAAAACATCCTTATGTAAGCACAAAATTAGCATAATGCTATTTTAAATAGAGAAACAAATAGTCAAATTTAGGTTTTAAGTGTGAAATTTCTCTTGGTTGCAGTTATATGTACAAATATGTTCATATTCAAGGACCTTGTTTATGTAGAATGTTTTACCTGGTGTTTAAAAAATACTCAAAATAATTCTTTCACTTGATATATTTATTTGTCCAGGGAATATTTTAAAAACTGTACTGCTTTTTGCAATATAAAACTGTGGAATCTTTTGGAAGGGATGCTATTGATTTTCAGTGCTTTTGTAGAGAATTCTAAAACTCAAGACCATTTGCCAAAATACCCTCAAAGGTGGAGCTATAAGGCAAGTCAATAATGAGATTGAGTAGTTGGATTGATAGTAAATTTCTGTAGCCGATAAAAAGGATTACAGAAAGCCACTAGACGACTTCCATGTATAAATGAAAATATATAACACATTTCTTGGTGGCTTAGTGTGAGGAGTCAATATTCATAATACCTCTTTATGTTATATAGACACTTAAAAAAATCTTAGTTAGGACTTTGGGACTCATGGTGGATGGTTTTCCTCCAAGTCCCTAGATTGGGACCTATCTCTTAGACAAGATGCTGGCACTCTTTTACCAAGGATAACTGCAGTGACATGGCCATGGACTCATTAAGCAACACTAATGATGGTGCCAGTTGCCACCAGAGTGTCCAGAGACAGAGATGATGTTCTGCAGAGAATAGAAGATAAGCAGAAACTAGTTAATGTAAATGTAACAGGACAAGTATAGTTTTAAGTGATCTGCACAATTTGCAATAACACAATTGAGGGAGATCTTAAGCATTTATAAGCAGACCATGTTGACAAGCAACTTCATCTTCCTCTAAGTGTTTAGGAAGCCATGAAGCTCGACAACAGTAAAAAATACTAAATAATATTAAGCAGAATAATTGAATGCAGGTGGAAAAACTTAAAGATCAGGTACAGATGAAAACAGATAAAGTGTAAATTTTAATATGTGAAGGAACTGGATATATGTAATATCAATAAAAACTGTAAATTATGTTTGTTTCTGAAAACACTTAAGAAAACTTTTAGAATAAATACTATATGGTATAATGCTGGTGGATTTACATAAAGCTAGTAAAGCTTAAGTTTTAGAACTCCTCCTTTGCATGGATTTCCTCCAAGGCCCTAGAATGGGAACTAACAGCCATTTATTATTTTGATTTTTTTTTTTTCCTAAAACAGATGTCCTCAAACTGTATAAGCTTTAGGTCTAGCTTGTCCAACCCATGGCCTGCAGGTTGCATGAGGCTCATGAGATGGCTTTAAATGCAGCCCAACACAAATTTGTAAGCTTTCTTAAAACATTATGTGATTTTCTTGTAATTTTATTTTTTAAGCTCATCAACTGTCATTAGTGTCAATCTATTTTATTTGTGGCCAAAGACAATTCTTCTTCCATGTACCCCAGAAACTAATGAACAATAAAAAAAAAAGAAAGAAAAAAAGTATTTTCAAACTTAAGAACTCTTCTCTACCCATGAGTTTGTAAACAACACAGTTAAAGCAAAATTGTTGAGAGAGTTGGAGTTATTCTCTTATCTCCCTGTTTTTCCCCCTGATATTATTTTCCATGATTTTCAGATGTATGTGTCAATTGAAAAACAGGGAGAAGAAAACAGCCAGGGAAATCTAATTCATGTGAACTTCTTGCATGTATGCTCAGATGCCAATGAAATCCACTAAGCAATTTGATAGTTTTTCAGTTTGTAAGTTTATGTTATGCTTTGCTGTTTGGAATTATTTTCAATGCTCTTGGTTACATCTGTGAGATAAATATGCACAAATTATTCTGGAGTTAGCAGGACCAACACTCAAATGAGATTGAGAATGTGTATGCGATCATTGATGTATTCTGTCTGTATTATTGCTGATATAATTCAATTGACATGTTGTTTATTTTTTCTCTCTGATTTTTGTAAAACAAATTTCAGTGTCTACTCTGTACTAAAATATTACACTTTCATTATTATTTTTTACTCTGATAATTTACACTGCCAACATAAGGAGATGTATACCTATTTTTTTTTAAATAAAAATGTTTTAGGACTGGAGGCTCCAGGTTTTTTCCATTTTTATGACTACTAAATGCAAGACCATTGTTAACTTGCCTATTTTTTTTTCTTTATCTTTTAACTGTACTAGGAATCTGAAGCCATCAACAAAAGCTAGATTTTTCTCCTTTTTCCCACTCGCCACCTGTTAAGGAAAATTTAAAGGAGAGAAATTTTTTTTTTTTTCAGTTTGAGACTAGAAATAGCAATTTAATTAGTTATTTTAAAATATAATATATTTATATTTAATTTTTTTTCTTGTTAGAGTATACTTATATTGGTTATACCACAGTAGAGAAAACATAAACCATTGGGTAAATTAAGCAGATTTAATACAATGTATTAAATGCTTATGAATAATTCAAAGACTTACAGGAACATGCATTGGAGGCTGTTATTATGTTCCAGAGCACATTACCCCAGTAATGTGATGTAAGAGCAAAAGGCAAAAGCCTTGCTATCACTGCCACTGCTTCATCACCCTCAACACTCTTGAAGGTGGTGAATAGTCACTGGACACAGGTATGGCTGCCACAGTTGCTTTCCCTCACATCTCATCATCATCTTGCTTACCAGCATCAATTACATCAGTAGATGCCCTCTGCCTCACTTATGCTTTTTAAAGCTCATTTGGTACATCTAATTGGTGGAATCTACTTTGCATAGAGAACCTTGGCTTAAAAAATCAATTTGCATATTTCAAGATTTTTATGCAAAAGAAAACATGCTAATAGAGGGTGGATTGGAGACTCCATCAATCAATCAATATCCATTACTTTAATAGTTTTTATTATTACAATCTTTTCATTGTAGTGCAAAACCAAGGTAAAGAAAAATACACAAATACATTAAGCTTAATGAAATATTATAAGGCAAACACCATTATAATCATATTTCAAGTCACAAAATAGAACTTTGCCAGCTACCCCTGAAGTCCTCAGATTTGTTCATCTTGATGATAACTCTCTCATTCCAAAATTAACCATGACCCTGACTTAATAAATTCTTTGGATTTCTTTACAGTTTCATGTACACGTATATACTCAAGTATACATCCATACACACACAAATAGCCTCACCAACTTTGTTTCCTTTTCTTGTAGCCTGCAAGTCTCACTATCACTATCTCTTCCATTTCTTTATAATTTTTCTTTTGAAAAACCTGAGTTAAATACCACATAGTGTCTCCCAGAGCCTGAAATATGCTGATTGCATGCTCATGGTACAGTTCAACACGTACTTCTGTCCCTGTATTTTTGCAAATTGCCAATCCAGAGGCTTAATCATATTGAATTTTATACTTTTTGCAAGACAAATGAAAGTGTTATATTTTTTCATCCAAAAGATCTTGATATCTTGGTGTGTCTCTTTTGGGAATGATAGTAGCTATTGTTGCTCAAGGCTGCAGCCTATAGTCGGTATCTCTAACCATTTTTTGTTGGCTGAAGCTTATTCTCTACTACATTCCTCAGAAGTCTTCCTGAAGATTCTATTCTCTTAATTCTGGCATGTTGGCAAGTTTCTTTGATTCTTTATGTTTCAAAGTCAGTTTTGCTGTAAACTCGTTGGCTATTCCTTTATTTTCTTGACTATCTTAAACTGAAATAATGACTCTCTTTGTAAGCACTTTGTCTGGAGTCTGCAAAGCCTGTATTTTTCTTTACTTACCCTAGCACACCATACAGTTAGAAGTTTGGAACTGATCTTTTAATATTTGGAGGGAGGCATTAATAACACTTCTGATATTTATATTACTTGTCTCTCTAAAGTAATTAAATAGGATTCCATTGCACCCAAGAGATTTTGAAACTTTTAAATTTCTAAATTTTCTTTAAATATATTAAAGAGTAACATGTAATTGAGTCATCAACATATTTATTTAACTTTTCCTATTTTTTAAGAAAGGTACCTCTCTTGCAGCTCATTGCTTTTTTAATAAAATAAATTGGAATCCCTATTTGTGTCCTGGAGACCTTTTTGATCTGCCCTTCTCATCTCACATTTCACACTTGGAGAAAAAAGTCTGCACTTAAAAAGCAATTATGCTATAAAGAAATGAAATGATTTCTTATCTTAAAGGAAAAGAAAAAATGAGTATATTATGAAGTAGTTCAAATAAGATTGAGGCTGGCCTTTCTGTGTGTGTGTTTCACTTAAAACTCATGTAACGTTTACAAAAAACACGATTAACATGTGGGCCGTAATGTCTTTATAAATACCAGAAAGTCAATAATTACAAAACACATTTTCTAATCACAATGCAGTAAAAATAATAAAATAATAAATAGTCCTTCCTTACTCACCCGCTGTCCCCCAAATAAATCTTATACCTTTGGAAATTAAAAAAAATGCTTTATAAGTAACTCCATTGTTCAAAAAGATAATTTTAAAAAATATGGTGCAGTGTATACTGCTCAGAGTGATGGGTGCACCAGGTTCTCACAAATCTCCACTGAAGAAATTACTCATGTAACCAAATACCGCCTGTACCCCAATAACTTACGAAAAAGTAAAATTTAAAAATAGCATTTTGAACTGAGTATACAAATAGACTTAATATCAACACTTGTAAAGAAAATGTCTACTTATAAATATGCTAGTTAAAACATAAGAGAAAAAACAGTAAGCTTAATGTTCTATATAAGAGCTTAGAAAAAAATAACTAAACAAGAATAAAGGAAGAGAAGGAGAAAAATCATAAACATAAGAGCAGAATATAATGACATTTTCTCCAGGATGTAACTTAAACTTAATGTCAAAACCCTGTGAAGATGCTAGAAGAAGGAGAGTTTTTGAACAATTTGGTTTTGAATGTGACACATGTATTTGCTAGGATTTGATTAGGAAAGCTGAACCACTAAGAGTGACATGTAATAAAGAATTGATTATAAGAATTAGACATTACACAATAATGAGAGTCAGTGGAGAGCCCTATGGAAAGTTGTTACTTCTGAAGCTGGTGGTATACCTGAAGTTACTTATAGGTTAGCAAGGTAGTGGCTGACAGAAAAACTAGATATGAAATCTACAGTTTTTCTGGTGATATTTATCTAGTTGATATTTTCTAGTGAACAATTCTAATTTCTTTGTTGGTTTTTAACTATAATTTCTTGAGTTATTTTGTTTTGTGGTTGCTCTAGGGATCACAGCCTGCATGCTGGTTTATCACAATTCACTTCAGATTAATACTAATTTAGTCCCAGCAAAATATAGGAACTTTGCTTCCATATATCCTCATTTCCTCTCGCTTGTTTATGCTAGTATTGTTAGATACATTACATCTCATATTTATAAGCTGAAAATAAAGCTTAATAGTTATTTTATACAATTGATTTTCAAATCAGGTTATAGAAGAAAAGAAAAAAGCTTGTTTATATAGGATTTAATATTAACCTACATAATTAGCTTTACTGGTGCTCTTTAATTCTTTATACTACTCTCTGGTGTCTTTTTCTTTCAGCTTATAGAATTTCCTTTAGTATTTTTTGTAGAGAAGATCTAGTAATTGATTATCATTCTTTTCTTGAACCCATGACTATCTTTATTTTACCTTTATTTTTGAAGGATTTTTTCTTTCTTGATATTTTTCTTTCAGTAATTTCAATATGCTATCTTACTATTGTTCAGCCTCCATTTTTTTTTCCAGTGAAAAGTCATTTGTTAATATTAATGAGGCTTCCTTATCCTGATGAGTTGGTTTTCTCTTATTGACTTCACAATTTTCTCTTTGTCTTTCAAAAGTTTGAATAAGACAGTCTATAATAGGTGTGGATCTCTTTGTGTTTGTCTTCTTTAAAGTTTGTTAAGGTTTTTGGATCTGTAATTAATGTTCCTCAACTTTGGGGATGGATTCAGGTATGTTTTTCAGGTATCATATGTTTTTCTGCTCCTTTCTTTCTGATACTTCTGAGACTTCCACTATGGGTATTTTCCTATAATTTTATTGTATCCCACAAGTCTGTGAAGCTCTATTCATTATTCCTCATAATTTTTTTTCTTGTTTTTCAGATTTGATTTCTATTGATCTATCTTCAGGTTTGCTGATTCTTTCTTTTTTTTTTTTTTTATAAAAAAAAAAGACATACATGTAGCCAACAATGATATTTTTTTTTTTTAGTCACTAGATTATAAACTTCTTTTTTTCTCTCTCTTTTTTTTAAAAAAAAAGAAAGAAAAGAATAAGAGAGAGAAAGAAAGAAAAAAAGAGAATAAAAGAAAGGGAAAAAAAGAAGAAAAGAGGGAGAGAGAACAGAAATCTTGCTCTATTGCCCAGGCTAGAATGCAGTCTAAAAATGGGTATTACAAAGCTCTTTTATACTAATAATTGTGTTATACGATGGAGACAGGAAGGAATAAGGGAGGAAAATAACAAACAAACAGCCAACCAATATTTCATTTGAACCTATGAAATACTACGTAATTGCTGGGGAGTGATTTACTCCCAACCATGTGGTCTCTTTTAGAATAAATGTGATGTATTACTGAAAAAAAAATGGATGTTTTGTGGATTTGGAGTAGAGAGTTCTGTAAATGTTTATCAAGTTTACTTGTTCGAGGTATAAGTTCAAGTCCCGGATATCCTTGTTAACCTTCTGTCTCATTAATTTGTCCAATATTGACAATGTAGTGTTAAAGTCTCCCACTATTATTGTGTGGGAGTCCAAGTCTCTTTGTAAGTCACCAAGAACTTGCCCTGTGTGTCTGGGTGCTCCTATATTGTGTGTGCATAGACTTAGGATCGTTAACTTTTCCCATTACATTGATCCCTCTACCATTATACAATGTCCTTCTTGTCTCTTTTGTTTTCTATTACTTTAAAGTCTATTTTATCAGAGATGAGAATTGTAACTCCTTTTTTTTTTTTTTTTCTCTTCATTCGGTTGGCAAATCTTCCTCCATCCCTTTGTTTTGAGTCTCTGTATATCCTTGCATGTGAGATGGGTCTGGATGCAGCTTACTGATGGGTTTTTTAGAATGGCTGATATTGGTTGTTCCTTTCTGTACATAGTGCTTCTTTCAGAAGCTCTTGTAAAGCAGACCTGGTGGTAATGAAATCTCTGAGTACTTGCTTGTTTGTAAAAAATTTTATTTTTCCTTCACTTATGAAACTTAATTTGGCTGGATATGAAATTCTGGGTTGAAAGTTCTTTTCTTTAAGGATGTTGAATATTGGCCCCCACTCTCTTCTGGCTTGTAGGGTTTCTGCTGAGAGATCTGCTGTGAGTCTGATAGGCTTCCCCTTGTGGGTAACCTGTCCTTTCTCTCTGGCTGCTCTTAGTATTTTCTCCTTTGTTTCAACCCTGGTGAATCTAATGATTATGTGTCTTGGGGTTGCTCTTTTTGAGGAATATCTCTGTGGTGTTCTCTGTATTACCTGGAGTTGAGTATTGTCCTGGCTTGCTAGGTTAGGAAAGTTTTCGTGGATAATATCCTGAAAAATATTTTCCAGCTTGGATTCATTCTCTTTGTCACATTCAGGTACACCTATCAAACGTAGATTAGGTCTTTTCACATAGTCCCATATTTCTTGGAGACTTTGCTCATTCCTTTTTACCCTTTTTTCTCTAATCTTGTCTTCTCGTTTTATTTCATTAAGTTGGTCTTCGACCTCTGAAATCCTTTCTTCTGCTTGATCAATTCGACTGTTAAAACTTGTGCATACTTCTCGAAGTTCTTGTATTGTGTTTTTTAGCTCCATTAATTCACTTATATTCCTTTCTAAATTGTACATTCTCATCAACATTTCGTGAAACCTTTTTTCAAGGTTCTTAGTTTCCTTGCATTGGGCTAGAACATGTTCTTTTAGCTCACAGAAGTTTCTCATTATCCACCTTCTGAAGCCTGATTCCGTTGATTCCTCACATTCATTCTCGATCAGGCCTTGTTCAATTGGTGATGAGGCACTGCAATCCTCTGTAGGAGGAAAGGCATTCTGATTTCCAGTGTTTTCAGCCTTTTTGCGCTGGTTTCTTCCCATCTTTGTTGATTTATCCACCTGTCGTCTGTGTAATTGCTGACGTTCAGATTAGGTCTCTGAGTGGACGTCCAACTTGGTGGTGGTAAAGTTTTTTCTGTTTCTTAATTTTCCTTCGGCGAACGCCCCTCCCACACAAAGCTGGACCTTCCCGGTTTCAGCTGTACTGGCTGTGAAACTCTCAATCCTCAGCAATACCAACTGCTGTTTTTTTTGTGTGTGTGTAGGGGGGGACCAGCCTTCCCTTGCGGCGACCCACCACGCCGACTGAAGCAGCGGCGTTGAGATTTGTGGCGCTTTTCTGCCCGGGAATCTCCCGGTCTGCTTCCCCGATTCAGTCCGCTTTTCAATCAGCTGAATGGGAGACTCTGCCTTCCCGGAGCTCCAACGCCAACCAAAAGGGCACTCAGTCCCGTATACTCCGGACTGAGAACCGCCGCGCCGGGGCGCCTGCAAAACGGCCGCGCTGGCCAAAGAGTCGCGCTGGCGACCCGTGGGGCTCCTCCGCCAGGAATCTCTTGGTCCGTGGGCAATAAAAATTCGTCTGAAAATGTGGCGTCCACTCACTCTCTGCGCTTCGGTGGGAGCTACAATCCTGAGCTGCTGCTAATCGGCCATCTTGGATCTCTCTCCTGATTCTTTCTTATGGCACCTAAAATTTGGTATCAAATCCCTCTAGTGAATTTTCATTTCATGTATTTTATTTTTCCTCTTTAGAATTTCTATTGTTTCTTACCTATAATTTATATTACTTTATTTTCATTCTCTATTTGGTGATTCATTGTTATTATTCTTTCCTTTAATTATTTCTTTTCTGATCCAGTCATGTCTTTCTTTTTATAATTTAAAAAATATTGTTATTAAAGATTCAGGAAGTACATGTGCTTGTTTGTTACATAGGTATTACATGTGTAATGGTGGGGGTCTGGGCTTCTAGTGTACCCATCACCCAAATATTGGATATTGTACCCAGTAATTGTAAAACCTATCCCCAAATTCCCCCATTTGGAATTCTCAGAGTCTATTTTCCCCATCTTTATGATCTATGTGTACCCTTTCTTTAGTGCCAACTTGTAAAGAGAATATATCTTATTATTTTATGCTTCTGGTGTTACTTTAATTAGGATAATGGCCTCCAGCTTCATTCCTGTTGCTGCAAATGACATTTTGTTTTTTTTAATGGCTATGTAGTAATCTATGTTGCATATACACCACATTTTCTTTATCCAGTTAACTGTTGGTAGACAGTTTGGTTCTATGACTTTGCTGTTGTAAATAGTGCTTCAATAAATATATGAATGCAAGTATCTTTTTGACATAATGATTTCTTTTCTTTAGGTAGACAGCCGGTAGCTGGATTGTGGGGGCTGAATGGTAGTTCTGTTTTTATTTCTTTGAGATATCTGCATATTGTATTCCACAGAGGTTGAATTCATTTACATTGACACTAACAGTGTATGAGCATTCCCTTTTCTCTGCATCCATGCCAACATCTGTAGTTTTATGACTTTTAATAAAAGCCATTCTGACTAGTGTAAGTTGGTATCTTGTATGGCTTTAATTTGCATTTTTCTAATAATTAGTGGTGTTGGGCATTTTTTCATGTGCTTGTTGGCTATCTGTGTTTCTTCTTTTGAGAAGTGTTTATTCCTGTGTTTTGCCCAGTTTTTGATAAGGTGGTTTGCTTTTTCTTGTTAAGGCTTGAGTTCCTGGTAGATTCTGGATATAAATCCCTTGTTAGAGGCATGATTTGTAAATATCTTTTTCTCATTCTGTAGGTCGTCTGTTTATTCTGTTGATTATTTTTTTGGTTGTGCGGAAGCTTTTTAGTTTGTTTAAGTCCCATTTGCCTATTTTTGTCTTTGTTGCAATTGCTTTTGGGGTCTTCATCACAAACTCTTTGCTTAGGCCAATGTCCAAAATAGTTTTTCTAGGTTTTCTTCTAAGAATTTTATAGCTTCATATTTTACATTTAGGTCTTTAATCCATCTTGGGGTAATATTTGTATATGGTGAGAGGTAGGGGTCACGTTTTATTCTTTCACACATGGCTAGCCAGTTTTTTCAGCACCATTTACTGAGTATTTATTGACTAGAGTGTTCTTTCTCCATTGCTTGTCTTTGTTGACTTTACTAAAGATCAGCTGGTTATAGGTATGTGACTTTATTTTTGGGTTTTCTATTCTGTTCTATTGTCTTTTTTTTTTTTTTTTTGTATCAGTACCATGCTTCTTTGGTTATTATAGCCTTGCAGTATAATTTGAAGTCAGACAATGTAATACCTCCAAACTAAAACTTTTTGCTTAGGATTGCTTTGGCTATTTGGGATTTCTTTGTGGTTTCATATGAACTTTAGAATTTTTTTTTCTAACTCTGTGAAAAATGACATTGGTATTTTGATAGGAATTGCATTAAATATGTAGATTGCTTTGGGTAATGAGGTCATTTTAATGATAGTTATTCTTCTAATTCATGAGCATGGAATGTTTTTCCATTGTTTTGTGTCATCTTCAATTTCTTTCACCAGTGTTTTGTAGTTATCCTTGTAGAGATATTCCACCACATTGATTAAGTGTATTTCTAGGTACTTTATTTTTGTGTGTGGCTATTGTAAATGTAACTGAGTTGTTAATTTGGTTCTCAGCTTGAAGCTTAGAAATGGTATTAGTACCATTGTATAGAAATGGTACTAGTTTTTGTACATTGATTTTGTATCCTGAGACTCTACTGAAGTTGCTTATCAAGTCTAGGAATCTTCTAGAAGAGTCTTTAGGGTTTTCTAAGTATACAATCATGTCATCAGCAAACAGAGATAATTAACTTTCTCTTTTCAAATTTGAATGTCTTTTATTTCTTTTTCTTGCCTGATAGCTCTGGAGAGGAGTGCCAGTGCTATATGGCATAAGAGTGTATGTTTATACACATTAATTCTTTCTTCTAGGTTTCTAGTTTGTGTGCATAGAGGTGTTCATAGCAGTCTCTTATTATTTATTGTATTTCTTTGGTGTCGGTTGTAATGCCATTTTTATCATTTCTAATTGTACTGATTTGAATTTTCTCTTTTGCTTCTTAGTCTTGCTAGTGGTATCAATGTTGTTTGTTCTTTCGAAGAACCAATTTTTTTTTGTTTTATTGATTACATTGTATCCTTTTTGTTTCAATTTCTCTTATTTCTGCTTAGATTTTACATATTTCTTTTCTTTTGCTAATTTTGTGTTTGGTTTGTTCTTGTTTTTCTAGCTCCTTGAGGTACAACATTATATTGTTAACTTGAGATCTTTCCATCTTTTTGATGTAAGCATTTAACGCTGTAAAATTTCCTTCTAGCACTGCCTTTGCTATATCCCAGAGACTTTAGTATGTTGTGTCTCTATGTCATTTATTTCAAAGAATGTTTACAACTTTCGTCTTGATTTCATGATTTACCCAAAAGTTGTTCAGGAGCAAGTTGTTTAGTTTCCATGTACTGGTGTAGTTTTGAGAGTACTTTTGGTATTAATTTCTAATTTTATTCCAGTGTGGTCCAGAAGGTACTGGATATAATATCTCAATTTTTAAAAATTTATTGAGACTTGCTTTATGCCTGAGCATAGGTTGATTTTGAAGGGCATTCCATATGCAGATAAGAGAAATGTATATTCTGCAGTTGTTGGGTAAAATGTTCTTGAGATATCTATTAGGTCCATTTAGTATATTTTTCAGTTTAAGTTCAGAGTTTCTTCATTGCTTCTCTGCTTCAATAATCTATTTAGTGATTTCAGTGGGGTATTATAGTCTCCCACTATTATTATTATTTTATTATTACTATTATGTTTAGACAGGCTGGAGTGCAGTGGCTAAATCTTGGCTCACTGCAACCTGTGCCTCCTGGGTTCAGGTGATTCGTGTGCCTCAGCCTCCGAGTAGCTGGGATTACAGGTGCACACCACCATGCCTGGCTAGTTTTTTGTATTTTTAGTAGAGATGGGGTTTTACCATGTTGGCCAGGCTGTTCTCAAATTCCTGGCCTCAAGTGATCCTCCCACCTCAGCCTCCCAAAGTTCTGGAATTACAGGTGTGAGCCACTGTACCCAACTCCCCACTATTATTTTATTTTATTAAATTTGAGAGAGTCTTGCTTTGTTGCCCAGGCTGGAGTATAGTGGAATGATCATAGCTCACTGCAGCCTCACCCTCCTGGGCTCAAACAGTTCTCCCACCTCAGCCTCCCAAGTAGCTGGAACTATAGTCATATACCACCATGCCCAGCTAATTTCCTTTTTTTTTTTTTTTAAATGTGTAGAGGTGATGTATTAGTTCATTCTTGCATTGCTATAAAGAAATACCTGATACTGCGTAATTTATAAAGAAAAGAGGTTTAACTGGCTGAAGATTCTGCAGGCTGTACCCAGAGCATGAAGCTGGCATCTGCTAAGCTTCTTGGGAGGTCTCAGGAAACTTGCAATTATGGCAGAAGGCCAAATGGGAGCTTGCATGTCACATGGCAAAAGCAGGAGCAAGAGAGCAAGAAGGGAAGTGATACACACTTTTAAACAATCAGATCTCATGAAAACTTACTCCCTATTATGAGGACAGTACCAAGAGGAATGGTGCTAAGCCATTAATGAGAAATTCACCCCCATGATACAATCACCTCCCACCAGGCCTCGCCTCCAACATTGAGGATTGCATTTCAATATGAGATTTGGGTGGTGACACACATCCAAACTATATTAAATCAGATCTCACTGTGTTGCCCAGGCTGGTGTCAAACTCTTGGACTCAAGCAGTCCTCCCACCATGGCCTCCCAGAGTGCTGGGATTACAGGCAAGAGGCACTGTGCCTGTCCCCAACCCCCAACTATTATTGTTTAGCTATTAGTTTATTTTCTTAGGTGTAATAGTATATTTTTTATGAGTCTGAGTGTTCCAGTGTTGGGTGCATATATATTTAGAATAGTTACATCTTCTGGTTTTCAACCTTTTCCTTATAATCGTATAATGCCACTTCGGCCTTATTTATTCATTTATTTTTAACTTTTTTGGTTTAAAGTCTGCTATATCTGATATGAGAATGGATATTTGTGCTTGCTTTTCTTTTCCATTGTGCAAAATATCTTTTTCCATCCTTTTACTTTGAGGCTTAATGTGCCTTTAGTCAGTAAGGGAGTTTCTTTTATATAGAAGATGGTTGACTTGTCACCATGTATCTTTTAAGCAGGGCCTTTAGGCCATTTACATTTAAGGTTAATATTGTTATGTGAGATTTTGATCCTGACATAGTATTGCTATCTAGTTGTTTTGGAGTTTCAATTTTACAGGTGCTTTCTATGATCTGGGAGCTTTATATTTATATATCCTTTTTCTGATGATTAGTATCATCCTTTTGTTTCCATATTTAGAGTTCCTTTGAGCATTTCTTGTAAGATCAGTCTAGTGGTGACAAATTCTCTTAGCTAATGCTTGTTAGGAAAACACATTATTTCTCCTTCATTTATGAAGCTTAGTGGCATGATATATAAAGATATATAAAAATCTTGGATTTTTTTTTCTTCATGGAGGCTAAAAATAGGTCCTTAATATGTTATGGCTTGTAGGGTTTCTGCTGAAAATTCTGCTTTTAGTATGATAAGTTTTTCCTTGCAGGTAATTTGTTCCTTTTTCCTAGCTGCCTTTAAGATTTTTTCTTTAGCATTGACCTTGGATAGTCTAGTGACTATATGCTTTGGTAATGTTTATTTTATATGATGTCTTGCAGGTGTTCTCAGCTCACTGCTACCTCCGCCTCTCAGGTTCAAGTAATTCTTCTGTCTCAGCCTCCTAAACAGCTGGGATTACAGGCACACACCACCATTCCCAGCTAATTTTTGTGTCTTAGTAGAGACAGGGTTTCACCACATTGGACAGGCTGGTCTTGAACTCCTGACTTCAGGTGATCCACCAGCTTTGGCCTCCCAAAGTGCTGGGATTACAGGTGTGAGCCACAGTGCCTGGCCTCTCTGTATTTCTTTTTATTTATTTATTTATTTATTTATTTTTTTTATTGCATTTTAGGTTTAGGGGTACATGTGAAGAACATGCAAGATTGTTGCATAGGTACACACATGGCAGTGTGATTTGCTGCCTTCCTCCCCCATCACCGTATCTTTACCTCTTTAGCAAGATTAGGGACATTTTCTTAAATTATTTCCTCAAATATGTTTTCCACATTGTTTACTTTTTCTTCTTCTCTCTCAGGAATGCCAATAATTTGTAGGCTTGGTCACTTTACATAATCCCATATTTCTTGAAGGTTTGTTCACTTTTAAAAGTTCCTTTTTCTTTATTATTGTCTGACAGGGTTAGTTCAAAAGATCAGTCTTTCTACCCTAAAATTCTTTATTCTGCTTGGTCTAGTCTATTGATAAAGCTTTTACTTGTATATTGCAATTCCTTTAGTGCTTTTTAAAATTCCATTAGTTCTGATTAATTTTTTAAAAGATTCTTATCCTTTTCTTTATTTCCTGGATTGCTTTAGTACTTGGTTTGTGTTGATTTTCAACCTTTTCTTGCATCTTGTTAAGTTTCCTTGCAATTCATACTTTGAATTCTTTATCTGTCATTTCTGAGTATCCACTTTGCTTAGGATCCATTGCTGGAGAACTAGTGCGATCCCTTGGTGGTGTCACAGCATTCAGATTTTTTATGGTGCTAGATTTTTATACTGGTTTCTTCTCATCAGGAGGGTCTGCCACTTTTTATTTTTAAATTTATTTTCATATAGATAAGAGTTTTTTCTTGCCCTATTTTTTTCCTCTCCTTTCCCCTACTTCCCTGTAGGGTAAGACTGTAGACTATGTGTGCAAGGTCTTCTGGTTTTGCTTCTATAGCCCTATGCACTTCTGTTGGCTCATTTTATATTGGGTCGTGCAGTTTGACCTACAGGAGCTTAAGGGTAAGAGACAGATATGGCACAAACAAGAGTACATATTTATGTTAGTCCATTTTCACACTGCTATAAATAACTACCATAGACTGAGTACTTTACGAAGAAAGAGGTTTAATTGACTCACAGTTCTGCAGGCTTAACAGGAAGAATGACTGAAAGATGTCAGGAAACTTATAATCATGGCAGAAGGCAAAGGGGAAGCAAGGATCTTTTTCACATGGTAGCAGGTGAAAGAGAGAAAGAGACAGAGAGAGAGCAGGGAAGTGGTGTAACCGTCCATGGGTTCACCTTGCTCACTGCCTAGACAAAGCTGATTTCTCAAGACAGGGGAATTGCAATAGAGAAAGAGTAATTCATGCAGAGTCGGCTGTGCAGGAGACTGGAATTTTGTTATTAATCAAATCAGTCTCCCTGAGCATTCAAGAAGCAGAGTCTTTAAGAGAAACTTGGTGGGTTGAGCAAGCCAGTGATCCAGGAGTGCTGACTGGTTTGACATAAAATCGTAGTGAGTTGAAGCTGTCTTCTTGCACTGAGTCAGTTCCTGGGTGGGGGCCACAAGATCAGATGAGCCAGTTTATTGATCTGGGTGGTGAAATCTGATCTATCAAGTGCAAGGTCTGCAAAATATCTCAAGCATTGACCTTAGGAACAGTTTAGGGAGGGTCAGAATCTTGTAACCTCCAGCTGCATGACTCCTAAACCTCCAATTTTAATTGTGTGTCATACAAAGTCAATCTAGTCCCTGGGCAAGAGGGAGGTCTAATTTTGGAAAGGGCTGTTATCATCTTTGTTTCAAACTATAAACTAAGTTTCTCCCAAAGTTAGTTCTGCCTACACCCAGGAATGAGCAAGACAGCTTGGAGGTTAGAAGCATGATGGAGTCAGTTAAGGTAGATCTCTTTCATTGTCTAAGTCACAGTTTTACAAAGGCAATTTCAATGCCCCACTTTTAAACCATCAGATCTGTGAGAACTCACTATCATGAGAACAGCATGGGAGAAATCTGCCCCCATGATTGAATTACCTCCCACCAGGTCCCTCCCCTGACACATGGGGATTACAATTTGACATGAGATTTGGGTGGGAACACAGAACAAACCATATCAGTACTTGATCTTTGTTTACTGTGAGGTGTTCTGTGTTGTTTCTAGTAGTAGCGGGCTAGAAAGTGGAGTCCTAGGTGCCCTCAGCTTTCTTTTCCACAGAGTCAGGGGCCGCACCTTGGCAGAGCTGGACCCCACAGGTTGCCCACGAATATCCCGATGGCAAGCACGAGCACCAGCCCTGGTGAAGGTGGCTAGGGGGAACTCCCAATAAAATGCTCTGTCTGTGTGGGGGTTGAAGGGGATTACACCATCTCCATGTCCTATATAGGAGGAACATGATCTGTTTCCCTATCATGCCCTGTCCTGGGGCTTGTGACTCCAAGTTAAGATGCACACTGTAGTCTATCCCCAGAGCACAATGTGGTGGAGAGCCATGGGAAATACCTATCTTGCAACTCTCCATGGGAGTGGTTTGGGGGTGGAACTCTTCACTCTGCCCAATACAGATAGCTTTATGGCTCACCTGTTCTCTTACATGGTAATGCTGCTGCTTCATGGGCATGGGGTAGGGCTCCACCTTTGGGCTCATGTGGGTGGGTATTGGTGTGGTGATGTTGACTGGTTGGATCAACCCAACCTCAAACTCTGGGGAAGTGGTCAGGTGCCAGTAGTGTTGGAATGGGCTAGGTAGTTCCCTAGGTCCCAAGCCTCTAGATGGCCCACTGGATAGTATGTAGAGTCCTGAAGGGGCTTGATCTGAGTCAGGCTAACCCAGAGTACAAGTGCTGGCTGTGATGGGGAGGGGCAGGCTGGTCCCTTGGTCACTGGCAGAACTCTTAGGTAGGGTAGGTGGAACTTTTAGGCAGTGGAAGCCCAAGGAAAGATCATGTGCCTGTAGGGTTGGCTTTTCAGAAGTGTTCTGGGCCACAGCTGAAATGTTCAGGTGGGGGTGGGCATCTGTGCTGTGGGCATTTCACTGGTGAGGGCAGGACTGTTCAGCTGGGACAATGGAGATTGGCAGCTGTGGGGAGCATGGCACACTTGCATTTTCCTCTCACACAAGTGGCACTTGATTTTGCTATTGGGGACAAGCAAAGGTACCAAGCCTCCTCGATCTCATGCTGGCCTAGGGATGGTAGAGGTGGAGGCAGTGGTAGGGGTGAAGACAGTGGTAGTGACAACTGTGAAAAGCTTGTTGCTGACCTCAGGTAACTAGGCTTTCAGAGGAACTGAGATGTGGCCTTAGTGTTCAGGTAGGGGCAGGGTGGGTGTGTTGGGGGCTGGATGCCAGTGAATCCTATTCTGTAGGGAGAAGCACAGGCAGAGGTTATGAGCCACACAGCAGCCCACTGCTCATCCATATCTCAGCTGTCCTGTTTATGCTAGAGGCATAGGAAGGGGCTCTTCCTCCCTGTTCCCTCCCTGACTTGGGGTTGGTAGGGACAGAGGCAGTAGTGATCACAAAAGGCCTGCCAACTACCTGTGAGAATTCCTGTGGGAGTTATGTACTCAGAGGAATGGAGAGCTGTGGCTACAGTGATCTGGTGTGGGTGGGGTGGATGTGCTGGGGACTGGAAGGTGGCAAGCCCAATTTGACAGGGAGCAGTGGAGGCAGCAAGTTGTGGGGGCTTAGTTTGCCTACTGATCCCACTGTGGTGTCTAATGCTGGAGGCCTGCCAATGTGCCCTACCTCCTTGCTCTCCCCCATAGTGGTGGGGGAAAGTGCCAGCAGAGATTGTACGAGGCTTGTCAGCTACCTCTGGGAGTTCTGCTCCCAGAGGAATGCAGAGATGTGATCACAGTGTTTAAGTGGCAGCAGGGCGACTGTGCTGGGGGCCTAAACCTTTGAGCAACCCCTGGTGAGAAGCAGTGGAGGGGGAAGGGTCACACGGTGTGCAGTCTGGCTGCTCCTCAGTTGCTGGGCTATAACATCTATCCAATGGACATGCAAAAGTACCTTGCTTCCCTTCTTGGCAGGGCAGTGACAGCTGGCACCAGGCTGCTGAGGGATCAAAGGCCAGTGAAATTCCATATGGGCTTGAGCAGTGTCTCTGTACAGACTCCAGGTGGCTCTCTGTGTTGGTCTGGGGTGGGGTGGTGTTAAGGGTGTCTAGGGGAGTCTCACACCTCTCTGTTCTCCATGGGTCCACTTGCTTCCCTGGTGAATCCCAGCACAACCTCTTAGGTGATCCTGAGTGTTACCATTTACTTGCTACTTTGTTTCTTCTCCATGAGATGGAGTGCACTAGGTGCTTCTAGTCACCCATCTTGAACCAGAACCTCCTTTAATTCCAAAACATGTTTTTCTTTAATTATCTCAGTATATTTTAGTATTTGCTTTGAAGTGTATGTTTGATAAATCTATCATTTGTGATACTTTGTCAATAATTTCTATCGACTATTTTACTTCCTATGTCTGAATCAATTTCCCTTTTTTAGAGGTGTTTTTTTATTGTTGTTGTTTAAAGTTGAACATTTTAGATAATATATTGTAATAACTCCTGATTCTTAATCCTTTTCTCTATGAGAAGTTATTGTTGCCGTTATTACTGTTTGTATTATTTTTACTTCTTTAGTGATCTAACAGAACTAATTCTGTAAAATGTTTCCCCTGAAATATATAGCTACTAGTGATTCTGTTAGGGTTTTTGTTGTTGCTAGTTATTGTTCTTGTATTTAATCTTGGTGTACCAGAGGTTGCTTCTCCATGAGAAGTAAATGGTTACTCAATGATTAGTTAGAGAGATTGTGCTGCATCATCTTGAGCCACTAAGTTTTTCATCTTTTGTCAATGATAGGCAGTTTAGAAGTTGTTCTGGCTTTTACTTTCATCCAGACATCCTCGTGTCTGTGCTGCTTATGTGCAAGGCTTTGTATTCATCCAGGAACAAGTAGATACTTATGTTTTTCCCTGACTTCTTCTGAGCATTCAGTCTTGTGCATGTGCATAGTTGTTTGAACCTTCAGGGATATGTGGAAACTTATCAAGGCTCAGCATGACTATTTCATTTCTCTGATCCTGCTAGTAAATATCTCCTAAGTGTGCCAGTTTCCTGCTTGTTCCATCCAATATATCAACATTAGACTAACTGCAGTGCTGAATTTCATGACATTTTGACACCAAAGTCATTATTGTTTTAGATAACACCCCTGGGCATGTGATTTTCTGTTTCTAGCTCTAAATTAAATCAGCCACCTCTGGCAGAAAAGCTGCTGACTTCCACTACTTTCCCCACCCTGCCGAAACTATTGTGATGAAGGAGTTTGTTGCGGTAGTTATAATGCAAGAAGCAGTAGGCTAAAATACTATTTACTTTTACTGTTCTTATCCTATATTCATTAGGTTTTCACAAATACAGGTTTATCTTTCTTTTTGTTTTAATGTCAGTTTGGGCAGCCATCACAAAGTACCACAGACTAGGTGGTTTATAAGCAACAGAAATTTATTTCTTATGGTGCTGGAGGCTGGAAGCCTGAGATCAGACTGCCAGTCTGAGTGCCCTCTTTTAGGTTGCATACCATCAACTTCTCCTTATATCCGGATATGGCAGAAAGAGAGTTAGAAAGCTCTCTAAAGTTTTTTTATAAAGGCACTGATCCCATCCATGAGGGGTCCACCCTCGTGACCTGATTTATCTCCAAAAGTCTTCCCTTCCTAATACTATCTCATTGGAGGTTAGGATTTCAACATATAATATGGATTGTGGAGGGGGGGACATAAACATTCAGTTCAATGTCCAGGATTCTGAAATAGTTGTTTCCAACCACTTTTTTTTCCAGTTTATTATTACTTTTAAAGGAAATACTTGATTGAATTCCTTACTGTTGCATTTCAAAAGTAGGTCTTGGCTTTCTATAAATTATGCACACCCCAGATGGAGACACACTTCAAAAATAAAAATCTTAAAATGATACTTCCTTTAATAATGCAATGCTTCTTCCTCTGGATGGCTTTCTATATTAAGATAAATTCCAAATTATGTAATATTTTAAATCTAGATAAATATTCTGTACTCTAGATTTAAGCTATATTTGTTTTAGTTTGTAAACTTTACATCTCTCAACAAATAATTTTTACCTCTTGACACATAGATACTGGCTTTTTCTTCCCTCTGCTTAAAACTTTCTTGTCTAGAAACATAAGCATACATTTAACCTGGCTAAGTCTGGCTCATGCTTTATGTATAAGGAGAGACCTTCCATAATTTAAAAAAATATAATAAAAGCCTTCCATACCCCTCTACTTCCCCTATGGAAAAAAACAAGTATAATTTTATGTTAATTACTTGCCAAGGTATGTGCTTTCTACCTTAGAATATAAATTCTATAAAATCAGGACCTGTTGTCTTGTACCTCAGTGAATTTTCAACTCTTAGTTTAGTACATGTAAACTAGAGTTCTATGACCATTCAATGAAGAAATGCAGTTATGTGCTGTTATAAAGTGATTTCAAAATAACCAGGCATTGAACATGAGAAGCTTACTTGAACAAGTAAGCCATGACAGAAAGAAGGTATAACTGTAATTAAGAAAAAAGTTATTTTTTAAGTAACTTTTACTTTACTTTTATTTTTTAAATAACTTTTGAAAAATGTCCTACATTTAAAAAATACACAAAAGATGAGAATGTCCTTACATATGCTCCCATCTATGCATTTATACCCAGCTCTCATAGTTACCAACATATGTCTAGTCTTTTCTTTTTTCCTGTTGTTCCAAGTAAAATTGCTAAGTACAAGGGTCAATTGCACACATATTTTCTAGACATTGCTAAATACGTTTCCTTTTTTTTTTTTTTGCATTCTCACTTGCAATGTGTGAGAGTACCTCATAGCCTTCTCAAGACAGTACATGGAAATTTTAGATTTTTGTCAATGTAATACATGAGAAATTATATTTCAGTGAAGTTCTGCTTTTAAAACAGAAGTTCTTAAAATTCTAATGACATTTTTCACAGAAATAGAAAAAAGTCATAAAATTTGTATGGAACCACAAAAAAACCTGAAAATCCAAATAAATCTTGAGAAAATGAAACAAAACTGGAAGCATCACACTACCTTATGTAAAAATCTACTGCAAAGCTATGGTAACTAAAAAAGCATGGTATCAGTATACAGACATATAGACCAATAAAACTGAGTAGAAAGCTCAGAAATAAATTCATACATTTATGGTCAATTTATTTTTGACAAAGGTGCCAAGAACACAAAATGTTGAAAGGACAGTCTCTTCAATAAATGGTGTTGGGAAAACTGGAACTCCACAATCAGAAGAATAAAATTAGACCCTTATCTCACCCCATACGTAAAAACTCAACTGAAAATGTCTGAATATTTACACATGAGACTTAAAATTGTAAAACTACTAGATAAAAACATAGGAACAATTTTCTATGATGCTAGTCAAGGATTTTTTGGATACTAAATCAAAGATAAAAAAAAAAAACAACAACCCATAAATAGACACATTGGGTTATATAAAACTAAAAAGCTTCTATACAATCTTTTCCTTCATAAAAAAACAACACATAAAATGAAGATCAACCTATAGAATGGGAGAACATATTTGCAAAATGTTCTCCCATTCTATAGGTTGATTTTCATATCCAAAACATATAAAGAACTCAAACACTCAATACCACTAAAATGAATAACCTAGTTATAAAGTGGGCAAAGCACCTGAATATACATTTCTCAAAAAAAGGCATACAAGTGGCCAACAGGTATGTGAAAAAATACTCAACATCACTAATTGTCAAGGAAATGCAAATAACCACAATGAGATATTAACTCACAACTCTTGGAAGAGCTATATCAAAATGATGAAAGATAACAAGTGTTGGCAAGAATGTAAAGTAAAGGAAACTCTTGTACCCTGTTGGTGGGAATATAAATTAGCACATTCATTATGGAAAACAGTATAGAGGTTAATAGAACTGCCATATGACCCAGTAATTCCATTACTGGGTATATATCCAAAGCAATTGAAATCAGTACATTGAAGAGATATCTTTACTTCAGTGTTTAATGCATCATTGTTCACCATAGCTAAGAGATGGAATCAATCAAAATGTTCATGAATGGATGGAGGGGAAAAGAAAATGTGGTGTGTGTGTGTGTGTGTGTGTGTGTGTGTGTATGAAAGTATTTCAAAAACTTTATGAAAAAAAGTTAAAAGATAAAAATTTTTAAAAATATCTATTTCTCAATCTCCATCAAGTTCAAGACAGTTTTGTAAGCAGTGATACCAGCCATTCAGTTTTTCCCTAAATAACTGAGTGTCCTGGGAATTTAACAATGCCAATGTAGTCTTTTTATATTAGGTGAAGAAAAATAGGTGTCCTTTACAGATTTTTTTATGATTGGGAAACAAAAATTAGTCAGAAGGAGCCAAATCAGGACTATAAGATGTATGTCTAATAATTCCCCATCAAAACTCTCACAAAATTGCTCTTGTTTCATGAGAAGAATGAGCAAGAGGATTGGCGTGTTGAAGAAAGACTCTCTGTTGAGGTTTTCTTGTGCATTTTGCTGCTAAAGCTTTGGCTTTCTCAAAACACTCTTATAATAAACAGATGTTACCATTCTTTGCCCCTGCCCCCCACCCCAGAAAGTCAACAAACAAAATTCCTTGAGAATCCCAAAATACTGTTACCATGAACTTTGTTTTCGACTGGTCAACTTTTGCTTTGATTGTACCAATTCCATCTCTTGGTAGTCATTCCTTTCATTGTGCTCTGTCTTCAGGATCATATTAGTAAAGCTGTATTTCATGTCGTGTTACAATTCTTCAAAGAAATACTTAGGATCTTGATCCCACCTGATAGAGTTTGCATGTTTGTCCTGTCCAAATCTCTTGTTTAAATGTGATTTCCAATGTTGGAGGTTGGGCTTGGTGGGAAGTGATTGAATCATGGGGTGGGTCCCTCGTGAATGTCTTAGCAGAATCCCCATGGTGATAAGTGAGTTTTAGTTCCGTTAGTTCATGTGAGATCTTGTTGTTGAAGGGTCTGGGCCATCTTTCTCTCTTTGCTCCCATTTTTGCCATGTGATGCGTTTTCTTTCCCCTTGTCCTCTGTCATGATTGTAAGCTTCCTGAGGCCCTCATCAGAAGCAGATGCTGGCACAATTCTTCCTGCCTTTTAAGAAACTGTAAGCCAATTAAGCCTCTTTTCTTTACAAATTACCCAGTCTCAGGTATTTCTTTATAGCAATTCGAGAATTACCTAACACAAAATTGGTAATGAGGAGTGGGGATGTTGCTATAAGGATATTTGAAAATTTGGAAGTAGCTTTGGAACAGGTTAATGGGCAAAGGTTGAAAAAGTTTGGAGGGCTCTGAAGAAGACAGGAAGATGAGGGAAAGTTTGGAACTTTTTAGAGACTGGTTAAATGGTTGTGACCCAGATACTAATAGAAATATGGATAGTGAAGATCATGCTGATGAGGTCTCAGACAGAAATGAGATTCTTTGGGAACTGGAGTAAAGGTCACTCATGTTACACCCTAGCAGAGAACTTGTCTGCAATTTGTTCATGTTCAAGGGATCTGTAGAAGTTTTAACTTATGAGTGATTACTTAGGGTATTTAGTGGAAGAAATTGCTAAGCAGTAAAACATTCAAGATGTGACCTGGCTACTTATAATAGTCAATAGTCAGATATGGGAGGAAAGAAATAACTTAAATGTAATTAAAAGGGAAGCAGAGTGTAAAAGTCTAAAATATTTTTAGCCTGGCCATGTGGAGAGAAAAAATCCAATCCCAGCAGGCGATGGAGCAATCACTTGCTAGAGAGACTAGCATGACTAAAAGGCAGCCAAGTGCCAATACTCAAGACAATGAGGAAAAGGCCCCAAAAGCATTTATTTCAGAGATCTTGGAGATAGCCCCTCTCATCATAGGGCCAGAGTTTTAGGAGGAAATAATGATTTCAGGGGCCAGGCCCAAGATGGCACTGCTCTGCTCAGCTTCAAGACACTGCTCCCACTTTCTGGCTGCTTCAGCTCCAGCCACAGTTCAAAGGGCCCCAGGTACAGCTTGGGCTGTTACTTCATAGGGTGGAAGCCATAATCCTTGGTGGCTTCCAAGTGGTGTTAATCCTGCAGGTACACAGAAGGATACTGTGGCAAGGGTGAAAAAGGCTTGGTAGCTTCCACCTGTGTTTCAGGGGGTGTATGAGGAAGCCTGGATTCCCAGGCAAAAGCTTGCCACAGGGGGAGGAAACTTCTCAGAGTGCGTCTAAGGAGCAACATTGAAGGGCAATGTGGGGTTAGAGTCCTCACACAAAGTCCCCACTGGGCTTTGTCTAGTGGAGCTGTGAGAAGGGGGACACTGACCTCTAGACCCCAGAATCGTCGATCCACCTGCAGCTTGCACACTGTGCCTGGAAAAGCCACAGGCACTTAACTCCAACTTGTAAGAGCAGGGGAAATGGAGTCAAAGGAGATTATTTTGGAGCATTAATATTTGATGACTGCCCTGCTGGGTTTCAGACTTGTGTTGGACCTATTACTCTTTTCTTTTGGCCAATTTTTACATTTCTGAATAGTAATGTTTACCTAATGGCTGTACCACCATTATATCTTGGAAGTAAATAACTTGTTTTGATATTAGAGGCTCATAGGTGGAAGGAGATGAATATCAGATGAGACTTAAGACTTTGGATTTGATGTTGGAATGAGTTAAGACTTTAGGGGCCTGTTGGTAAGAGATGATTATTTTGTGATGTGAAAAAGATATGAGATTTGGAGTGCTAAGGGTAGAATGATACGGTTTACGTATTTTCCCCCTCCAAATCTCATGCTAAAATGTAATCCCAAGTGTTGGAGGTGGTGCTTGGTGGGAGGTGTTTAGATCATGGGGGCAGATCTCTTATGCATGGCTGAGCACCATCCTTTTGGTGATGAGTCAGTTCCCATGGGAACTGGTTGTTTAAAAGTATGTGGCATCTTCCTGCCCCCCCTTGCTTCTGCTCTCCCAGTGTGATGTGCCTGCTTCCCCTTCACATTTTGCCATGATTGTAAGCTTCCTGAGGTCCTTACCAGAAGCTGAGCAGATGTTTATGCTATGTTGGTACAGCCTGCAGAACCATGAGCCAATTAAACCCCTTTTAAAAATTAATTACTTAGTCTCAGGTATTGCTTTATAGCAATGCAAGAACCTACTAATATATACTTGCTTAAAATTGCCACTAAAAACTCTGCTTTTATCTGCAGCTGATCTGAGCACAATGGTTTTGACACCCATTGGGCAATATTTGCTTAACTTTATTTTTTCAGTCAGAATTGTATAAGCTGAACTAGTAGAGATGTCTACAGTGTTGGCCCTTGTTTATACTGTTAATCATCAGTCCTCTTCAATTAGAGCATGAACAAGATGAATTTTTTGCTCACAAGTTGATGCGGATGGTCTGCCATTGTGGGCATTGACTTTAACATCATCTAATTCCTTCTTGAAACAAGTTATTCATTTGTAAATGCTTGATTTCTTTGGGGCATTGTATGTATAAGTTTTTAGTAGAGCTTTGATTATTTCACCATTCTTCCATTTCAGCTTCACCATAAATTTGATATGTATTCTTGCTTCAATTTTAGCAGAATTCCTGTTGCTCTCATAAGACTTCTTTTCGAATTGATGTCTTACCCTTCTTAGTGTCCAAACTAGATCCTGTTCAGATATGTTATAAAAAGTTAGTATGAAGTTATTGTAGTGCAAAAAATTTGAAATACATCCATAGTTATTTTATATTTATTTCCATGAACCTTTTGAAGACCCTTCATATATAATGAAATACTATTCAGCCTTTAAAAAGAAGAAAATGCTGTCATTTGCAAGAACATGGATGAAATTGGAGGGCATTAGGTTAAGTAGGCACAAAACAGCAAACACTGCATGATCTCACTTACAAATGAACTGTAAAATTTGAACTCAGAGTAACATGAAGTAAAATGGTGGTCACCAAAGGATGGGGGATGGGACAATTGGGGAGATGTTGGTCAAAGAACATAAAATTTTATCTAGACAGTAGGACTAAATTCAAGAGATCCATTACACCTCATGGTGACTACAGTTAATGACAGTATATTGTATATTTGAAATTTTTCTAAGAGAGTAGATTTTAAGGGTATTCATCACAAATAAAACTAAGTATGTGAGGTAATGCCCATGCTAAATAGCTTGATGTAGCCATTATGCAGTGTACACAAATATCAGAACATCATGTTGTACAATAAAATATATAGAATTTTTTGCTTGTCAATTATAAAGAACAGAAGTTCTTGAAATAAAAATAACAAATAATCTAGTGCAGTTACTTGTGAAACAAAAAATATGGCTCTTGGAGAAGCAAAAATAAAAGAATAAGAAAAAAAGGAAAAGATCAGTACTGATGAAAATTAAAGTTAAAAAGAGACTGTATAATTAATCATTATAGATTGATTTAAAAAGTCCATAAATTTATATGCTTAGGAAATTAAGCAACTTAATAATGTCATGTAAAAGCAGAAGGCAACAGATCCATTGACATAAATTTTTAATTTCTTCAGAAATCATACATTGTCAGATTTTCTAAGGAGGAGAAAAAGCTCTAATCATCTTGGAATATATTAATAGAAACTAAAAATATCATTCTATAAAACTTACAAGGTACATTCAAGTTTATGTATAACGTTTCCCAAACCAGTAAAGGACAGATAATGCTAGGATATAGAAATACTTTTCTGAGAAACCCCACTAATTTTGTGAGCCTATCATTGTCTTACTACCAAAATAGAAAGTGGATAGCCCAACAGTTTAAAAATTCTATACTTGTAAACCTATATGAAAAATCCTAAATAAAGAATTAGCACATCAAACCAAAGTTATAATGTTCTCATATAACACACCATAATTAAGTGGAGCTTATGCTAAGAATACAATATGTTCGTATGGGATGTCCTAGCAATAATTTTTTAACATTTAAAATTAAAACAGGAATTCATGTTTGAGTCAAAGGACTTTGCACAAAACTGTAAGTCCAAGTATCATAAGCCATTGCTCCAAGTTTCATGGGGAATTTTATGAAGTGGTGAATATCACTGAAGAGTCAATTCAATTCAATTCTTTCTGTAGTGTTACAGAACTCTCTCCTTGTAAAACTTTTCCTAAATCCATTAGAAACATAGTGCATGTAATTGGTAGTAAGTAAAACAATGGAAAGAGCTCTGGGAGTTGAAAGATACCTGAAAGTGGGTTGGCTGTCTGGATTTGAGCCCTTTTCCGTATTCAACAAGCCAGCAAATATTTAATGCAAGGAATCATCATGGAACACATTGGTACTCCCATGGTCCCTGTTCAATCCCAAGTCCTAAATGATATAGATAAGTGACAAAATGGGAAAAAGGTAAAATAGAGTGTCGAGAAGAGGAGGTTTACCTAGGTCAATATTTATTAGAGTTATAGTATCTTGACTGAAAAATATGTGCACATTTGGTGCAGCTCCCTACAAGAACATTTGATCTGAAAGAAGTCAAAAGTTGTTTCAACTTTCTCAAAATCTGTAAATAATTGAATCGGGTGTGTTAAAAAAATTTTTTTTTTAACTTTTTAAAATTTATTGTTTAAAATTTATTATACTTTAAGTTCTGGGGTACATGTGCAGAACATGCAGGTTTGTTACATAGGTATACTCATGCAATGGTGGTTTGCTGCATGCATCAGCCCGTCATCTACATTAGGTATTTCTCCTAATGCTATTCTCCCCCTAACCCCTACTCCCTGCTATTCCTCCCTTAGCCCCCACCCCCCCACATGAACACAGGGAGAGGATCATAAAACAAATTTTATGTCAACAACTTGCTTGATCCAATTGCTTGACATTTTCTTTTTGGAAAATGGCAATAAGACCTTTAACTAGAGAATGAAACTTGGAGCAATGGCTTATGATACTTGGACTTACAGCTTTGTGCAAAGTTCTTTGAATCAACCCCAAAATAATCATATCAATTTTAGTCTAGAGCATAAAATTTGACTTTGGGTATAATAGAAAATGATTCAAAGGTCAATTTCTGTAATATTTGAGGTTATTTGTTTTTAGTTCTATGGGTTGTTCTTCTGAAATACTGAATAGAGGAGACTCTACAGAAGCATACTAACATCATTCTATGCTTCTCTCAGTTCATCCCAGTCCAGTTTGACATGTAGACAAAAATGGTGTTCAGTAGAGGATATGGGGCCATGCTCTATAAAGATTTCTGACATTTTTCAAATTTTCATGTTATGGCTACTATCACCTTACCTACTGATATTCTGTACTGACATATGTACCATTTCAGTTTACTTATTCTCATATAGTACAATGTTAACTGCAAGGGAATTTACCTCAAACCCAAACAGTTAACATAAGTTTAGAGAAAATGTGGATTAAGCAGTTTTCATGGCTTAATCCATAAAATCATTGCAGGTTGCAGATATTACTTATAGAATAAAGACAGAGGCAATAGGAGAGAGAACCAGAGTAAAAAATACGGGGAAAGATAGGTATTTTTCTTGTAAATGTAGCCTTGTGGGAATTCTCTATGAATTGAAGCTGCTTATAGATAATTCTGAGTGGGTATAAAAAGAAGCAGGCAAAGGAAGATGGTACAAATAATCTAGATATATTAACATTTCTTCTTAATTGGGATCTTTGTGGTGTACATATTTATATTATTCATTTAGCCTCAGATTTAACCCACAAATTTATAAAATGGGGTTGTTTACTTACTATGGTTGCACGTCATAGCTATTCTTCATTAATATGGATAATTGAGAGAAGAATATATATGTCAAAATTGTAGATGAGACATTTACTTATGGGATAACTCTAGAGCATTTTAAATTAATGTGGAGAAAAACACTTTGGGATTGTGGTCTGCTTTTCTCGCTCTTGATAATAATCCATTGATGTTTCTCTTTGTAGGTACTTCTCTTGTAGGCTGAGACCATGGACAAGGGAAATTATTCTAGGGTGACTGAGTTTCTGTTGCTGGGGCTCTACAGTTCCTGGGAGCTCCAGTTATTTCTTCTTTGTATTTTTTAATTTCTTGTACATTGCCATTGTGCTGGGCAACCTTCTCGTTGTTTTTACAGCGATTTCTGAACCTGCCCTGCATACACCCATGTACATCATGCTCAGTAACCTTTCTGTTTTTGATATTTTTCTGGCCTCTTTTGCAACCCCTAAGATGATCCATGATTTCCTTCATGAACCCAAGACTATCTCCTTTGAGTGCTGCATGGCCCAGATATTCTTGCTTCATGTATTTGCTGGTGGTGGGATGGTGCTCCTTGTAGCCATGGCATATGACAGGTATGTAGCTATATGCAAACCTCTCCATTATGCAACATCATGAACTTGTGCACGTGTATGGGCCTAGTGGTAGGATCTTGGGTCATTGGGGTTATGCACTCCCTGAGCCAGTTAGCTTTCATTGTAAATTCGCCCTTCTATGGCCCAAACATAGTGGACAGTTATTATTGTGATCTTACTTTGGTCATCAAACTTGCCTGTACAGATACTTATATCCATGAAGTGTTGATGCTTTTGGACAGTGGTCTTATGGGGGCAACTTCATTTTTCTCTTGCTGATCTCCTACATGGTCATTCTAATTGCCATACAGTGACATTCCTTAGCAGGTATGGCCAAGGCTCGCAGCACTCTGACTGCCCACATTACTGTGGTGACCCTGTTCTTTGGGCCCTGTATCTTCATCTATGCCTGGCCTTTCAGCAACTTACTAGTGGATAACATTTTGTCTGTATGCTCTACAGTTTTCACACCTATATTAAACCCCCTTATCTACATGTTGAGAAAGAGGTAAAATCAGCAATTCATAAACTGAAGACCAAGTATTAACTTACAGGCTGTCTTCCCAGCTCTCTCTCATAGGACTAGATTTGTTGAATTGAGTAGACAAGTGAGAACTTGAGACATTGAATTTGCCTTTTTATTCTGACCATCAATTTTTTTTTCCTTTTGTATGTTCTTCTTCTTATTTTTTAAAATTATACTTTAAGTTCTGGGGTACATGTGCAGAAGTGCAGGTTTGTTACATAGGTATACACGTGCCTTGGTGGTTTGCTGCATCCCTCCCCGCCGTCATCTACATTAGGTATTTCTCCTAATGTTATCCCTCCCTAATCCCCCACCCACTGCTGGATAAGAAAAATGTGGCCCATATACACCATGGAATACTATGCAGCCGTCAGTGTTTTAAAAAATAATTATTTGTTTGCTTGAAATTATAAATGCAATGCATGTTCTTTGTTAAATACTTGTAAAGAAGCCTATACACAATTATGCATTTTTCGATCATACTTAAACTGACTATAGTTTTGTAGTTAATTTGCTTATATTTGCTAACCAAAATCAATGACAGACTGTTCCACAAACTATTGCACAATTTAAAATATTTGAATAAAATAGAAAATAGTTTTGATAAAAATTTAGGTGCATATTCATACTTGCCAAACTATGCTGTTTCTTTTATGGTTAAGATATTCTAAGTAATTTGTGAGATTTACCTTTAACAGTAAAAACTAATCCCATTAACATTCTTTTTCATATATTTTACATCAAAATTTCATGCTCTGTATTAAAAAGATCTATAGATTAAGCACGTAAAAATTAATTTTACAAGAATTTAAGATAACACTTTTCAAATCTGCTTTTATTTTTTCCTCCTCACAAAAAACTTAAGGAACTTAAGAGATCACATTTTTTTGAAGCTGTATAATATCACTTGATGTTAGCAAGGGACCATTTATTCTTATTTTGTCACCAAAATGGTTTTTTATTTTTATTTATTTATTTATTTATTTATTTATTTATTTTTATTGCATTTTAGGTTTGGGGGTACATGTGAAGAACATGGAAGATTGTTGCATAGGTACACACATGGCAGTGTGATTTGCTGCTTTCCTCCCCATCACCTATATCTGGCATTTCTCCCCATGCTATCTCTCCCCCAACTCCCCACTCCCCACTATCCCTCCCCTTTTTTCCCCCCGACAGACCCCAGTGTGTGATACTCCCCTCCCTGTGTCCATGTGTTCCCATTGTTCAACACCCGCCTATGAGTGAGAACATGCGGTGTTTGATTTTCTGTTCTTGTGTCAGTTTGCTGAGAATGATGGTTTCCAGGTTCATCCATGTCCCTACAAAGGACACGAACTCATCGTTTTTGATGGCTGCATACTATTCCATGGTGTATATGTGCCACATTTTCCCTGTCCAGTCTATCATCGTTGGGCATTTGGGTTGGTTCCAGGTCTTTGCTATTGTAAACTGTGCTGCAATGAACATTCGTGTGCATGTGTCCTTATAGTAGAACGATTTATAGTCTTTTGGATATATACCCAGTAATGGGATTGCTGGATCAAATGGAATTTCTATTTCTAGGTCCTTGAGGAATCGCCACACCGTCTTCCACAATGGTTGAACTAATTTACACTCCCACCAACAGTGTAAAAGTGTTCCTATTTCTCCACATCCTCTCCAGCATCTGTTGTCTCCAGATTTTTTAATGATTGCCATTCTAACTGGCATGAGATGGTATCTCAATGTAGTTTTGATTTGCATTTCTCTAATGACCAGTGATGATGAGCATTTTTTCATATGTTTGTTGGCTTCATGTATGTCTTCTTTTGTAAAGTGTCTGTTCATATCCTTCGCCCACTTTTGAATGGGCTTGTTTGTTTTTTTCTTGTAAATCTGTTTCAGTTCTTTGTAGATTCTGGTTATCAGCCCTTTGTCAGATGGGTAGACTGCAAAAATTTTTTCCCATTCTGTTGGTTGCCGATTCACTCTAATGACTGTTTCTTTTGCTGTGCAGAAGCTGTGGAGTTTGATTAGGTCCCATTTGTCTATTTTGGCTTTTGTTGCCACTGCTTTTGGTGTTTTGGTCATGAAGACCTTGCCTACACCTATGTCCTGAATGGTTTTGCCTAGATTTTCTTCTAGAGTTTTTATGGTGTTAGGTCTTATGTTTAAGTCTTTAATCCATCTGGAGTTAATTTTAGTGTAAGGTGTCAGGAAGGGGTCCAGCTTCTGCTTTCTGCACATGACTAGCCAGTTTTCCCAACACCATTTATTAAACAGGGACTCGCTTCCACATTGTTTGTTTTTGTCAGGTTTGTCAAAGATCAGGTGGTTGTAGATGTGTTGTGTTGCGTCGGAGGTCTCTGTCCTGTTCCATTGGTCTATATGTCTGTTTTGGTACCAGTACCATGCTGTTTTGATTACTGTAGCTTTGTAGTATAATTTGAAGTCTGGGAGTGTGATGCCTCCAGCTTTGTTCTTTTTGCTTAGAATTGACTTGGCTATGCGGGCTCTCTTATAAATAATATATATCCTCTATTTTTACTCTGTTATAAAAAATATACACCCTCTCTTTCTACTCTGTTATAAAAATACACCCTGAATTTTTAATGTTTTATGCAAAATACACACACTCACAATTAGTCTGTTATACAAAATATACACCCTCTACTTGTACCCTGTTTTGAAATAAATACACCCTTTATTTCTGCTGTGTTATAAAAAATATATACCCTCTAATTCTACTGTTATAAAAACTATATATCCTCTATTTTTACTCTGTTATAAAAAATATACACCTTCTATTTGTACTCTGAAATAAAACATGTACGCCCTCTATTTGTACTCTGTCATACAAAATATACACCATCTATTTTTACAGTGTTATAGAAAATACACACACTCGCAAAATAGTCTTTTATAAAAAATATACACCCCCTACTTTTACTCTGTTTTAAAAAATATGGCATTTCAATTTCTATGCTATAATAAAATGTATACACCCTCTATTTGTACTCTGTCATAAGAAATATATACCGTCTATTTTTACTCTGTTACACAAAATACACACACTCACAAAATAGTGTCTTATAAAATATATACACCCTCTACTTGTACTCTGTTTTAAAAAATATGCCATTTCTATTTCTATGCTGCAATAAAATGTATACACCCTGTATTTGTACTCTAAGAATTATACACCGCCTATTTTTACTCTGTTATTCAAAATACAAACACTCACAAAATAATCTGTAATAAAAAACATACACCCCCTACTTGTACCCTGTTTTAAAATAAATACAGCCTCTATTTCTACTATGTTATAAAAAATACACACCTTCTATTCCTAGTCTGTTATAAAAAATATGCACCCTCTACTTGTACTGTGTTTTAAAATAAATACACCCTCTATTTCTACTCTGTTATAAAAAATATACACCCTCTATTTCTACTTTGTTAGAAAAAATATATGCCCTCTACTTTTACTCTGTTATAAAAATATACACCCTCTATTTGTAGGCTGCTATACAAAATAAATACCCTCCAGTTTTACTCTGTTATACAAAATAAACATGCTCACAAAAATAGTCTGTTATGAAAAATACACACCCTCTACTTGTACTGTTTTAAAATAAATACACCTTCTATTTCTACTCTGTTATAAAAAATGTACACACTCTATTTCTACTCTGTTATAAAAAGTACATACCCTTTATTTTTAATGTCATAAAAAATATACACCCTATATTTGAACTCTGTCATAAATAATATACACCCTCTATTTCAACTGTTATAAAAAGTATACAATCTCTAATTACACTCTGTTATATACAAACTCTATTTATACTCTGTTATAAAAATATACAAACTCTATTTTTACTCTGTTATAAAAAATAAACACCCTCTACTTGCACTCTGTCTTAAAATAAATGCAAACTCTATTTCTACTCTGTTACAAAATATATACACACTCTGTTTCTACTATGTTATAAAATATATATACCCTCTATTTTTACTGTGTTATAAGAAATGTACACCCTCTATTTTTAGTCTGTTATAAAAAAATATACACCCATTCAGGACATAGGTGTAGGCAAGGGCTTCATAGCCAAAACACCAAAACATTGGCAACAAAAGCCAAAATAGACAAATGGGACCTAATCAAACTCCATAGCTTCTGCACAGCAAAAGAAACAGTCGTTAGAGTGAATCGGCAACCAACAGAATGGGAAAAAATTTTGCAGTCTATCCATCTGACAAAGGGCTGATATCCAGAATCTACAAAGAAATAGAACAGATATACAAGAAAAAACAAACAAGATCATTCAAAAGTGGGTGAAGGATATGAACAGACACTTTACAAAAGAAGACATACATGAAGCCAACAAACATATGAAAAAATGCTCATCATCACTGGTCATTAGAGAAATGCAAATCAAAACTACATTGAGATACCATCTCATGCCAGTTAGAATGGTGATCATTAAAAAATCTGGAGACAATAAATGCTGGAGAGGATGTGGAGAAATAGGAACGCTTTTACACTGTTGGTGGGAGTGTAAATTAGTTCAACCATTGTGGAAGACGGTGTGGCGATTCCTCAAGGACCTAGAAATAGAAATTCCATTTCACCCAGCAATCCCATTACTGGGTATATATCCAAAGGATTATAAATCGTTCTACTATAAGGACACATGAACACGAATGTTCATTGCAGCACAGTTTACAATAGCAAAGACCTGGAACCAACCCAAATGCCCATCGATGATAGACTGGACAGGGAAAATGTGGCACATATACACCATGGAATATTATGCAGCCATCAAAAACGATGAGTTCATGTCCTTTGTAGGAACATGGATGAACCTGGAAACCACCATTCTCAGCAAACTGACACAAGAACAGAAAATCAAACACTGCATATTCTCACTCATAGGTGGGTGTTGAACAATGAGAACACATGGACACAGGGAGGGGAGCATCACATACTGGGGTCTGTTGGGGGGGGAAAAAGGTGAGGGACAGAGGGGGGTGGGGGAGTTGGGGGAGAGATAGCATGGAGAGAAATGCCAGATACAGGTGATGGGGAGGAAGGCAGCAGATCACACTGTCATGTGTGTACCTATGCAACAATCTTGCATGTTCTTCACATGTACCTCAAAACCTAAAATGCAATAAAAATATATATAAAAAAATAAAAAAATATATATACCCTCCATTTTCACTCTGTTATACAAAATACACACACTCCCAAAATAGTCTGTTATGAAAAATATACACCCTCTACCTGTACTCTGTTTTAAAATAAATACACCCTCTATTTCTACTCTGTTCTAAAAATATACACCCTCAATTTCTATGTTGTAAAAAATATATACCCTCAATTTTTACTGTTATAAAAATATACACCCTCTATTTTTACTCTGTTATGCAAAATGCACACACTCACAAAACAGTCTATTATAGAAAATATATACGGTCTACTTGTACACTGTTTAAATACACCCTCTATTTCTACTCTGTTATAAAAAGTATATACCCTCTATTTTTACTCAGTTAGGAAAATATAACCTTTCTATTTCTACTCTGTAATAGAACATATGCACCCTCAACTTGTACTCTGTTATAAAGAAATTATATACCCTCCACATGTACTCTTTTTTAAAATAAAAACACCCTTTATTTTTACTCTCTTATACAAAATACACACACTCGCAAAATATACACCATCTACTTGTACTCTTTTTTATAATAAATACACCCTCAATTTCTACTCTGTTATAAAAAATATACACCTTCTATTTATACTGTTTTAAAAAATATATACCCTCTATTTTTACTGTTATAAAAAATATACACCCTCTGTTTGTACTCTGTTATAAAATATATACACACTCTATTTTTACACTGTTATACAAAATACACACACTCACAACATGATCTGTTATTAAAAATATACACCCCCATCTTATACTCTGTTGTAAAAATAAACACATCCTCTATTTCTACTCTGTTATAAAAATACAAACTCTCTATTTGTACTCTGATGTAAAAAATATATACCCTCTATTTTTACTGCTATAAAAATATACACCCTCTGTTTGTACTGTTATACAAAATACATACACTCACAAAATAGTCTCTTAGAAAATATATGTACCCTCAACTTATACTCTATTTTAAAATAAATACACCCTCTATTTCTACTGTTATAAAAAATATACACCCTCAATTTATACTCTGATGTAAAAAATATATACCCTCTATTTTTACTGCTATAAAAAATATACACCCTCTGTTTGTACTGTTATACAAAATACATACACTCACAAAATAGTCTCTTAGAAAATATATGTACCCTCAACTTATACTCTATTTTAAAATAAATACACCCTCTATTTCTACTCTGTTATAAAAAATATACACCCTCAATTTATACTCTGTTATAAAAAATATATACCCTCTATTTTTACTCTGATTTAAAATAAATACACCCTCTATTTCTATTCTGTAATGAAAAATATGCACCCACTATTTCTACTCTGTTAGAAAAAATGTATACCCTCTAACTTTACTCTGTTAGAAAATGTATACATCCTCTATTTGTACTCTGATTTAAGAAATATACACCCTCTATTTTGCTCTGTTATACAAAATACACACACTTACAAAATAGTCTCTTATAAAAAATATACACCCTCTAATTGTACTCTCTTTTAAAGTAAATACACCCTATATTTCTACTCTGTTATAAAATATATACACTTGCTATTTCAACACTGTTAGAAAAAATATGTACCCTCTAATTTTACTGTTAGCAGATGTATACATCCTCTATTTGTACTCTGTTTTAAGAAATATACACCCTCTATTTTACTCTGTTATACAAAATACACACTCTCACAAAACAGTCTGTTATAAAAAAATATACACTCTCTACTTGTACTATGTTTTAAAAGAAATACAACATCTATTTCTGTTGTGTTATAAAAAATATACACATTCTAATTCTGCTCTGTTATACAAAATATATACCCTCTATTTTACTCTGTTATAAAAAATATACACCCTCTATTTTTAGATTGGTATAAAAATTATACAACCTCTATTTTTACTCTGTTATAAAAAACATACACTGTCTATTTTTACTCTGTTATACAAAATACACACCCTTACAAAATGCTCTGTTATAAAAAATATACACCCTCTACTTGTGTTCTGTTTTAAAATAAATACACCCTCTATTTCTACTCTGTAATAAAAAATAAACACCCTCTATTTATAGTCTGTTATAAAAATATGTAAACTCTATTTTTACTCTATTATATAAAATTTACATACTCTATTTGCACTCTGTTATTAAAAAATATAGACCCTGTATTTTTACTCTGTTATAAAAAATACACACACTCAAGAAACAGTCTGTTTAAAAAAATATACACCCTACACTTGTACTCTGTTTTAAAATAAATACACCCTCTATTTCTACTCTGTTATAAAAATATACAGCCTCTATTTCTACTATGATGTAAAAAATATACACCCTCTGTTTTTACTCTATTATAAAATATTTACACCCTATATTTTTACTCTGTTATGCAAAATGCACACACAAATGTCTGTTATAAAAAATATACACCTTGTACTTGTACTCACTTTTAATATAAATACACTGTCTATTTCTACTCTGTTATAAAAATATAGACCCTCAATTTCTGCTCTGCTATAAAAATATATACCCTCTATTTACACTCTGTCATAAAAATATACCCCTTCTGTATCTACTCTGTAATAAAATATACACACTCTCTATTTTTCTCTGTTGTAAAAATTATGCACCCTCTATTTTTACTCTGTTATACAAAATTCACACACGCACAAATTAGTCTGTTATAAAAAATATACACCTTGTACTTGTAATCTGTTTTAAAATAAATACACCCTCTATTTCTACTCTGTTATAAAAAATCTACACCCTCTATTTCTACTATATTATAAAAAATACATATGCCCTCTATTTTTACTCTGTTATAAAAAATATACACCTTCAATTTGTACTCTGTAAAAATAATTATACACCTACTATTTTTACTCTGTTATAATAAATATACACCCTCCTTTTGTGCTCTGTTATAATAAATACAACCCTTCTATTTCTACTCTGTAATAAAAAATATACACCATCTATTTGTACTCTGTTATAAAAAATATACACCCTCTATTTTTACACTGTTATACAAAATACACAGTCAGAAAATAGTCTGTAATAAAAAAAATAATAATTATAAATGTAAACAACAACAAAAAAAAACTAAAATCAAGATTCTATGTCTAAAAAGAGTTTAGAAATATATTCAATAAAATGTTAGTAGCAGCTGATTTTAAGGAATTTGATTATAGAGGATTTGTAATTTACTATTTATGTCTATCTCAATTTTAAGTTTTCTTCAAATAAAACTTATTACTGAATAAAAAGATATTTAAAAATAAAAAAATAATAAAAAATGTACACCCTCTATTTGTACTGTTTTAAGATAAATACAGCCTCTATTTCTATTGTTATAAAAAATATACATCTTCTATTTCTACTCTGTAATAAAAAATATACACCCTCTATTTGTCCTCTGTTATAAAAAATATACAAATCTATTTTTACTCTGTTATAAAAAATACACACAGTCACAAAATAGTCTGTAATAAAAATGTACACCCTCTATTTGTACTCTGTTTTAAAATAAATACAGCCTCTATTTCTACTATGTTATAAAAAATATACACCCTTTATTTCTTGTCTGTTATAAAAATATACACCCTCTATTTTTATTCTTCTATAAAATATAAACACCCTCTATTTGTACTTTGTTATAAAAAATACACACCCTCTATTTTTACACTTTTATACAGAATACACACACTCAAAATATGGTCTGTTATAAAAAATACACAAAATCATTTTGTACTCTCTTTTAAAATAAATGCACCCTCTATTTTTTCTCTTTTATAAAAATTATACACCCTCTATTTCTGTTCTGTTATAAAAAATATATACAACATATGTTTACTCTGTTATACAAAATACAGACACCCACAAAATAGCCTGTTATAAAAAATATACACCCTCTCTTTGTTCTGTTTTAAAATAAATACTCCTTCTATTTCTAATCTGTTATAAAAATATACACCCTCTATTTATACTCTGTAATAAAAATTATACAAAATCTTCTTGTACTCTCTTTTAAAATAAATTCACCCTCTATTTCTTCTTTTTTATAAAAAATATACACCCTCTATTTCTGCTCTGTTATAAAAATATATACACCATATGTTTACTCTGTTATACAAAATACAGACACGCACAAAATAGTCTGTTATAAAAAATATACACCTTCTCTTTGTTCTGTTTTAAAATAAATACACCCTCTATTTCTACTCTGTTATAAAAATTATATAACCACTATTTATACTCTGTTACAAAAAATATTTAAACTCTATATTTACTCTGTTATAAAAAATTTACATACTCTAATTGTACTCTGTTATTAAACAATATACACCCTGTATTGTTACTCTGTTATACAAAATGCACACACTTAAAAAAAACTGTTACAAAAAATATACACCCTGCACATGTACTCTGTTTTAAATTAAATACACTCTGTATTACTACTCTGTTATAAAAAACATACACACTCTTTTTCCACTATGTCATAAGAAATATATACCCTCTATTTTTACTCCGTTATAAAAATGTACACATTCTATTTTTACTATCTAATAAAAAATATAAACCCTGTATTTTTACTCTGTTATAAAATATATACACCTTCTACTTGTACTCTGTATTAAAATAAATACATCCTCTATTTCAATTTTGTTATAAAAATATACACTTTCAATTTCTGCTCTGTTATAAGAAAGATATATCCTCTATTTTTATTCTGTTATAAAAAATATACACCTTGTATTTCTACTGTTATAAAAATATACACCCTCTATTTTTACTCTGTTATAAAAATACACACACTCACAAGATAGTCTGTGATAAAGATATACACCCTCTACTTGTACTCTGTTTTAAAATGATTGCACCCTCTATTTCTACTCTGTTATAAAAAATATACACCCTAAATTTATACTGTTATACAATATACACACACTCAAAAAATAGTCTGTTATAAAAAATATACACCCTCTACTTGTACTTTGTTTTAAAGTAAATACACTGTGTATTACTACTCTGATATAAAAAATATGCACCCTTTATTTCTACTATGTTATTAAAAATTTAATCCCCCTATTTGTACTCTGTTATAAAAATGTACACATACTTTTTGCACTCTGTAATAAAAAATATAAACCCTCTATTTTTACTGTTATAAAAAATATACACAATCTACTTGTACTCTGTTTTAAAAGAAATACACCCTCTATTTCTAGTTTGTTATAAAAAATATACACCCTCTATTTCTGCTCTGTTATAAGAAATTTACACCCTCTATTTTTACTCTGATATAAAAAATATACACCCTCTATTTCTACTCTGGTATTCAAAATACACACACTCCCCAAATAGTCTATTATAACAAATATACACCCTCTACTTGGACTCTGTTTTAAAATAAATACACCCTGTATTACTACCCTCTTATAAAAAAATATACACCCTCTATTTCTACTATGTTATAAAAAATATATACCCTCTATTTTTACTCTGTAATAAAAATATACACATACTGTTTGTACTCTGTAATAAAAAATATATACCCTCTATTTTTACTCTGTTTTTAAAAATATACACCCTCTACTTGTACTATGTTTTAAAATAATTGCACCCTCTATTTCTACTCTGTTATAAAAAATATACAATCTGTAGTTATACTGTTACAAAAATATGTAAACTCAATTTTTACTTTTTTATAAAAAATTTACACACTTTAATTGTACTCTGTTATTAAAAAATATACACCCTGTATGTTTACTCTGTTATACAAAATAAACACACTCAAATAATAGCCTGTTATAAAAAATATACACCCTCTACTTGTACTCTGTGTTAAAGTAAATACACCCTGTATTACTACCCTGTTATAAAAAATATATGCCCTCTATTTCTACTATGTTATAAAAATATGTACCCTCTATTTTTACTCTGTTATAAAAATATACACATTCTATTTGTACACTGTAATAGAAAATATTCACCCTCTATTTTTACTCTCCTATAAAAAATATACAGCCTCTAATTTTACTGTTTTAAAATAAATCACTCTCTATTTCTATTTTGTTATAAAAAATATACACCTTTTATTTCTGCACTGTTATAAAAAATATGTACCCTCTATTTTTACTCTGTTATAAAAAAGATGCACCCTCTATTTGTACTCTGTTATACAAAATAAACACACTCACAAAATAGTCTGTTATAAAAAATAGACCCTCTAATTGTACTCTGTTATAAAATACATACACCCTCTAGTTTTACTCTGTTATGTAAAATACACACCCTCAAAATATAGTCTGTTATAAAAAAATATACAAAATCTTCTTGAACTCTGTTTTAAAATAAATGCACCCTCTATTTCTTCTCTTTTATACAAATATACATCTTCTATTTCTGCTCTGTTATAAAAAGTATATACCCAATATTTTCACTCTGTTATACAAAATACAGACAAGCATAAAGTAATCTGTTGTAAAAAATATACACCCTATATTTTTTCTGTTTTAAAATAAATACACCCTCTATTTCTACTCTGTTATAATATATATACACCCTCTATTTCTACTGTTATAAAAATATATAAACTCTATTTTTACTGTTATAAAAAAATTACATACCGTATTTGTACTCTCTTATTAAATAATATATACCCTGTATTTTTACTCTGTTATACAAAATACAAGAACTCAAAAAATAGTCTGTTATACAAAATATACACCCTCTACTTGTACTCTGTTTTAAAGTAAATACACCCTGTATTACTGCTGTTATAAAAAATATACAGCCTCTATTTCTACTATGTTATAAAAAATATATACCAGCTATTTTTACTGTGTTATAAAAATGTACACATTCTATTGGTACTCTGTAATAAAAAAAATACACCCTCTATTTCTACTATATTATTAGAAATGTATACCCTCTATTTTTTCTCTGTTATAAAGTATATGCACCATTTGTACTCTGTAATAAAAATATGCAACCTCTATGTTTACTCTGTTATCCAAAATACAAACACTCAAAATATAGTCAGTTATAATAAATACACACAATCTTCTTTTCCTCTCTTTTAAAATAAATGCACCCTCTATTTCTACTCTGCTATAATAAATATACACGCTCTTTTTCTGCTGTTATAAAAAATATATACCCTCTATTTTTAATCTGTTATAAAAATATACAACCTCTATTTGTACTCTCTTATAAAAAATATACATCCTCTATTTTTACTCTGTTATACAAAATACGCACATTGACAAAACAGTCTGTTGTAAAATATATACACCCTCTATGGGTGCTCTGTTTTAACATAATTGCACCCCATATTTCTACTCTGTTATAAACAATATACACCCCGTTTCTACTCTGTTATAAAATATATATGCCCTCTATTTTTACTGTTATAAAAAATATACACCCTCTGTTTGTAGTCTGTTATAAAAATATACACCCTTCATTTTTACTCTGTTATACAAAATACACACCCTCCAAATATAGTCTGTTATAAAAATTTGTACTCTGTTATAAAAAATATATATCCTCGATTTGTATTCTGTTATAAAAAATATACACCCTCTATTTGTACTCTGCTATAAAAATATACACCCTCTGTTTGTACTCTATTATAAAAAATATAAACCCTCACAAAATTGTCCTTTATTAAAAGTATAAATCCGCTAATTTGTGCACTGTTAAAAATATATACACCCTCTATTTTTACTCTGTAATAAAAAATACACACACTCACAAATTAGTCTTTTATAAAAAATATAAACCCTCCATTTGTACTCTGTTTTAAAAAATATACACCCTCTAATTCTAATCTGTTATAAAAAACATACTAATAAAATTGGCTTTTATAAAAAAAAAAATTACACCCTCTAATTTTACATTGTTTTAAAATAAATACATGCTCTATATCTACTCTGTTTTAAAATACATACACCCTCTATTTCTACTGTTAGAAAAATTATATACCCTCTATTTTTACTCTGTTATAAAATATATACATCCTCTATTTTTACTGTTTTAAGAAATATACACCTTCTGTTTTACTCTACTATACGAAATACACATACTCACAATATAGTCTGTTATAAAAAATATAAAGCCACTACTTTTCCTCGGTTTTAAAGTAAATACACCCTTTATTTCTATTGTGTTTCAAAAAATATACACCCTGTATTTCTGATCTGTTATAAAAAATGTACACCATATATTTTTACTGTTATAAAAATATACACCTTCTATTTTTACTGTTTTAAAATATACACTGCTTGAAATATTTATACTCTGTTATAAGAAATATAAACCCTGTATTTTTACTCTGTTATACAAAATACATACACTCACAAAGTAGTCTGCTATAAAAATATATATACCCTCTATTTTTACTCTGTTATAAAGAATATACACCCTCCAATTTTACTCTAAGAAATATACACCCTGTATTTTACTCTGTTTTACAAAATACACACACTCACAAAATAGTCAGTTATAAAAAATATGCACCCTCTATTTGTACTCTGTTTTAAAATAAACACACCTTCTATTTGTACTCTCTTATAAAATATATACTCTCTATTTTAATGTTATAAAAATATACACCCTCTACTTTCAGTCTGTTTTAAAATAAATTCACCCTCTATTTGAACTCTGTTATAAAAAATATACACCCTGTATTTATACTCTGTTATAAAAAATATATGCCCTCTGTATTTACTCTGTTATACACAATACACACAGACACAAATCAGCCTGTTATTAAAAATATACACCCTCTGCTTGTACTCTGTGTTAAAATAAGTACACCCTCTATTTCTAATCTGTTATAAAAAATATACACCGTCTATTTATGCTGTTATAAAAAATATATACCCCCTACTTTTACACTGTTATACAAAATACACACACTCTCAAAATAGTCTGTTATAAAAAATATACACCCTCTAATTCTACTTTTTTAAAATAAATACACCCTCTATTTCTACTCTGTTATAAAAAGTGTACACGCTCTATTTTCACTCTGTTATAAAAAATATAAAGCCTCCATTTGTATTCTGATATAAAATATATACATCCTGTATTTTTAGTCTGTTATGAAAAATATACACCCTCTCTTTTGTACTCTGTTATAAAATATATACACCTTCTATTTTTAGTCTGCAATAAAAAATATACACCCTGTAATGGTACTTTTATAAAAAATATACATCCTCTATTATTATTCTGTTACACAATATACACACACTCACTAGTCTTTTATAAAAAATATAAACACTCTACTTCTACTGTTTTTTATAATAAATACACCCTCTAATTCCACTCTGCTATAAAAATATACAACCTCTATTTCTACTCTGTTATAAAAAATGTATGCCCCCTATTTTTACTCTGTTATAACATATACACCCTCTATTTATACTCTGGTATAAGAAATATACACAGTCTATTTTTACTCTGTTATACAAATTACTTACACTCACAAAATATTCTGTTATAAAAAATATACACCCTCTACTTATACTCTGTTTTAAAATCAATATACATTATCTTTCTACTCTGTTATAAAAAATATACACCCACTATTTCTACTCTGTTATAAAATATATATACCCTCTGTTTTACTCTGTTGTAAAAAATACACACCCTCTATTTGTACTCTGTTAAAAGAAATACACACCCTCTATATTTACTTTGTTATACAAAATACACACTCACAAAATAGTCTGTGAAAAAAATATACACCCTCTGCTTGTAGTCTGTTATAAAATAAATACACCCTCCATTTCTACCCTGTTATAAAAAATATACACTCTATAATTCTAATATGTTGTAAAAAATATATACCTTCTATCTTTATTATAAAATATATACCACTTCTATTTCTCCTTTGCAATAAAATATATACATCCTCTATTTCTACTCTGTTATAATAAAGATAAACCCTCCATATTCACTCTGTTATACAAAATACACACACTCAGACTATAGTCTTTTATAAAAAATATACACCCTCTATTTCTGCTCTGTTACAAAATAAACACACCCTCTATTCTTAATCTGTGATAAAAAAATATACACCCTCTATTTGTACTCTGTTAAAAAAATATACAACCTCTATTTTCACTCTCTTATACAAAATACACACTGTCACAAAATAGTCTGTTATAAAAAATATACACACTGCATTTCTACTCTGTTACAAAAAATACAACTCTTCTATTTCTACTGTGTAATAAAAATTATATAACCTCTATTTGTACTCTGTTATAAAAAATATACACCCTCTATTTTCAATCTGTTATAAAAAATACACACACAAGATAGTCTGTTATAAAAAATGTACACCCTCTAATTGTAGTGGTTTAAGATAAATACACCCACAATTTCTACTCTGTTATAAAAAATATACAACCTCCATTTCTTCTATGTTACAGAAATTATGCACCCCCTATTTTTACTCTGTTATATGAAATATACACCCTCTAATTTTAGTCTGTAATAAAAAATATACACCTTCTAATTCTATGTTATTAAAAATATGTACACTGTAATTTTACTCTGTTATAAAAAATATACATCTTCTATTTGTATTATGTAACAAAAAATATTCACCCTGTATTTTTATTGTTATAAAAATATACACCCTCTGTTTTTACTCTGTTATAAAAAATATACACCCTGTATTTTTACTGTTATAAAAAATATACACACTCTATTTTTTCTCTGTTATCAGAAATATACACCCTCTAATTTTACTCTGTTATAAGAAATATATGCCCTCTATTTTCACACTGTTATACAAAATAGGCACACTCTCAAAATAGTCTGTTTTAAAAAGTGTACACCCACTAATTGTACTGTTTTCAAATAGATACACTCTAAATTTCTACTCTGTTATATAAAAATATACACCCCTCTATTTCTACTCTGTTATAAAATTATACAACCTCTATTTTCACTCTGTTATACAAAATACACACACTCTCAATATAGTCTGTTATAAAAAATATATACCCTCTAATTGTAGTGTTTTAAAATAAACACACCCTCTATTTCTACTCTGTTATAAAAATTACACACCCAATATTTCTCCTCTGTTATAAATATATATACCCTAAAATTTTACTCTGTTATAAAATATATTCATACTCTATTTTCACTCTAGTATAAAAACCGTACACCCTCTATTTTTACTCTGTTATGCAAAATACACACACTCCAAAATAGTCTCTTATAAGAAATATACACCCCTCTACTTGAATTCTGGTTTAAAATAAATTCACCCTCTTTATCTACTCTGTTAAATAAAATATACACTCTCTATTTCTACTATGTTATAAAAAATATATACACTCTAATTTTACTCTGTTATTAAAAATATACACCTTCTATTTGTACTGTGTAATAAAAAATATGCAACCTGTATTTTTACTCTGTTATAAAAAATATACACCCTCTCTTTGTACTTTGTTATAAAAAATATACACCTTCTATTTCTAGTCTGTAATAAAATATATACATCCTCTATTTGTACTGTTACAAAAAATACACACCCTCTATTTTTATTCTGTTATACAAAATACACACACTCACAAAATTTTCTGTTATAAAAAATATACACTCTCTACTTCTACCATTTTTTAAAATAAATACAACCTCTATTTCCACTCTGCTGTAAAAAATATACACCCTTAATTTCTACTCTGTCATAAAATACATACACCCTTTATTTTTATTCTGGTATAAAAATATACACCCTGTATTTGTACTCTGTTATGAGAAATATACACCCTCTATTTTTTCTCTGTTATGCAAAATACTGACACTCACAAAATAGTCTGTTATAAATAATATACGCCCTCTACTTATACTCTTTTTATTAAATAGATAAATCCTTTATTTCTTCTCTGTTATGAAAAATATACAGCCTCTATTTAAACTCTTTTATAGAAAATATATACCCCTCTAATTATACTCTGTTATAAAAAAGATAAAGCCTATATTTGTACTCCGTTATAAGAAATATACACCCTCTATTCTTACTCTGTTATACAAAATACACACACTGACAAAATAGTCTGTTATAAAAAATATACACCCTCTACTTGTTCACTGTTTTAAAATAAATACTCGCTCTATTTCTACTTTTATACAAAATATACACCCTCTATTTTTACTCTGCTATAAAAAATTTAAACCTTGTAATTATACTCTGTAATAAAAATCATACACCCACAATTTCTACTATGTAATAAAAATATGCACCCTCTATTTTTACTGTTTTATATGAAAAACACACACTCACAAAATAGTCTATTATGAAAAATATACACCCTCTACTTGTACTCTGTTTTAAAATAAATGCACCCTTTATTTGTATTCTGTTATACAAAATACACACCCTCTATTTTTACTCTGTTATAAAAAATATACATCTACTATTTGTACTCTGTAATAAAAAACATACATCCACTATTTTTACTCTGTTATAAAAATATACAACCACTCATCGTACTCTGTGATATAAAATTCACCCGTTTTATTTCTACTATGTAATAAAAATATACACCGTGTGTTTGCACTCTGTTATAAGAAATATACACCCCCTATTTCTAATCTGTTACAAAAATATGCACCGTCTATTTGTACTCTGTTATAAAAATTATACACCCTCTATTTTTACTCTGTCATACAAAATACACTCTCACAAAATAGTCTGTTTTAAAAAATATGCAACCTCTATTTGTACTCTGTTTTAAAATAAATATTCTTCCTATTTCTACTCTGTTATAAAAAATATACACCCTCTGTTTCTACTATGTTATGAAATATATATACATTCTATTTTTACTGTGTTATAAAAATATACACCTTCTATTTACACTGTGTAATAAAAAATGTACACTTTCTATTTGTACTCTGTTTTAAAAAATATACACTTTCTATTTTTGCTCTTTTATACAAAATACACACACTCACAAATTAGTCTGTTATAAAAGACATACACCCTCTACTTGTACTGTTTCAAAATAAATACACACTCTATTTCTAATGTTATAAAAAATATACATCCTCTACATCTGCTATGTTATAAAATATATATGCACTGTATATTTACTGTGTTATAAAAAATATACACCTTCTCTTTATACTCTCTAATAAATAATATACACCCTCCATTTGCACTCTGTTATAAAATATATACACCCTCTATTTTTACACTGTTATAAAAAATTTACACGATGTATTTGTACTCCGTTATAAAAATATACACCCTCTATTTTTACTCTGTTTTGCAAAATACACACACTCACAAAACTGTCTGTTATAAAAACTATACACCCTCTATTTTTACTGTTTCAAAATGAATACACCCTCTCTTCTACTCTGTTATTAAAAATATACACTCCCTATTTCTACTCTCTTAGAAAATATATATACCCTCTATTTTTACACTGTTATAAAAAATATACAGCCCCTATTTGTACTCTGTTGTAAAAAATATACACCCTCTATTTTTACTCTGTTATACAAAATATTTACACTCACAAAGTAGTCTGTTATAAAAGATATACACCCTCTACTTGTGCTGTTTCAAAATAAATACAAACTCTATTTCTACTGTGTTATAAAAAATATATACCCTCTATTTATACTCTGTTAGAAAATATACAACCCCTCTATTTTTACTCTGTTATAAAAAATATACACCTTCTATTTGTACTCTGTAATAAAATCATACACACTCTATTTTTTGTGTCATAAAATATATACACCCTCTCTTTGTACACTTTCATAAAAAATATACCCCTTTTATATCTACACTCTAATAAAAAATATACACCCTCTATATGTACTCTGCTACAAAACATATACACCCTCTACTTTTACTCTGTTAAAGAAAATACACAGACACAAAAATTAGTCTGTTATGAAAAATATACACCCTCTACTTCAACTCTGTTTTAAAGTAAACACAGCTTCTATTTCTACTCTGTTATAAAGAATATACACCCTCTATTTCTACTCTGTCATAAAAAATATAAATTTTTTGCTTTTATCTGTAACAAGAAATATACACCCTCTATTTTTACTCTGTTATAAAAAATATACCCCTTCTATTTCTACACTGTAATAAATACAAACACCCTCTATTTGTATTCTGTTATAAAAATTATACACCCTCTATTTTTCTCTATTATACAAAATACAAACACTCACAAATTACTCTGTTATAAAAAATACACACCCTCTGCTTGTACTCTAATTAACAATAAATACAGCCTGTATTTCTACTCTGTTATGAAAAATATAAACCCTCTATTTCTACTTTGTTATAAAATATATGCACCCTCAATTTTTAATAGGGTATTAAAAATATACACCCTCTGTTTCCACGCTGGTATAAAAAATATACACCCTCTATTTTTACTCTGTTATACAAAGTAAACACACTCAAAAATTAGTCTGTTATAAAAAATATAAACAATCTCTTTGTACTCTGACAATAAATACACCTTCTATTTCTACTCTGTTAAAAGAAATATGGACCCTCTATGCTCTGTTAGAAAAAATATATATCCTCTATTTTTACTCTGTTATAATAAATATACACCCTCTATTTTTACTCTGTTATAAGAAATATACATTCTCTTCTTTCACTATGTTATAAAAAATACACCCACTCACAAAATAGTCTGTTATAAAAAGTATACACGCTCTACTTGTATTCTGTTTTAAAATAAATATGCACTCTATTTCTACTCTGTTACAAAATATATACATTCTCTAATTCTGCTCTGTTATGAAAAATATATACCCTCTATATGTACTCTGTTATAAAAAATATACTCCCCCTATTTCTACTCTGTTTTAAAAATATACACCATCATTTTTTACTCTGGTAAAAAAAAATACACCCTCTATTTTTACTCTGTTATAAAAAATACCCTCTATTTTCACTCTGTTTTACAAAATACACACACTAACAAAATACTCTGTTATAAAAAATATACACCCTCTACTTGTACTCTGTTTTAAAATAAATACACCCTCTATATCTACTCTGTTATAAAAATATGCATCATTTATTTTTACACTGGTATAAAATTTATACACCATCTACTTGTAGTCTGTTATAAAAATATACACTCTGTATTTTTACCCTGTTATGCAATACACACACACATACAAGTTAGTCTGTTATAAAAAATATACACAATCTACTTGTACTCTGTTGTAAAATAAAGGCAACCTGTATTTCTGTTACCAAAATATATATCCCATATTTATACTCTGTTATAATAAATATACACCCTCTACTTGTACTCTGATTTAAAATAAATACACCCTCTATTTTTACTCTGCAATAAAATATATACAACCTCTATATGTACTCTGTTATAAAAAATATACACCCTCTATTTGTACTCTGTTATTAAAAATATACACTCCCTATTTTTACACTGTTATATGAAATACACTCACTCACAAATTAGTATGTTATGAAAAATATACACCCTCTTCTTGTACTCTGTTTTAAAATAAATACTTTCTCTATATCTACTCTGCAATAAAAAATATACAGCCTGAATTTGTACTCTGTTATAGAAAATATGACCTCTCTATTTTTACTGTTTCACAAAATACACACACTCAGAAAAAAGTCTGTAATAAAAAATATACACCCTCTAATTGTACTCTGTTTTAAAGTAAATACACCCTCTATTTCTACTCTCTTGTAAAAAATATACATCCTCAATTTTTATTCTGTTATAAAAAACATACACCCTCTATTTGTACTCTCTTATAAAAATATACTCCTTCTATTTATACCCTTTAATAAAATATATACACCCTCTATTTTAGTCTGTTATGCATAATACACACCCTCACAAAATACTCTGTTGTAAAAAATATACACCCTGTATTTTTACTGTCATGCAAAATACACACACTTTCAAAATAGTCTGTTATAATCAATATACACCCTCTACTTGTACTGTGTTTTAAACTAAATTCACCCTCTATTTCTACTCTTTTATAAAAAATATACACCTTCTATTTATGCTGTTATAAAAAATTATATACCCTTTACATTTACTGTGTTATACTAAATATACACCGTCACAAATCAGTCTGTTATGAAAAATATACACACTGTAGTTTTACTCTGATTTAAAATAAATATAACCTCTATTGCTACACTGTTATGATAAATATATATCCTCTATTTATACTCTGTTATAAAAAATATACACCCTCCATTTGTACTCTGTTATAAAAAATATACACCCTCTATTTGTACTTTGTTGTATAACATACACACACTCACAAAATAGTCTGTTATGAAAAATATACACCCTCCACTTGTACTGTTTTAAAATAAATACACATCTATTTCTACTCTGTTATACAAAATATACAAACTATATTGATACTCTGTTATAAAAAATATACACCTTCTATTTGTCCTCTGTTATAAAAAACATACAACCACTGTTTTTACTGTGTTATAAAAAATATACATCCACTCATTGTACTCTGTTATAAAAAATACACCCCTTTTATTTCTACTATGTAATAAAAAATATACACCATGTATTTGTACACTGTTATAAGATATGTACACCCTCTATTTTTACTCTGTTATAAAAAATACACACACTGAGGAAATACTCCCTTATAAAAAATATACAACCTCTAATTCTACTGTGTTTTAAAAATAAACACTCCCTCTATTTCTACTCTGTTATAAAAAATATACACTCAGTATTTCTACTCTTGTACAAAAAGTATACACCCTCGAATATACTCTGTTATAAAAAATATACACCCTGTATTTTTACTGTTATACAAAAACCAAACAGTCACAAATAGTCTGTTATGAAAGATATACACCCTCTATTTGTACTCTGTTTCAGTATAAATACACACTCTATTTCTACTCTGTTATAAAAAATATACACCTATTTGTACTCTGTAATAAAAATATATACACATTCCATTTTTCTCTGTAATAAAATATATACCCCTTTTATTTCTACACTGTAATAAAAAATATACACCTTCTATTTGTACTCTGCTACAAAAAATATACACCCTCTATATTTACTTTGTTATACAAAATACACACACTGACAAAATACTCTGTTATGAAAAATATACACCATCTAATTTACCATTTTAAAATAAATACACCCTCTTTTTCTACTCTGTTATACAAAATATATACCCTCTATTTTTACTCTGTTATAAAAAATATACACCTTCTATTTGTACTCTGTAATAAAAAACGTAGCCCCTCTATTTTTACTCTGTTATAAAAATATACACCCTCTCTTTGTACTCTGTTTTAAAATAAATACACCCTCTATTTCCACTGTGCTCTAAAAAATATACACCCTCAATTTCTACTCTTTAATAAAAAATATATACCTTTTATTTTTATTCTGTTTTAATATATACACCCTCTATTTGTACTCTGATATAAGAAATGTACACCCTCTATTTTTACTCTGTTATAAAAAATACACACACTCAGAAAATAGTCCGTTATAAAAAATATACATCCTCTAATTCTACTGTTTTAAAATAAAAACACTCACTATTTCAACTGTTATAAAATATATACACCCTCTATTTCTACTGTGTTATAAATAATATACACCCTGTATTTTTTCTCTATTATAAAACATATACTCCTTCTAATTTTACTCTGTTATAAAAAATATACACCCTCCATTTTCACTCTGTGATACATAACACACACATACACAAAATAGTCTGTTATAAAAAATATACACCTTCTACTTGTACTGTGTTTTACAATAAATACACCCCTCTTTTTCTACTCTGTTATAATAAGTATACAACCTCTGTTTATACACTATTAGAAAAAATACACAAAGTATAATTTTACTCTGCCTTAAAAAATAGACACCTTAAGTTTGTACTCTGTAATAAAAACATACACCCTCTATTTTTACTGTGTCATGAAAACTATACACCCTCTCTTTGTACTCTGTTATAGAAAACATAACTTTTTATTTCTTCGCTGGTATAAAAAAATACACCCTCTATTTGTACCATGTTATAAAAAATATACACTCTCTATTTTTACTCTCTTATACAAAACACAAACACTCACAAAATAATCTGTTGTGAAAAATATACACCCTCTAATTGTAGTCTGTTTTAAAATAAATACGCCCTCTATTTTTACTCTGTTATACAAAATATACAACCTCTATTTTTACTCTGTTATAAAAAATATACACCTTCTATTTGTACTGTGTAATAAATATACACATTCTATTTTTACTCTGTTATAAAATATATACCTCTTTTATTTCTACTCTGTAATAAAAATTATACACCTTCTATTTGTACTCTGCTACAAAATATATACACCTTCTGTATTTACTATTTTATACAAAATACACACACTCACAAAATAGTCTGCTATGAAAAATATACACTGTCTAATTTACCATTTTAAAATAATTGCACCCTGTATTTCTACTATGTTATACAAAATATATACCCTCTCTTTTTACTCTGTTGTAAAAAATATACACCTTCTATTTGTACTGTGTAATAAAAAACATACCCCCTCTATTTTTACTCTGTTATAAAAAATATACACCCTCTCTTTGTACTCTGTTTTAAAATAAATACGCCCTCCATTTCCACTGTGCTCTAAAATATATACACCCTCAATTTCTACTCTGTTATAAAAATACATACCATAAATTTTTATTCTGTTATAAATATATGCACCCTCTATTTGTACTCTAAGAAATGTACACCCTCTATTTTTACTCTGTTATAAAAAATACACACACTCAGAAAATAGTCCGTTGAAAAGAATATACTCCTTCCAATTCTACTCTGTTTTAAAAATAAACACACCCTCTATTTCTACTCTGTTATAAAAAATATACTCCCTCTTATTTCTAGTGTGTTATAAATAATATACACCCTCCAATTTCACTCTGTGATACAAAATACACTCACAAAATAGTCTGTTATAAAAAATATACACCCTCTATTGTGCTGTCTTTTAAAATAATTACACCCTCTATTTTTACTGTTATACAAAATATACACCCTCTATTTTTACTCTGTTATAAAAATATACACCTTCTATTTGCACTGTGTAACTGAAAACATATACTCACTTATTTTTACTCTGTTATAAAATATATACACCCTCTATTTTTACTCTGTATTAAAATAAATATTTTTCCTTTTTCTACTCTGTTATAAAAAATATACACCCCTCTACTTGTACTTTGTTTTAAAATAAATACTCTTCCTGTTTCTACTCTGTTATAAAATATATGCACTCTCTATTTCTCCTCTGTTATAAAAAATTTACATCCTCTCTTTGTACTCTGTTATAAAAAATACACCCCTTTTATTTCTACTATGTAATAAAAAATATACACTCTGTAATTGTACTCTGTTATAAGAAATATACACCCTCTATTTTTACTCTGTTATACAAAATACAGACACTCAGAAAATAGTCTATTATGACATATATATACCCTCTAATTCTACTCTGTTTTAAAGTAAACACACCCCTCTATTTGTAGTCTGTTATGAAAAATATACACCCACTATTTCTACTCTGTCATACAAAATACACACACTTACAAAATAGTCTGTTATAAAAAATATACACCCTCTTCCTGTACTGTTTTAAAATAAATACTCTTCCTATTTCTACTCTGTTATAAAAAATATACACCCTCTATTTCTACTGTTATAAAAATATATACATTATAATTTTATGCTGTTATAAAAATATACACCTTCTATTTATACTCTGTAATAAAAAATATACACCCTCTATTTGTCCTGTTCTAAAAAATATACACCCTATATTTTTACTCTGTTATGCAAAATACACACACTCACAAAATATTCTGTTTTAAAAAATATACCCCCTATGCTTGCACTATTTTAAAATAAATACACTCTCTATTTCTAGTCTGTTATAAAAAATATACAGCATAAATTTCTACTGGGTTACAAAAAATATATACCATGTATTTTTTCTCTGGTATAAAAATATACACCCTCTATTTGTACTCTGTTATAAAAATATCCACCCTCCATTTTCACTCTGTGATACAAAATACACACACACACAAAATATTGTGTTATAAAAATATACCCTTTTTATTTTTACTCTGTAATAAAAAATACACCCTCTATTTGTACTCTGCTACAAAATATATACGCCCTATATTTTACTCTGTTATACAAAATACACACACTCGCAAAGTTGTCTGTTATGAAAAATATACACCCTCTATTTGTACTCTGTTTTAAAATAAATACACCCTCTATTTGGACTCTGTTATACAAAATATACATCCTCTACTTTTACTCTGTTATAAAAAATAAACACCTTCTATTTGTAATCTGTAATAAAAACCATAAATCCACTATTTTTTCTGTTATAAAATATACACCCCTTAATTTTCTACTATATAATAAAAAACATACACCCTGTATTGTACTCTTTTATAAGAAATATACTCCCCCTTTTTTTACTGTTATAAAAATTATACACACTCTCATTGTACTCTGTTATAAAATATACACCCCTTTTATTTCTACTATGTAATAAAAAATATACACCCTGTACTTTTACTCTGTTATAAGCAATATACACCCTCTATTTTCACTGTTACACAAAATACACACACTCAGAAAACAGTCCGTAATAATAAATATACTCCCTCTACTTATACTCTGTTTCAAAATAAACACACCCTCTATTTCTAATCTGTTATAAAAAATATACACCCTATATTTCTACTATGTTATAAAAAATATATACCCTCTATTTTTACTGTTATAAAAAATATACACCTTCTGTTCATACTCTGGTATTATAAAATATAAAGCCCCTATTTTTACTCTGTTATAAAACAATATACACCCTCTCTTTGTTCTCTGTTATACAAAATATATCATTTCTAACTCTACTCTGTAATGAAAAATATACACCCTCTATTTGTACTCTGTTATAAAAAATATACACCCTCTATTTTTACTCTGTTTATACAATATACACACACTCACATAATAGTCTGTTATAAAACATATACACCCTCTACCTGTAGTCTGTTTCAAAATAAATACACACTCTATTTCTGCTCTCTTGTAAATAATGTATACCCTCTCTTTATACTCTGTAGGAAAATATATACACTGTCTATTTCTACTCTGTTATATAAAATATACATCTTCTATTTTACTCTGTAATAAAAAATATACACCCACTATTTCTACTCTGTTATAAAAAATATACACCCTCTCATTGTAATCTGTTATAAAAATACACCCCTTTTATTTCTACTATGTAATAAAAAATATACACCCTGTATTTGTACTGTAGTATAAGAAATATACAAACTTTATTTTTAGTCTGTTATACAGAATACACAAACTCAGAAAATAGTCCCTTATAAAAAAAAAGTACCCTCTAATTCTACTCTGTTTTAAAATAAACACACCCTCTATTCCTACTCTGTTATAAAAATTATACACCTAGTATTTCTACTCTGGTATAAAAAATATATATCCTCTATTTGTACTCTGTTATAATATATATACACCCTCTATTTATACTCTGTTATACTAAATACACACACACACACACACACACAAAGTAGTCTGTTGTAAAAAATATACACCCTCTACTTCTACTCTGTTTTAAAATAAATACACCCTCTATTTCTAATCTGTTATAAAAAATATACACCCTGTATTTCTACTATCTTATAAAAAATATATACTCTCTATTTTTACTGTTATAAAAAGTATACACCCTCTGTTCGTACTCTGTAATAAAAAATATAAAGCCTCTATCTTTACTCTATTATAAAAAAAGATACACCCTTTCTTTGTTTTCTGTTATACAAAATATACCACTTCTAATTCTACTCTGTAACGAAAAATATACACCCTCTATTTGTACTGTTATAAAAAATATACACCCTCTACTTTTACTCTGTTATACAATATACACACACTCAAAAATAGTCTGTTATAAAACACATACATCCTCTACCTGTACTCTGTTTCAAAATAATTACACACTCTATTTCTGCTCTGTTGTAAAAAATGTATACCCTCTGTTTATACTCTGTAGTAAAAAATATACACCCTCTATTTTTACTCTGTTATAGAAAATATACACCTTCTAATTTTACTGTGTAATAAAAAATGTACACCCACTATTTTTACTGTTATAAAAAATATACACCCTCTCATTGTACTATCTTATTAAAAATACACCCCTTTTATTTCTACTATGCAATAAAAAGTATGCAACCTGTATTTGTATTCCATTATAAGAAATATGCAATCTTTATTTTTACTCTGTTATACAAAATACACACACTCAGAAAATAGTCCCTTATAAAAAATGCATACAGTCTAATTCTACTCTGTTTTAAAATAAACACACCCTCTATTTCTACTCTGTTATAAAAATTATACACACACTATTTCTACTCTGGTATAAAAATTATGTATTGTCTATATTTTCTCTGTTATGAAAAATATACATCTTCTCTTTGTACTCTGTAATAAAATATATACACACTCTAATGTTCTCTGTTAAATAAAAACACTCTCAAAATATAATCTGTTATAAAAATTATACACAATCTTCTTGTACTCTGTTTTAAAATAAATACACCCCTCTATTTCTACTCTTTTATAAAAAATATACAACTCTATTTATACTCTGTTGGAAGAAATATAAACGCTCTATTTTTACTCTGTTATAAAAAATATACATCCTCTATTTGTGCTCTGTTACAAGAAATATAAACCCTCTATTTTTACTCTGTTATACAAAATACACACACTCACAAAATAGTCTGTTATAAAAAACATACAGCCTATATTTGCACTCTGTATTAAAATAAATATGTCCCCTATTTCTACTCTGTTATGAAAAATATGCACCCTCTATTTCTACTACGTTATGAAAAATAAACACCCTCCATTTTTACTCTGTTACATAAAGTATATATCTTCTATATGTACACTGTTATAAAAAATATACACCCTCCCTCTGTACTCGGGTTTAAAAAATTTACCCATTCTATTTCTACTCCATAATAAAAAAACACACAACCTCTATTTGTACTCTGTTAAAAAAATATACACCCTCTATTTTTACTCTGTTATAAAAAATACACATACTCACAAAATAGTCTGTAATAAAAATATACACCCTGTATTTGTACTCTATTTTAAAATAAATATGCCCTCTATTTCTACTCTGTTATAAAAAATATAGAGCCTCTATTTCTACTCCATTCTAAAAAATATATACTCTCTATTTTTACACTGCTATAAAAATATACACCCTCTATTTGTACTCTGTTATAAAAAAATATACACCCTCAATTTTCACCTTGTTATAGAAAATACACACACTCACACAATAGTCTGTTATAAAAAATGTACACCCCTCTAATTGTACTGTGTTTTAAATAAATACACCCTCTTTTTTTACTCAGTTAAAAAAAATACACTGTCTCTTTCTGCTCTGTAATAAAAAGCATATACCCTCTATTTGTACTCTGTTATTGAAAATATACACACTCCATTTGTACTCTGTTATAAAAAATATACACCCTCTATTTGTACTCTGTTATAAAAAAATGTAAACCCTCTATTTTACTCGGTTATAAAAATATACACACAGGCAAAATATTTTAATAAAAATATCAGGCCTCTATTTGTACTCTGTTATAGAAAATATACACCCCCAATTTTTACTCTGTTATAAAAATATACAAAGTAAAAAATAGACTTTTGCAAAACATATAAACCCTCTATTTCTACTGTTATAAAATATATACACCCTCTATATGTACACTTTTTAAAAAAATACATATTCAAAAAATTGTCATTTATATAAAATATAAGCCTTCTATCTGTACTCTGTTATAAAGAATATAAACCCTATCTATTTACTCTGTTTAAGAAAATATGCACCCTATCTTTGTACTCTGTTATAAAAAACATACACCCTCTATTTGTACTCTGTTACAAAGAATATACACACTCACAAATGTTTCTTATAGGAAATATAAACCTCATAATTTTACTCTCTTAAATATACCTAATACACAGTAAGTACTCATTGAATGTTAGTCATCTATTTTTTCTCACTCATATTTCCTTTTTGTAACAATGAAATTTCTCAATTACAATAACAGATTTAACTGGTCCAAACAAGTTTAGGAATTCACACAATTGGCTCTTGATATGCTTTCAGTCCAAATGGAGGGAACCAAATTAGAGTGGCATGTAAGACAACAATAACCAGAACATGAAGCAGTAGTTGCCAGTAGTATGTTTTGCAGAAGGAATGGAGCCCAGCAGGTAAGTAAAATGGAGGTCACTTAAGAGAGGTGCTTCTTTGATGAAGCTCTAACCTCTCCCACATAGACTCTATTCCCAAAAAGGGCTGATGCTTCATGTGGCACAGGCTGTGGCCAGCACAAAGATACCCAGCTGAGAGGGTGAGTAGGGGGTTGGAACCCATCCATGCTCCAAAGGAAGAGACACCTTTCCCTAATTCACACATCCATTCTCCCTCCTTCTTCCCTAACCCTGCCTCCTACTCAAGCCCACGCATGATGACATAGAACACAATTAGTCAGGTGAAAGCACTGTCAAGGATGCTCTCATTCAAAACAACAGCACAGTCAGACAGAGAGCATGCTTGCATATGAAATGGGATTAATTCTTTCAGACATGGCTCATGATGACTGGGGCCACACCACCAGGACAGCAGCTCTGCTCTGCACCGAGCCTAACTGTGTGCCTGGCCACACCCCAAAATGCTTCCTACTCTCTCATTTCACCCTCAGAGGCAGACAAGAGGACTGCAAAGGACTCATGTCTTCTCCCATGCTCTCTGAAAAGGACTCCCATTTCTCCTGGGGACTAAAAGGAACAACAAAAGTAGCTTGTGATTGGTAGAGCACACAACTTTTTCAAAGTACAGAGCTAAAACTTGTCTCCCTTGAAGTGCTGTAGCTGATGAAGTTAGAATGAGTGATCTGTGTCCACTGGAGCATTCTTGTAGTAATCAAGGATTCGGTGACATTTTAATTCTTCAGAACTGGTCCTCATTCTTGTCAATCAACTGTGAATTTTCTGTGTTAATTTCTATTTGTATTCTGTTTTAAAAAAAATATAAACCCTCTCTTTGTATTCTGTTATAAAAAAATAAATACACTCACAAAGTAGTCTAATAAAAAATATAAACCCCTATTTATACTCTGGTATAAAAAATATCCAAACTCTCTTGTACTCTATTGTAAGATATATACACCTTCTATTTTAACACAGTTATGAAAACCATACAGCCGTATTTGTACTCTGTTATAAAAAATATACACCCTCTCTTTGTACAGTGTAAGAAAATATATACACCCTCTATTTGTACTCTGGCATCAAAAATATACACACTCTCAAAATAGTCCTTTAACTATATAGAAACACACTATTTGTACTCTGTTATACAGCATATTCACCTTCTGTTTGTTCTCTGTTAGAAAAGATGTACACACACATAAAATAGCCTTTTATGGAAAATATGCACCCTCTGTATGTTCTCTGTTTTAAAAAATAGGCACCATCTGTATGTACTCAGTCATAAAATGATATAACCTCTATTTGTACTCTGTTATAAAAAATACACACCCTCTGTTTGTACTGTGTTGTAAAAAATGTAAACCCTCTCTTTTTACTCGGTTATAAATATATACACACTTGCAAAATATTTTTATAAACATATGAATCCTCTATTTGTACTCTGCTATAGAAAATATACACCCCCAATTTTTACTCTGTTATAAAAATATACAAAGTAAAAAATAGACTTTTGCAAAACATATAAACCCTCTATTTCCACTCTGGTATAAAATATATACAACCTCTATAGGTACACTCTTATAAAAAATATACACCCTCTATTTTTATACTGTTATACAAAATACACACTCTATGTGTTCTCTGTTGTAGAAAATATACACCCTCTATTGTACTCTGTAATAAAAAATGTACACCATTTGTACCCTCTTATAAAAAATACGCACACTCACACAATAGTCTTTTATAAAATATATAAACTCTCTATTGGTACTGTTATAAAAAATATACACACTCACAAGAAAGTATTTTACAAAAAGTATATACGCTACACTGTACTCTGTTATAAAGTATATACACCCTCTCTTTGTACTGTGTCATAAATTATATACACCCTCTATTGTACTCTGTTATAAAAAATAAACACCCTGTATTTATAATCTGTTATAAAAAATATACACACTCACAACCTAGTCCTTTAAAAATATATAAATCCTCTATTGTTACTCTGTTATAAATAATATACACCCTTCCTTTTTACTCTGCTATAAAAAATATACACCCTTTATTTTTATTCTGTTGTAAAATATATACACCCTCTATTTGTACTCTGGTATAAAAATATATAACCTTTATTTGTACCCTGTTATAAAAATCATACACCCTCCTTATGTACAGTGTCATAAAATATATACACCCTCTATTTGTACTCTGGCATAAAAAATATACACACTCACAAAATAATCCTTTAAAAATATATAAACACTCTTTTTTGTACTCTCTTAGAAAACATATTCGCCATCTGTTTGTTCTCTGTTAGAAAAGATATAAGCACTTGAAAAATAGTTTTTATGAAAAATATGCACCCTCTATACGTAGTCTATTATAAAATATATGCACCCTCTATATGTACTCTGTCATAAAAGATATATCCTCTATTTGTACTCTCTTATAAAAAATATACACCCTGTATTTGTACTCTGTTATAAATAGTAACACCGTCTCTTTGTGCTCTGTTATAAAAATGTAAAAACTCACGAAATTGTCATTTATAAAAAATACAAACCCTATATTGTACTCTGTGATAAAATATATACACCCTCTATTTGTACTGTTTTATAAAATATATACACCCTCTATTGCACTCTGTTATAAAAATTAAACACACTCACATACTGGATTTTATAAAAATAGAATCCCTCTATTTGTACTCTTTTATAAAGTGTATACAAACTCTCTATGTACTCTCTCATAAAATACATACACCCTCTATATTCACACTTATTAATTATATACTTATTTAGAAAATTTTCTTCTAAACAAAATATAAACCCTCTGTTTGTGCTGTTATTGAATATATACACCCTCTGTTTGTAAACGGTTATAAAAAATATACACATTCACAAAATTGTCATTTGTAAAAAATATACACCTTCTACCTGTACTCTGTTATAAAGAATATAAACCCTATCTATTTTCTCTGTTTAAAACAATATGCACCCTCTCTTTGTAGTCTGTTATAAAAAATAAACACCCTCTATTTGTACTCTGTTATAAAGAATATACACACTCACAAAAATAGTCTTTCATAACAAATATAAACCTTGTATTTTTACTCTCTTAAATATACCTAATGCACAGTAAGTACTCAGTGAATGTTAGTCATCTATTTTTTCTCACTCATATTTCATTGATGTAACAATTAAATTACTCAATTACAATAACACATTTGACTGGTCCAAACAAATTTATGAATTCACGCAACTGGCTCTTGATATGCTTTCAGTCCAAACTGGAGGGAACCAAATTAGAGTGGCATGTAAGACAACAATAACCAGAACATGCAGCAGTAGTTGCCAGTAGTATGTTTTGCAGAAGGAATGGAGACCAGCAGGTAAGTTAAATGGAGGTCACTTAAGAGAGGTGCTTCTTTGATGAAGCTCTAACCTCTCCCACATAGACTCTATTCCCAAAAAGGGCTGATGCTTCATGTGGCACAGGCTGTGGCCAGCACAAAGATACCCAGCTGAGAGGGTGAGTGGGGGGGGTTGGAACCCATCCATGCTCCAAAGGAAGAGACACCTTTCCCTAATTCACACATCCATTCTCCCTCCTTCTTCCCTAACCCTGCCTCCTACTCAAGCCCACGCATGATGACATAGAACACAATTAGTCAGGTGAAAGCACTGTCAAGGATGCTCTCATTCAAAACAACAGCACAGTCAAACGGAGAGCATGCTTGCATATGAAATGGGATTAATTCTTTCAGACATGGCTCATGATGACTGGGACCACACCACCAGGACAGCAGCTCTGTTGTGCACCGAGCCTAAGTGTGTGCCTGGTCACACCCCAAAATGCTTCCTACTCTCTCATTTCACCCTCAGAGGCAGACAAGAGGACTGCAAAGGACTCATGTCTTCTCCCATGCTCTCTGAAAAGGGCTCCCATTTCTCCTGGGGACTAAAAGGAACAACAAAAGTAGCTTGTGATTGGTAGAGCACACAACTTTTTCAAAGTACAGAGCTAAAACTTGTCTCCCTTGAAGTGCTGTAGCTGATGAAGTTAGAATGAGTGATCTGTGTCCACTGGAGCATTCTTGTAGTAATCAAGGATTCGGTGACATTTTAATTCTTTAGAACTGATTCTCATTCTTGTCAATCAACTGTGAATTTTCTGTGTTAATTTCTATTTGTATTCTGTTTTAAAAAATATACACCCTCTCTTTGTATTCTGTTATAAAAAATGAGTACACTCACAAAATAGTCTAATATAAAAAATACAAATCCCCTATTTTTACTCTGTAATAAAAATTATACACCTTGTATTTGTACTCTTTAATAAAAAATATACACCCTCTATTTGTACTAGGTTATAAAAAATGTACACCCTCTATTTGTACTCTGTTTTAAAAAATCATCCAAATTGTATTTCCAGTATTTTATACAAAATATATACCCTCTAGTTTTACTCTGTTATAAAAAATATACAATTTCTATTTGTAGTCTGTAACAAAAAATATGGAATCCCTATTTGTAGTGTATAATAAAAATATACACCCTCTATTTGTACTCTGTTTTAAAAAATCATCCAAACTGTGTTTCTACTATTTTATACAATATATATACACTCTAATTTTACTCTGTTTTAAAAAATATGCAACTTGTATTTCTGCTATGTTATACAAAATATATACTCTCTTTTTTCGCTCTGTTATAAAAACTATACACCTTCTATTTGTACTCTGTAATAAAAAATACACACCTTCTATTTTTACTGTGTTATAAAAAATATACACCCTCTCTTTATACGTTTTAAAAAATATACACCTTTTATTTCTACTATGTTATACAAAATCTATACCTCTACTTTGACACTTTTATAAAAAACATACACCTTCAATTTGTACTCTGTAATAAAAAATATACACCCTATATTTGTACTCTGTTATAAAAAATATACACCCCCTCTTTTTTCTCTGTTTGAAAAAATATACCCCTTCTACTTCTACTGGGTAGTAAAAAATATTCACCCTCTAATTGTACTCTGTTTTAAAGAATATACAATCTGCATTTCTACTATGTTATACAAAATATATACTCTCTATTTTTACTCTGTTATAAAATATATACGCCTACCATTTTTACTCTGTAATAAAAAATATGCACCCTCTATTTCTAATCTGTTTTAAAAATATACACACTCTATTTGTTCTCTGTTTTAAAAAATACACCTTCAATTTCTACTCTGTAATAAAAAATATACACCCTCTATTTGTACTCAGTTATAAAAAATAAACACCCTCTCTTTGTACTCTGTTTTGAAAAATATACTCCTTCTAATTTTACTATGTAATAAAAAATATACACCCTCTATTTTTACTCTGTTTTAAAATATATACACCCTGTATTTCTGCTATATTATACAAAATATATACTCTCTAATTTTACTGTTTTATAAAAAATATAAACCTTCTATTTGTACTCTGTAATAAGAAATATACACCCTCTATTTGTATCCTGTTATAAAAATATACACCCTGTATTTCTGCTATGTTTTACAAAATATATAGCCTCTATTTTTACTCTGTTTTAATAAATATACACCTTCTATTTGTACACTGTAATGAAACATATACATTCTCTACTTTTACTCTGTTAGAAAAAATATACACCCTCTCTTTGTATTGTTTTAAAAATATATACGTTCTATTTCTACACTGTAATAAAAAAATACACCCTTTATTTCTACTGTTTTAAAAAATATACAAACTGTATTTCTACTGTTATACAAAATGTATACAATTTATTTTTATTCTGTTACAAAAAATATACAACTTCAATTTATACTCTGTAATGAAAAATATACACCCTCCCTTTATAATCTGTTATAAAAAGTGTACACCTTCTCTTTTTACACTTTTTTAACAAATATTCCACTATTATTTCTATTGTGTAATAAAAAATGCACACCCTCTATTCGAACCCTGTTTTAAAAAATACACAATCCGTTTTTGTACTCTGTTATGAAAAGTATACCCCCCTCTATTTCTACTCTGGTATAAAAAACATACAACCTCTATTTGTACACTGTTATAAAAAACATACACCCACTATTTGTACTCTGTTTTAAAAACATACAACCTGTATTTCTACTATGTTATACAAAAAATATACCCTCTATTTTTACTGTTATAAATAATATACCCCTTCTATTTGTACTCTGTAGTAAAAAATAAACACCCTCTATTGTATTGTGTAATAAAAAATATACACCCTCTATTTGTACTCTGTTTTAAAAAATATACATCCTGTTTTTCCACTATGTTATGCAAAATACACACCCTCTAATTTTACTCTGTTATAAAAAATATACACCTTCAATTTGTACTCTATAATGAAAAATATACACCCTCTATTTGTACTCTGTTATAAAAAATATACACCTTGTCTTTGTCCTCTGTTTTAAAAAAGATACCCCTCCTATTTCTACTCTGTAATAAGAAATATACACCCTCTATTTGTACTGTGTTTTATAAATATACACTATGTATTTCTACTATATTATACGATATATATACCCCCTATATTTACTCTGTTATAAAAAACATACACCTACTACTGGTACTCTGTAATAAAAAATATACACCCAGTATTTTTACTGTGTTATAAAAAATATACACTCTCTCTTTGTACTATGTTTTAAAAAAATATACACCCTGTATTTCTACTATAATATACAAAATATATACCCTCTATTTTTAATCTGTTATAAAAAATATACACCTTCTATTTGTACTCTGTAATAAAAAATATACAACCACTATTTGTACTCTGTTATAAAAAATATAAACCCTCTCTTTGTACTCTGATTTAAAAAATATACCTCTTCTTTTTCTACTCTGTAATAAAATATATACACCCTATATTTGTACTGTGTTTTAAAAAATATGCACCCTGTATTTCTATGTTATACAAAATATATACCATCTATATTTACATTGTTATAAAAAATATACACCTCCAATTTATACTCTTTAATAAAAAATATACACCCTCTATTTGTACTCTGTTGTAAAAAATGTACACCTTCTCTTTGTACTCTGTTTTGAAAATTATACCCCTTCGGTTTCTACTCTTTAAAAAATATATGCACCCTCTATTTGTACTCTGTTATAAAAATATACACCCTCTTTTGGTACCCCTTTTTTTAAAAATATACTCCTTCTATTTCTACTCTGCATTAAAAAAAATACGTAAGCTCTATTTGTACTCTGTTTTAAGAAATATACCATTTCAATTTCTATTCTGTAATAAAAAATATACACCCTCTATTTGTACTCTGTTTTTAAAAATATAAACCCAATATTTCTACATTATACAAAATATATACCCTCTATTTTTACTCTGATATGAAAAATGTGCACCTTCAATTTGTACTCTGTAATAAAAAATAAACACCTTCTGTTTGTACTCTGTTTTATAAAATATACACCCTGTATATCTATTACCATATATAAAATGTGTACACCGTAATTTTAATGTTATAAAAAATATGCACCTTTTATTTGTACTCTGTAATAAAAATTATACACCCTCTATTTGTACTCTGTTATAAGAAATATACACCCTATACTTGTATTCTGTTTTAAATAATATGTACCTCTTCTATTTCTACTCTGTATTAAAAAGTAAACACCCTTTATTTGTTCTCTGTTTTACAAAATATACACCCTGTATTTCTATTACGTTATACAAAATATATACAATCTATATTTACTCTGTTATAAAAAATATACACCTTGTATTTGTACTCTTAAATAAAAAATATACACCCTCTATTTGTACTCGGTTATAAAAAATGTACACACTCTATTTGTACTCTGTTTTAAAAAACATACCGCTACTATCTGTATGCTGTAATAAAAATGTACACCCTTTATTTGTATTCTGTTTTAAAAAAATATGCACCCTGTATTTCTACGTTATAAAAAATATATACCCTCAATTTTTACTCTGTTATAAAAAATATAAAACTTCTATTTGTACTTTGTAATGAAAAATATACAAAATCTATTTGTAATCTTTCATAATAAATATACACCCCGTATTTCTACTATGTCATACAAAATATATAACCACTATTTTTACTCTGTTATAAAAAATATACACCTTCTATTTGTACTCTGTAACAAAAAATATGCACCCTCTATTTGTACGCTGTTTGAAAAAATATACACCCTCTCTTTGTACTCAGTTTTAAAACATATACCACCTCTATTTCTACTCTAAAATAAAAAATATACACCCTTTATTTCTACTCTGTTTTAAATAATATACACCCTGTATTTCTACTATGGTATACAGAATATATACAATCTATTTTTACTCTGTTATAAAAGATATACACCTTCGATTTGTACTCTGTAATAAAAAATATACACCCTCTATTTCTACTCTGTTATAAAATCATAGACCTTCTCTTTGTACTGTTTTAAAAAATATACACAATCTATTTGTACTCTGTTTTAAAAAATATACACACTGTATTTCTACTATGTCATACAAAATATATACCCTCTATTTTTACTCTGTTATAAAAAATATACACCTTCTTTTTTTACTCTGTAATAAAAAATATACACTATCTACTTGTACTCTGTTTTAAAAAATATACACCTTCTCTTTTTACTCTGTTTTAAAATATATACCCATTCTAATTCTACTCTGTATTAAACAATATACACCCTCTATTTGTACTCTGTTTTTAAAAATATACACCTTGTATTTCTACTAAGTTATACAAAATATATAGCCCTCTTATTTTACTCTGTTATAAAAATATAAACCTTCTATTTCAAACTCTGAAATAAAAAATATACACCCCCCTGTTTGTACTGTGTTATAAAAATTATATACCCTCTCTTTGCACTCACTCTGTGTTAAAAAATATACCTCTTGTATTTCTACTCTATAATAAAAAATATACACCTTCTATTTGTAATCTGTTTTAAAAAGTATACACCCTTTATTTCTACTACGTTATACCAAATATAGACCCTATCTTTTTACTCTGTTATAAAATATATACACTTTCTATTTGTACTCTGTAATAAAAAATATACACCCTCTAATTGTACTCTGTTTTAAAAAATATAAACCCTGTATTTCTACTATGTTATACAAAATATATACCCTCTATTTTCACTCTGTTATGAAAAAATACACACCTTCTATTTGTACTGTGTAATAAAAAATATACACCGTCCATTTGTACTCTGTGATAAGAAATATACACCCTCCCTTTGTACTCTGTTTAAAAAATATACCCTTTCTATTTCTACTCTGCAATGAAATATATGCAAACTCTATATTACTGTTTTAAAAAATATACACCCAGTATTTCTACTATGTTACACAAAATATATACCCTCTATTTTTACTCTGTTTTAAAAAAATATGCACCTTCTTTGTGTACTCAGTAATAACAAAAATACACCCTCTAATTGTACTCTGTTGTAATAAATATACACCCTCTCTTTGTACTCTTTTTAAAAATATATACCCCTTCTATTTCTACTCTGTAATAAAAAATATACACCTTGTATTTGTACTCTGTAATAAAAAATATACACCCTCTATTTGTACTCTGTTATAAAAAATATACAGCCTCTCTTTGTACTCTGTTTATAAAAATATACACCCTGTATTTCTCCTATGTTATACACAATATATACGCTCCATTTTTACTCTTTTATAAAAAATATACACTTTCCATTTCTATTGTGGTGTAAAAAATATACATCCTCTATTTGTACTCTGTTTTAAAATATATACACCCCCTATTTCTAGTGTGTAATGAAAAATATACAGCTTCTATTTCTACTCTGTTATAAAAAATATACCCCTTGAATTTCTACTCTGTTATAAAAAATTTATACCCCCTATATTTGCTCTGTTTTAAAAATATACATCCTGTATTTCTACGTTATACAAAACATATTCCCTCTATTTTAACTCTTGTATAAAAAATATACACCTTCTATTTTCTCTGGTATAAAAATATACACCCTCTACTTGTACTCTGTTTTAAAATAAATATCCCCTACATTTCTAGACTGTAATAAAAAATATACAGCTTGTATTTCTCCTCTGTTATAAAAAATATACACCGTCTAATTCTACTCCATAATAAAATATATACACCCACCATTTGTACTGTGTTATAAAAAATATATACTCTCTTTGTACTCTGTTTAATAAAAGATACCCCTTCTAATTCTACTCTGTAATAAAAAATATACAGCCTCTAATTGTACTTTGTTTTAAAAAGTATACACCCTGTATTTCTGCTATGTTATACAAAATATATATCCTCTATTTTTATTCTGTTATAAAAAATATACACCTTCCATTTGTACTCTGTAATAAAAAATATGCATCCTCTATTTGTACTCTGTAATAAAAAATATACAACCTAATTTTTACTCTGTTTTAAAAAATATACACCTTCTATTTCTATTCTGTAATAAAAAATATACACCTTCTATTTGTACTCTGTAACAAAAAATATACACAATCTATTTGTATTCTGTTATAAAAAACATACACCCGCCCTTTGTACTCTGTTATAAAAAATATAACCCTTCTATTTCTTCTTTGTAATAAAAAATATACCACTTCTATTTCTACTCTGCAATAAAATATATACACCCTCTATTTGTACCCCGTTTTAAAAATATACACCCTGTATTTCTACTATTTTATACAAAATATATACCCTCTATTTTCACTCAGTTATAAAACATATACACCTTCTATTTGTACTCTGTAATAAAAAACATACATGCTCTCTTTTTACTCTGTTATAAAAAATATACACCCTCTCTTTGTACTGTCTTTTAAAATATATAACCCTTCTATTTCTACAATGTAATACAAAATATACACCCTCTACTTCTACTCTGTTTTAAAAAATACACGCCCTGTATTTCTACTATATTATACAAAATATACACCCACAAATTTTACAATGTTATAAAAAATATACACCTTCTATTAGTACTCTGTAATAAAAAATATACCCCCTCTATTTGTCCTCTGTATTAAAAAATATAAATCCTGTATTTCTACTATGTTATACAACATATATACCCAATATTTTTACTCTGTTATAAAAATTATACACCTTCTATTTGTACTCTGTTATAAAAAATGTGCACCCACTATTTTTATTCTGTTATAAAAAATATACACCCTCTCTTGTACTCTGTTTAAAATATATACCCATTCTATTTCTACTCTGTAATAAAAAATATACACCTTCTATTTTTTCTCCGTTTTAAAAGTATACACCCTTCATTTCTACTATGTTATACTATGTATACACCCTCAATTTTTACTCAATCATAAATAATATACAACTTCTATTTTTACTCTGTAATAAAATATATACACCCTCTTTTCGTACTCTGTTATAAAAAATACACAACCTCTCTTTGTACTTTTAAAAAATATACCCCTTCTATTTCTACTCTGTAATAAAAAATATACACCCTCTATTTGTACTCTGTTTTAAAAAATATACACCCTGTATTTCTATTTTGTTACACAAAATATATACCCTCTAATTTTACTCTGTTATAAAAAATACACACCTTCAATTTGCACTCTGTAATATAAAATATACACCCTCTGTTTGTACCCTGTTATAAAAAACATACTCCCTGTATTTCTACAATGTTACACAGAATATATAACCTCTAATTTTAGTCTGTTATAAAAAATATTCACCTTCTATTTTGACTATGTTATAAAAAAAATACACTCTCCATATTTACCCTGTGATAAAAATATACACCCTGTATTTCTACTATGTTATACAAAATATATACCCTCTATTGTTTCTCTGTTATGAAAAGTATACATCCTCTATTTGTACTCTGGTATGAAAATATACAGCCTGTATTTCTATTATGTTATACAAAAATATAACCTCTATTTTTTCTCTGTTATAAAAAATATACACCCTCTCTTTGTATTCTGTTTTAAAAATATACCCTTTATATTTCTGTTCTGTAATAAAAAATAAACACCCTATATTTTTACTCTGTTTTCACAAATATACACACTGTACATCTACTATGATATACAAAATATATACCATTTGTACTCTGTAATAAAAAATATACACCACGTCTTTTTTCTGTTTTAAAAAATACTCTCGTACTATTTCTGCTCTGTAATAAAAAATATACACCCTCTATTTGTACTCTATCTTAAAAAATATACACCCTGCATTTCTAGTATGTTATACAAAATGTATACCTTCTCATTTTACTCTGTTATAAAAGATATACACATTCTATTTGTACTCTGTAATAAAAAATACACACTCTCTATTTGTAATCTGTTATAGAATATATACACCCTATTTTGTTCTCAGTTTTAACAAATATACCCCTATGATTTCTACTCTGTAATAAAAAATGTACACCCTCTTTTATTACTGTTTTCAAAATGTACACCCTGTATTTCTACTATATTATACAAAATATATAAACTCTATTTTTATTGTTATAAAATATATACACCTTGTATTTGTACTCTGTTTTAAAAAATATACCCTTTCTATTTCTACTCTGTAATAAAAAATATACATACTCTATTTTTAATCTGTTATAAAAATTATAAACCATCTCTTTGTACTCTTTTTTCAAACATATACCCCTTCTATTTCTACTCTGTAATAAAAAATATACACCCTCTCTTTTTAATCTGTTTTAAAAAATATACACCCTGTATTTCTACTATGTTATACAAAATATATACCCTCTGGTTTTACTCTGTTATAAAATATATACACCTTCTATTTATACTCTGTAATAAAAAATATGCACCCACTGTTTGCACTGTATTATAAAAGATATACACCCTCTCTTTATACACTGTTATAATATATATACCCCTACTATTTCTACTGTGGTAAAACAATATACACCATCTACTTTTACTCTGGTTTAAAATAAATACACCTTACATTTCTAGTCTGTAATAAAAAATATACAGCTTCTATTTCTACTCTGTTATAAAAAATATACACCCTCTATTTGTACTCTGTTTTAAAAATATACACACTGTATGTGTACTATGTTTTACAAATTATATGCCCTTTAGTTTTACTCAATTATAAAATATATACACCTTCTATTTGTATTCTGTAATAAAAACCTACACACTCTTTTTGTACTCTGTTATAAAAAATATACACCTTCTCTTAGTACTCTGTTTTGAAAAATATACACCTTCTATTTCTACTGTGTAATAAAAAATAAACACCCTTTATTTTTACTGTGTTTAAAAAATATACACACTGGTTTCCACTGTGTTATACAAAATATATACAATCTAATTTTACACTGTTATAAAAATATACACTTTCAATATGTATTCTGTAATAAAATATATACACCCACTATTTGTACTGTTATGAAATATATACACGCTCTCTTTGTACTCTTTTTGAAAAAATATACCCCTTCTATTTCTATGCTTTAAAAAAATATACACCCTTTATTTGTACTCTGTTTTAAAAAATATAAACCCTGTATTTCTACTATGTTATACAAAATATATACAATCTATTTCTACTCTGTTATAAAAAATATATCCCTTTTATTTACTCTGTAATAAAAAATATACACCCCCTTTTGTACTGTTATAGAAAGTATACACCCTCTCTTTGTACCCTGTTTTAAAAATATACCACTACTATTTCTACTCAGTAATAAAAAATGTACACCCTCAATTTTTACTGTCTTTAAATATGCACCCTGTATTTCTGCTATGTTATACAAAATATATACCCTCTATTTTTACTGTTATAAAGTATACACCCTCTCTTTCTTCTCTGTTTTTAAAATATTTCTACATTGTAATATAATATATACACCCTCTATTTGTACCCTGTTTAAAAAAATATACACCATGTATTTCTACTATATTATACAAAACATATACCCTGTATTTTTACAGTTATAAAATATTTAAAAATTCTATTTTTATTCTGTAATAAAAAAATATCCACCCTCTACTTGTAATCTGTTTTAAAATAAATACACCCTCTATTTCTCGTCTGCAATAAAAAATATACAGCTTCTGATTCTACTTTGTTATAAAAAATATACCCCTTCATTTTCTAGTCTGTAATAAAAAATATACACCCTCTATTTGTACCCTGTTATAAAAAATATACACCCTGTGTTTCTGCTATGTTATGCAAAATATATACCCTCTATTTTTACTCTGTTAAAAAGTATACACCTTCAATTTTACTCTGTAATAAAAATTTTACACCCTCTCTTTTTACTATGGTATAAAAATATACAACCTCTATTTCTATAATGTTATACAAAATATATACCCTCTATTTTTACTCTGTGAAAAAATATACACCTTCTATTTGTACTCTGTAATAAAAAATATACAAACACTATTTGTACTTTGTTATAAAAAATATAAGCCGTCTCTTTGTACTCAGATTTAAAAAATATACCTCTTCTTTTTCTACTCTGTAATAAAATATATACAACCTATATTTGTACTATGTTTTAAAAAATATGCACCCTGTATTTCTACATTATACAAAATGTATACCATCTATATTTACATTGTTATAAAAAATATACACCTCCAATTTATACTCTTTAATAAAAAATATACACCCTCTATTTTTAGTCTGTTATACAAAATACACACACTCACAATACAGTCTGTTATAGAAAATATACAACCTCTACTTGCAATCAGTTTCAAAATAAATACACCCTCCATTTCTACTCTGTTTTAAAAAATATACACACTGTTTCTACTCTGTTATAAAATATATATACCCTCTGTATTCTACTCTGTCATAAATAATATACACCCTCTATACTCTCTTATAAAAAAATACACCCTGTATTTTTACTCTATTTTACAAAATACACACACTCACAAAATAGTCCGTTATAAATATATACACCCTCTAATTGTACTCTGATTTAAAATAAAATCACCCTCTATTTCTACTGTTATAAAAAATATACACATTATATTTGTACTCTGTAAAAAAATATACACCCTGTATTTTACTCTGTTGTGAAAAATATACACCCTCTCTTTGTACTCTGTTATAAAAAATGTACACCTTCTAATTGTACCCTGTAATAAAAAATATAAACCCTCTATTTTTACTCTGTTATAATAAATATACACCCTCTCATTTTACTCTGTTATAAAATTATACCCTTCTATTTCTACTCTGTAATAAAAAATATACACCCTGTATTTGTACTCTGTTATAAAAAATATACACCTTCTCTTTTTACTCTGCTATACATTATACTCACTCAAAAATAGTCTGTTATAAAAAATATACACCATCTACTTGTAATATTTTAAAATAAAAACACACTCTGTTTCTACTTTTTTATAAAGAATATACACCCTCTATTTATACTGTTAGAAAAAATATGTACACTCTATTTTTACTGTTTTATAAAAAATATATCCCCTCTATTTGTACTTCGCTATAAGAAATTTTCACCCTCTAATTTTACTCTGTTATGCGAAGTACACGCACTAACAAACTAATCTGTGATAAAAAAATATAAACCCTCTATTTGTACTGTGATTTAAAATAAATACACCATCTATTTCTACTCTGTTATAAAAAATATACAGGCTCTATTTCTGCACTGTTATAATAAATATATACCCCCTATTTTTACTCTGTTATACAAAATACACACATGCACAAAATAGTCTGTTATAAAAAATATACACTTCTATTTGTTCTGTTTGAAAATAAATACACCCTCTATTTCTACTCTGTTTTAAAAAATATACACCCTCTATTTCTGCTCTGTTATAAAAAATACATACCCTCTATTATTGCTTTTTTATAAAAAATACATACCCTCTATTTTTACTCTGTTATAAAGTATTTACACCCTCTATTTTTACTCTGTTATAAAAAATATACACTCTGTATTTTTACTCTGTTATACAAAATACACAGACTCATAAAATAGTCTGTTACCAAAGTATACATCTTCTGCTTGTACTCTGTTTTAAAATAAATACACCCTCTATTTCTGCTCTGTTGTAACATATATACACCCTCTAAATCTACTATGTTATAAAAATATACATACAGTCAATTTTTACTGTTATAAAAATTATATGCCTTTTAGTTGTACTCTGTAATTAAAAATATTCACTCTGTATATTTACTGTTATAAAAATATACACCCTCTCCTTGTACTCTGTTTTAAAAAATATATCCCTTGTATTTCTACTCTGTAATAAAAAATATACACCCGCTGTTTGTACTCTGTTATAAAAAATGTACACCCTCTATTTTTACTCTGTGGTAAAAAATATATACCCTCTATTTTTACAGTGTTATAAAAAATATATGTCCTCTATTTGTACTCAGTTATAAAAAATATACACCCTCTATTTGTACTCAGTTATAAAAAATATACACCCTCTAATTTTACTCTGTTACACACAATACACACACTCACAATATAGTCGGTTATAAAAAATATACACGCTCCACTTCTGCTTTTTTAAAATAAATACACTTTCTATTTCAACTGTGCTATAAAAACATACACCCACTATTTCTACTTTTATAAAAAACGTATACCCTCCATTTTTACTCTGTTATAAAAATATACACCCTCTGTTTGTACTGTGTTATAAGAAATATACACCCTCTATTTTTACTTTGTTATAAAAAATACTCACACTCGCAAAATAGTCTGTTATAAAAAATATACACTCAAAAATTCTACTCTGTTTTAAAATAAATAGAGCCTCTTTTTCTACTCTGGTATAAAAATTATACATCCTCTATTTCTACTCTGTTATAAAAAATATATACCCTCTATTTTACTCTGTTTTGAAAAATATTCACCCTCCAATTTACTCTGTTATAAAAAGTATACACTCTCCATTTCTACTCTGTTATAAAAAAATGTATACCCTCCCTATTTACTCTGTTATACAAAATAAACACACTAACAAAACAGTTTTTACGAAAAATATAACCCCTCTACTTGTATTCTGTTTTAACATGCACATTCTCTATTTCTACTCTGTTATACAAATTATAATCCCTCTAATTTTACTCTATTATGAAAAACATACACCCCGTCTTTGTACTCTCTGATAAAAAATAATCCCCTTTTATTTCTACTCTGCAATAAAAAATATAAACACTCCAAATGTGCTGTTATAAAAAAAGTAAACCCTCTATCTTTACTCTGTTATACAAGATACACACACTCACAAAGTAGTCTGTTTTGAAAACTATGCACCCTGTATGTTTACTCTGTTTAAAATAAATACACCCTCTATTTCTACTCTGTTATAAAAAATATACACCCTCTATTTTACTCTGTCACAAAAAATACACACACTCACAATATACACTGTTATAAAAAATATACACCCACTGATTGTACTCTGTTTTAAAATAAATACAACCTCTATTTGTACTCTTTTATAAAATAAATACAACCTCTATTTCTACTCTCTTATAAAAAATATACAACCTCTATTTCTGCTCTGTTATAAAAAATATACACACTCTATTTCTACTCTGTTATAAAAAATATAAACCCTCTATTTTTACTCTGTTATACAAAATACACACACTAACATAATAGCCTTTTATGGAAAATTTACACCCTCTACTTGTACTCTGTTTTAAAATAAATACACCCTCTATTTCTTTTTTTTTTTATTGCATTTTAGGTTTGGGGGTACATGTGAAGAACATGGAAGATTGTTGCATAGGTACACACATGGCAGTGTGATTTGCTGCCTTCCTCCCCCATCACCTATATCTGGCATTTCTCCCCATGCTATCCCTCCCCCAACTCCCCACTCCCCACGATCCCTCCCCTTTTCCCCCGACAGACCCCAGTGTGTGATACTCCCCCTCCCTGTGTCCATGTGTTCCCATTGTTCAACACCCGCCTATGAGTGAGAACATGCGGTGTTTGATTTTCTGTTCTTGTGTCAGTTTGCTGAGAATGATGGTTTCCAGGTTCATCCATGTCCCTACAAAGGACACGAACTCATCGTTTTTGATGGCTGCATAATATTCCATGGTGTATATGTGCCACATTTTCCCTGTCCAGTCTATCATCGATAGCATTTGGGTTGGTTCCAGGTCTTTGCTATTGTAAACTGTGCTGCAATGAACATTCGTGTGCATGTGTCCTTATAGTAGAACGATTTATAGTCTTTTGGATATATACCCAGTAATGGGATTGCTGGATCAAATGGAATTTCTATTTCTAGGTCCTTGAGGAATCGCCACACCATCTTCCACAATGGTTGAACTAATTTACACTCCCACCAACAGTGTAAAAGCGTTCCTATTTCTCCACATCCTCTCCAGCATCTGTTGTCTCCAGATTTTTTAATGATCGCCATTCTAACTGGCGTGAGATGGTATCTCAATGTAGTTTTGATTTGCATTTCTCTAATGACCAGTGATGATGAGCATTTTTTCATATGTTTGTTGGCTTCATGTATGTCTTCTTTTGTAAAGTGTCTGTTCATATCCTTCGCCCACTTTTGAATGGGCTTGTTTGTTTTTTTCTTGTAAATCTGTTTCAGTTCTTTGTAGATTCTGGTTATCAGCCCTTTGTCAGATGGGTAGACTGCAAAAATTTTTTCCCATTCTGTTGGTTGCTGATTCATTCTAATGACTGTTTCTTTTGCTGTGCAGAAGCTATGGAGTTTGATTAGGTCCCATTTGTCTATTTTGGCTTTTGTTGCCACTGCTTTTGGTGTTTTGGTCATGAAGTCCTTGCCTACGCCTATGTCCTGAATGGTTTTGCCTAGATTTTCTTCTAGGGTTTTTATGGTGTTAGGTCTTATGTTTAAGTCTTTAATCCATCTGGAGTTAATTTTAGTGTAAGGTGTCAGGAAGGGGTCCAGCTTCTGCTTTCTGCACATGACTAGCCAGTTTTCCCAACACCATTTATTAAACAGGGACTCGCTTCCACATTGTTTGTTTTTGTCAGGTTTGTCAAAGATCAGGTGGTTGTAGATGTGTTGTGTTGCGTCGGGAGGTCTCTGTCCTGTTCCATTGGTCTATATCTCTGTTTTGGTACCAGCACCATGCTGTTTTGATTACTGTAGCTTTGTAGTATAGTTTGAAGTCCGGGAGTGTGATGCCTCCAGCTTTGTTCTTTTTGCTTAGAACTGACTTGGCTATGCGGGCTCTCTTTGGTTCCATATGAAGGTTAAGGTGGTTTTTTCCAGTTCTTCAAAGAAGGTCATTGGTAGCTTGATAGGGATAGCGTTGAATCTGTAAATTACTTTGGGCAGTATGGCCATTTTGACAATATTGATTCTTCCTAGCCATGAACATGGAATATTTCTCCATCTGTTTGTGTCCTCCCTTATTTCATTGAGCAGTGGTTTGTAATTCTCCTTGAAGAGGTCCTTTACGTTCCTTGTTAGTTGAATTCCTGGGTATTTTATTCTCTTTGTAGCAATTGTGAATGGCAATTGGTTCTTGATTTGGCTGTCTTTAAGTCTGTTATTGGTGTATAGGAATGCTTGTGATTTTTGCACATTGATTTTATATCCTGAGACTTTGCTGAAGTTGCTTATCAGTTTCAGGAGATTTTGGGCTGAGACGATGGGGTCTTCTAGATATACAATCATATCGTCTGCAAATAGAGACAATTTGACTTCCTCCTTTCCTATTTGAATACCCTTTATTTCTTTTTCTTGCCTGATTGCTCTGGCTAGAACTTCCAGTACTATATTGAATAAGAGTGGTGAGAGAGGACATCCTTGTCTAGTGCCAGATTTCAAAGGGAATGCTTCTAGTTTTTGCCCATTCAGTATGATATTGGCTGTTGGTTTGTCGTAAATAGCTTTTATCATTTTGAGATACGTTCCATCAATACCTAGTTTATTGAGAGTTTTTAGCATAAAGGGCTGTTGAATTTTGTCAAAGGCCTTCTCTGCATCAATTGAGATACTCATGTGGTTTTTGTCTTTGGTTCTGTTTATGTGGTGGATTATGTTTACAGATTTGCGTATGTTGAACCAGCCTTGCATCCCCGGGATGAAGCCTACTTGATCATGGTGGATAAGCTTTTTGATGTGCTGTTGCAATCGGTTTGCCAGTATTTTATTGAAGATTTTTGTATCTATGTTCATCATGGATATTGGCCTGAAGTTGTCTTTTCCTGCTGAGTCTCTGCCAGGTGTTGGTATCAGGATGATGTTGGTCTCATAAAATGATTTAGGAAGGATTCTCTCTCTTTGGATTGTTTGGAATAGTTTCAGAAGGAATGGTACCAGCTCCTCTTTGTATGTCTGGTAGAGTTAGGCTGTGAACCCATCTAGACCTGGGCTTTTTTTGGGTGGTAGGCTCTTAATTGCTGCCTCAACTTCAGACCTTGTCATTGGTCTATTCAGGGTTTCGACTTCTTCCTGGTTTAGGCTTGGGAGGATGCATGTGTCCAGGAATGTATCCATTTCTTCCAGGTTTACTAGTTTATGTGCATAGAGTTGTTTGTAATAATCTCTGATGATGGTTTGAATTTCTGTGGAATCTGTGGTGATATGCCCTTTATCATTTTTTATTGCATTTATTTGATTATTTTCTTTTTCCTTTTTTATTAATCTGGCTAGTGGTCTGTCTATTTTGTTGACCTTTTCAAAAAACCAGCTCCTGGATTTATTGATTTTTTGAAGAGTTTTTCGTGTGTCTATCTCCTTCAGTTCTGCTCTGATCTTAGTTATTTCTTGTCTTCTGCTAGGTTTTGAGTTTTTTTGATCTTGCTCCTCTAGCTCTTTCAATTTTGATGATAGGGTGTCAATTTTGGGTCTCTCCTTGCTTCTCATGTGGGGATTTATTGCTATATACTTTCCTCTAGAGACTGCTTTAAATGTGTCCCAGAGATTCTGGTATGTTGTGTCTTCATTCTTGTTGGTTTCAAAGAACATCTTTATTTCTGCCTTCATTTCATTGTTTATCCAGTCAACATTCAAGAGCCAGTTGTTCAGTTTCCATGAAGCTGTGTGGTTCTGAGTTAGTTTCTGAATTCTGAGTTCTAACTTGATTGCACTGTGGTCTGAGAGACTGTTTGTTAGGATTTCCGTTCTTTTGCATTTGCTGAGGAGTGATTTACTTCCAATTATGTGGTCAATTTTAGAGTAGGTGCGATGTGGTGCTGAGAAGAATGTATATTCTGTGGATTTGGGGTGGAGAGTTCTGTAAATGTCTATTAGGTTTGCTTGATCCAGGTGTGAGTTCAAGTCCTGGATATCCTTGTTAATTTTCTGTCTTGTTGATCTGTCTAACATTGACAACGGGGTGTTCAAGTCTCCCAGTATTATAGTGTGGGAGTCTAAGTCTCTTTGTAAGTCATTAAGAACTTGCCTTATATATCTGGGTGCTCCTGTATTGGGTGCGTATATATTTAGGATCGTTAGCTCTTCTTGTTGCATTGATCCTTTTACCATTATGTAATGTCCTTCTTTGTCTCTTTTGATCTTTGTTGGTTTAAAGTCTATTTTATCAGAGATGAGAATTGCAACTCCTGCTTTTTTTTGCTCTCCATTTGCTTGGTAAATCTTCCTCCATCCCTTTATTTTGAGCCTTTGTGTATCTCTGCATGTGAGATGGGTTTCCTGGATACAGCACACTGATGGGTTTTGGCTTTTTATCCAGTTTGCCAGTCTATGTCTTTTAATTGGGGCATTTAGCCCATTTACATTTAGGGTTAATATTGTTATGTGTGAATTTGATCCTGCCATTTTGATTCTAGGTGGCTGTTTTGCCTGTTAGTTGATGCAGTTTCTTCATTGTGTTGCTGGTCTTTACTGTTTGGTATGTTTTTGGAGTGGCTGGTACTGGTTGTTCCTTTCTATGTTTAGTGCCTCTTTCAGGAGCTCTTGTAAAGCAGGCCCGGTGGTGATGAAATCTCTGAGTACTTGCTTGTTCACAAAGCATTTTATTTTTCCTTCACTTATGAAGCTCAGTTTGGCTGGATATGAAATTCTGGGTTGAAAGTTCTTTTCTTTAAGGATGTTGAATATTGGCCCCCACTCTCTTCTGGCTTGTAGGGTTTCTGCTGAGAGATCTGCTGTGAGTCTGATGGGCTTCCCTTTGTGGGTAACCCGACCTTTCTCTCTGGCTGCCCTTAGCATTTTCTCCTTCATTTCAACCCTGGTGAATCTGACGATTATGTGCCTTGGGGTTGCTCTCTCTTGAGGAATATCTTTGTGGTGTTCTCTGTATTTCCTGGACTTGAATATTGGCCTGCCTTCCTATGTTGGGGAAGTTCTCCTGGATAATATCCTGAAGAGTATTTTCCAGCTTGGATTCATTCTCTCCTTCACATTCACGTACACCTATCAAATGTAGATTAGGTCTTTTCACATAGTTCCATATTTCTTGGAGACTTTGTTCATTCCTTTTTACCCTTTTTTCTCTACTCTTTCCTTCTCATTTTATTTCATTGAGTTGATCTTCGACCTCTGATATCCTTTCTTCTGCTTGGTCAATTTGGCTGTTGAAACTTGTGTATGCTTCGCAAAGTTCTTGTATTGTGTTTTTCAGCTTCTTTAATTCACTTACATTCCTCTCTAAGTTGGTTATTGTCATTAGCATTTCGTCAAATCTTTTTTCAAGGTTCTTAGTTTGTTTGCATTGGGTTAGAACATGTTCTTTTAGCTCACAGAAGTTTCTTACTACCCACCTTCTGAAGCCTGATTCAGTCATTTCTTCACACTCGTTGTCCATCCAGCCTTGTTCCCTTGCTGGTGAGGGATTGTGATCCCTTGTAGGAGGAGAGGCGTTCTGGTTTTGGGTGTTTACCTCCTTTTTGCGCTGTTTTCTTCCCATCTTTGTGGATTTATCTATGTGTGGTCTTTGTGGTTGGTGATTTTCAGATGGGGTCTCTCAGTGGACGTCCCGTTTGTTGGTGATGAAGTTATTTATTTCTGTTTCTTATTTTTCCTTCTAACAGTCTGACCCCTCTGCTGTAGGACTTCTGAGGTCCACTCCCGGCCCTGCTTGCCTGGGGGGATCACCTGCAGCAGCTGCAGAACAGTAACGGTTGCTGCCAGTCTCTTCTTCTGCTATCTTTGTCCCAGAAGAGATACCCGCCAGATGTCCGTCTGAGCACTCCTTTGTGAGGTGACTCGTTGGATATACGGGGATGAGCGAGCTGCTTGAGGAGACAGAGTTTCCTTTATAGGAGCTCAAGTGCTGAGCTGTGAGCTCCGTTGTTCATTCAGAGTTGCTGGGCAGGTACGTTTAAGTCTGCTGCAGCAGAACTCATAAACCCCTTTTTTTCCCCAGGTGCTCTGTCCCAGGGAGTTAGGGCTTTATTTATGAGTTTCCCTGGTGCTGCTGCCTTTTTCTCAGGGCTGCCTTGCCCAGCGATGAGGCAGCCTAGTCACTGTTTGCCTACAGAGGCTTTGCTGAGCTGCTGTGGGCTCCGCCCAGCTGCTGTATGAACTTCCCTGCAGTCCTGTTTATACAGGTGTAGTGAGAACTGTTTCGACAATGGCAAACTACCTCTGTAGTGGCAGACTGCCTCAGTAATGGCGGACGCCCCCTCCCCCCACAGAGCTGGGCCGTCCCCGGGCTCAGCTGTGCTTGCTGTGAAACTCTGGATCCAGAGCGTTTCCGATGGCTGTTTTTTTGTGGGGGTGGGACCAGCCGAGCCTGATCACCTGGCTCCCTGCCTCAGAGTCTCCCAGGTGTTCCAGCCGCCTGTTGAAAAGGCGCCGGGATCTGTGTGATTTCCCGTGCGGCGACCCACTGCGCCGGCTGAAACCGCGGGCGCGGAGATTTGTGGCATTTTTTTGCCCGGGAAATCTCCTGGCCTGGCTTCCTGTTTTAGTCCCCTTTTTTAGTCAGATGGATGGGCGGCTCTGCGTTCCCGGAGCTCCAATTGCCAGCTAAAACGGCACCCAGACCCACGTATTTTGTATGGGGGAACCGCTGGCGCCGGGACGCCGATCAAACAGCAGCGCCGGCGAAACAGTCGCGCCGGGCAAAACAGCAGCACTTTGGGAGGCTGAAGTGGGAGGATCACTTGAGGTGAGGACTTTGAGACCAGCCTGGGCAACATAGTCGGACTCCATTTCTGTTTAAAAAAAAAAAGCCGACAGAGAACGGTGGCTCACGTCTGTAATCTCAGCACTTTGGGACGCCAAGGCGGTGGATCATGAGGTCAGGAATTCGAGACCATCCTGGCCAACATGGTGAAACCCTGTCTCTACCAAAAATACAAAAATCAGCCAGATGTGGTGGTGTGTGCCTGTAATCCTATAATCTCAGCTACTCAGGAGGCTGACCCGTGGGGCTCCTCCCCCTGGGAATCTCCTGGTCTGTGGGCAATAAAATCTGTCTGGCAATTCGGCGTCCACTCACCCTCCACGCTTTCACTGGGAGCTGCAATCCTCAGCTGCTCCTAATCGGCCATCTTGGATCCCCCTCTACACCCTCTATTTCTACACTGTTATACCAAATATAAACCCTCTATTTTTACTCCGTTATAAAAAATATTTACGTTCTTATTTGTAGTCTATATTAAAAAATATATACACCCTTTATTTTCACTCTGTTATAAAAATACACACCCTCTCTTTATACTCTGTTATAAAAAATACACCCCTTTTATTTCTACTCTCTACTGAATAATATACACCCTGTTTGTACTCTGTTATTTGAAAAATGCATCCTCTTTTTTACTCTGCCATACAAAATACACACACCCACAAATAGTCTGTTATAAAAAATATATACCTTTTAGTGTAAGGTGTCAGGAAGGGGTCCAGCTTCTGCTTTCTGCACATGACTAGCCAGTTTTCCCAACACCATTTATTAAACAGGGACTCGCTTCCACATTGTTTGTTTTTGTCATGTTTGTCAAAGATTGGGTGGTTGTAGATGTGTTGAGTTGGGGAGCGATAGCATGGGGAGAAATGCCAGATATAGGTGATGGGGGAGGAAGGCAGCAAATCACACTGCCATGTGTGTACCTATGCAACAAACTTCCATGTTCTTCACATGTACTCCCAAACCTAAAATGCAATAAAAATATATATATATATATATATATACCTTGTACTTTTACTCTGTTTTAAAATAAATACACCCAGCATTTCTACTCTGTTATAAAAAATATACAGCCTCCATTTATACTGTGTTAGAAAAAAAATATACCCTCTATTTATACTCTGTTATAAAAAATATACACCCGATGTTTCTACTCTTTTATAAGAAATATACACATTGTATTTTCACTCTGTTATACAAACAAAACACACAGTCACAACAAACTGTTATAAAAAATGTACACATACTAATAGTATTCTATTTTAAAATAAATACACCCTCTATTTCTACTGTTATAAAAATATACACCCTCTATTTCTGATCTGTTTTAAAAAATGCATACCCTCTATTTTTTCAGAGTTATAAAATATATACACCTTCTATTTTTACTCTGGTATAAAAAATATACATCCTCTATTTGTACTCTGTTATAAAAACATACACCCTCTATTTCCCCCTCTGTTATAAAAAAATAAATATACACACAAAATAGTCTGTTATAAAAAATATACACCATCTTCTTTAACTCCATTTTAAGATAAATACACCCTCTATTTCTACCCCTGTTATCAAAAATATACACAATCTATTTTTACTCTGTTATAAAAAATATACACCTTCTATTTGTACACTGTAAGAAAAACCATACACCCACTATTTTCACTCTGTTATAAAAAACATACACCCTCTCTTTACTCTGTTGTAAAAAATATACCCCTTTTATTTCTACTATGTATTAAAAAATATTCACCCTGTATTTGTACTCTGGTACAAGAAATATGCACCCTCTATTTTTACTCTGTTATACACAATACACACACTCAAAAAATAGTCTGTTATTGAAAATATACACCCTCTCATTCTACTCTGTTTTAAAATAGATACACCCTCTATTTCTACTCTGTTATAAAAAATATACACCCTAGGAGAGATCCAAGATGGCCGATTAGCAGCAGCTCAGGATTGTAGCTCCCACTGAAAGCGCAGAGAGTGAGTGGACGCCACATTTTCAGACCAATTTTCATAGCCTACGGACCAAGAGATTCTTGGCGGAGGAGCCCCACGGGTCGCCAGCGCGACCCTTTGGAGGGCGTGGCCAATCTTGCAGGCGCCCCGACGCGGCGGTTCTCAGTCCGGAGTATACGGGACTGAGTGCCCTTTTGGTTGGCGTTTGGAGCTCCAGGAAAGCAGAGTCTCCCCATTCAGCTGATTGAAAAGCGGACTGAAGTGGGGAACCAGACCGTGAGATTCCCGGGCAGAAAAGCGCCACGAATCTTAACGCCGCTGTTTGAGCCGGCGTAGTGGGTCGCCGCAGGGGGAAGGCTGGTACCCCCTCCACAAAAAATTAAAAATAAAAACAGCGGTTGGAACTGCTGAAGATTTGAGAGTTTCACAGCAACTGCAGCTGAACCCAGGAAGGTCCAGCTCTGTGGGGGGGGGGGGCATCCGCCGAAGGAAAATTAAGAAATAGAGGGAAATTTTATCACTAGCAAGTTGGACGTCCACTCAGAGACCTAGTCTGAAGGTCAGCAATTACACAGACGACAGGTGGATAAATCCACGAAGATGGGAAGAAACCAGCGCAAAAAGGCTGAAAACACTCGACATCAGAATGCCTCTCCTCCTACAGAGGATTGCAGTGCCTCATCACCAATTGAACAAGGCCTGATAGAAAACGAATGTGAGGAATCAACAGAATCAGGCTTCAGAAGGTGGATAATGAGAAACTTCTGTGAGATAAAAGAACATGTTCTAGCCCAATGCAAGGAAACTAAGAACCTTGAAAAAAGGTTTCACGAAATGTTCATGAGAATGGACAATTTAAAGAGGAATATAAGTGAATTAATGGAGCTGAAAACACAATACGAGAACTTCGAGAAGTATGCACAAGTTTTAACAGTCGAATTGATCAAGCAGAAGAAAGGATTTCAGAGGTGGAAGACCAACTTAATGAAATAAAACGAGAAGACAAGATTAGAGAAAAAGGGTAAAAAGGAATGAGCAAAGTCTCCAAGAAATATGGGACTATGTGAAAAGACCTAATCTACGTTTGATAGGTGTACCTGAATGTGACGAAGAGAATGAATCCAAGCTGGAAAATATTTTTCAGGATATTATCCAGGAAAACTTTCCTAACCTAGCAAGGCAAGACAATACCCAACTCCAGGTAATACAGAGAACACCACAAAGATATTCCTCAAAAAGACCAAACTAAGTTTCATAAGTGAAGGAAAAATAAAATTTTTTGCAAACAAGCAAGTACTCAGAGATTTCATTACCACCAGGCCTACTTTACGAGAGCTTCTGAAGGAGGCACTATGTATAGAGGGGGAACGACCAGTATCAGCCACTTCAAAGGACCCATCAGTAAGCTGCATCCAGATCCATCTTACATGCAAGGATATACAGAGACTCAAAACAAAGGGATGGAGGAAGATTTGCCAACCAAATGGAGAGAAAAAAAAAAGCAGTAGTTGCAATTCTCATCTCTGATAAAATAGACTTTAAAGTAATAGAAACCAAAAGAGATAAGAAGGACATTGTATAATGGTAGAGGGATCAATGTAACGGGAAGAGCTAACGACCCTAAGTCTATGTGCACCCAATATAGGAGCACCCAGATACATAGGGCAACTTCTTGGTGACTTACAAAGAGACTTGGACTCCCACACAATAATAGTGGGAGACTTTAACATTACATTGTCAATATTGGACAAATTAATGAGACAGAAGGTCAAGAAGGATATCCGGGACTTGAACTTAAACCTCAAACAAGTTAACTTAATAAACATTTACAGAACTCTCTACTCCAAATCCACAAAATATACATTTTTTTTTTCAGTAACACATCACATTTATCCTAAAAGTGACCACATGGTTGGGAGTAAATCACTCCCTAGCAATTGCATAGCATTTCATAGGTTTAAATGAAATATTGGTTGGCTGGCTGTTTGTTATTTTCCTCCCTTATTCCTTTCTGTCTCCATTATATAACACAATTATTAGTATAAAAAAAGCTTTTAATATCCATTTGTAGACTGTATACTAGCCTGGGCAATAGAGTAAGATTCCCGTTCTCTCTCCCCCCCTTTTTTTTCCTTCTTCTTTTTCTCTTTATTTCATTCTTTTTTTTCTTCCTTCTTTCTCTTTTCTCTTTTTCCTAAAAAAGGCAAAAAAAAAAAATCCAGGAGCCCACTTCTCCTGATTAATCTAATGCACTGACAATATAGAAAAATGTTTGCCTTAGAGTGGGGGGTAATTGGGCTCCTAAGGTCTGTGCTACCCCTCCCTGCTGCGTGAAAAAAAAAAAAAGTCTGAACAACCCAGGGAATCTTGCAAAATAATCATGGACTGATAGCCACGTAGTGATTATTTTTTGATGATGAACATGGTAATGATAATAAGATTCATTTTGCAACCACACCTTCAAAAAGTGGCTGTTTTTCTATCTTTTGTGATTAGGGCTATTTATTTTATTTTATTTCGTATTTATTTATGTATTTATTTTTTGAGACGGAGTTTTACTCCTGTCGCCCAGGCTGGAGTGCAATGATGCGATTTTTGGCTCACTGCAACCTCCGCCTCCTGGGTTCAAGTGATTTTTCCACCTCAGCCTCCTGAGTAGCTGGGATTACAGGCAGCTGCCACCACGCCTGGCTAGTTTTTGTATTTTTAGTAGAAATGGGGTTTTGCCATGTTGGCCAGGCTGGTCTCGAACTCCTGAACTCAGTTGATCCGCCCTCCTTGACCTACCAAAGTGCTGGGATTACAAACATGAGCCATCATGTGGGCTGTTTATTTTTAAAGACCCATATTTAAAGTTAAAATGTCTTCTTTTTTCTGATAGGCTCATGTTTATACCACATGCATTTTCAGTTTTCTGTAAAGGTGTCTTTAAGTTCTGTATGTGTCTTTCTCTCCTTCACTAAATTGCAAGCTGCTAGAGGTCAGATGCTAGTCTGTGCATCCCGGTATTCCATACCTCAGAGTTCTGTATAGAGTCAGGTGCAGCACATACTTATTTGGTTTAATCAATTTTGCAAAAAAAAAAAAAAAAAAGATAAAAAATATACACCCTCAATTTCTACTCTGTTATAAAAAATACACACCCTCCATTTTATTCTGTTATACAAAATGCAAACACTCACAAAATATTCTGGTATAAAAAATATACACCCTCTATTTGTACTCTGTTTTAAAATATATACACCCTGTACTTCTACTGTGTTATAAAAAATATACACCCGCCATTTATACTCAGTTAGAAAAAATATATATCCTCTATTTTTCTCTGTTATAAAAATATACATCATCTATTTCTTCTCCGTTAAAAGAAATATACACCCTGTATTTTTACTCTGTTACACAAAATATACACACTCACAAAACTGTCTGTTATGAAAAATATACACCCTCTAATTGTACTCTGTTTTTAAATAAATACACCCTCTATTTAAACTCTGTTATAAAACTATACACCTCTATTTCTGCTGTGTTATAAAAATACATTCCCTCTGTTTTTACCCTGTTATAACAATATACACCCTCTGTTTGTACACTGTTATAAAATATATACACCCTCTATTTGTACTCTGTTATACAAAATACACACACTCGCAAAATTGTCTGTTATAAAAAATATACACTCAAAAATTCTACTCTCTTTTAAAATAAATACACCCTCTATTTCTACTCTGGTATAAAAAATATACACCCTCTATTTTACTCTGTCATAAAAAATACACACACTCACAATATACACTGTTATAAAAAATATACACCCACTGATTGTACTCTGTTTTAAAATAAATACAACCTCTATTTGTACTCTCTTATAAAATAAATACAACCTCTATTTCTACTCTCTTATAAAAAATATACAACCTCTATTTCTGCTCTGTTATAAAAAATATACACACTCTATTTCTACTCTGTTATAAAAAATATACATCCTCAATTTCACTCTGTTATAAAAAATATAAACCCTCTATTTTTACTCTGTTATACAAGATACACACACTCACAAAGTAGTCTGTTATGAAAACCATACACCCTGTATGTTTACTCTGTTTTAAAATAAATACACCCTCTATTTCTACTCTGTTATAAAAAATATACACCCTCTATTTTTAC